>WHPX01001287.1:0-712036 GCA_011057435.1 Actinia equina
AAGCAATATCTTAAGCAAGGCACGCTAATGAGGCCGCATTATGTAATGCATCATGTAGCCTGAGGCAACGCATAGGTATCATAGGTAATCCTAGGCTAAGCATAGGTGATCATAGGTAAGCATAGATAAGCATAGGTGATCATAGGTAATCATAGCTGAGGATAGGCAAGCATAGGCAAGCATAAGTGAGCATAGGTATCATAGCTGAACATAGGCAAGTATAGCTGAGCATAGCTGAGCATAGGCAAGTATAGCTGAGCATAGCTGAGCATAGCTGAGCATAGCTGAGCATAGCTGAGCATAGCTGAGCATAGCTGAGCATAGCTGAGCATAGCTGATCATAGGTAAGCATAGGTGATCATAGGTAAGCATAGCTAAGCATAGCTAAGCATAGGTAAGCATAGGCGAGCATATGTGAGCATAGGTAATCATAGCTGATCATAGGTGAGCATAGGTGAGCATAGGCAAGCATAGTTGAGCATAGCTGAGCATAGCTGATCATAGGTAATCATAGACAAGCATAGGTAAGCATAGGTGAGTATAGGTAAGCATAGGCAAGCATAGTTGAGCATAGCTAATAATAGGTAAGCATAGGTAAGCATAGCTAAGCATAGCTGAGTATAGGTAATCATAGGTAATCATAGGTAAGCATAGGTAATCATAGCTGATCATAGGTAAGCATAGGTGAGCATAGGCAAGCATAGGCAAGCATAGTTGAGCATAGCTGAGCATAGCTGAGCATAGCTGATCATAGGTAATCATAGACAAGCATAGGTAAGCATAGGTGAGTATAGGTAAGCATAGGCAAGCATAGTTGAGCATAGCTAATTATAGGTAAGCATAGGTAATCATAGGTAATCATAGCTGAGCATAGGTAATCATAGCTGATCATAGGTAAGCATAGGTAATCATAACTAAGCATAGGTGAGCATAGGTAATCATAGCTGATCATAGGCAAGCATAGGTAATCATAGCTGAGCACAGGTAATCATAGCTGAGCATAGCTGAGCATAGGCAAGCATAAGTGAGCATAGGTAATCATAGGTAAGCATAGGTAATCATAGGTAAGCATAGGTAATCATAGGTAAGCATAGGTAATCATAGGTAAGCATAGCTGAGGATAGCTGAGCATAGGTAATCATAGGTAAGCATAGCTGAGCATAGGTAAGCATAGGCAAGCATAGGTAATCATAGGTAAGCATAGGTAAGCATAGCTAATCATAGCTGAGGATAGCTGAGCATAGATAAGCATAGGTAAGCATAGGTAATCATAGGTAATCATAGGTAATCATAGGTAATCATAGGTAATCATAGGTAATCATAGATAATCATAGCTGACGATAGCTGAGCATAACTATCATATGTAAGCATAACTAAGCATAACTAAGCATAGGTAAGCATAGGTAAGCATAGGTAAGCATAGCTAATCATAGCTGATCATAGGTAAGCATAACTAAGCATAGGTAATCATAAGCAAGCATAGGTAAGCATAGCTGAGCATAGCTAAGCATAGGTAATCATAGCTGAGCATAGGTAATCATAGCTGAGCATAGCTGAGCATAGGCAAGCATAAGTGAGCATAGGTAAGCATAGGTAGTCATAGGTAAGCATAGGTAAGCATAGGTAAGCATAGGTAAGCATAGGTAAGCATAGCTGAGCATAGGTAAGCATAGCTGAGCATAGGTAAGCATAGCTGAGCATAGCTAAGCATAGGTAATCATAGCTGAGCATAGGTAATCATAGCTGAGCATAGCTGAGCATAGGCAAGCATAAGTGAGCATAGGTAAGCATAGGTAGTCATAGGTAATCATAGGTAAGCATAGGTAAGCATAGGTAAGCATAGGTAAGCATAGCTGAGCATAGGTAAGCATAGCTGATCATAGACAAGCATAAGTAAGCATAGGCGAGCATAGCTGAGCATAGCTGAGCATAGCCAAGCATATCTGAGCATAGGTAAGCATAGGTAAGCATAGCTAATCATAGCTGAGGATAGCTGAGCATAGGTAAGCATAGGCAAGCATAGGTAATCATAGGTAATCATAGTTAAGCATAGGTAAGCATAGCTGAGCATAGCTGAGCATAGGCAAGCATAGGCAAGCATAGGCAAGCATAGTTGAGCATAACTAATCATAACTAATCATAGTTGAGCATAGGTAATCATAGGTAAGCATAGGTAATCATAGCTAATCATAGCTGAGCATAGGTAATCATAGCTGAGCATAGGTAATCATAGCTGAGCATAGGCAAGCATATCTGAGCATAGGCAAGCATAGGCAAGCATAAGTGAGCATAGGTAAGCATAGGCAAGCATAGGTAATCATAGGTAATCATAGGTAAGCATAGGTGATCATAGGTAATCATAGGTAAGCATAGGTGATCATAGGTAATCATAGCTGAGCATAGGCAAGCATAGGCAAGCATAAGTGAGCATAGGTAATCATAGCTGAGCATAGGCAAGTATAGCTGAGCATAGCTGAGCATAGGCAAGTATAGCTGAGCATAGCTGAGCATAGCTGAGCATAGCTGAGCATAGCTGAGCATAGCTGAGCATAGCTGAGCATAGCTGAACATAGCTGAGCATAGCTGAGCATAGGTAAGCATAGGTGATCATAGGTAAGCATAGCTAAGCATAGCTAAGCATAGGTAAGCATAGGCGAGCATATGTGAGCATAGGTAATCATTGCTGATCATAGGTGAGCATAGGTGAGCATAGGCAAGCATAGTTGAGCATAGCTGAGCATAGCTGATCATAGGTAATCATAGGTAATCATAGGTAAGCATAGGTAATCATAGCTGATCATAGGTAAGCATAGGTGAGCATAGGCAAGCATAGGCAAGCATAGTTGAGCATAGCTGAGCATAGCTGAGCATAGCTGATCATAGGTAATCATAGACAAGCATAGGTAAGCATAGGTGAGTATAGGTAAGCATAGGTAAGCATAGCTGAGCATAGGTAAGCATAGCTGATCATAGACAAGCATAAGTAAGCATAGGCGAGCATAGCTGAGCATAGCTGAGCATAGCCAAGCATATCTGAGCATAGGTAAGCATAGGTAAGCATAGCTAATCATAGCTGAGGATAGCTGAGCATAGGTAAGCATAGGCAAGCATAGGTAATCATAGGTAATCATAGTTAAGCATAGGTAAGCATAGCTGAGCATAGCTGAGCATAGGCAAGCATAGGCAAGCATAGGCAAGCATAGTTGAGCATAACTAATCATAACTAATCATAGTTGAGCATAGGTAATCATAGGTAAGCATAGGTAATCATAGCTAATCATAGCTGAGCATAGGTAATCATAGCTGAGCATAGGTAATCATAGCTGAGCATAGGCAAGCATATCTGAGCATAGGCAAGCATAGGCAAGCATAAGTGAGCATAGGTAAGCATAGGCAAGCATAGGTAATCATAGGTAATCATAGGTAAGCATAGGTGATCATAGGTAATCATAGGTAAGCATAGGTAATCATAGCTGATCATAGGTAAGCATAGGTGAGCATAGGCAAGCATAGGCAAGCATAGTTGAGCATAGCTGAGCATAGCTGAGCATAGCTGATCATAGGTAATCATAGACAAGCATAGGTAAGCATAGGTGAGTATAGGTAAGCATAGGTAAGCATAGCTGAGCATAGGTAAGCATAGCTGATCATAGACAAGCATAAGTAAGCATAGGCGAGCATAGCTGAGCATAGCTGAGCATAGCCAAGCATATCTGAGCATAGGTAAGCATAGGTAAGCATAGCTAATCATAGCTGAGGATAGCTGAGCATAGGTAAGCATAGGCAAGCATAGGTAATCATAGGTAATCATAGTTAAGCATAGGTAAGCATAGCTGAGCATAGCTGAGCATAGCTGAGCATAGGCAAGCATAGGCAAGCATAAACAAGCATAGTTGAGCATAACTAATCATAACTAATCATAGTTGAGCATAGGTAATCATAGGTAAGCATAGGTAATCATAGCTAATCATAGCTGAACATAGGTAATCATAGCTGAGCATAGGTAATCATAGCTGAGCATAGGCAAGCATACCTGAGCATAGGCAAGCATAGGCAAGCATAAGTGAGCATAGGTAAGCATAGGCAAGCATAGGTAATCATAGGTAATCATAGGTAAGCATAGGTGATCATAGATAATCATAGGTAAGCATAGGTGATCATAGGTAATCATAGCTGAGCATAGGCAAGCATAGGCAAGCATAAGTGAGCATAGGTAATCATAGCTGAGCATAGGCAAGTATAGCTGAGCATAGCTGAGCATAGGCAAGTATAGCTGAGCATAGCTGAGCATAGCTGAGCATAGCTGAGCATAGCTGAGCATAGCTGAGCATAGCTGAGCATAGCTGAGCATAGCTGAGCATAGCTGAGTATAGCTGAGCATAGCTGAGCATAGCTTAGCATAGGTAAGCATAGGTGATCATAGGTAAGCATAGCTAAGCATAGCTAAGCATAGGTAAGCATAGGCGAGCATATGTGAGCATAGGTAATCATAGCTGATCATAGGTGAGCATAGGTGAGCATAGGCAAGCATAGTTAAGCATAGCTGAGCATAGCTGATCATAGGTAATCATAGACAAGCATAGGTAAGCATAGGTGAGTATAGGTAAGCATAGGCAAGCATAGTTGAGCATAGCTAATAATAGGTAAGCATAGGTAAGCATAGCTAAGCATAGCTGAGTATAGGTAATCATAGGTAATCATAGGTAAGCATAGGTAATCATAGCTGATCATAGGTAAGCATAGGTGAGCTATAGGCAAGCATAGGCAAGCATAGTTGAGCATAGCTGAGCATAGCTGAGCATAGCTGATCATAGGTAATCATAGACAAGCATAGGTAAGCATAGGTGAGTATAGGTAAGCATAGGCAAGCATAGTTGAGCATAGCTAATTATAGGTAAGCATAGGTAATCATAGGTAATCATAGCTGAGCATAGGTAATCATAGCTGATCATAGGTAAGCATAGGTAATCATAACTAAGCATAGGTGAGCATAGGTAATCATAGCTGATCATAGGCAAGCATAGGTAATCATAGCTGAGCACAGGTAATCATAGCTGAGCATAGCTGAGCATAGGCAAGCATAAGTGAGCATAGGTAATCATAGGTAAGCATAGGTAATCATAGGTAAGCATAGGTAATCATAGGTAAGCATAGGTAATCATAGGTAAGCATAGCTGAGGATAGCTGAGCATAGGTAATCATAGGTAAGCATAGCTGAGCATAGGTAAGCATAGGCAAGCATAGGTAATCATAGGTAAGCATAGCTGAGCATAGGTAATCATAGCTGAGGATAGCTGAGCATAGCTGAGCATAGGTAAGCATAGGTAAGCATAGTCAAGCATAGGCAAGCATAGGTAAGCATAGGCAAGCATAGATAAGTACAGGTAATCATAGATAAGTACAGGTAATCATAGGTAAGAACAGTTAATTGTGAGTTAGCATATAAAAGCATATAATGGTGCCGATGCAGCCATGGGAAAGACACCAACAGCCGGTGCTTCCATGGTATTCAGCCATGGAGTATATACCTCTGCGGAAGTCAAAATATATTACACCTCGCTTCCCTGTCGCTTCCTGGTGCACTGTGGGTGCACAGGGAGCCCATTACACTACGTTTGCCAAATGCTCTTTCTCCGAGTATATTTCACTAAAATTCCCAATTAAAAAAAAAAGGGGGATGGGAAAATTTGCCCGAAATTTAGTTATCTCCATCTATTCCTATTATCCACGTTTTATACAATATAATGGGTGAAAGACCTTTGAAAAACGTCGTAAATCGCAACATATTCTAGATTTTTGAGAATCATTTAGACGGAAACGTCAAATATATAAGTTATCATTATGAGTAATGCTAAAGGAATCCGTAAAAAAATTTTTTTTTTCTTTCCGGGTTCGGTGCTTCTTTATCTGCCTGTCTGGGCTTCCTGCGCGATAAAAAGTCCACGACTGCGCATGTCCATAGATTCCCGCCAAAATGCTAATCATTGGTACTTGATAAAAAAATACGCCAGAAATTGTCATAATTTTCTTGATTCTTTGGCTTTAAAGTAACTGAAACTGGGAAATCATTTCATAAGAAGTCTTTTTGTATTCATTTAGATCATGAAAGAGAGGTTTTAGTCATCGTTGACCCCGTAAATCAACGTGTAAATATCCAAAATGGCGGAAGGGGCATTTCACACGTGATTTGTTTACTTCATTGCAATCAAATATGGCGACATCCAGTGGTGGGACCAAGATCTTGAAGTTTGTAAATGTCGACGATTCGAAGGAGGAACGATTGAGAGGTGCTGCCAATGCTGCTTCAGAAGCAGAACTTGATGTTTTATGGATAAGTCCACGTGAGATTTTAAACTCGGACAGCTTAGAAAAGGAAAATTCATTTTTCGTCCTTGATCCATTTGAAGGGGAGCATTATGAGCATTTGAAGTCTCAAAAATGTCGAATATTTGGACCACAGTGTGTCCTCTCTTGTTTACAGATTTGTTCTCCTCTTCCTTCGTTGTCAAATCCCATATTCACGATCAGTATGCATGGTATCTTTGCATGCTGTAGTAGTATTGCTAAACATGAGAGACAGCGCTTGCATGACCAGATTCGTCTAATGGGAGGTGTTGTTATGAGAGACTTTACAGATTCAGTAACTCATCTTATTGCTGGTGAAGTAGGATCAAAGAAATATGCAGTGGCGTGTAGTCTGGGAAAGCCTATAATGTTGCCAGAATGGGTATTCACCATATGGGAAGAAGGAAAGTCTAAACACGTATTGGCAACCGATAAGCAGTTTGATAAGTACAAATGTCCAGTTTTTAAGGGTTGTACAATATGTGTTACAGGGTTAGATGGGCAGACTCGGCAAGAGGTTAAAAGATTATGCAACAGTAATGGAGGGGTGTATTCTGGTGAATTGAGCATGAATACTTGCACTCATCTTTTGGTGAACATGCCAAAGGGGGAGAAGTACGAGTTTGCAAGAAAATGGAACATCCATTGTGTTTCAACACTGTGGTTTTATGATTGTATCAAATCTGGGTTCTGGTTAGATGAGAGTTCGTATCGAACACTGCCGGAGGATGAGACAAGTTTGTCACAACCAGGCTCTCGGCTCAATTTAAGTGCGACAGCAAATTCTAGTCAGGTTTCTTCAAAGTCAAGAACTGAAAGATTGAGCACCACAGCTGCTCAAGCAGCATATAAGAGTGCTAAAACACATGGTGACAGAGGCTTGATTTCAGATGAAACAAAGAAAAACAATGTACACAATGAATTATCAAGAAATCTCTCCAGCAAAACAATGAACAATACCTCTACAACCTATAACATGGACCTGAACTTCACTCTTAAACAAGGGTGCATGTTTCTTGATGGCTGCAAGATATTCCTAAGTGGATTTAATGGAGCGTTACTAGACAAGATAAGGAAGTTTATCAATGTTGGGGGTGGAACAAGATTTAGTGTGATCAATGAAAATCTTTCACATGTTATCATTGGTTCAGTAGTTACTAAAGATATTGAGGTATTGAAAGATTCTGATTTTCATCCGCATGTGGTCACTGGTCATTGGATTATTGATTCAGCAAAGAATGGCAAGCGAATGCCAGAGGAAGGTATGCTGCCCAATAGACAACTTTCGATATTTATAAGTGGTCAAGCACGAAACATTTTTTTGAGGCTTCCAGTCAAGTCTCAAGTCTCAAGTTTATTCACACACAATAAATACAATTATAATTCACAAAATTGAATTACATAATATTTTTTTATACTTGATAAATAAGTAGTCAAAAATATTATGTGTGTGTGTGGCTGTTGAAGTAGTATAAACTTTCAACAATAATGTACAGTAATTGCGATTATTCTTTTGTTTCCCAAGAGCCTTGACTCAGATTATGTCGTGCTATTAATGGACCAGAATATTGAAAGTTGGATATCCTATTTACTAGAAGTAACTTTAGTTTTGATACATGTAATTTTAATAAAATATGTGTAACAAATTAATAGTAATTTAAGCAGATGACAATAATTCTTTAAAGAATAAGATTCTTTGTTTGAGTTGTATTCATATCCATATGTCTTCTCGTGTGTAATGATACTCTTGGGAATGACACCTGGTCTGCAATAATTGAAAAAACATTGCACCAAGAGGATTTACTGTACAGTAGGTCTATAGTCATAAAATGGTAACATTCAACTTCAGCATTCATTATCTTTAAATCCTGTTTTTTTTCTTGCTTCATGTCCTACCTCCCTTGAGTAAGAAATTATCTTCTAGTAAGTTGGTAAAGGTGACTTGGTGCAATTTTGAAAGATATTTGTCAGTCTTTCTACTATGTTTTAGTGGGCTAAATAATGGTTGGTCATTGGACACTGTCCAGTAAGAATTGGAACTTGTCTGGTGAAATCTTTGCCCTGCCAGTCATTTTGAGGGAGTAATGAGGTATGACCATACAAAAACTATTTGGCCAGTCATCATGATTGGCATCTGACCAGCCATTAGTTTTAGCCCTAGCAGCATGATGCTAAAAATATTAACACTATATTTTTAAAGTTTACACATAGCTAAAGGATGAGGTATGACCATACAAAAACTATTTGGCCAGTCATCATGATTGGCATCTGACCAGCCATTAGTTTTAGCCCTAGCAGCATGATGCTAAAAATATTAACACTATATTTTTAAAGTTTACACATAGCTAAAGGAGTGCCAGGTTAATTCTGTGTGTGTAAATAGAGTAAACATGACTAAAGTACTAGATAAATATGTCTTGACTGTTCACAGATTACATCCATCCTGACTTTAAGATGGAATCGGATGAATCAACACCAAGTTCCAAAGAGAACAAAGACCCAGCTAAGAGTAATAATAAACAATCTGAGAAGAAAGAAATAAATGGAATGAAGTCTACAGTTCGTGGAAAGCAGAAACCTACGAAACCCAAGTATGATGAAGGCCTCAATGATGATGAAGTATTCCTGCAGTATAGTTCTACCATCGACTATCGACTGGATAAAGACAGGAGAACGCCATCAAACAAGTCAGCCAAGGAATTAACAGAAGATGAAGATACAACTTTTGATAATGAACAAGAAATTCATGGTTTGCTGTCAAGGAAATGTTTCATCATCGAACACTTTGATGATGAGCAAAGTGAACATCTGAAAAAGTTGATAGAAGAACATGGTGGTAGAGTCGTAATGAGAAATGAATGCAAACCAGCAGATTTTGTAGTTTTACCTATGAATTCAGAGTGCAATTCAAGTCTTGCTAAGGAAATGGTAAATGATAATTTACTTCTATCAATAAAGAGTGAATTTTTCTATCTTTTTCTTTCCAAGTTCAAAGTAAGTCTGGTGCATAGGATTTTCTGAGTGAATTTGAGGACAGAAGAGGGATATACATAAATAATGATAATAAATAAATACAAACAAATAATGGAATCTTTACACACAGAGTGGCTCTTCTTCCACTGCATTCCAATCGAAATTAAAAATTAATTTTCATGGAGGGAGGAAAACCAGAGAACCTGGAGAAAATCCTTGAAGCACATGAGAGTATCGAAAAGGTGCCCTACTGCGTTGTGGAATCAAACGTGGGCCACATTGTTGAGAGGCAAGCACCTGTGCTTCCATTAATTAAAAGCAGAGTTTCTGCCTCATACTTTATCTTAATCCTGTTTATTATTTTTATGGTAGGTTACGTTCTGTTGGCTTGAGCAGTGTATTCAAGGGGGAGAGCTCTATGATCCTGATAGCAACTTTGTTTTTAGACCCTTCATTGTCCCGAAAGGTGTGTCACCTTTAAAGGACTGTGTAATGACTATCAGCCAGTATGTTGGGGTAGAAAGAGACCATTTGATGCAGCTTGCTGAAATACTAGGTATGTCATAGCAGATTATTTCACTTGTTCTTACTGATCTTGTTAATGATGAGATCATTCTATTACTATACCACTACCAGAATGCTTTATCAAGTTTTAAATTTGAATTTTTTAACAGGCATATATTGCACACCTACGTAAGTGAAAAACCAAGTCTGGGAATCTAACCTGGGCTGCCTTAAAGTGACTAGCTCTTTCACCACTATGCCATCCATGGTACCCATAACTTTCTGCCATGGTTGGGTTTTTTGTTTTGCATTTTCTGTCTTTTTTCTTATCATTTTAAATTTTATTTTAAAATGAATTTCAGGGGCTAATTGTCAAGAAACCTTTGTCCATAAAGCCAATAGGAGGTACCTCGCCAGCACCCATCTTCTTTGCCAAGAGCCTGAAGGAAGCAAATACAATGCAGCTCTTAAGTGGAACATTCCTGTTGTTACACGTGAGTGGCTTTTTTCCTGTGCAGAGTCTGGCATGTTACAGCAAGTTGAAGATTTTCCATTCGGAGGTAAGGCTAGCACAAGGCACACTAAAGTTGACAGTAAAGGAAATGTTGATCAAAAACTGGAAGGCATTGAGGATCAAGATGGATGTCAAGAAGGAATAGTGGTAGACTCTCTTAATTGTGAACAAATAAATCAAGAGATGGAACCTGTAACTGGAAGATCTAAAGGTCTTATTAATCGTCCAAACCTGTCAACAAAGCAGCCATTTAGACCTTCCTTTGATGTGACAGATGTGATGCAGGCATTAGAATCTCCATTGTTACCAAGTATCAAATCTAAGAAAAGCCGTAGCAGTCGTAACAGTTTTGCATTGGATGGATTTTTTGAAGAAAACATAATAAAAGCTGTACAAAGGACTGGTAATCTTGGCAGTATGCAGCCTTCCAGCACTGAAACCCATAATAATGGCAAGAATGTGGAGACAAATAATGAAGAGGTATTATAAATGTGTTACTGGGTATTTGGCAGGAACCTTACAGCTGTAGAACCAAAATGCACTTGTTCAACTTCTCCCTTGTTCTCTCCATCTTTTGGAGACTTGCAACACCATCGGGTTACATTCTTAGTATTTTTCAGGGGCCACGGAGGGGCTGGTGCAGGGCATCCTCCTATACTGTGCACCCTTCCTTCCCACTTTCTGGTGTCAAGAAGCAGTGAGTGCCATGCTTCTCCTAACAATTCTCTTGTGTTCTGCCAACCTCTGCATGCTTTTAACTCCACACAACACACGCACATATTTTATATTTCTTCAATATTATACTGGTATGCTGTAACAGCCTTTTCCCTATTGTTGCTGTGTCTAAGGAGGAAGATTCAGAAGTGGGCATACTGCACAGTGTTATTGTAGCTGTAAGCAAGAAACTTGGCCAAAAGCAAACAGAGTTGTATGGCATTGCATCGAGCCTTGGGGCTGACTATCGCTGGCTGTTTGATAACTCTTGTACTCATTTGATTCATCAGGTATTGGTCGAATGTTTACATGATAAGATATTAATTGTTTATCAATCTATAATACCATACAAGCACTTATCATTATTTTCAAGCTTTTCATCCTGTCCAAACAAATGATTTATTTGGATAGAATAGACCTATCCTGAATTTGCTTGACTGACCACAAAACAATGGTTTGAAGTCGAGACTGAACTTGATTCTTTCATTCAAGTTCAACCTCAACTTGGAACCATTTTTTCATGACCAGTCAAGCGAATTCAGAATAGGTCTATTTGTACAGACCCTTAAATTATCCAATAATGTGTCATCCAATTTGAAAGTTCCTTTAAATTTACTATTTAGAAGCAATACTAAAACATCTGTTTGTCTTTTTTATCCAGGGTAAAGTAAATGACAATTCTAGAGACGTCTCCTTGGCCAAGGAACAAGGAAAATACATAGTATCACCCCATTGGTTACATGCTTGTGCGGAGGCGAACAGAAGACTAGACGAGAATCTCTATCCCCACACTTATAACCCAAAGATGTCATTACAAGGTGTAACAAGAGAAAGAAGGTTAACTAGAGCATCAAAGGTAAAATTAATTTTATTCTTGACTTAGTTTTCATTGAGCTTGGTATTGATCAAGACCACAGTCACAAAATGGAGGCAATACACTGCCATCAATCAAAAGAAAGTGTTTGGTACCTTTAACTCTGATTGACAGCAGCATATTCTCCTATTTCCCTGTCGCAATTGTCGTCTTGATCAGTGCATAGCAGTGAGAACTGTAGGAAATACTATGTGCATTTATCACTTGAGCAAGAAACGGAAAAAGTTTAGAGACTTGTCACTTAATAACCTTTTGCAGTTGCCCCTCACAATATTGTACTTTTGACAGCAAAACGTATGTCTCTAAAGTTTCTCATTTCTTAATCATGCATAATACAGCATATCAAACTTTAATATTCCAACACCCTTCTTGAATGAGGTTAGGATTTGTCAGTCCAATAGCATCTCTTTCTTGTTTTATCCTTTCATTTTAAATAGGCAGCACTTGAAGAATCAGTCAATGAGAATACTTCCATGAATGAACCTGAAATTGCCGCAAGAATGGATGATCCTGCCAGTGTTGATGCCAAGGTTTCTTTTGGTACTGACACCAGTAGCAACCTCAGTGAAGAGTCTAGAGAAGCTGGCAAGAACAGTAAGGAAATCTCACAAAATTCCAAGCAAGACAATGAAATGTCAGATCCCAAAGAAGACTTCCAGAAGCAGATTGAGAACTTTATTTCTGCAAATAAGGTTAGTATGAATGTGACTGTTGCTAATTGAGACCAAATTATGGGTGTTTCCACACTCACTGTCACTTTATTGTTTATTTATTTACCATGACGATTTACGATAAACATATATTAGGTATTACAATATCCCTATATTAAATTAATTATTATTGAATAGACTAGTAACAAATAGATAAGTTATTTCTAGACATGGTGAGGAAATCTCAAGAAACCATTCGGGTTATATGGAGGGAGATTTTCCCCTGGAGAAATATACATATTGATAAAATTAATGGCATGGCAAAGATTGGATTAGTTTAGTTTTAGAAGAATATTCAAGATATTGGTGACTCAGCTCTTTTTTGGGGATAGTAAATATCACGTATTGTGGTCTATTATGGTGTTGTTTGTTAGTTTAAAAAATAGTCACAATGCAGGGTTAAAGATAATGGCTGGTCAGTCCTTGTTCATAATGACCGACTAAATTAGTTTTAACTCAGTCGTACCTTGTTTCTGGCTCAATGTTACTGGTCAAAATGACAGTCAAGGCTTGACAAGTTTTAATGCTGGCTGGACATTGTCTGATGATTGGTTGTTGTTACTTGAAGCCCTGCAATGCAACTTGTTCAAACTCAAAAATGTCTAGTGCTTCAACATTTGGTAATATATTCTTGATCATAAAATGCTATGTTAATTGCAATTGACAATTTGGCCTGTATTGTAGGGTACAAGAGGCCGTAGAAGAAGCAGAAGACTGACCTCCTGTAGTGGGTCTAGCTCAACACCTCTTAATTCAGTTGGTCAGTCTTATGAAGGAGACAATGGAGGTAGACTAAGCAGTCGGCATGCCTCATCTAGGTTGAGAACTCGCAAGAACAGTCAGGTAAATAATCATGTGCCTTTTTAAATAATAGCATTAAATAAGAAAGAAATAATACTATATGGAATTATTACACGTGGTCTGGAACTGGAAAACATTATGCCCAAGACAATGAGGTGTATTAGCAGTGATTGTATTCAGATTTGCTGCGGGACTTTTGTAACGTTAACATTTCTATCTACAGAGAGACCTTGACAAGTTAGGTGATAATGCAAGTGGTCGTAAGCACTGTTATGAGAGTGAAGCATCTCAGGGCGACACCATCACCTATGACGATCCTGCTGGGAGGCTAGAGAGAGAAAAAATTATGGAAAGGCTCAAACGAGGCTGCAGTCCAAGCTCTGATGATTTTGTAGAAAGTCATGAAGAGAATGATGATGAAGATGACAATCAGGAAGATGATAATGTTACAAATGTAGGTACATCAGAAATATTTTAACTCGTAAACTGACGTTTAGATAACTGTACAGTTCTTTCCAGGTTGTACAAAGGTTGCTTTCCATTGGCTTTCCCGCTAAACCAATAAAAAAGTGGCGACTTTCAAATGGCTTGGTTCAATCAACCAATTATAAAGCTTTGACTTTTGCTTGCCTACTACCTAATCGAAAAACCCGACTTTCAAATGGCTTTTTTATTGCATCATTCAAAAAGCCCTATAATAAACTTTCAAATGGCTTTCCTACTGTTCAAATATAAAAACCAACGAGTTTCAATGAACCAATGAAAAAGACGACTTTCAAATGGGTTTCCTACCGAACTAATCAGTAAGCCTTGACTTTCAAATGGGAACCCCCTTCGGAACCAAACGGGGGACAACGATAAATGTCGATGCGTTTTTACTAAACCTTTCAAAAAGCCACTACCTGAAAGTGGCTTTTTCTTAAACCATTCAAAATGTGGTGACTTTTCATCTTCTTCATTAACCAAATTAGAAAGCTGACAATGCTGAAAATAAACAGAGAAGATCGTCAACATCTCTTGCGGAACAGTTAGCAATTGTTGGTGCATCAGATAACGTAGACTCAGAAAGCTCACAAAGCACTCAAACACCTTTACCTCCTCCATTGACCATCCAGTTGAAGGATGTTGAGAAACCAACGCCACAGAATCTTTTAGAGGTATATTTCAGAATTATTTTATTTACTATCTTTCGAAAGGTTAGCTTGTGCCCTGCTTCGTTTAAGCGAGAGGTGGTTCTAAGTTACCTCACACACTTGTATCAAGAAACTTCTTAATAACGCGCGCGCCATGTAAATTCCGGTTGGGCTATTTTTAGTAACCGAATGCAGTGTGAATTTCGCCTTACCCTACCTCCGTGCGTCATCGAGTTAAGCGCGCATGCTCTTTCCGTTTATTGTATCAATAAAAGGAAAAAGGAAAGAGCACTCGCGCACAAGGTAATGACGCACGGGAGGAGGGTAAGGCGAAATTTAAACTGCATCCGGTTACTAAAAATAGCCCAACCGGAAATTTACATGGCATTTATACATTTATGCTCTCTTGCTTGTATTCATTTCTTGTCTTACTTATTTTACTTTAACATGCAGTGGTGAATCCAAGATTTTCAAAGCTGTTGAGGGGAGGAAAGGGGGGGGGGGGGTGTTCCAAAATGGCTGTCACGCAGAAAAAAATGGCAGGATCAACTTCGCAAAGGGGTTCTTAATTTCATTCTACTGAGCATAAAGACAAAAGCAAAAAGGGGGTTACATGGATATTCCTCTGGAACTGCTACAGACTGCTTTCCTTCTTATCTTTTTAAAAACTCCGCTATTATTATTATCAGGAAATCGAAAAAAGCCAAGATAAACCAAGGAAGGTCCTAAAGTTCCAACTGTCCGCCATGACCCCGCAAGAAAAAATCGATTTCGCAGCCCTGATAGAGGAGCTAGGTGGACAAGTGTTTGATACCCAATATTTCAAAACTGACTGTTCTCATGTCGTTGTTGGAAAACCCAACAGGTATGAATATTTGAATGATATTAGAATGTAAGGTATTTGGTCGTAATTCCTGACTGCATCTCTGAAGACACGAGAAAGGTATTTTCGTGTGGTTATCTCTGCAAGCTAGATTAGACTACTTCGACGATACGGCGGCCATCTTGCTAGGGGAGCAAAGAAGAACAAATATGACGGAAAATATATAGAGTTCCCAGGGCACGGAATTAACTTTTAAACCCACTAGCAAAAAATTGTTAGTAAGTTTTGCTCTCATTAGCAAAAATTTCAAGTCACTAGCGATCGCGGGACGCAGTGAACGACTAAACAATTAAATAAAGTGATTTAATGCGCGTGGTGGGCCTAACGAGATAGTCAACACCGCTGGCCTTAACACTTTAGCTTGTTCAGGTTGTCTTTACTTATATTTTTTTCAATGGGATTATTCAGAAATGAAAAATATCTAGCAGCAATGGCAGCCGGAAAGTGGGTTCTTCACAAGTCATTCCTGGAAGATAGCAGGCAAGTTGGCCATTTTGTTGACGAGGAACCTCATGAATGGGGAACTGATGTGCCAGGAGAACAGCCCAACAAGTTGGCAAAGGCAGCTAAAAGGTGGCGAGTTAAACTACAAACAGAAAGAATGGTAAAGAAACAATTATCGTTCTAAATTAAAATGGCACAATCTCGTGCCCAGAACCCACGTCCCTCACTGACCGAGATGGGCTCTGGGTCCGAGATTGAAAATTACAGTCGTGCAAACTAAAAGCGTGCACGCGTACAAAAATGCTGCATTTCCAAATGTCAATCCCCTTGATGCGAAAAGGATTCTATGATAGTTTTTTTCATTCATGGATATTTATCGTTTTGACCCAGACCTCCGACAAGCAACACATAGGCGCCTTCAGTGGTTGGCGCGTGCTGTTATGCGTCGACAAGCTACGACAGCCAGGCTTCAAGAGACTGCTGGAAGCAGGAGGGGCTCAAGTGGTGGGCAGTCGACCTCCTTTTAATAATATTGCCAACGTTACCCATGCGTTTATTGGTAAGAATAAACCTTCATCTAATCTTTGTTTCCAGGTGCGATATGCATGCACTGTTAATGCGCGGTGTTTCAGACATGTCTTTAGCTGTTTCTTGTTTCTCTCCTCTGATTCAATAGTTGTCTCTCTAGTTACATTTATATACATGCATACTACATACTTTATTTGGCAATGGAGGTTCATATTCGGGCAGCCACATGAGTTGATGTGGACCGTCAGCCTCGAGGGCCTGCATTATCGTCCAGGTCCAGTCTCAAGTTTTCCTTTCTCCGCACAAACACTTTTTTTCGGATGTATTGTAATTTGCCATACCGTAGCGGGAGTAATCCCTGTTATGATAATCATATTAACTTGATTCAGTGCAAAAGTTTGGTTAAACTGAATACTAAATTGAGTTTAGGCGTGGCGTTTCGCAAATTCTTGTGCGAAAATGAAATCCTTTGTTTCAGTGCATCTATAACAATATATCTTTTCAAACTCTTACCGATAATCAAAATTATAATAGCTTATAATGTGGTGCTAGAAGGACTGTAATGGGAAAACATTCAACCATTTCCTGCTAAACGAATGTCTACCTCGTTGGCGACGTTTTCTCTTTTCCAAGAATAGCCAACGAGGGAGACTGTTTGCAGTGGAATTCCACCCAAGCTTACTCGATATTTTTCAATTTAGATTCAAACAAGATGAAACCCGATACTGTAGACATCGAAGCACTTTACAAGGCAGGGATATGGCTAGTAAAACCTGACTTTATTGCCGAGTTTTTAATGCAAGACCCAGAACCACATCCAGGGCGATTCCTCATCCCTGAAGCTATGACACTAAGCGATAGATTGGACACTTCAGAACAGAGGAAAAGAAAAGGAGATGAAATCTCGACGGATGAAAAGAGAGCAAGATTAGAATGAACGACGTTAGAAGCTTTGTTAATGGTGAAACTGTACTGCGCATGCTCGGAAAACTAGTCGCCTGGTACTGATGCGTATCGAAAAAAGAAAACAATGATCAGAAAGTATTGCGAAAGTAAGCACTAGATTTGACCCCTTTGATGTATCGTCAGAGCAGTTCAATTTGGAGGATAAAACAAAAGAATTTCAATGTCATGAGAATTGGAAAACTATTGTTGTGTCCTCCAAATTGAGTTGTATTCCGATGTGCTGCACGGGGCCTATACGCGGCTTCGTTTCCTCCCGCCAATTTTCCCTTACATGCGCAGTACTTGTTTTATCAGTCTCAGGTGTTTCGTACTTAAGTTCGTTACCTTCAGAGTGATATACATACAAGCTCCCCGTAACTGAAAAAGTTACATTTTTAAACTGCTTGCATCCATATGGGTGGGAGATGTTTATGGTATTGACATCGTGACCCTTATTTCTTTACTTGCATCAATACCTATATCCATTTGAAACGACACTTTTTTCTCTCCATACCTAGCCATATACATTCCCTTCCGCCTCCAATTCCAACAATTCTTGGCTTTCCCAAGAAGTGTTCAGTGATACGATGTTTTGTACTTATAGACCTTTCAGCCTGTTTTCCCTTTTCAGGCCAGGGCTCATTCCCTAGAGTATCATTTCTTTGTTTAACGGTTACGCATGAGAAGCCACATGAATATGGATTCGACAAGGAATCTTGTTTTCAAGGGGAAATTTCATACCACGTGTAATTCTGGAAGGAATCATGGACACGTGTTCTGAAATGAAAATACATTAAGCCCTTGCTGAAAATGTCTATTGTCCAACATCTGCTAACGAAAACAATTCTAAACAAACTAACATCAAAAATATTTTTTACTTTATTTTTACCAAAGTAGATTTTGTTCTATTTTTGTACATACAAATTATATTATAGAGTGGTTTTACTTGGCCCGTGAAAGAATAGTGAGCATATTGCATAGTAGTACGCACGAATTCCATTGTTTTCTTTCGTATTATTTTGCCTTTTTGTCACTGATTTAACAACTTTGTTTCACGGGCGAAATAGCGTCACTGTAACGTAAAATAATAAACGTACTGTATACGAAATCAGAGCGATCCCCCGTCCTCTTATGTGATCCCCCTAGAGAAGAAGAGAATGGAAAAGCATGTGGGAGGTGCGAGAGACAGAGTAGGAACGTACTTTTCTTTTTTTCTGATATTTCGATCAATAAAAGTTCATTACAAATTTGCCAAAGAGAGAGATAAATGCCTTTGTTTCGAATATTTTGTTGAGTGTACTATAAATGAAAAATCGCAAGACACTAAACACTCGTACCTATTAATAAGGAGTTGTACTCGAGGTCGTGCGATTTCCTTTACGAAGACAAATACACGTACGGAAGTCCATAGGGGACATACTTGCAAATAAAATGCAGTGAAGTTAAATCTTTTGTCAGTAAACATTTCTAGGATGCATTTTAAATCAGGAAACTACGATTTATGCTACAGCTAATCGCTTGCACTTGAACACTCATGGGATCTGTTGAAACGATAAACCATACACAGGAACCTTGTTTGGGGTTCCTGTGTTGTATTGCACATGAACGTCTGCACGAGTCTCCCAACCTCGTTCCCAGGGCCCTCTCGGCCCGACTCCAAAACAAGATGGCGGTCGTCGGGGAGAAGACCCAACCTCGTTCCCAGGGCCCTCTCGGCCCTACTCCAAAACAAGATGGCGGTCGTCGGGGAGAAGACCCTGGTTTTGGCTGGTATCACGTGATCAAAATCTCCAAGATTTCTGGAGATTTTGATCACGTGGTTTTTGTTTCAAAATGGCGGCCAAACTACTATTTCAAATCGTGTAAGTGTAGGGAAAAAGGCATTTCTTCGTGGGTATATGTTGCTCCCGTTTTAGATTACAAGACAGTTTTTGAATTGCTTGATGTGTAAAAGCTGCAATTTGTGCGAAAGTTCACCAACAACGGTTTTTTAGCCATTTTTTGAGTCGTCTTAGAAACAAAAGTGATGTAAATTTACTCCGGGACTTTACTTATATGGTTTCACTTTCTACTGCTACTGCTACTTCTTATAGTTTTGACTGCTTGGATACTGAGATTCGGAGTTGTTTATTGTCTACCAAGTGACCCATAGCTTAACTGTTTATGAACACGTTTAACTATTCAATATTGCTACCCAAGACGTATCTTTCTTGGAGTACTTCGAAGATCATAGGTCATTGATATTTCGCCATGTTGGATGCTTATGGCCAATTGTGTCTTGTTTCCACAGTCAAGAGAAAAACTCTTCATTATTCAGGTTGCTTAAGACAGACCTTGGTAAAAATGGCAATCTTAATGTGCTCAATGTTCAAACACAATTCAATATAAACTGAATATTGTATAAGTAGCCCTAAAACTTTAGAATTTCTGTTGTATTTATAAAAACGAAAAAAAAAAACTCTCTCTAAAAAAGACTCATTAAATAAAAAAGTATTTGCTTCCTTGCAAAATTGTTGTTACTGTCAGAATTTTTTCATGTTTTAGGCAATCACATTTTTCACCCTTTTGTGCACCCCCTTTGGGCTATCCTTTTTTGGGGTAGACCATAACTTCATAACTTGTAAAAGTTCCTTTTCATGATGATTACTGTTTGCAATATTGCATTACACTATTAATGAGTGGCCAGGTTGGAGAAAAAGAATTACAAACAACAGGGGAGGGGGGATATAAAATTAAAGTTCAGCTATCCCATATAAAGACTTGTCTAACCCTTACATGTAAGAACTTCAATGCCTTCTAAAATAATCAGGTCACTTGAATAATTAGACAAATGAAAGTTACTAGATAGTTACTCTGACAACAATAATTATTGCTATCTTGCAGCTGAACCAATAACTGACTTGCAGTTACAGCAATAAATAAGTTTAGATTAATGATTTTGAATTAGTGACAAATGTTCTTATACATACATATTTCTTCTTTCAGCATTGCCAGTTAGCAATGTTAGTTTTTTAACAGGTTTTTTTAACACCACCAACAACAATTTATTACTTCAATACTTTATTTATTTACAATATTACTGTAAATTAATTACAATAAATATACAACTACACTTTAAAACTCTCATATTCATATAATTGAGAGTATGTGGTATATGTATGTGGTGTATGTGGTATATTCATATAATTATTAAGGCAACTAGAAAACTTAAACAACTCGAATGTAAACTTCATTGTTCAAGTCTGTCTTTCTTTTATTCCGTTTGAGGACTAATCGTGCGCAATTAAGGTTTTCATAACTTTCTTGGGTTGTATTTTTGCACCCTGTACTATGATTATTTCATAGTTATGTATTATGATGTGCAGGTCATATTTGTGAATAAAAAAAATTTCGAACCTACTTTGTTTCATGACAGTTTTTAACATCGAACTAAGCTGTACCAATCATTAAGACCTTGTATGCGCCATTGAGGATATCAGTAGAAGCTGTTAGGTCAGTTCTCTTCCTTTTTAAATCTTAATCAATGTGAATGATTCACCGAGGAACAATACAAGAGGAATATAAGTAGTTAATTCGCCATCTTGTACTATAAAATTTTAACCAATCAGAGGGCTTGTAAGAATTTTTTTCAGGAGCCAATCAAAACGCGCGATTTACCAGCCAACACCAGGGTCTTCTCCCCGACGACCGCCATATTGAATTGGAGTCGGCCGAGAGGGCCCTGGGAACGAGGTTGCGAGTCTCCCTGATTTTGAACATGGCGGCCGCTATGCAAAAGTTTCCTTGGCTGGAAACGTTAAAAAATGCTCGAAAAACAAATCTTGTACAAGATGGTAAGCTTTAATTCTCTTTGTTATTGTCTTATTTCTACCGTCAGAATTAGCAAACACTTTCCGCATATGCTAGCATTTAGGTTTTTAAAATGTCCTTTGACACTGTCGTCTACTTTTATTATAAACTTCGAAGCTCCAACAACAGTTTTTATTTATTTACTTATTGTTATTGCCATTGAATATTTTAACTACGAAGCTAATTCAATTTAATACAGAACAAAGTTTTAGTCTTCTATTAAAGTGTATTAGAAAATTTTAAAAGCAAACAACATTATAGCTGGTTTTGTTCTACTTCTGAGCTAAATCGCTGTCATCTTTTTCTTACCCTAAAAACCCTTGAAATTATTCACGTTTTTTAAAGAAAAATTCCTATGAATAAGAATGTATATTAGAGAAATGTTTCACAATTCAAAGACGTTTCCTTAAAATGTGTTATAATTAAATTTTAATCTTAATTCCTTATTTTAATTTAATTCATTTATTTTTTATTTTATTTTTTTCAAACAGGGAAAAGAAAGGTCCACTACACTTTCCCAGACCACACAGAAATGGTAGAAGAATATGCCCTATCATCTGGGGATCTCATTGGTAAGTAAAGCTGTGAGGGAAACAAAATTTCCTAGCTACAAATGTATAGTTTATAAAGGACAGGGTATCGGTTGCCATGGTAGCCAAGGTCAAAGTTTAGTTATACTTTTATGCTGAGCATATCTTTTGTCTATTTAAGAATTTTTCAAAATTATTAATTACATTAGCATTATAGTACTTTAAAAAACTCATTAATAATTCATGAAGGAAACACAATAGACATCATGACCATGAAGGAGGTTTTATATCTGATATAGATTCGTCTTCATTTGCATAAAATTTAACTTGGATTTTCTCTATCAAACTTGGTTCATTTCGTAAAGAATTCAGTACAATATGAGAACTTACATCATGAGTTTTTTAAGCCGTTCAATAAACTCGCAGATCGTGTTTTATACCCGATAAAACACTCCTGCTCGTTTATTAAACATTACAAAGGAGATGTTAACCCTATCGAGAGTATCTTTTGAGATCAAATTGGAATTTAGGAATAATATATCTTGGCATGGAATTGAGTAAAATAAGCAATTAATTTGACATATGTAAACATTTTCTATGATTACCCAAGTTGCTAAGTTATGGATCTAGTTTTAAAACTTGCAAAGCACAAGTGGAATTAATTAATCAATTTTTATTAGTTTCACAAGGTAACTTTATCATCAGTCAATCTTGTCTAACAAAACTTTTAAACTTTGATGTTCAATTTATTCTTGTGAAACATTTTAAAGAAAGTTTTAGCCATTTTATTATAAAGATATTTGAAGAAGAATTAATTTGTATTTATATTGATGTCATGATTTTTTTATTTTACAGTAAGAAAATTTAAAAAGAGAAGTACACTAGGAAAGGAAGGAAAGTGGGAGTATGAAGTTGGTGAAGATCTGCGACCAATGAATGCTGACTCTGAACATATTATGGAAAGTGTAACAAATGTAAGAGGATTAAAACATATCATAACCCTTAAATGTCCAAGACAAGAAAAAAGTCATCCTGGTTTTAAAAGGGCAGTGCTGTACTTGTCAGTGGCTAACAAACCTGTGGCCATTATATCATAATCTAATTTGGAATTTAAATATATTTTTGGAGAACCTGGGAAAACCTGCAAAGCACTTTAGAGAACTAATATTAAAATTCCAATACAGTAGTGATTCATGATTCATCATGATTTTAAATCTACCTGTTACACTGATGAAGGTCTTTGTTTAGACCGAATTGACTGTTTAATATAATGTAAAGTTTACAAGTCAGTTGCATACATTTTCTATTAAATTTACCATACAGTGGCCACTTTGGCCTGTCCCTTTGGTAGCCATGATATTAACCTGGTTGTCCATATTACTTATATGAATCAACCTTTCGATACTTTGCAGCCAATAGCAACAAGAAAAGATACAACCAAAGCCTTTCAGTGGAGAATAAGAAACCTGCCCTATCCTTTAGATGTGTTTAGCATCACCATTAATGAAGAGAAGACGGCAGTTGTGGTGAGAACTACAAATAAAAAGTGAGTGTATTTTTTTTCATAACACCCCTGTGATAAGAATTAAAGCAAAACACTTTTCCCCAATTCACTTGAGTGACCACAAAATGATGGTTTCAAGTGGAGTTTCAACTTGATAAAATATAGTAAAGTGTGAACACATGAAGTCATGCAAGCAAATTTATGAGAGGTCTATTGCAATTTGAATTATTTTTCTAGGTATTACAAGAAGTTCAGCATTCCAGATATGGAGCGTGCTAAACTACCACTTGAACAAAAGTCCTTGAGCTTTGCTCATGCAAATAATACCCTTATCATAACTGTAAGTATTTCTTGGGATACAAATTAAGGCCTTGTTGCATGAGGTATTTTGCTTCCAACTTTTAATGCTGTTATGCAACAAGTTGCAGAAGAGAGTGCACTTTTAACACCCTCTCTTTGGATTTTGCAATGCTATGTTGCAAATTGCAGAAAAAGTTTAATGAGCTTTTACTTTTCACAATGTTGTGAAACTAGTTGCAATTACAGCTACAAATGACCATTTAGAGCACAGCTCTTTCATATCGCTTCTGAGATAACCAATTTATTTGAAGACCAAGAAAGCCTTGCATTGCTAGTTGCAAAGAGAGTTGCGTTCATCTGT
Source organism: Actinia equina (assembly GCA_011057435.1). NCBI lineage: Eukaryota > Metazoa > Cnidaria > Anthozoa > Actiniaria > Actiniidae > Actinia > Actinia equina. The sequence goes on from WHPX01001287.1 coordinate 23,913, forward strand.
CATCTCACCGTTAAATGCATTTCTGTGCTTTTATCTGCATTGCATTGCAAGTTACAAGAAAAATTGTCTTGTGTGACAGGGCCTTTAAAATTCTACTGGCAGAGGTCTTGATAAAAACCTCTTTATATTCCTCATTATTTGTTATTTTTATAAATTTAACTTCATTGGGATTTTTTTTGAATGAACTTCAGTATCAAAAGCCATCATCAATACTGGAACAGGAAAAACTTATACGACAAGAGCTGGCGAAGAACAAAACTGGTGATGGTGATCTTGAATGTAAACCAAGTTAGAACAAGACACAAGTAACCTATGTTTTGTAGATTATTTATGCTAATTTTCTTAAAAAGATGAGAAGTAACAGTTGTATTTACAATTTCCAAGGTATGGTATCACTGTATTCCCTGGGTTCCCTGTGGTGAGTGATAACACAGGTAGCCCAAGAACAAAACCCAAGGGAAATAACTTATTCATGCTTGTTTTCAATTGATTGGCTAATCATCAGGGCCAATCATTGATGAGTTATCACTTGTTTTGGAAATGTGATTAATCAAAAGGGGAAAGTTGACATGGAAAAAGCAGCCATGCTGGAGGACAACCTAAAGAAGGCAAAAGATCCTGTACATCATTCAGTGTAACCAGCACCTTACGGTACATCCTCGGTTATCAGCATGTTTTATCCTTCTCAATCTCAAAACTGTTTCGCTACATAGAGAACTTGATGGTAACCACGGAAACGGCAGCTGTATTGGATGACAGCCTATTCATTTATTACAGACATCAGCTTGCTTTCTTCCACTTGTGAATTCAAAACTGGCTTGTTTCTAAAACACCACACTTAACATGGAAAGGGCTTTCGTATTGGATGACAGCCTAAGAATATTCAGTCATTTATTGCAACCTTCCTCAGTTACCTGCTTGCTCCCTTCCTTTGTATCAGACACTAGGCTTGACAGTTACAATGGAAAGGGCAATGGCATATTGTATGAAAGCTTAAGAATATCATTTATTACAACCTTATTACATACTTCCTCAGAAAACTGTTTGTTTTCTTCCTTCGTATCAGACACTAGGCTTGACAGTTACAATGGAAAGGGCAATGGCATATTGTATTACAACCTTATTACATACTTCCTCAGAAAACTGTTTGTTTTCTTCTTTCGTATCAGACACTAGGCTTGACAGTTACAATGGAAAGGGCAGTGGCATATTGTATGAAAGCCTAAGAATATCATTTATTACAACCTTATTACATACTTCCTCAGATACCTGTTTGCTTACTTCCTCTTTTAATTTCGTTTGTTTCTCAGACAGCTTGACGGTGTCATAGAAATGCTATAAAAGTTTGAAGTGTTTGTATTGTCAATGTAAACTTTGTCTGGTTCTTTGAACGTATATCCTTAGTAATTATTAATAGTCAAACGTATTTCAAGGCCTGTTTTGTCTTACGCTTTTTGTGAAAAAAACCATTAACACTAACTTTTTTTCGAGCTTGGAAATAGTAAGAGTGTTTTCAAAACCTTTTATTTAACTGGAGCCAATACGACTGGCCGGTCTTATAATATTATTATTGTTCAAATTTCTACTTAAAGGGGATTGTCAGAAGATTGCGTGGTCTTATATTCTCGTAGCCAAATGGACGCCGAGACATTAAAAGTGGTTTTTTTTCCAAGTGATTCTAGAGTTGTGTGTGGGTGAATTCTCCTTTGATTATATCAAAGATGTGTAAAGTGTATCCACAATATAAATACAGGATGAATAACATTCTTAGTTTATTTAAACTTAACAACATTTACAGCCTTTCTCAGTCACACGCGCCGCTCTAGAGATTATTTCTGTTGCGAAGAAGAAGATTTTGGTGGACTGTCAATCAAGGCGTTTCCATGACATTCCATAAGCACGTGCCCTCATTGTTTTGTGTTTTCCGACGCCTTGTGAATGAAATCCACCAAATCCTTCTTCGTCCCAGAGAATGGCTGTGAAGGATAAGTTTTTCAAAGCTCATGGTATGGGTGTGCATTTGATTGGTGATTAATTCATTCAGTCAAGCAGTCAATCTGCATCAATCAGTCAGTCATCATCTCTCTCTCTCTCACTTTAGTTTTTTCGTGATAACAATTAGATTTTTAGATAAAACGTATCAAAAAGTATCATCGCTTATTCCTTTTTGCCAAATTTCTGCGTCCCTATTGGTCAGCGCTTAGGGGTGTTTCCGATCCTGCGACTCTCCCTCTTTAACGCTTTTCAACAGCTGAACAGCACGCAGGCTCAAGAAACGATCGTTTTCCTTATTAGGTAAAAGTTGTTCCCCTCCCAACAGTAACCGCTGACAATCGCAGATTATCTAAATGCGGGCTCAGTCTTGCACTATTAATTTCTGCCTCTTCCTTTGACCCGATAGAAGACACGACGACTCTACGGTCCTCAAGTGGGGAATTTATTGCCAAGGATCTTAGAACGTTAGCAGGTGGGGAATTTGCTTTGCTTCTTAAGTTCATTGTCGTAGCGTTGATACGAAAGACTTCTGTCTTGTTCTGGTCGGGGTAAAACAAGATTATTCGTACTTTAGGGAAATATATTATACAGAGAACTCCGTATGCGGGCCCCAACACGGCTACACAATTCACGAACGTTCTGTTACTTCCGGTAGAGCTGTAAAACGCGGGTAAAAGGCCTGACAGAAAAACACAAAACGAGAACATGGCGAATCCGATGAACTTTGCTTCGTTGAAGTTCTCCGGTAGCGTTCTCGCTCTGTACGCGAAATACGTACAAACTAGAGCAAGACCTAGAATATAGATCAAAACGATGACTAAGAGAGTATCGTCACTTGTGCTGCAACTGATGATTCTGCTGTTTTCGCTGTAGTTCAAGACTATTACCGAAGGTGGTCGAAACAGATACCAAAACGAACAGGTTACCACTGGGATGAATGTCAGCGCTACAGAAGTCATAATCTGCATTTTATTGGTCAGTAGGTGACTGCGTGAAGATATCCTGTTCTTGGCGCGGAATATGCGCAGTAGTCGATCAGTCTTTAGAAGGGTGATTGACGTGCTAATAGTGAATAGGATTGCGAAGTATAGGGGTCGAACTCCACACACCATTCTATTTGGTTTGCCGATCAGTACTAAAGGATATGTAAATATTAAGAACATCACTGCGAGGTGAATCAGGGAAAGCTCTTTATTCGACGCTTTCACAAGAGCAGTTTCTCTGTGCTTCACAAAAATGGCCAATATTGTCAACGTAAGGAGACTTCCAAATATTGAGACGATCGATACGCAAAGCGCTTGGCCGCTTGACCAATCCATGTACACTTCCGTCATCTTAACACAGCGCGTACGATTAGCATTAGACTCGTATCCCTCGGGACATCTGGTACAGGGGCCTTGTCCGCGGGATTCCTTCGCGTACCCACCGGGACATTCAACGCATGTCCAACAACATGTAACGCTCCCATTCACAGAGTATTTCCCGGGAGAGCACAGATCATTACATTGAGATGTAGGGATTTCTTTCTCCCATCCGTTCCATAGATATTCCGTTTCTCCTTTGAATTCAAGACTTCCGTTCACCCCATCCCAAAAACCAATCTCCTTGAATACCATACTTGATGGATTCGTCTCTTCTGGCTGTAGAATCTTAATCGCATATGACCCGAACTTTAGATCACCATTTTTATTAAACGACACCTCGGTACCTGATCGACCCATAAAAGAAACATTCTTTATATATTCCAGAAGATCAATAGTTCTTATCGTAGGAGAAGTGCTCGGACATTTGCCTTTAGACAGTAGCATTCCTTCCCCTTCTTTGCATTTTAACATAGATTCAATAGCATGTACAACCACATTCACAGCATCCATGACGTTGGTGTATTTGTTTCTAGGTAATACAGAAGCAGTTGGTTTGCCTTTGTCTTTAGGACAAACAATAGTTGCATTATCACCTGTGTTTGACTTATACACATAGTACTCTTTGCTACTGACAGACTGCAAGTCATTTTTTCTATTAAATAAACTTGTATTCCCACCTTCAGCAGTAATTATTTCGCAATTGAATTCGTTATTCCAAAATTCGGCAAACCACGGATTTCGCCTAGAGTTTCCTGGATCTAATTTCGCTAGATGCGCCTCAAAACCGGAGTGCTTAGTCAATCTTGGAACCATTCCTATCATTCCACCGACAGTCTTTGGGCTTAATTTGTATAATAAATACGAATCGCCCCAAGTTTCAGTGCCGATCCAAGTTTTCCCGCTCAAGCCTAGTTTTGTGGCTTGTTCTAAGAAGCCGATAGCAATAGGGCGCTGACACCAAAGTACGATCACTTTTGCGCGTATTTGAGCCTTGAGCGAAGTGATAATTCGAGTTAATTCTAGTTTACATAGATTAGGATGAAAGACCGATTCAACCGCCATGCAAATACTGCGCTTTTTTAGCTCTACTTTCAAAGCATCCATTCCAGCTCTCCCGTACTCGCTATCAGACGCAACAACAGATACATAAGTCCAACCAAACTTAAGCAACAGGTCGGCGATGGCCTTTGCTTGGTACGTATCCGAAGGAATCGTCCTCAAAAAAGACCGATAAATATCCTTGTTGCTTAAGAGGACACTCGTAGATGAGTAGCTTATCTGTGGAATGTTAGCGATCCCAAAAATATGAGCGACTTGCGTCGAAATGGGGCTCGCAGCTCCGCCTATGACCGCCACATGCGATGATCGTGATACGCATTTACACTGACTAGAAGACGAATTCTCCTTAGATTCATTACGCTCTGCTTCCAATATAAAATCAAGTGCTGCACCAAGAGCATTGCTCACGTCGTTGCAAGAGTCCCTGATATCAAAACCAAGGTCATATTTGGGTATCAAAGTGGTATCATTGTTGATCTCGTCTATCGCGTACAACATCGCTTCGGTCCACGTCAACGCGTAATTGTTCAAAACCAAAGTCCTTTGGTTTTCTTCCGTCTTGTAAACATGGACGGGGAATAATCCTCCTAGAGTGAGATCTGCTCTTAGCTTTTGAAGCTTGTGTGGTTTGTTACAAGTGTACGGGTAATTTTGTTGAGAACTGACTTGCACGGCCAAGGTCGCCAACAAAATTGTAACAATGAAATCCATCCTTCGTAATTGGCCTTGCCTTTGCAATGATCTTTCAGTCGTAGTAAGCCGCATAAGAACTTCATGTCCTGCAAGCCGCCAAGCAATTCCCGCGACGGCAAGCCATTCTATCCGATCCGAACCTGAACATTTATGCTAATCACCAAAAATGAAAAAAGAGATTCACATAATAAATAAACATTGACGGCTTTTTTGGGCCAAACAATGACAGCTGATAATTTGAATTTCTGCGCACTTCAAGACGCAATGGTATTGACAGAATTTAATCAATAATGAGGACAGAATAGAAACCTCGTCCCTAGTTTATAACTGGAAGTTTCTATCGGTTCCCGCCAAGCAAGACTCACTAGAGTTCGTCAGTTATCAGAAAACGCCACAGTAAACTTAAGTTTAACTTTACCACGAATTGTCCGGTTGCCAAGAGAAATAGTATGACTCGTACAATGATGCATATGTACGAGTGGCGTTGACCACACGTCTAAATTTCGCTTTGGAATTGCGAATAGAAATAGAAATCACGGGGAAAATAGAACGTTCAAAGGAATTGTTTTTATTTTAGAATAAGATGGCGAAGCAAAGCAATAAAATTTCAGAAGCCTCTGAAGCCTGTTTCCTTACATTTATTCGCAAAAGTGTAATTTCTAAAAATACATTTAGATCTACTTGTTAACGAATCGATATTGCGAGGCTATCCTCTGAATATTCTTGACAGATAAAAAACGGAATGTTTGGAAAAAATCTCAAGCCTTCTGCCTCCGCGATGAATAATAGATAGCATAATAAATGTCGCTAAAAAGACAGTTCTTTGATCGTTTGAGGGCGAGAAGTAGATGAACAATGAAGCGTTCATGTTTGATACGGAAGTTCGGAATCCGAACGGCTAGGAAAGTTTAATTTTGACAGCATTGGATAATTTGTTTCGCTTTCAGTGCGATTACATTTAAATGCTTGATGATGGTTATCTACCTATAATTTTCATTAAAAAAAACTCAAAAGACTGCATGATTTTTAGCAATATAAATATGCAATTTTAAAGACAGATATAGATTAAATTCAAAGGCAAAGCAGAAAAATAATTTTAACGGCTACTCATTTGAGACAGAAAGTAAATTAAATTATTTCTGACTTTGAAAGATCGTATTATGTACTATTAAAAATTATATGATCGTACATTATCTTTTCAAAGAAAGTGTATTATCAAAAAACAATCTTTGTTGACTTCTATTTGTACAACCTTTCAGATAGATACACGACGTCTTATCATTAGTATAGCCAGGCTTAAAGAAATATGAAATACACACAAGTCATTTCTTTTTTTAATTATTCAAACTAGCGGCTTACAGTTAAAAATATCTAAAATGACTGTAAATTGTCGGAAACGGATACTAAGATCGCTTTGCCGCTTAGATCTATAGGATTAGATGGATGGCGGGAAAGAATCGCCAGATTTGTGGCATTAAAAATATATTTAGTTTTTGCATTATTAACGCTTGACTTTTGCTCTAAATCCGGAGTACAGTTACATTGTGGGGAAGTAGCCGTTTATAATTGAGAATGTCAGGTTTGTGAGATGTAAACATAGTTCGTTTTCGCATTATTCAAAGCTAGACGAACAATTGTACGTGCTGATCAATGAGAATCGGTCCCACGCATCACATTGCTCATTTCATCTAAGTTACTGATATCAATGCGTTGAGATTCATCTTTTTATCTATTCAGGAGGTTTAGAAGGAAGGACGGAAGAAACATATAGGAATGACTACGTTAAAAAATGGTACAGAGAAAGAATGGATTTGAAAATATCAGAATGAATGAATTAACTATTGACTACCAAAGACAAAAACTATGAAAAACAAAACAGATTTTGAAATCGAATGAATTCAGTGAATGAAAGGTGATTTAAAAAAATGAGATGGCACGAAACAACTGAAGTGAAATAATGAATAAATAATGAATAGAAAAGGGAAAATGTAACAGTCGCCAAGTAAAACTAAAAGATTTCAAAGAAATGAAAAAATGAGATGGAACGAAATAAAAGAAACTGTATCGCATAAAAAGTAGGCGGAAAAAATTACCGTCTCAAATCTTGTTTTCTCCTCTCTTTCAGTAATCGTTATTTTCTCTACATAAATTGATTAATACTGCAATAGTCGGAAATAGTTTTTCTAATTCAGTATGCGTACCATGTGTTATAAATTAATTCACAAATGCTGTTTCACCAACAACATATTAAAACAGTCTATAAAGACCTGGCGCAGTTTGTCTGATCAGTATTCTTGTACGAGAGCGCCAGGAATATATTTAAAAAAGGCTTTCGAACGAATCGATTTTCACATTTTAGTGCCTTTTTTAGTATAGATAAAGCTCGCTATGTTTTCACAGATATGCCATTATTAGAATTGAAAATCTTTGGATAATGAGACAGACAGGCCTATAGATCTTATGCAGAATTTATGACGGGGATAGCGTATTTATTTTGATGGAAAGAAATTCTTCACATAAATTGTACCAGAATTTGTTTTGAATTTGTTTTCGCATTTTGAATTTTTTCACTCTCTTGAAAGTCATAAGATAATAGTCATATTCATGCGAAGGAAACAAAGCTATCAAAATGATTCTGCATTCTATTGCGTAGTGGTATAGTTGTTAGGTCTCTCCATTTATTAGAGACTTTTTCCAGGTTCTCCGGTTTTCTCCTATCAGCGAAAATCCTGACACCCTAAACTCCAATACGATGTGAGTTTAGTCGCTCTTTGACTTTGACCGCTCTAAAGGTTTCTTAAGGTTTCGAAAAAGATTGAAGGTTTTTTTCAAGCAAATATTTATATTAAGAATAAAATATCTGTTTTTCATAATTTTTCATAAATTCTTCGGTCCAAAACGAAACAAAGATGACGGAAACGTTTTGAATCATTTGTTCACTCATTCACTTATTGCTTATTTTGTAAACTTCAGGCAGAGGCAGAGCTCGCCTGGTTTTCACTTCGACGCACTAACGTACGCAAGCACAAGTATAAAATGTTTATCCCTTGCGCTTGTGCTTAAACTGTCAATTAACGTTGAGAATTTAAAACTCTGAGGTGAATTTGTTTCGTTCGTGAAAAGCTATTGTAAAGTGCTCTACATGAACAGAGGTTAGAGATAAGGGCGCTCTGCTCTGAAACAAACTGAAAAGATAAAAATAGCAGAGAAAAAAAGAGGGGGGGGGGGGGGGGAGAATAACAAAAGGAAAGTTCCCAAGAAAGGGATGAAAGTAATATAATAGAAATTATATTAGGGGAAAAAAGTTTTTTTTTTCGAAAACGATTAGGTAAGACCAAGGGAAGTGAATAAAGAGCTCATTAATTTTTACAAAAGAAACTTTTCAGAATCGTTTCAATCAACCAAAAAAACAATGGTAAGCTAGGGTTTATAATGAACGCAATAAGATTAAGTACTAGCTATTTGCATTCTTTGACAAATCTGTCATTTATATGTCCCTCACATATGCTGCAAACTGAAGTACGTACTAAAGACTTTGTGAATCTACACGGTCTATTTTGGACGTATTTGCTTTATTATCTAACGAAACCCCTGTGCTATGATTAAGCCTGGTTGATCTTACACTAGCATCAAAATCGTAACCTAGGTGTGAAAAAAGACGCACTTTTTATGAACAGTTCACTACTAAGTTGCTTCCAATTCTGATTCTGACAGGGTATATTTGTCACAATTATTATCTCAAAAAGTTCATCTTCAAGTATCATCACCCCAAGGTAGCACAGCACTTTTGAATGCATTGGCACAGAGATTCAGGGTTTGGCTTCTCTGCAACTCCTGCCACAGACAAGCCTTTGTTGTGCAATGCTTGACTTGTTGTGTTACCAATAGCAACCAGCTGTATGCATGGGAAAGAAATGTAGTTAGTAGCCTGTATATAGTGGTATGAAGAGTGGGAACATCGGGAGAGGGTTGGAAATACTCACAATTAAGTCTTTCTCCCCCTGTTCTCCGATCCCCCTTCCAACCATGTTGGCAGGGGGGTTCCCATAACACTTCACACTGAATTTTGAATTGAAATCACGTCACAGGAATTTTTTATCCTATCATGCATCACTGTTCTCCAATCCCCCTTCCAACCATAGGGGCAGGGGGGTTCCCATCACACTTTACACTTCACACTGAATCGAAATCATGTGGCAGAAATGTTTTTACCCTATCATGCATCACCCATAATGTCATGATATGTGATCATGCATCAAGCAGCTTATTTGGAAATAATATTTTTAATCATGCAACTAATTTTGGAGCTAACACGTGTCAACCCTGCTTTATGAGCTATCTGGCTAGTGATTTTTATAAGGATTATTAATACATAAGTATTGGGGGGATAAGGGATTCAGTAATTTTAATGCAATCTATACCTTAACAGTACTGAGGTCTCCCATCATATCTTTTATAAAATCTATGGTAAATTCCAAGCCAGAGGGACTAAAGAAGACAATAACATCTGGCAAACCCTAGAAATAGAGATCAAGGCAGCTAAAGTTGCCAATGTTGATTATTTGAATATAAAAGAATTAGTGAGCGATTGAATGATGATTTGTAATAATAATATCTTTACTACAACACTACATAACTACCACACCATTTAGCAACACACAAACATTATAACAAAGTCCGCCTACCATACCCAGTTATAACTTACAAACAAATATCAGATCACACCACACCCCACACAATATGCAAACACCAGATCACACCACACCCCACTACAACATGCAAACATCAGATCACACCATACTACAACATCCAAACATTGGGTTAATGTCTGAGCAAGCCACACCAGGGCTGATTCTGTCCAGAAATTGTCCAATGACTGGCCATAATTTAATCTCGGCACATTTACCACCCCACCCCACCCCACCATCTCCCACTTCACACTACACATCCTCTTTTCATATCAAACTATACATTACAATACTAGACTAAAAGTAGTTACCTTTGTTTTGATGTGCTCTTTAAGTGCTGATTGTATTTCAGGGTTTGGAATGGTTTTATACACTTCTACAGATGTTAGTTTGATTCCTATGGAAAAATATATTGCATTTTCCAGGTTGGTGAGTTAAGACACCAAAACCTAAGTTATAATTTTTCAGACTTTTAAAATTAGTAAGACAATTACAGTCTCTTTGATATACCTGCATTTTTCATTTCTTGTGGTATAGTTTCTCTTCTGAGATTTCCACAGGGGAATAACAATGGCTGATTTCCAGCTGTAATTACTTGACAAGAAAAAGTTATTAAAATTTTCACTAATGAACATCCTTCCTCCCTGTTCTCCCAATTTATGTGGCCAGTCAATTTTGTTAATAGTCTAATATTTATCCAACAAGTCAGATGAGCAATGGATAAAACCATAACCAAACAACAACAGACAGACAAACATTCATGTAGACAGATGGACAGACATTAACCCGAGTTAATAGCTCGGGTACCAATCAGATAGATGGACATACAGAGACAGACAATGAGAAGGACAGTATCAGTAATTTATTGTACCTTGTCTTATGACTGGTGCAAAGCAGACAACAGATATGTAGACAGATGGACAGACAAAAACAGAGAGTATTGGTGATTTACTGTACCTTGTTTTAATTAATAACTCGGGTACTGTGATTCATTCGAGTATACAAACAATCATTCAGACAGAGATACACAATGAGATGGACAGTGTCAGATGACAGAGCATAACAGTAATTTATTGTACCTTGTTTTATGATTGGTACCAGTTTTTCGGCACTTCCAGATTCATATTCACAACTCTGAAGTCCAAGTTTATTCTTCACTAAAAACAAAACATTATATATAAAATTGTGGCAGAAATGCAGCTGTAGCAGAACGAATTCAAGGCTTAACTGCTGTTGTTGTAACTGAATGACTTATGAGTTGAAACCAATAAACAAGGCGGTGAAATTTCTTATGTGTGGGCTTACTGGCTGTTGATGTTGCATTGCCAGTGGCAAATAAGTGTAGATCTTGCCATTGTTTTTGAAGAACTTTTAACCATTTCTCTTTGGGAATGTACTTTGAAATAGAAAGTTCTATGGCTTCAACACTTCTTGGACTTGTAATTATCATACCTGTGGCATATAATTTAGCAAAAATAGCATAAGATTGCTGTCAATATTCAACTTAAAGCAAGCACAAGATAAGATGGAAGTTTTTTTCAATTCAGCAGAAACCAGCTGGTTTACAAAAATTTCTAGCATGAAATAAATAAATAATGCACTGACAGATGGATGGATGAGTGGATAAGAGTGTGAGAGAGTAGGCTTGAGTAAATAAATGAATACAGAGAAAGATGGATGGATGAGTGGATGAACAAGAAATGGAATTTCATGATTACAGTTTTATTAAATTAATTAAATAATAAAATTTATCATAAGCATGGCTGAACACATTCAATTTATGCATCAAGATATAAATCAAAAGAATTCCTCCTCCACAGGCTACTTGCTAGGGCTTTTGTTGCTGAGAGAAAGAGAGAAAAAGCAAAGAGATACTTGCAGAGGAAGGTTAGGCTGGGTTCATAGGGTATGGAAGGGAGGGGGAGGGGCAGGTAAAAATTTGAAATGTCCAAAAAATTTCTTAACACCCCCCTTAAAGTCATACAAAAAATATGATCCCCCCTAAGCAAGTCTTGTGGTTTCTTCAAAAAATTGTGCATCCCCTCCATTTTTCTGATAAAAATTTGCCTATCACCCCCTTTTTCCTACCAAAATTTTCCTGATCCCCCCTCAACTTCACCTGCCCCCTCCCTCTACCAGACATTATGAATGCCTTATCACAACGAGAAATGTACAAAAAGCAAGAAGGAGAAATACCACTTCTTTTATAAAATACACACCAGATACATTAAACTAACCTCCATGGCTCTGAGGCTGACGTAGTGTTTCAGCCAACCTGTCTAAATTCTCAAACTCAAATGACAGTACAGGAATCGAATAAGGAACATACCCCTTAGACATCAATTCCTGGAAATCAAAAGAGGTTGCGTAATGACCATCCATTACGTAATAGGCTCAATATTTATTTACACCTTTAAAACAGTCTAATAAAGCTTGTTAACAATAAGTAGCCTAAAACATCGGTGCGAATCAGTATCATTTAATGAAATCCTTTATAACTTCAATACAGATAAAGTTGATATGAGATATCTTTTTGGCTTACCCTGTGATATTTGTCTTTTTCTGCAGAAGGTGCACGAAGCAAAACAACACAGACGGCAGCCATCTTGGAGTGTAGCTTTTTTTTCCGACTTCGTCGTAAATTCGGCAATTAAGAATTTGTAATCATCGCATATCTAGGCAGATGTTAAAGAATATATCTCCTTTAGTAAGCCTAATACCACTTCGTAGCCTCATCTAGTATATAAACGAGGGCGTGACTCAGAACGCTTGCCCCTCACAGACGTGACCGTGCTGGACTCAAGTCACAAAGTACTGGATACATGGGCTACCTGTGGAGTATGCAAATTATCATTTTTCCACAGGGAACCCAAAACCAAGACTCGCAATGTTTGTCCGGGTACGCGAAATAAGGACGTTCATGGGCAAACGATCCTATCTTCAGATTTGTATAAAATTTCGCATGATGAAAGTGCTTCATATACTAGGAGTAAAATGCGCGAATAAAAAAGGGGGGTCCCCGACTTTGTTTAGCCGTCAGAATACGTGGACAGTAACGACGAGCGAACAACGCAACTCCATGGAAAGCTGTCAAAAATAAGCCATATTTTACTGAAAAAATCAACTGATCGTCCCCATTTTTCGCAGAACGCTAGAATATAATTAAATAATTAATCAGCATTTAAAACCTTTGTAAAAATTTAGAAATATAAAATGGTATTAGGCTACAATGTGAAATTCTTTTCAATTATGCACAAAATATGTAATTTCGATTTGATCCCATCGTCAGATTTTTTTAAATGTTATTTTAAAGTAAGGTATTACGAAGTAGTTTTTTTAAAAAACAAAATAAAAAGTGAGGTTTCCGATTCCGGTTTCCGAACTGTTATGAATGTCGCGTTCTGATTAGTTTTGAGCGCGTGCTTTATGAGGGCACATTGCACGCGCTGGCACTTTCCGCTGCGTCACTCCTATCTATTATTGTAATTTGTATTTTATAAAAGAAATAAAAAAACGTGCTTGTTGTGCTATGTGCAGTCATAAAGCACTTGGGGATTGGCAGAACTCTCGCGAAGTATCCAGAAGCACTCCGCTACGCGTCGTGCTTCTCCTAACACTTCTCTCGTATTCTGCTTACTTTATGACAGCACACAGCACGCGCGCGCGCTTTCTATTTCTTTAATATTGCAGAGCATCTGAGGATTCGGGAAGAAGTCGTCCCAAAATCCTATATGCACAACAAAGTGGACTAATTACAATTGAAATTTTTATTTCAATTTTAATATAACCACCACTTAATATTTACCGTGACATCTAAAAGTGCCCAAATAATTTAACATATTATGATATTATTATTGAAATTTTTGCTTTGTCAGAAAAAGATGGTATAAATATTGTATTCGACAATCATGAGTAAGGAAAAAAGGAATGAACTGCTGTCAGACATGAGGAGGAGTTGGTCACTTTGTTTACTGTCATTCTACAGCTACGAAAATTAGAATGGTGATTTACAAAATCAAAATGTAAACAGACCATTCTCTTAAGGTTATATGCGCATCCAACTTGACGGGCCTCAAGACTGAAAAATGCAAATTCAGTAAAATTTACAAGCCAGCTTTATATTTAAAGAGGGGAATAATCAATTTTCTATCAAAAAAAATCATAGCAATGCATGATAATAATCATAAAGCCTGTGTTCTGGTATCGTGGCCAGTCAAGTTCCTTAAATTTGGATGCGCACGCAACCTTGAGAAAATGGTCTATTGTCTATTCATGGAGTTTAATTAAATAATAATAATCTCTTTACATGATCATAGTATGTAATTAAGGATTTTGACAGCAAAAGACTTTTCAGAATTGGTTTAATTTTCCCTTATTTCAAACTATTAAACATTGATCTCTTGAGAATTATTTTTTGTTTTAATCAGGTTGTGCTTGATAAAAATATAGGGTCTTTTCTCGTATTGTGGGTTAGGGTTTTTGTTTAGGATTAATTAAATTAATTAATTAATTAATTAATGATCCTTGGCTATTGTTTTCTTTTCTTTATGCTTTAAGGTGCCTTGCAGCACAAAGAAAGAGCCAAAATATAATGCACATGAGTACTACACTTGAGAATGAATCTTTAGTCATTTCCAAGAGTCATGGACCAATCTATAGGGTCTTTTTTCTACTTTTCATTTTCCCCATAAAATATATTTTTACCCTCTCACTCAAAACTCAAATACTAACAATAAAAGCAATGCTTCAAAACATTTCCTAAAGTTAAAACTAGGTTTCAATCATCCAAAACCAGTAATGCCCAGGTGAAATCATCCCTGAACATTAGAAACTGCATCATGTATCGCACGTGCAACATAATCTACATTGCCTGGATTCAGACCACAGACATTGATCCGACCACTGTTCAGCAGGTATATATGATACTTTGATGTCAACATCTCCACTTGTTTCACTGCAAAGAAAGTAAAAGAAATGTTTAGTTGATCAAGGCATTTTTGGCAGCTTAGCCTTCATTTTCCATTCCAGTTCTCTTGGGAATAGGATTCTTTCTTTAAGCTGCATCCCAAAGCTGTAAATAAGTGCTGGTCATCAGACAAATGTCTGGTAAAATATTATTGCCACTTCACTAGTGAATAATTTGATGAGGCATTAAGCTGTGTGGGATGGGCTCGGAAAACATATAAGAATATGCGTAATAGGTAAATTATGAGCCTTATATGAAATGACTGAAGAAGAGTGCCAATGGACCTTTCACAATTTCAAGTCGAGTAAAATATGAGCCAGCTCAACTAGAAACCGTGGACAGCTGTTTGGGCCTGTATTGGGCCTCGTCAGCAAGATGTATCTAGTGAGCTGGTAGAATCCCACAAAAATGGTAAATAATTTGCTTGGTCAGACATTTGAACAAGCACAAGCACTTTTGTTAATAAAGCAGCCTAAAATACTTATTGATGGAATGACTGATATGGCAAAAGAAATTTGTTCAGCCATGCTTGTGTTTCAAAAAGTCAAATATGCTTCTGGCCGTACAAATGACCTGCTTATCGAATGGGCACTTGTTTTCCCATTTCAGACCATATGTTATTCCCTTGAGAATAAGTTTCTTTGCTTTAGTTGTATCCATATGAATTCATGTGTCTTCTCACAACTGCACAATACTGTATATGCATCCATATCAATGTATCTTCTTTTCTATATGAAGTTTTCTGGGTGTAAAAAATGTCACTAAAACCTATTCCTTGCTTCCCGGTTTTACGAGCAAATGATTGAAAAATTAATTCTAAAGCCTTGAAGACAATTAACAACATTCTTATAATATGTACTTACAGTTGAGGCCAGTAAAGCTAAACATTCCCTTTTGATCTACTATGTGGTTCCATTTTCCTGGAGTTCCCAGTTCTTTCAGCTTAGAGAACAGTAGCTGCCTCATCTGAATAATACGTTCACCCATGAACTTCACGTTTTCAGTCCTGTGTATGCAAAAAAGAAATTAAAAAGAGTAATGCCTTTTAACTGGTACTATTATATACCACCAACATGTGTTGTAACAATGTTATAACCAGAAAACAAGGTATATAACAAGTTGACAACTGAAAGAAGGATCACAACAATAGTTAAAATGATTTGATTGGCTCCAGTTGGCTCAGAGTAGATCCATTCTAATGAAAAACATATTGAAAGTTCCGTCTCATCAAATTTTTATGTGAAATTTGCAGTACTTACCATTCTTGGTACAAGGCAGAGTTAGACAACACAGTAGCAACAATACGAGCACCATGATTGGGTGGATTAGAAAACATTGGTCTGGTAATGGCCTTCAACTGGCTCCTGATACGCTCAGCTGTATCATTGTCAACAGTGACTACACAAAGGTTCCCAACTCTCTCATCTATAGCAGTTAATACAAGACAGGTATCAGTAATGAATAAAGTGTTTATATAGCTATTGAGTTTCTCATGCTTCAAGGATCTTCCTTAAGGTTTCACAATTTTTTCCTCTTACTCTGCAAAAAGGAACACTCCAACCTTCCAACCTTCATTTGATTCAGTAGACATGGCTCAAAAAAATGACGGGTAAGTCCCTGGTCGTGATGACCGGCCAAATTAGTTTTAGCTTGGTCAGACCTTGTTTCTGGTTCAACGTTACTGGTCAAAATACAGTAACAACAAAGCAAAGATATGACTGGACAATGTCCAATGTTCTGCCATCATTTTCAGCCCTGGGCCCTGTTGTATGAAAGCACTATCCAACAGGCAAATCCTTATCCAGTGGATAAGTCAATGCTGTTATCCAATATTACTGTGGAAATACTCCTTCTAGCAGTAAATCTCCATTGACTTTTATTGTTTGATTTCATAAATAATGAAACAAGAAAAAATATAAAACATTTAAAATCAATTCTTACTGTATAGGCCAAAGTTCTTGGAAAAGGATTGACCAGCAAACAGTTCAAATCCTTGCGAAACAAAGTGTCGGACTGCCCAGGCATCATCTTCTATGTTACCAGATGCAAAGCCCTGATAGGCCGTGTCAAATACTGGGAAAAGCTGGCGTTTCTGAAGAATAAAAAACAGCATGTCAGAAAAACATACATGCAATATTTAGGAAACTAGTACAGGTATTATGTTGCAGTTCCGAACGAACTTCCCAACCCACTGTGGTAAAGTAATGTGAAATGCACTGTAAACAATGAACCCTTCTTAAAATTGTCTTTAATGCGCGACTATGAATACAAAAGAAATACCACATA
The DNA here is from genome assembly GCA_011057435.1 of Actinia equina. NCBI lineage: Eukaryota > Metazoa > Cnidaria > Anthozoa > Actiniaria > Actiniidae > Actinia > Actinia equina. Next base: position 40,964 of record WHPX01001287.1, read on the forward strand.
TTCCATTGTGAAAAAGTGGGATTTCCTTTGTATTTTCATGTGAGCCTCGCATCACAGATACTTTTGATAAGGGTCTAAGGAAGATATACCTTCATAATTTCTGCAACTTTTTTCCATTGTTCTTTGGACAGATCTACACCAGTTGGATTGTGAGCACAAGCATGGAGTAGGAAGATGGAACCTTCTGGTGCAGCCTATAAACAAATAAATTCAGACTAATGACATGAAACTGATGAATGACACTGAGAATCAAACTAGAGAACTTTATGTTCTGCTGGCGGCACACTTGCCCTTGTGCAATATACAATTATTATAAGATAATTGAATGCTGCGCATCAGCTGTGACACTCTCTATTACCTCCAGGTCTGCCCACATGTTATCAAATGCCACAGCTTTATGTTCAGCATCATAGTAACGATATTCCCGAATATCAGTGTATCCAGAATCTTTTAAAATCTTGATATGGTTACCTTGAAAAAGAAATACATGTATAGGAGGTCAGGGATGACAGCGGAGGTCTTGGGTTTAAATCCTATTTGGGTCATCAATAATGTCATAGAGAAGGTACTATCTTTAAAACTAGACCTTCACATAATATTTGTTCTAGTGGCAAATATGTTAATGGTGTCCCATTGCTTCCTTTGCTAAGAGAGGTTGTTCACCTTTATAATACTACTACTACTATTTTATTTATAAAGCAGGTTGGTTATTTTGGCAGATTTACAGATGTGTACATGCTTTCAGTCACACTCACTACCACTACATTTACATCTTTATTTGATTCACACTGACGCTCAACACCCATTTTGATTTATATGGAGAAAGGAAAACCGAAGAACCCAGAGAAAAAACTCTCATGCCAATGTAAGGGAGAGAACGACACATTAAACATTAAACAATAACAGGTAGGGTAGCTGGTTTGATCCTGGTGGACGCAACATATTAATAATTATTATTAATATGTTGCGTCCACCAGGATCAAACCAGCTACCCTACCTGTCTGACTCACACGACAACACATTAGCAATTAACGTACTCCACCCACATTATTATCATTACACAATATTATTATTATTTTCTGTGCTTGCCACATGGATTCTAAACAGTTTCGTTAGTAATGACGCAAAGGATGATACAATTGAGAAAAAATGTTAAAAGAAGCCATTCTTTAATTTTTATTTATTTTTACCCCTTTACATATGATCTATCTATTTTCTTACACATTACGCTTTTAATTATACCAATTTATATCCTTGAATAGTCTTGATGTTGAATGAAGTAAAAATTGATCATGAAGAATAGTTTAATATCCATGGTCATAACATTCCTTACCCCAAGTAGGTTTAGAAATGTAGGCAGTTGTGCTGACTTTGTAGAACCTGGATAACAATTCAAAGGCCAAACGGAGGGTGCCTGTCCCACCCAGGCTTTGGACACCACAGACCTGAAAATTATAGAGTCAATTTAGTCAGTTATTTTTCAGGTTTCGCTTTTGTTTTTTTGAAACTTGATAAAAAAAGACATCATTTCTAAAGAGTATTACAAATATTGCTGTACATTCGTGTACAACTTTAGCAAAAGTACAAAATAAATAAAAGTGTACGCATGAATTGATGTAATAGTATGCAAATACAAGAACAAAACTGCAAAAAAATTAATCTTTTGTGACGTTGCATATTGAATTAAAAGGATCATTTCATCACTTTTTTTGTTTTTACGAATTAAACTAATGCCCAAAAATTATTTCTTTTCCTTAAACTTCACCAGAAATAAAATATACTTTTAAGTATATTTTAAAAACGCTGATTTTAATTTTTGCGGCATGTCTTTGAGAGAGGAAATTATCTCAAAGATTAAAAATAATTGAAGGTCTCCAACGTCTTATCCTCGCTGCATTACGTGGACAGCAAGAACTATCTTTTACTTAAGAAGTAAGAACTTTATGAGGTTATTTTTTGAGTAAATACTAAAGCCTCACCCTGTTTTGTGCAATGGCTGGACTGTCAGCCCCAAGAACGAGTTTGTTGGATGCATCGCTAAACTGCCTCAATCCATCGATCCCAAGGTATTCATGGTTCAAGGTTCCATCTAAGATGCCTTGGCACATTTGCTGCTCTGCTTTACGAACCACAGGCAAGACCCACGGCTTGCCATCGTCGTCTCGAAAAGCTACAACAAGAAGAGAAAAATTCAAAGACAAGTAAGAAGAAACCCTCCAAGTTAGACCTTGGAATACGACTGGAATCTGATGGGATTTTGTCCCAATCAACTGCTTACCGCCAACTCCAAGGTTTACTTTATCAGGGCTTGTGTCCTTCTGGTAGGAAGAATTAACGTGGAAGACATGATCCGTTGGAACAAGAGGAACGTCCTTGAACAGATTCGTGGTAGCCATCATACTTCTGTGCTTGAACCCTGACCGGTAAGACAGGTTCGTGATGATTTGACGTTTCTTCAATCGATAATACCTCGGGTGTAAATAAATATTTTGTCGATTTATTATCGACTGATTATACTCTCCGAGTCTAGCCGTTGATCCGCCGTTGGCATATCGACTAACCCATGACGTCATGTTCGTAAGGTTTATTTTCGTTCCTGATATTCAGCAAACTCGTACAGTTGGCTTTAAATTTTAGCTGTTTTTCTTCGTTTTTCTCTTTTCTTGTGTCTATCAGTCATGGGACTGTTTGGTAAAACACCACAGAAGACTCCTAAAGAACAGGTAATTGTTTTACTTTATTTTAAGCCATTTTATTGATGCATGAACTGCATTAGAGAAACTAAAGCTGCAACTTCTTCCTTTTGAAGTTTCTCTTCTTTTATATATACTATATAGTTCAAATTATTCTTTCATTCTGGAATTTTGTGGAATATTTCGGTTTTGTGCAAGTTAGGTACATTTACAGTATGAAACATTGTATTTTTTAGAAAAAAATAGCAGCAAAAATCAATGGATTTCAAAGTAAATTGCTAGCTGCATCAACTTTGTAATGATAAAAAAATCATTTAGATGGAAATGAAAAACCTATTTTTATTTTAAGCAGAATATTCTAGGGTTCGTTATTAGCATTATAAATTGTTATGATCAATATACTAGAATAAGATAATAACTTAATTTAATTCTAAAAATAGTTTGTTTTACAATTACAGTATGAAAATATTGATATCAAAAAGTAATGTGAGCTGTAACTGATGATAAAGTGTTACTTCTTTTCCCTTAGGTTAGAGAATGGTGTGGTACCATCCGCAAAGAAGGGAGAGTACTGGACAGGCAAATAAGAGGTTTGTATAGTATACACTAAACTGCATATATTATGCCAATGAGTTTGCTTTCTGTGTTGTTCTCCCCCTTGTCATAAGGGTTTACCTTTAGATACTCAAGCGTTCTATCCTCTAGACATAAAAATTAATGCCAAGGCATGTCTGCATCTCACTACTGCGTAGTTCAGGACATGGGGATTATTCAGGCTTAATGCTCAACTGAACAGTCTGTATAGAGCTGTGTTGTTCTCCCCTTGTTTACCTTTGGGTACTCTGGCTGTCTTTCCTTTAGATGTAAAATTATAAATGTGAAATTCAATTGCACGGCACTGTTTTTCATCAATTTGTAGTTCAGGACATAGGGATGATACAGGTATGAATCCCTAAAGAATTCTTTATCAGGACTGGTAATGATTATACGGATGTCAACAAACTGGATTTTCATGCCAGCAAAAAAAACATGCCTTGATCAGTCCTCCAAGCATCTATGACTCTATGACTCTGGTGTCAGATGTCAACCTTTTAGTCTGCATTCCTCTCATTCCACGTTTTGGCATTTTTTTGATAATTTTCTTTTTCATGAAAAGGAGGCCGGCATATGAAGGAAGGCATGCCGACTAAGAGGTTGATGTTTGTTGGCAGAGTCGTACTGTAGATATTTGGAGGTGTGACCAATAAATATTTTTCTGGCTTGAAAAACCAGGTTGGTGACATTAGTAGTTTGAGTTACATTCATATGGATGTCTTTTTTTAAGCATATACTTGACTGCAAAGCAAAGAAATCATTTTCAGGAGAATCATTTTGACAGATGGGCGGAAAATTATGGGAAAACATTCTAAGGTCCAAGCTATAAAGGTTTATAAATTTTACCCATTCTTATATGCCACCTGAATGGTTCATTTACATATCAGCCATACAAAACGAAGAAGCGAAAGTAAAAAGAAGTATCAAAGATGCTGCAAAGAAAGGTGATAAAGATGTGTGCAGGATTCTTGCAAAAGAAATTATAAATTCAAGAAAAGCAATCAATAAGATGTATGCATCTAAGGCGCAGCTGAATTCTGTAGAAATGAGCATGAAGAACCAGCTAGGTAACTATCACTTACTTACTAATACTATAACTAACTATTACTAAATTAGATGAGAAATTACAACAATCCAAAAAATATATATATATGAGAAATAACCCAGGCATGTGGATGCCCAATGAGACTAAGTCTTAAAAATGCTGACAAACCTGCAAGCCAATATGTATTACACTTATTTCAATAAAGTTAGTCACCAAAAACCTAGAAAACTTAGATTACCGAGCACCATGGGAAACTCTTCATATCAAAAAACCATATGTACAAAGCTTTTTTAATACAAACTGCAGCTAGATGATGCTCAGAAGAGGTGAGACTGTAACCAGTAAAAGATTTGCAAGTTCATGAACAGTTATCAAGCAGTTGAATGTGTAAAATAAATCAACCCATAATCCTTGTCAGCCTCAGCTTTATACTTTTCAGGTGACTAACTTTCTTTAAATAAGTGTATATAACTATGGCTAAAATAATGTATCTGGCCTATCTTAATGATTTCATAAGGGTTTGATTGTAGAGTATGTATAAGGGATCTTAAGGGGGTCATGCATATTGCAGCTTTCCTTTCCTCTACACATTTTATGCATCATGGCTTTGGCATGTTGTTAATCTAACCGACCTTGCTCTATTGTGCATTTTTACATGTCTATATGCAAGTATAATACCTATTTCGGAGTACCCAAAATAATTTTCAGGCCTTAGCTTGGATAATATGACCTTCTCAAACCTGACAACGTTTATTCATTAGTTGTATCTTAATAACTAAAAACATCTTAAAGTATTTTTAAAACTGTATTTAATTATTATTTTTTTGAAGCAATTCTATTGTTATTTTTAAAGCAACCCTTAGAATGGCTGGTGCTCTTGAAAAAAGTACGCAGGTCATGAGCATGATGCAAAACTTGATTAAGATTCCTCAAATCCAGGCTACTATGATGGAACTATCAAAAGAAATGATGAAGGTTAGCTTTGTATTACTTATTTAAGTTTCCAAGTAATATATACAGTATAAGATGGCAGTGTGGTATGCCAATATGCACACTCAAGGTTTAGCCGAGAGTTTGTATATTGGATACAACACGGACACAAATACTGTAGATTGATTGTCAAACGTATAGGTTAGTTCCTTTGTGTTTCACTAAAATTTTCAAAATTAAAGTGAATTTGGCCGAGAAAATCCAACTTAAAATTTATGCAAATGAACACAATTTTGTATCAGATTTACAACACTCTTCACGGTCGTGATTTCTGTTGCGTTTTTTTAATTATCAATGAGTTTGACAATAGTTATTATTAAAAAATTATGTCATCCCCAAAATCAAATGATTGTTGATTAAGTTGCATTGTAGTTTAGCATTGATACATTATCAGTAGGGTATTGGTATTGTAGGGTGATGGTTGAGTATTAGTACATTATCAGTATAGTGTTGGTACTGTAGGGTGTCAGTAGAGCAATGGTACATTATCAGTAGTAGGGTGCGTGGTAGGGTGCATTGATATGGTGTTCACAGGCCTTGAACCAGTGACCTGAACCTTTGGAACAACAGTGGGGAAGGACAATGCCGTAGCAGCATATGCCACCCATGCTAACCTATGGAAATTATAGGATTTTTAATATTATTATAACTATACACTCATGCATTTATAGGCTGGTATCATAGAAGAGATGCTAGAAGATACCTTTGAAGGCTTGGAAGATGATGATATGGAGGAAGCTGCTGATGCAGAAGTTGAGAAAATACTTTTTGAAGTCACTGAAGGTTAACAACCAAGAATACCTATCTATCCACTCATTTAGTAATTCACCCATTTATTCATCCACCCATTTAATCATCCACCCATTTATTCATCCACCCATTTATTCATCCACCCATTTATTCATCCACCCATTTATTCATCAACCCATTTATTCATCCACCCATTTAATCATCCACCAAAATGGTCATAATTGATTTCCTATTTTTGAGGGTGTGCATTCTCTTAATGTGTGTGCAACTGTATTAAGACAACAACATTCATTTCGTATTTACATGTTTTTCCCCCGCTTGTGTTTAACCATAGGTGCTCTTGGAGAGGCAGGACATGTTACTAATCCTTTACCGGTAAGATGATTACTACTGATCCCATGGGGTAGGGGTGGGTGGTTTCTCTGGCATATCGATTCAGGTGATCTGAGTCAACGCTTCTGTACTACTCCTGGGAAGATGGGTCTTTCCCTTTTGTTTCGTTTCGTTTCGTTTCGTTTTGTTTTGGTCGTTTTTCTTTTTTTTTAACGAATTCTGACTGTTGCTACAGGCTGGTGCAGAAGGTGTGGCTGAGCCTGAAGGAGAAGAAGAAGATCTAGATGAGATGCGTTCAAGACTGGAGGCACTTCGAAGCTGAATCACTTCAAACTACAAGGTGTATATGTATAATACTGACTTAATAATCAATGGCACCTTCTATGACTTATATTCCCACTCCAAATAATAGACTGCAATGTACATTTGAACATCATCCATACTACGAACATGATAATTTACCATTACTATGAGAGCCATATCTCAAGATATATCTCTGACATCAGGGCTCACAAATTGTGATCTTGAATAAGGTTTAGAGATATTATTGTGACTTTTATTTCAAAAGTACAAATTTTTGATAAGCATTATTTTCGTTTTGGACAAGTTATCGATTCGAAAGAGGCAGGACTCCGCGATGTTTTTATTCAGTCAGCTTTGATATGTATTATACAAAGTCTTTTAACCCCCAAGATGTAAGATATTAGTTATATGTATGCATGCTTTTAGCGACATTTTTGATTTTAAGAGAAAAAAAGGATGAAGAACAATGCAAAACGTTAAGTAAGGGGGGGGGGGGGGGGACCCAGCAGGATCGAGCCTAAGGCTGAAAAAACATTCTCATAAATCTAACATTTTCATTTTCTAGCCTGCGTATTATTTTTCATGCTTTGTCGTTTAATCTATCCTTCATTGTTTTTAAATATCACCTGTAAGTAATATAATTTCATGAAACATGAATCATAGGTTTGTATAATTATTACCTGGTTTTTTATTATCAAAACGAGTCTCCTAAAGGAAATGATAAAATTGAAAACTGTTTTATCGTTGGTATCACATATCATATCACTTTTAGGGAAGCTTGGAAGGTGATCTAAGTACTAGTACGATCGGAAAGGAAGGATATATCAATGGATTTTATTCTTATTAGTTTTGGTTTTGCGGAGTGAGAAAAACTAGAGAACTCGGAAAAATATCCTACGACACCTCGTAATTTCTTTTTTTAATTTCATCATATTGCTCGAGTTCTTTGGGGGACTTTTTTCAACCTCCTCTTTTTATTTCCTGGTATGACGCACTTGCTGTGGAACTGAAATTCGAAAGCAATTGACTAGAGTGTAAAGGATGAATAGAATGTGCAGAAACAGCCGAGAAGCCATTTCAATGCTGAGTGTGAAGCGCTGTGTCCATCACATTTTAGTGCTGTAGTAGTTCTAGTTCCAGCAAATATGAGGCCTCTTTACGGATGAGATGCGCAGAAACAGCCGAGAAGCCATTTCAGTGTTGAAGTAGGTGCGCAATGAGGCGACTTTATTATGAATAAGATGCGAATGCAGAAACAGCCGAGAAGCCATTTCATTATGAGATCACAGAAGGCAGCCAAGAAGCCATTTCAATGTCAAATACCATGTAGAAGCCATGTCATTGCTACTTAATTTAAGGCTCTTTTAATGCAAGTAATTTTGCCCGAATCTTTAAAAGTAATCATATCTAATCCCTCCTTAAAAACAACAACCATTATCATTATCACCACTTTTGTTTCCCTGTGTTTTTTCCACTCCAATTTTCGTCATACTTTAACTAATGGTCCCTTACAACACATCACAACAGTTTTTGGAATTTGGACAAGTGGACAAGGACAGCATTAGTGCTATTAACGGGCTGTAAATATACTTTATGCCTAAGGAATTGAAAAAGCTTGCGGAAAGTAAACGAAATATCAATCGTGTTGCAAATGCAAAAAAATATTGTTGGTGCTACATTATTGTATTATTCGTTTGAATTTTTTTTCTTCTTTCTTCGAGACAAAATAAAGGAATCTATTGCATCGAAAGGGTCTAGGCTAAACTTCCTCTAGATAAGAATATAAATTTTATTATCTCGTTAGGCCTTATTCATACAGAGGAAGATTCGGTCTTGGCGAACATGTACAAGTGTGGTTCAACATGTTTTTCCAGGAACCTAAGTTAAGAATATAGTAAAAAACATTCTCATTCTGAATTACAGATAACTAAATGGAAAAGAGGGACTTTCCCACTGAGAAGTCGTGAAAGAAAATTATATATCCTTCCATCCTTCTTTCCTTCCTTTCGTTCGTTCGTTCTTTCTTCCTTCCTTCCTTTCTTCCTTCCTTCCTTCCTTCCTTCCTTCCTTCCTTCCTTCCTTCCTTCCTTCCTTCCTTCCTTCCTTCCTTCCTTCCTTCCTTCCTTTCTTTCTTTCTTTCTTTCTTTCTTTCTTTCTTTCTTTCTCAGGTTTTTCATTTCCTCCCTCCCTATTTTTTTCCATCCTTTCCACCTTTTGCCAAACTGTCACAGCAAAAGACGCGCTTGGAGTCATACTCTGTCAGACACTGACTGATGTGACAGGAAGCGACGCTCGCTATAATTAGATAAAGAAGTAAATTCAAGATCGGGATCAATATCATCATTGTACAAAATTAAAGTGATTATCGTAGAATGAGTTTTCACACATACGTGTTACTTTTAACATTAACGTATTCACTTATTCGTTTTCGTATTTTTTACCTAAAAATACATATTTTCAATGTCGATTAGTTTACTTAATTATTGAGAGCACAATAAAGAATTATAATTTTCCTAACAAAGCTGAAAAAGCTTTCTAGTTCCCACCGTTCCAGGCTGCTTATTTGGGGTCTTTCTCTCTCTTACTCTTCTCTTACTCTTCTCTTTCTTCCTCCTTCTTTCTGACGTGAACCTCTTTAAAATGTCTACTTGCGACTAAGCGTCGAAATGCCTAAAATTCATAAATAATTTCTTGAACCGTATTAATAAAGATTCCGTCCACTTCTATTTTTCTAAACAACCTTGTAATTCAAATTATTAATTTGAAATTAAAATTTTCTAAAATAATATTTAATTAAATGTCAAATCAATTTTAATTTAAGTGAAGATAATTCTTAACAATTTCTGTTTCTTAACGTTAAGTTTATATTTAGCAATTATTAAACTGAATATCGGGGAATAGAGAGTTTAAGATTGCCTTTTTTTTCTCCCCACAAACGGCAAACGTTTCCTGTATTTTGCTTACCTTTTACAACCTTCTCACCAAGCGCAAATATTCTTTTGTTTTTCTACTACTTGGACTTTTTTGCGATTCTTTTTCAGTAAATTAAAATAATTTATTACTGGTCAATTGACGTTTCACGTTTGCCGTGAACGTAAAACTACTCTCTAACATTTACCTAGACGCGAGTCTTCGAGCGGCGAGGTAAATATTCTCCATATTCACTGAGCCTGAGGGGAAAGAGTAACTTATTTTTATATACAATAATTCAATAAAAACAAGCAAACAGAAACTTTTAGTTTTCGTGACAAATTCACGCAAAACTTTTAGCAAAACTTTTAGGCCATACTTCGTTGCCTTTTTAGTATTAATAGGAATGGAATTTACTTTCATTTTTTCAATGTCCTCATCAATTGTAGCAAAACGTTGCTGTCTCAATATTCCGACATCAGAGGTGAATATCGTATGATATTCACCTCCAATTAACCAATGAGGGCGCGCGTTCTTAGGAAGTACACGAGCTGGTAATGAATAGAATAGACTATCTCGCCATCCTATTTGTTTCCTTGAGTATCCTCACTCCTTGTTTTCGAGATTTGGGTCATGTTTTGATATATTTAAACTAAAGCGGGCGCACGACTGGATATACGTTTTCGAGGGGAATTGAAAGTTGGTTGTTTTGTCTATCAGTTCAAGGTGTACTGCTAAATGATTAGGGTGTATCCGCCCCATTTGTATCGTGACGTGCGTGGAAACCATAACTCACGCAACAACAATTGACTCTTTCATTAGTGGCTGAGATTTTCGCTCTTTTTCTTTTTTCTTTTCAATCGTTTTTTTTTTTCGTCCCATTTTGCCGCTCTCAGAGATTAATGATCCAGTCGATCCTGTGTTAAGTTGAGTTGCTGTCAAGTTCATCGTTAAGTCAAAAGGCTTAACGACACACCATGCGTGCCTTTAATACTGGACAGCTATGACTGCATGAAATGATAAGTACCGTAAATGAGATATAGTTTGAATGGGCTGCCAAGACGTTAGATCTCAACTCTTAAATCCATTATTCCTGGTGTCCTGTGGTTTTTATAAGTGCTCTTGTGGACTATGATATTCTCTTACTGGCGTGGTATGGTGAAAGACAAGGATAATTTCTCGCCCACAGGGCTCCGTGTCATTGGATGGAAAATGTACATTATCAAAGCTTAATCTTCGTGCTCTTACTCGTAATTAGCTGTTACCAGGAGACAGATATGATTGATACCCAATGTAGGTACATAATAAGATGTAGATAGTAAAATCCTTTGGTTATTCATTTAGAGAAAGGCACTGGTCACTGTTTCTACTTTCAACCTGCATGTTTTTTAGTTAAGCCAGGCTATGGCTCCCGCCCTGATCAAATCTGAGACCCAACGCCTTCTTGTTCGTAGCTTCTTTTTCATAAGTTATTTAGCGGCAGGGATGGTCGTATTTCGAGCTCTGGAGTCTGACAACGAGATGAAAGAACGAAGAGACGCACAAAGGGATATTGAAGTCATGAGACTTAGATTTAACATCAGTGCTGAGGAGATGAAAAAATTTGTACAAGTCATCGAAAGAGCGGCAAGTTTTGGATTCATGAACAGCTGGATTGAAAAATGGAGTTACACGGGCTCTCTGTTCTTCTCAGGCACCGTCATCACAACAATCGGTGAGTAAAAGCCATCGTATTTAGTTACTCTCTCGGCTATCTTTCTTACCCTTCGTCTTATCACGTCTGGATAAATGAATTATCATTATTACGTTAATAATAAATCAAGTCCCAGACTTTTAAAATACTATCCAACTTCTGACGATACTGGAGTTTATCTTGATTAAAACTGCTTTCCATTTTTATAGTCTTAGTCTTCAAGGCCAGACTGATTAATGTGTAGTGCCAGAAAAAAGGAATAAATTAGTAAAGGAAAATCAAAAATATTTTATTTTTTTGAGGAATCATTTCAATACTTTTCTGAGAAAAAAACAACAAAAGCCAATAAAGTGTTAATTTTAATAACTGCCGTTTCCCGATTTAAATCACAAAAAATAAACAAAATTCAGTATGTGAAGTGTGTTTATCGGTCATTTCTTTTCATTATACCGTGCTATTACCACAAGGGATTGACATTTTTTATTGCCTCGTTGGCATCAAACTTTGAAAGGGGAGTTTTTTTACCACAGGGCTTAAAGTTGGTATCTCCTTAGCATAACAGCTGGAGACGGCCGACGCAGAACAGCTAACGAAATAGGTAATAAATGTTAAAAGAACTTAGACAAAGGAATATACTGTATGTAACTATAGAAAAATGCTTCAAATTAACTGTGTTTTAAAAAGTTCTTAGATTTGAACTCGAGGGTTTTTTACGCCTTCAGCTGATGTCTTTTAATATTTTTGTTCTTTCCTGAGATATTTTGAACAAAATCAGATCGTAAATTGTTATTAATTATTTTATTGAAAAATTAATTAAAGAGTGTTTATTCAATTTTCATTTGGTATAATTTTAAATTTATCGCTAGTCCGTCGGTCGCGAGATTCTCATATAGCATAAAGCGTTTTTGATCTCAATTCTACCCAAAAATATGCCTACTCTTGTGATAACTGAGTACGTTAATGCGGAGAGATTTGAAAACATCTAGCCTGATAGGAAATGTGTCCGAATTGAGTGACTTAAAATCAACAAATGCTGTTGTCCACGTGGAAACCAAATCTTTTCTGTCAGATTTGATTTCATTTTGTCGAGCTTGAATTTCTATTTTATTGTTTATGTTTTACTTTTATTTAATTTTTCTTTAATTTCTTTTTTTTTTTTTTTAATTTAAATTTATTTATTTATTTTTTCAATCAAAACGCATTGAAAACGATAAATATTTTTCAGTCCTTTATATAAAAATATATTTAATGCTATTTAGTAAAAATTTAGATTGAAAGTATATAACGTAAGTGGATTTATTCGGGACGCGTTTAAAGGTGGTTTAGCACAGCTATTAGTAGCCAATATCCATTTCTTCAAAAGCTCTGACTATGTCGTCATGGCCAACAAAACTTTCTTTTCCACACTTTGTAAGGTAATTTTATAATCGCTATTCAGTCTTACCTCAGTCTAAATTTACTACAAACAATCTGAACTCTTGCAAGGAATCACGGAGGAGAATTATAGTGATTTTTTATTAATTTTAATCACGTCCACTCGCTAAAAACTAATGTTGATTCGGCCAACATATGGCTTACGGATCGGGGGATAACAACATCAAATGGTCATTATTACGGGACCCGATAAGAGGGTTGGGGAGTACCCGGTGCCCACCTCCTCTGCAAGCGAAATCCTGGACTTCGTTCCCAAATATCTACGAAACTATGAATGAAACCACAATAAATTATTTATATTTCCAAAAATCAACTTTTAAGCCATAAACGATTGGACCTAAGAAATATAATTAAAGTAGTCATAACTGTTGATAATATTTATCAATTTGAGAGCAGTTGCTTCAGTAGTTCAGGAGATATGGTAAATTAAAGTTGCTAAATTTTCCAGTAAATGTATACATATACATTTACTGTAAAATTTCTCAACGCTAACTTGAAAACCATCTAGAGATTTTCCCTCAAATTCTCAGATATCCTCCAAAGCGATTGGATCTTGCCGCTTCCGACATTTGTTTGTTTATCGCTTGAATTTCCAAGTATTTCATGTTCTTGATCAAAACAAATGACGTCATCGTACGCCCACCTATAGGCACACCCATGCTCTTTTATTGAAATTTTCAACAGGCCTGTGATGGGGAAGTGGTATTAACTGCACCCACTACCTAATTCAATAGAATCGGGTCCTTATTTTAGGCTATTGTTATTCACTTTGTCCGATTAGAAGCATTTTACCGAAAACTGAGTCATTCACAGAAAAAGAAAAAGAGTCTTTGTTTAAATTGTATCCATATTCATTTAACTTCTCATGCACACGACCATTAAACAAAGAAATAATACTCTAGGGAATAACACGTGGTCTATAATAGGAAACATGATAAACCTGAAAGGATTTATTGACAAATACTCCCCTTAACAAAAATTCCGTATTGAGCGCAATACTGGAATCCGGATGACAGATGTTGACGTCCGGTTTTTACTGGCGTCTTGATGGCTTTACTTACTATCATAAGTCAAAAACCGAGTTTAATTTAGTAAATTTAGGAGAGATTTAGATAAACCGCTGGTAAAGCTGGTCCACCGATGTCTCACGTGAGCGATGTACAACATTCGTGAAATATCGTGGAATCGATTCATACACGATAAACAGTTACTTGTACATGTTGTGGAAATATTATCTATTTTCTCTTTTTTAGCTAGTAAATGTTAAACGTAAAGTAAATGTAAATGTTTTCAAGAGCGCAGCTCCTTCTTCAGACGTTATCAGTTGAATGAACATTGAGAGGTAAACTACAGGGTTCCTGTACACATTCGCATAGGGGCAGATTGTCATGCATCGTGGAATTGGGCTCACGATAAGTCCCGTTTCGCCCCATGTAAGGGAATCCGGAATCCACGAAATTTTAGGCTTTGGAATCTGGAATCTAGCACTCTGGAATCCGGAATCCAGGCCTTGGAATCCAGAATTCAGTTTATAATGGAATCCGGAATCTGTTACTTCGAAATTCAAAGCATACACTCAAATGCTATCGCCTCGACCTCGACTGAACCGACGTAGCCCATCCCCACTGTGTAATATCTCCACCAAGAATGTCTGTCATCAGATGCTGATTTAATTGATAGACGATTCTACTTATACTGGCATGTATGTCAAATATAATTTTCAGAGAAAGTATCTGGAAATTGACGATATGGAATCCGGAATCCGCAATACAAAAGTTTTGGAATCTGGAATCCAGACCCTTGGAATCCGTAATCCAGGGTCTAGGAATCCGGAATCCACCATAAGTCCGGATTCCCTTACATGTGGCGACTCGTTCTAGTTACTTGTACCGACCAACAGTCTGGACTTCACCACTACAGTCTCGCTGTAGTTAGTAAATGTAAAACCATGCTACACTTAAAACATCCATAAATGTAGAAGAATGTTTTAAGGTTACTGAAGTATTGTTTAATGATCTGATTGACTTGTTCAAGTTCAAGCGTTGCGGCGTAATGGTTGCATAATATGAAAAGCCTTATGGTGTATTTCGTTGTCCATTGAGTGGCGTATCATCTGTAAGGAAATATGGGCTTAAAGTGACCTCCCTGAGGAAAGGAACGTAGCCCATGAAGTAAACTTTTTTGAATACGACTGTCCTAACCTTCGTTATGAAATTTACCGACTACACGGCTTACTGCGCCTCAAAATCACACGTGCGAAATCGTAAACATTTCTACCGCGACAAAATAAGGTCTCGGTGGACTTCCACCAAATTGTTTCCATGACATTGCCGGGAAATACAAAGCTTTCAAGGGCACGTGTCTATGGGAATGATGTAAAAAAGCCTTGATTGACGTCCACCAAAACCTACTTCGTCACGACGGCAAATTGTACGATTCCACGCGTATAATTGAGGAGCGCTGTAATATCACCATTATCCTCCCCCACGCACCATTAAAACCCTCGAGTTTCTCCTCCGCAAGCTTAGACGGTTGGCATTCTTCGTTTCGGCGTATACAACGCAGAAACCACAAACCCGCGGACTTCTGTTCGTCTGTTGAAGCCACACTTATCGTGCTGATCACGAAAAGAGAGAAGAACGTATGCGCGTGCGTCAACACACAATTTAGTCACCGACATTCAATTCGCACCGTCGTAAAAATATCTTAGCTTAATTGCAATTGTGTACAAAATACCATAATTAAGTTCGCTGCTAGATTATTTTTTTTCCTCAACGAACTTTTTTGTGTTCTTTTTCTCGCTTTCTTAGTTTTGAGAGCTCCCAGCTTATCGCAAAAAGACTAATTGATGAATGTTCCTGAAACCTTTGATTAATACACAAGAACACGCTTTAAAAGAACTCTGAAGTTTTCAAACATGAAGCAACTGCAACTCTCTGAACAGCAGACGTCATTTAGTTTTTTCTTTTATTGATAACCTTTAGACATGCGCACTTGGATAGTTTTCTTATTCCTCATGGTTTCCTATAATTTCAGTGAACGTTCAACCCATTTTTCGTTTAAATAAACTTCACGGCATGTTTTTCAAAATGCATCCCACATGGAAAGATTTGTCCATGGTGATAATAGCCGTACATGCAGCTTCGCGCTTCCATATTGCGCTTCAGTACTATATCTGGAGGTATTGTCCTACGTTTATTAATCAATGACCAAAAGTATATGCAAAAGCCATACTTGAAACTTAGGCGAATTCCTTTTTTTTCTTCATATATCAGAACCCTTTTATATATTTTTTCATGTCTAATTCCATGAAATGCCCTCACCCATGCGCACAACTTTTACTCGCAACTTAAATTTAATCGTGTGATTTCTGTGTTTCATCCTATCAGGTTATGGCCACTTTGCACCTACAACGCTTGGCGGTCGTTTATTCTGCATGGCATATGCCTTATTTGGTATTCCAATCACGTGGTTAATGCTGACCTCACTAGGCAAGAAAATCGTTGAAAAGATTTCTTCGTCTCTTGAAGGTTTATCAAACCCCTGCTTCGATCCAAAGAGCAAAGGATTTAATTTTCTCTGCTTACTCGTTGCCATCGTTCTTAGCTCCTTCGTGATGGCTTTCGTTGCCACTGTGGGTATGTTCAGCGAAAACTGGACGTTCTTGGAGGGGTTCTACTTTGCTTTCATAAGCCTGACCACTATTGGCTTTGGGGACTACGTTCCAATGCATCCGAATATAAACCCAGAAAATCTTGAAAAATCCTCGTTTAGGATAAGCTTGTTTATCTTGTTTTGTTTGTTTTTGTTTTCTTTTGGTCTGGCTGTGACTACCAGTGTGTTACTGTCGATCAGGAAGATCATGGAGGATCAGACAATTTTAGGATTTCAATCTCTGTACAGTAGTCCCTATGACGCAGAACAGGATGACGAAAAATAATAAGAGTATTTAAGTTAAAACAGACAAGTATAACTTTGCCGCAAGGGTTCATGGGACACCCTGAGTCCCTGGACAAGAAAGATGATGTAAGGGGAAAATTCTTACAGAAACCTGTAATGGTGTACAACAAAAGTAACTCACTTATAGGTTATTTTTTCAGATCAAGAACGTTCTTTGTCTAACAATTTCTGATATAATGTTCCTAGACTAAGAAAGAAAAGTCACCGATTTCGACGAACGATGTCCATCATCTACTGCACCTCATCTCTTCCCTTCGTGCGCATTTGCGCATAAGGTTCCCATTTAATCAGGGATACTCTTAAAGGGAGCGCAGTATTGAACATAAGGGTGCGAAGGAATGACAGTATCGTAGGATCAGAAGTACGGAGAATAAAAACTGAAATTCCTTATAACGTCGTTGCGAGAAATGTTATGCGGTAAAGCGCTTTCACTCGCGCCCTAAAAGGTTCTTTTTTTCCGAAGGAGAACTGTGAAAGGAAAGCATCGGTATCGGAAATATAGTCACGTGATCAGAATAACTTTCAGTTTCATCTTACTTTCAAGAAACGGTGCTGACCATGATGACCGCAGGCTCAAAATAATATGGTCACGTGAATAAATTTCAGACCAGCCTCGCATTATTTTTTTAAATCACTACTAATCTCGATGAGCGCAGACTCAAAAAATGCATCGCGTATCAGAACTAAGGAGAATATGTTGACGTAAACAAAAATCTCCAGTCGCTTTTTTTTCCCCGAGAAAACTAAACGCTGAGCAGAATGTGCGCTAGTTTCTTTTGTAGCCGTTCTTAGCAAAGGGTACTAGATGTGCGCAAACACATGCGAGATTAATACTTGGTATCACACATGCGCAGTGAACAAGATTGAAAATAACCGTGAGTGATATAAGAAAATTACTTTATGTGAAATAAAAAAGAGATTAAAACACAAGCTTTGTCATGGTAACGGTGGTTTCTATTTTCGTTGTTCTCATTGTCCTCCTACAACAAGAACGACATGTGATAGACCAATTTCAAAAATCGATTCTCGTAGACAGAAGGCCATCCTGTGTTGGTAAGATGCTTCGGAAGTCACTGGGGACCAAAACAGAACGAACTTTATTATAATGACTCGCCAGCAAACAACTTCGTAGCATGACGCAAGTATGCCTAAATAAGAGCAGCGCGAGAACATGAAGGTTTATTAGGGCTTCGTGTGCTTTGGGCTTGAGAACCTAAATAAAAAAATGCCGAAAATTGGAAGAAAAAAAACTATTATTACTAAAGTAAATATCATAACAATGACGTGGATTTGAACTATGGCAGAAAACCGGTTGGCCAAAATTGTGGTCATCAGATTATTTATCAAAATATCGCAATTCATGTCCCGGGGTGCGTACGTCTAATTTGGAAGTACATTCTAATTGCGTCAATATTTTTTGTTTCGTTTTGTTTTTAATGATTGATGAATAATTGAGTTCCATTGAGGGCGTTTGCATGCAGTGCCTCGGGTAGCATGGAGGTTGCGGTTAAGTGTATTGTCAGGAAGGTACAATCTGTTAACCTTAGTATCTTAACCACAAAGCATGGTTAACCGGATGACATTTGAGAAGTCGGTAAAATGCGCAAGCGATACTCGTAGTTCGTACGTTCTTAATGCCGGGAAATTAAAGGATTAATTAGATATCGTTCGCCCACTAAACCAAGCTTGCGTTCAGCCGGTAATGTCTCTCAAAAGGGTCACGGATTCTGGCGCTTTTTCGCAGGCGGTTATTGCGATAGGAAGTTAAACCGGCTGAACGCAGGCTAGCTAAACCAAACACCACAGATACCAAACACTAGAGTCACGTGACATGCTCCACGCATTTTCTGCTTTTATTTTCTTTATTTCTGCTTATTTTCATTTCTGTTGACATTTTATCCCAATGTCCTCATTACTTTAACTTTTATCTTCAATCCATCACGCTGCTGGTTTTTCCATAGCCCCTTTTTCCCCTCATTTTCCATTTTCCTCAATTTTTCTTCAGAATCTGAAGATATTTGGCTTTTCTTTCCAATTATAGCTGCCTTTTTTCCCGCTTTCTTGACTTTGTCCTTTTTCATTTTCTTTCTTTTCCATTTAATCTTTATTTTTATCTTTATTTTCTTCCCGATGTTGTTCAAGTTTTCTCGTTCTCCTCGTTTCTCTCTTTCATTAATCTACGTCCTTTACTCCCTCCTAAACTCTTCTCTTCCTGTACGTTCTTTTCGAACATATTTACCAGCCTCACTTGCTTTCTCATAATAATTATTTGTCGTCATCTTTAAGCTAAAAACAAAACACAGAAAAGGAAGAAAGTGAAAAGAAAAATAGAAAAAACCCCGGCTCACACACTAA
Organism: Actinia equina; assembly: GCA_011057435.1. Taxonomy (NCBI): domain Eukaryota; kingdom Metazoa; phylum Cnidaria; class Anthozoa; order Actiniaria; family Actiniidae; genus Actinia; species Actinia equina. Next base: position 60,024 of record WHPX01001287.1, read on the forward strand.
AGAGCATGTGCCCGTCATCATTTATTTGGCGCGCTTTCTGCCATGTTCATCGCGATCGGATGCCAGTTTTGACGTTAAACATCAATCTCTTTAATTGATAACAAACTATTTTTTATGGATCCTTAAATATGTTTAATATAGATTTCATTCTATAGCACCTGCAAAATAAAGCTTTATTGTTCAATTTGTATAAATTTCATTATGTTATTAATAATAAGGGCAGCCGTCGAAAAACATCCATAACGTTTATATCTAGAAAAAGGTGGTTGTTTGTTGTTTTTTTTATATTATTTTTTGATTGATGTTATTATGTTCCATGGGGAGATATATCAGCATACAGGAGACTATTTTCGTTTCCTGTGGTCATTGGTTTTCCTTTTTCGTTTATTTCTTACTTCCTTTCTTTTTTGATTTGTTTTGTTTTTGTTTTGTTTTGTTTTGTTTTGTTTTGTTTTGTTTTGTTTTGTTTTGTTTTGTTTTGTTTTGTTTGTTTTGTTTTTGTTTTTGCTTTGTTTTTGTTTTCGTTTTGTTTTGTTTTGTCTTTTTTCTTCCTGTGACGTTTGCTCTATTAGAAGCAAACAAATTGAAAATATTCAAAAGACAGGGTTTTTTTATTTGGGTCAAAGTTTTTTCTTTCTTTTCCTTCCCTTCCGCTTTCCTTTTCCTTCCCTTCCGCTTTCCTCTTCTCTTCTGTTCTGTTCTGTTCTCTTCTTTTGGCTTTTTCTACATAATCATCATTCCCTACCATTATGACGTCATAACTTTAGTGACGCCAGCTATTCTTCGCTTATCGATTGATAGCTCTTCATTATGATGCTTTTTAAATGCATGTTCTTTATAAAATGTTTAGATGTATTAGTAGTGCTTTTTTTAGTGTATTTATTTTGTTCTCGTAAACACTTATCGAATTCTTGGAGATCACTAGTCTTTTCGTCTCCTTTTCATAAGAGCTTTTGCATGGCTTTATCCTAGACCATCAATACGAACGCTTAAAACGAAGTACAAAGAGCTTAAATCAAGAATATAATAACTTCTACTGGTAAGCTTATTGTTTAGATGAGCGGCTTCGATAATAGCCGTTAAGTGAGTCTGAGAAAATCCTTAATTTCCAGAAAACATAGTCCATAGTGAAAACTACAAACAATTGGGTGAATCTGTTCGATTTAGCCTTCAGCCAAATCAAAATTGAAATCTTAAAAATATATATATTCGTGATCAATAATAGAACATCCTGCTAATGGGAGAAAATTTCCCAGAGCAAATGAGATCAACCTTGCTAAATTAGAACTTCGAATCATATCGAAAACAAATTGCCATTTTTTTCTCCATCCACTTAATTATTCCCTGAAGTGAGTACAATGTTATTAGGTTTTTTGAAATATTACTAAAATATGTTATAATATAATTTGTGCGCATAAACCCCAAGGCATACGAGAACCATTTATTCATGATTCATTTTTCGGAAGAGACCAATTTTTGAATGACATTAGTAGGATAAGGGAAGTATTTGCCATGATTAGCGTGGGCACGTACTGAAATTCAAGTGTTTTATCGATACAGTCTCTCTTTACGGATCTTTTCGCAAAATAACTCTACCGGTACTAGTGTTAGAAAAGAAAATCTTTCCCGCGTATTGACTGGCGACCGACATTTGAGCATAGCGTACGTGAATCTGATAGCATCCGAATACTTGACGACTTTATTGGAACATCTTGCAGATCTCAGTTCAAAGCAAAATTCGAACTAACAGTCAATTCAATTTCGGGAACTAATTTTTGAAGAAATATCTTCTCAGAAATTAATTCTCAGTTCATGATGGAGGGAATATAAGTCGAAATTACTTGGAGATGCTTAGAGCAGTATTTAAGATGTATTTAAATAGGCTTACCTTGAGGACGTATTGGGGCATTGTTCGCGCGCATCCCGTCCTTTAGTGAGCGTCGCTGATCGTGATGACGTCATTCCAATGTTTTGATAAGCAAAATATCATAAAAACGTCTTAAATCTCTTATAGCTCTTATAGATCGGGCATCTCCCTTCTTTATTCTTTTTAAATATGATTTATTTTTAATAGCTTTCCACTTAGTTTATATTCTCTTGCTTTCCATGTTTACACGTCGTTCGCGCGTCTTTACCGTAAAAGGGTGAACGTACACGTATTCTGACGCCTAAACGAAGTCGGGGACCCTATTTCTTATTTACTTACTTTACTTTTAGTATGATGTTCTTTTTATATTGCAAAATAAGATTTTAAAAATCTGACGATGGGATCTTTTGCCCATGAACGTCCTTAAGAGCGTGTCATGAGTTACCTTGCGACATACATTCGCCATAATCGAGCGTTTTATCTCTCTTTTCTTTTCTTTTTTTTTTTTTTTTCTCTTTTTTTTCCTTTCTTCCTTTCTTTATTTTTTCTTTTTCTTTTCTCTTTCTCTTTCTTTTTCTTTTTCAAAGTAGAAATAAGAGATGTAAATCGAAAGACGATTTGTAGCCAAAATAATTTATTTTCAACTTTATCTCGGCAATCATAAAATGCCGAGGTTTGGCTATCCTATTCTAAACTATTCTCTTTTTTTTGTCCCCCAAAGGTAAAGGATTTAAAATGCTTAAAAGAGAAACAACATATATTAATGAAAAAGACATTAACTGTTTATTTTAACCGTTGAGTATCAATCGTAACAATATATTCAAGATATTTGTCGCATTTTCTTCTCGGAACTTCTCTTGCACTGTAAGGAATATCTTATGTTTTTGCACTCTTCATTAAATCCTTAAAATTGTTTTTATTTCAAATCCAGGTGTTTTTGTGTGTGTGTGTGTGTGTATCCATATTTAATTTTCCTGTCCCAACAGCGGAAAGTCCCTCTACGTTAAATGTTCTCACTTCTCTTCAAATTGAATTTTTGACAGCTCGAATACGGTTGACCTCATTATGTCATAAATTGCATGCTAATTATTCCTTTTAATATCTTAGTGATAGAGTGCAAAGTTGCGAGACTAGTACTTGGCACTTGTGTTCAAGCAGTTGGATTCTTTAAAAGAAAAAGAAAAGAGAAAAAAATGGAGAGGGAGAAGGAGGAGAGAGAATCATGGTTGGCACTCTGTTTATAATCACTTGGATTAAGAAGAAGAAAAGAAAAAAGAAAACAAAGAGAGAAATCGTTTTCAAAATGGACGCTGAACTGATCTGTGACTCAAAGCCGGCAACGGATAATTTTTCAAATTCATAAATATTTCACTTAAATAGAGACTATTAAAGGGCTAATTTCTTAACTTATATAGCAGCCCATTCGTTCACAGCTTATCTCCGTCTATTAGTTTCACCTAGAGCATTTATCAAAAAAAAATTTATGATTTTTTTCAGCGAAATAAAACACCGCGCCTCCAACGCTTGTGGACATCATCTATCGACCACCGGTTCCGTCACTTTGTAGATGAAAATCTACTGAATTTTCCCAGGTTTTTTACAATAAGTTTAGATGCCTTTCAGCGAATTGTTTTGTGTAATAATATACATAATAGTATATTTTTTGAGCACTGAAATGTTTACTTAAAATGTCCTTCAAGTATTCATTGCTTATATCGGTTGTCTTCTCATGGGCCTTTTCTGGCGTGGCTTCTTTTCGTTCGGGTAAGATTGTTTGATAAAATTTTTATAGTACCACGATTCACAGATTATTTCAACCTTATGTATACAAGGCTTATCGTCGTAATACTTACCTCACTTTAGCCTTACTCATAATCTAGAAAAATCACTAGAAATACGATCGTGTAGTTCCTATTTCTTCTCCGCGACACTCTTCTTTTTCTTTTTTTTTTTTTTTTTTTGTCCGGGTTTGATTGACAGCCGTATACTTCCCACTCGTAGCCTTTTAAATCGCCGCTACATCAAAAAACAAATAATCTCTTTAAAAGCGCATTTAAAAAACTGGCAATGAACGATATTCCTAGCTACCAATTCAGGCGTTTATAAGTGATGATGTACGCACGCGCAATCGGAGCGCAGTAGTAGATGCTTGCCAGCCCACGCCATACATTCTACAGTTCTGGAGCCTCAAAGATTGATGTTTGATGTTAAACCAGCAATTTCTTGTCTTTTTGTCCCCTAGCATGGTTAATACGGGGATAAAATGTGCAAAGTCTGTATGTGGTCATCTCATTGATTGAAAACAACGCCGTCATTAACGATTCAAGTTTGGGAGCAAAGCCGCGCGGAAATGAGAGACGAACTGTCACTTCCTGTGGGATCTCCAATGACACTTAGTGTGTAGTTTTGTTTTCTCCTCTTGAAAAGCGCTACAAAAAGAAGAAACGGTCTGGTCCGGGGCGGAATTGGCGAGAGACAAATAGAAAAAGCCCTCGGCTAGTGAGCTATGTGGCCTGTTAAAGGCTCGAAGAATCTCGTTTTTCTGATGGCGCTCTTTTTCGCTTACATTCTTGTCGGAGCTGTGATCTTCCAAGCACTTGAAGCCAAAAATGAAGACTTTGAGAGGATAGACATGACAATGACTAAAGAAAACTTCAAAAAGAAGTACAATATAACAGACGACGACATGAAAGATTTTTTGAAGAAGATCGAAGAAGTTATTGACCATGGGTTTAGCGAGGAATGGGTGAGACGATGGTCACTTTTGGGTTCTGTGTTTTTCGCAGGAACCGTTGTGACCACAATAGGTAAGTTGAAAATTTTAAACTTTAAAAATATTATTATACAAATTCAGTGTAAACCCCAAAATAATTACCATGCCTTTATGAAAGAGAAAAGCTTTTGTTAAAAAAATACAAACGAATTCGTTAGGCATATACGCACTATCTCTTTGAATCAGAAAGGTTTATTCTTTTGAACTCTATTTCTAAAAATAATCGCCTGGGTAGATTTTTTGATTTTCATCTCTCAAAGAAGCACTTACAGTCATTCCTCCCTGATAAACCAATATAATGAATTCGCTTTTTCGAGGCTAATTTTGCGACATTTGATAGTACATTATAACCCGTACTTCACTAAAACCCAAGTCAGTCCCCAGGACCGCCAAGATTAACCCTTCTTAATGTTGGGATTTGAAAGTGGAGGTCAGGTCTTAAGAACGAATATACTTGGTACAGCTGAGTAGCTCTGGTTTTCCAGGTCCGATCTATTATCCCTATCGGCTGTTTGCCAACCTTTTCTTATAACGATAATGAATGAATGACGCCTTCATTTGCATACGATTAAAACCCTCTTCGAACATCGACGTCAATATCATGTGAACAACGTTTCGTAAACAGAGCTCAAAAGCTTGAAAAACGTAATGAATGCGACAAAGCAAGTAATTTCACTAGTAATGCCTCATGTTCAACTGATATTTATCAGTTTCTTGAGACAAAATAAGTGAGCATTTTAGATGGACAAGCGACTCCTACGCGTAATCGTCAAAAGCGTCCTTAAAACTAAAAGACTTTTAAAACCTACCGCTCTATGGGAAATGTCCAGTTTATTTTCCCTTCTCGTTTCTCTTTTCTTCTCTCTCTTTATCTCCCTCTTTTCTGACTTCAACTAGTTTTTGAACACAAGAGAAAGAGCGATAGAAAGGTGTAAAATCATGCGACTGCACAGGATTTTTTTCTCTCTTTAATTTTCAATTCTGATATGCTATGTGTTGAACAATAAAATACTACTTTTTATGTCTTCATTCCAATTCTAATTTTCACAATTGTGAGCGTTCTTTCTTCTTTTTTAACAATTCATATATCATTTCACTCCTAAGAAAAATGGGATAAATTGACAAAAGATTATAAACGTTTGCCTTAATTTGTGGAATTTTAATCATAACAGACGCACGGAATATTAGAGTCTTGATTGGAAAAAATTGTGCACAACATTAGATATTCCATTTGTCATAATACATTTTACTTTAAATATTGCTCAAAGGTTTTTCACTTGACCTTGGAAAATCATTTATATTTGAAAACACGGATTCGAGCAGATAATTATGATATGTAGTCTTGGATGTTCACTCTAGATTAAGGAAAAATTTGATGATATAAGAAAACAGAAAAGAGACGATAGATTTAATCTTGCTGACTTCACATCAATGTGTGAGAACAAGAAATCATTTCACAATTTGTAATAACTATTTGTTATAAAAGCTTTTCTTCCAATAATTCCAAATAGATTTTTCATATAAAATTTGATCAATATAAACGATCTTCATAAGTTACCTTTTAATCATGGAATTTCAAATAATTGTTTTAAAGCCGTCAGTCTGCCTGCAATTCGTTGTAATTTACTCCGCCAAAGTGAAACGTTTTTGCCTGGAGCTCTCTTAAGACCATCCTTGAACGCGCTTAAAACACATTATTTTATCCTTTAGACAAAATACCAGTTGGTGGTGTTGATTAGGGATGAATTATCAAGGAAATGACTCGCCTTTCGACTCCATGAAATCTTTGAAAGTTGTCAAATTATCCCTCAAAGAAATGTATTATGTTTAGTTATTTTGATATTTGCAAGTCGCTGGAAAAGATCGTGGAATCTACCTGCCTACCTACCTACCTAAGTACCTACCTACCTATACCTACCTACCCATTTCCTCCTACATGCATACCTACCTACCAACCTACTTTCCTATACCTACCTACCTATACCTACCTACCTACCTACCTACCTACCTACCTACCTACCTACCTACCTACCTACCTACCTACCTACCTACCTACCTACCTACCTAAACTATTAGTAGAAGCTAATGCTGCTGGCCTCTACTCAACTCAACAAATCTAATATACGTTCGTAGTATGGCACGGATAATCATCATTGTGATCTACACCAGATCCGATACCCTTTAATTTTTTATATTAATAAAAATAATAATAACTACAGTAACACCTTTCGGTTTGTTTATTCGGCAAAATTCAGTTCAAAATAGACAAGTTAAAGAAAATTAAAGTGGACGCGAGCTGTCTTTGATCCGCGATCAAAATCTCAAAGTAGCTCTATTTTTTCATACTGCGATAACAACAGATGTTTACTAATTGTATATGGCGGAAGTGTTCTACAATCTTCGATATGGATTGAATATACAATCTAGTGCGCCCACGTAGAATTGGTATTGCTTGCTAAATAGCTCCTTTTCTTTCTTTCTTTCTTTCTTTCTTTCTTTCTTTCTTTCTCTTCTCTCTTTCCTTCCTTCTTTCTTTCTTTCTTTCAAGATCGCCCGAATTAAGGTATTTAAGATTTTTTTTTCTTTTCTTCCTTTTTCACGATTCAATTCTGAAGTTTTTGGTGAAAAAAAAAACGAACGAAATGACGGAACAATGATGTAAAAGCTTGGAGTAAAATATAAATCTTAAGAACCTAAAGAATGATCGAAAGACAATTAATTTAACGCGGTTAATTTTAACTTACAATGTGAATATATATTTTTTAAACCATAAACACCAATAGTAATTAATGTTTGAGGTCCTTTATTCTTTAGTGAATTTTACTGTACTCATTCTCACGCTATATCTAACGGGATTCACTATTGGCCTTTGCAGAGTTCAAAGGAAAACTTATGAATTTTGACGCCAGGTTACTCAGCTTTGAGATCTCGTACCCAAATTAGGTTCCACAATCCTTTGCACCACGAGATGGTTCACAGTCTTCTTTCAAACACTGGGTGGAAATTTGTTGGGAGTCGTCACGTGACTTCTCACGTGACATGAATACATGTGATTCATAATTCACCTTAAATAACTTGGCGTTTATTTTTAGGGTATGGCCACGTGACACCATGCACCGTCTCGGGTCGAATCTTCTGTATGATCTACGCTCTCATAGGAATACCGCTGACCTGGCTCATGTTGTCAACGCTGGCGCAGCAGATCAATGATTGGATTGCTAAATTCATGACCTTTGTTTTTGAGCGGTGCTTCAACCGAGTACCTACCAAGATGGGTTGCATTTGCACTTGCGTGAGTGTCATGATATGCACCGCTATGATCCTTATCATCGCTACCTTTGCATACTATTTGGAAGGCTGGTCCTTCATTAATGGCATATATTTTGGCTTTATCACCTTGACAACCATTGGGTTTGGAGACTTCGTCCCGCTGCATCCCTCACAGGAACGATATCCTGAGGAATATCCCGCGCGTATCGTCGTCTTTACCATTACAAGCATAATCTACTTCACGATTGGACTGGCAGTTGTTTCTAGCGTGTTGCTGTCGTTTCGTAACGCCATGGAGGAGACATACCTGGATGGGTTTCAGATTATCAAAGATCAAAGTGACGAAGAAGCAAATAATAAGTCTAAGCTGTTGTTGCGCTGAGACGATCTGTCACGCTACCGTATCTAAAATTCATCACGGTGATGAACTTCCGTCACCATTATTATTTGTCACACGAAGCTTTTGCCTCGCTGATAGTTTCTAATATTAAGACAGACTGTCGCACTTAAGATGGTAAATCAAACTGAGGAAATATCCCTTTGTAAACTGGTGATGATAATAATTTTTTCACTTAAAACAGTCAACCAAGGCTAAACTGCCTTGTCACACCTCAAGCACCCGGTCACGCTTGTCACGCGAGTGAAATGTCTCACGCCTTTAAACCGACTAACAAGGACATCGACCTATCCTTCAAACCTTTTTTTCGAGAACTGGGAAGCATTTGTGCTTGCATTCTCTCGAATGTCAGTGCGCAATATATTTCCGTTTCAAGAAAGATTATTCGTAGCATTTCTATTAGTCTGGACATGTCAGACATTTGCCTTTGCGTCATAAGCCCATTTGTTTCGGATGCGCCCGGTGCATGCTGGGTGACGCAAAATCTTGAATAGACAAGCGTGGCTCAGTTTTTTTATAGAACGTCTTCTGGATTGAACGGCAATAGACCGTTTTCTTAAGGTTGCGTGCTCATCTACATTTATGGAGCTTGACGGGCCACAATACCAAAACACGAGTATTTTCATGCATGCATTGCTATGATAAGAAAAGAAGCATGTCAAAGGGAGTATTCTCACACGGCGGAAAAGACGTTTCAATGGTAGAATACGTTAAAGCTTTAATTTTGTTCATTGAATCATCGTCACGAATCATCATGAATACTTCATGATAACTAGTTCTTTCATTTGCTCGAGTTGTCTCATTTTCGTGTAGAACATTCATGTGATTCTGTGAAGTTTATAGGATTTAAAGGCATAATATTGACTACGATTTTTACGATTGATAATAATAATAATAATAATAATAATATTAATAATAATAGCATTTATTCTTACAAAGATGCAATTGGCATCAATAATCATAGAAGTACAAAATCGAGACTGAACATGGAACTTCATGAGCACAGCAATAAAATAGGAAACGTCATTAAAGGCAGCTATTATTCGCTTGCCAAATATGACAAGGAGCTGGTCGTGACCAACAGATCATGATACAGTTGAAGTTGCGCAACTTATCTATTTCTGCTTTTCGCCATTGTACTTTTCGAATTCTCGAAGATTCGTATGTCAAGAATTCGTACCCATTAGAGACCGAGTGTGTAAGAAAGGAGGAGTTCAGAAAGAGGATGCTTTCAAGAAGTAGCCTTAGGGTATGACTTGATATACATCTTTTACATTAGCGAGTTATTTTTATACATATTTTGCCATACTCCAATCCATCAACAAAAAGTGAAAAAAAAAACACATTTGATTTAATCATGCCTTTATGAAGTAATCTGCTCTGTGTAAAAAAGTTATTTGCCTTTCCAGGTAAAATATTTCGAAGGAAATTGATTATTCTCACCAAAGTCTATGATCGCATGGTAAAATATACTTAGTGGAAAAAAATGCATCGAAAAATGACTTCTGTTGACTGGAGAAAAATGCGTTGGACAAAACACCATTCACATATTTGATGACTATCCAAGTAGCAAAAACACACTAATAATTGAAAAACACAGTTGTTTGGGTACGATCAATTCAGTTTTCAAGATTTTCCCTTAATCCAAGAAGTCAGTTGATAAATTAATCTTCCTAGCCTGTATAACAAGGTGCTCTATCATCAGCTCTAGCGCAAGCAAGACATAGGATAGATTTCCCAGAGTCCGGTCTTTACAATGATAGATGATTATGACGCACACTCGACCGCCAGGTCACGTGAAGACATTGTTCATGCTGGTATGGAGATATAACAGAAAAATCACGTGACTTGACTTTATTTATCTATTTATGTACAAATACTTTTTTTTTGTCGGGAGGGGGACGGGGTATTGAGCCATTAGTCTAAGAGCGTAACAATACATACAAACAAAAATTTCAATGCATTTAATTATTTCCAATGCTTATTTCGATAAAACAATCTTTAAAAAATCTCTGATAAAAACCTTTAGGCAAAAGTTTCAAATTAAAATAAACTCAAAATGCTTTCCTAATCCTTCCACTTAAATATATTGTACAAATATTTCCATAAATTATTTTGAGAAATATTTTTGGTATCATAAATTAATATCTTCGCTTTAATTATATCAATAAGAATAAAATTTCTTTGATGGTTTAAAATAATGAAATGTGAAAATCCATTCAGTAAAAAATATTCAATGCTGAACTGAACACTCATTGGCAGAAGAAAACCTAAGAAAATAAGGCAGATATTAAAGTTATTAAAGTCAAGGAGGGTTTAGGTATGGGTGAGTTGGGAAGAGGGTTGTGGTTATATTGGAGGGATGAAGAAGGGTTGGGAAAAGTGAAGATGGGTGTGGTGGAGAAAGGGGTAGTGGCTGTTTGGTGGTAGGGGTAAAGGGATAGAGAGGGGTGTGGTGGGGAAGGGAAAGTGGCTGTTTGGTGGTAGGGGTAAAGGGATGGAGATAGGTGTGGTTGGGAAGGGGTATTAGCTGTTTGGTGGTAGGGGTAAGGGGATAGAGATGGGGATGGATGGATGGATAGGGCCTACCTTGTGATCACACCCATCTTAATGATGCCAGCTCTTCCGCTATTGGAGTATTCCTATGTACATTATTCCTGAAAAATTACCCAAGTTAATAGTACCAGTCAGTAATGGTGGTGTTTGAAAACAATTATATGTAGTGTAGGACTTTCTACAGTACGTACGTGTTGATGGGCAACGTTATCAAACCATTTTTGGTGTTCCCCAGAACGTTCAATGCTATTAAACAATACAAGCTTAAAACATAAAATATTGATGCCCTGAAACAAACTCTGGGCTTAGTAAAGTCGGATCACATGTAATTCATAGACTATAAGATTGGAAATTAGTTTAAATGCGGAGTGAGGAAAACCGGAGAACCCTAATAATCGCGGATATTTAACCCTGCTACTAACCATGGATTGATGGATCTCTTCCTTGATCCAGACGATATGCCTCTGCCTCCATTAAACAGTGATAATGGCACGCTATACCTTGATTTTTTGGGATGTGATCGTGTAGCTCGACGGTAATGTTTGGCGAGGTTGACGCAAAGCAACAAAGTTATAAATGAAAATAGAGAAGTAATACCAAATGACATCCATAGGGAATTCTAAATAGGAATAAAAAATGTTAGCGTTTTGCAGTCTTGAGTTATCTGTTGCTAAGCCTGTTTTGTGACTATTTACTTACTAGTGAACCAATGACATGGTCACAAAACACTGAGGCCGATGCATCAAATACTTTCTTCATTTGTGAGCATTCGCCAACCTCGTTTCGATACTAAAAACGATTTTAGATTAGATTTTATCTCAGCAATGATATCGCCAAACATATATGGAATGGATAGGATGTGACTGGGATGGATTGGATGTGACTGGGATGGATTGGATGTGACTGAGATGGATTGGATGTGACTGAGATGGATTGGATGTGACTGAGATGGATTGGATGTGACTGAGATGGATTGGATGTGACTGAGATGGATTGGATGTGACTGAGATAGATTGGATGTGACTGAGATGGATTGGATGTGACTGAGATGGATTGGATGTGACTGAGATGGATTGGATGTGACTGGGATGGATAGGATGTGACTGAGATGGATTGGATGTGACTGAGATGGATAGGATGTGACTGGGATGGATTGGATGTGACTGAGATGGATAGGATGTGACTGGGATGGATTGGATGTGACTGAGATGGATTGGATGTGACTTTGATGGATTGGATGTGACTGGGATGGATAGGATGTGACTGGGATGGATAGGATGTGACTGGAATGGATAGGATGTGACTGGAATGGATAGGATGTGACTGGAATGGATGGATATGACTGAGATGGATTGGATGTGACTGAGATGGATTGGATGTGCCTGAGATAGATTGGATGTGACTGAGATAGATTGGATGTAACTGAGATGGATTGGATGTGACTGAGATGGATTGGATGTGACTGGAATGGATAGGATGTGACTGGGATGGATAGGATGTGACTGGGATGGATTGGATGTGCCTGAGATAGATTGGATGTGACTGGGATGGATAGGATGTGACTGAGATGGATTGGATGTGACTGGAATGGATAGGATGTGACTGGGATGGATAGGATGTGACTGAGATGGATAGGATGTGACTGGGATGGATAGGATGTGACTGGGATGGATAGAATGTGACTGAGATGGATAGGATGTGACTGGAATGGATAGGATGTGACTGGGATGGATAGGATGTGACTGGAATGGATGGATGTGAATAACTAAGAATAACTAGATAAAGAAATGAGAAATCACCTTATTAACAGCATTATCAATATATTGATCTAACCAACCAATAATACGATGAAGATAAGCAGTTGCTGCCTGATGAAAAAGAAAAAAATGGGGAAATTAGTTGGTACTGCAACCTTCATTTTGAAGTTAAGCACGGTTTAATATAGGAATATAATGAGTTTTTATTTAAGGTGCATATATAGGTATCCTTATACCTTATTGGATATTGCCAATGCTTCAGAACCTAAAAAAGCTTCCAGGTCTTTAACTCGTCTGTTTATATTCTCAATGCCAACCTAACAATAATAAATGCGAGATAAAAAGGATCAAAGCTTAAGTGTAAGCATAATGTCGCATAATGTAAGATTTAAAAAAGGGATAGGGAACAATGATGGAGGGAGATGGGGGGGGGGGGGATGGGAAACCTTTGGTATTGTAATATGATCATACAAATGGGGCAATCCTGGACAAGTTTTGTATCTCATATTCTTGGTTTTTATTCTGAACTGACTTGTGCTAACTACATGTGTATTCGGTAATTGATATGTTCTTAGTTGAGAGTCCTTGTACATTAATATACACACAGTACATGATATCTATGATGTAATTGAATAACTAATAAGTGAATTGTTACAATACAACAACAAGCAGGGAGGGGTGAATTGGCCTACTAACCCTCTCTATTGTTTGTTAACAGACTGCAACATGAAGTATATCATTATATATAATTACCAGTGTTTCATTGCCTTTTTCCTCCAATTGCTTGACTTTACTCTTCAAGATATTCTGAAAAATCAATATTCCAATGAACAAAACAGGTAGCCAGTCATCACACACCGGGGTAGGGTAGATTATAGAGTTACAGTTTTTCTAATAAACCCTTTGTTGCCCACTTCTAATCCTCAAACGATATTATGTCATCTGGGTCTGCATGACTTATGACATGAAGTCGCATCCGCCATGTTGATAAAATATTTATCTTTAGCTTCCATTGTTAAATGACCACGCGATTTCTTTGTCCTATGGGGATGCTGGCAAACAATTAAATAATGATAAATACCCCTGAGCTTTGCTTCTATGACTTCAAAAACAACAATTAGAGGACAGTCATGTCTTTTTATTCTGCACTCGATCATGAGTGGTGATGTACACCAAGACCTTACCACAAGATTGCTTGAAGAAACCACAATGTCATAATGAATTATTTGATGTCTGCTAGATAGAAACTCCAGTTTATTAGCAATTGTCTGTGAATGGAAAGAAATAACGAAATGAGACACAAGGTGCAGATGGTTAATTTACCAGGGTGCCTGTGAACCCTTTAATTTGGAAAACAGGAAACTGAATCAATCAAGACGTGTACTAGTGTAGAAGGCAAGTGGTGCCGGCACAGCACAGATTCAACAAGATTTTTGAACCAATTTACAGCAGGCTGAATATGCTGTTGGTTCTTCTTTATAATCTTAGATACCTCACTGTGATACAGCTAACTAGTAATTTCTATTAGCTGACATATTTTAAGTAATTAGCCACAACTCTATGACTTAAATGTCATGGAATACGCTAGCATGGTAGTCAATTCTTACCGGGCTATCATTTCTTGCAGCACTTGCTAAATCTATCAGTTGGAAAGCCACATCAATGAGAGATCCATTGATCAGCGGTAGTTCAAACTGAAGACAGAAATAAATGATTTTTAAAAGTCAAACCCACCCACATTCATTTATTTTTCAACCACAAAAGTAGTTTGTAACCAAATGTGATCTTTGTTAAAATGGAATGGAAATATTCTATATTAGAAAAAATCAAATGTCTAAAATAAGCTTACATTTAGGAGTAATGTTATCCTATTCCAGACCATGCTTCATTCCCTTAAGTATTATGTCTTTCTGCTTTTCTCCTTTACATTTTTCAGTTGAATTTTTTAATTAATCTTTAGTTTTCATTCAATTTTTTATCTTGCGCAAGACTGAAACAAATGACCTCTCATTGCAAAGTAAATCTCATTCCCCTGAGCAATATGTTTTTCTCTACCAGTCATCCAATCAATTTTATCCATACCTGATCTGTATATTTGGTAAAATCAATGTGATGGACCCCAACACTGATAGAATCATTGAGTTTTTTATCCGCCTCAGCTGTGACTACCGACACATTGACTATTGTTGAGTTCAATTGCTGAAATATCTCATCCATGGAGGGGATTGTCTAGTGAAAGATTGCACATTATGAGTATCAATTCAAAGAAAATGTTTAAATTTTGGATCATTTGTTTGTTTGGGTGTTTGGTTGTAGATATATGGGGTTATTTATCATGTAAATATTTAGGCTTTTATGTTTTATGGATTAATTTGTTACTCTTTGATATTAAGATTAAGCCAGTGTACCCATCACTGCTAATGAGATCATTACTAACTAAAGGTGAATATAAATTTAAGACAAAGAAATGTAAATCTCATTAAACTAAAAAAATGCGCTATATAAGCACCCCCATTATTATTATAAGTATTGAGACAAGGTTATGGCGAACAGAAGGGCAAGAAGGACAGACGGAAATACAGTCAGACAATAATTGGATAGACTGACAGCGGACAGACAACATGAAGGAGAGTTAAACAATTGGGCAAACAGACAGACATTCAGAGAATTGGATGGACAGACAGTCGGTCAATCGAATGGATGACAGACAGTCAGACAATTGGACAGACGGACAGACAGTCAGACAATTTGACAGACGGACAAACAATTGGACGGACAGACAGACGATTGACGTACGGACAGGCATTTGGACGGACAGTCAGATATTGGATGGACGGACGGGAAAATGGAAGGATAGATGAATAAGGGACAGAGACAACTGTAATATACAGACAGAGAGAAGGTAAAAAAGAGACCGACAGACAGAGGGATAGAATGAAAGATTGTCGGGCAGACAAACAATACTCGGAAAGATAGTTGGTCGGTCCGATGGACGGACGGACGGACAGACAGACGGACAGAAGATTGTCTACATTTTCATTCAAAAATGGTAGTGATAAAAAAATATAATATAATAAAAAAGTAATAAGCGACATTTTTACAACCAAGTCTTACTAACAAACTAATCTGGCGATAACACTAATCTAATAGCAGGCAAAAGCTTCAGCTTTAATTAGGATTATTTTGGTTAATAAAGGATGGACTATGGCACCATGCATCTGTTAACTCATGCAAGAAAAACAAGGGTTTATTTACTAACGAGAGATGAAGGTATTGCTTTGTTGATGACTTGATGTAGTGAATCACTCGATCGCCAGCTCTTCAAGTCAATACAGGTACAACTCATTACTTCTCTTCAATCATTTTCAAATCATTACAAGGATTTAACTTTTAATCCACCGTTTATCGTAATCTAAGGAATTCTAAATAATATTTAAACTGGATTTTCATTATCTTAAAAGGTTAAGTTCCTCCACGCGGGATGCCACACCCAGCCTCTTCCACGGATGACGTCACAATCGTGCATCATGGGATTGAAATGCGAACGTTGTACAATGTTTGGTATTCTCATTGTTTCCATCTAATTGAGGAACTTATGGTTTCATGACTCATGTAAATTTCCTTTTCCACGTAATAAGCCTGAAGAGAGATGACGTTTTAACCCCGTCTCTAGAGCATAATCCTTTTCACATTGCTTTTGTTCTTTAATTATGAGTATTGTTCCTGTATTCTCTAAGGAATCAAAAAAATTAATATGAAAGAATTTTAAGAACTATCATGGTATAGAGACGGGGGTAAAACATCATCTCGCTATGGCTTATTGAAGTCTTCATTTTTAGTATTTGTCCACATTTGGATCCCACAGGGCTTTGCGATATCTATTTTAAGTAACCGTGAAAAATACTGGGTCAATTGATTGTTAGTCAAACAACATGTGACCAAGGAAGAAGAAACCCACATTTACTTATAATCCATAACCACTTTACTAACCCCCAACCCCTCCCCCCCCCCTCTCCCCGGGCTTGGAGATCCTTCAAACAGTACCTCCCCCCCCCCCTCCCCATCCCCTTGAGGAAAGCGCCTCCAGGAAAGCGTTGAGGTGATCGAGATAAAATAATAAATCTTAATATTTATTTTACGTGGCGATATGTGGAGTCGTTACCAGTTTCCCTAGCCAGAGGCCTATGTTTAAATATATACGACACAATCCACACTCACTGCACACGATTCTCATTTACTCAACCAGATACCTAAAGCTCTACATAATTCTACATATTTATTGACTTACATCTGCGTAATTGGTGAGATTTTCTAAATTAAATTTGTTATCCATCTTCAAAAGAGTCCAAGGAGTTTCCTTGTTTCCGCAACCTCTGCAGGAAACGAAAGAAGGAATAAAGATAAGAACACAATGGCTAGAAGGTGAAATACCAAGCAAGATGTGTGTACTTTTTTCCTTTAATATTCTCCCTGCGTGCACTTGGCGTCAGCTCGAGCGAGCATGCACAATCACTTGCGCGTGCACTTTCTCCAAACACTTCTTTTTCCGTGTAGCCTGTCATACAGACTTAGGGTTACATCATAGCTATATCCAAAAAGGATTGTTTTAATAAGTTCATCCTGTTCA
This sequence comes from Actinia equina, assembly GCA_011057435.1. Taxonomy (NCBI): domain Eukaryota; kingdom Metazoa; phylum Cnidaria; class Anthozoa; order Actiniaria; family Actiniidae; genus Actinia; species Actinia equina. The sequence continues at coordinate 77,271 of WHPX01001287.1, forward strand.
AATGAATGATTGATTTGAATAGTTTTTGTATACGGACGAAAATAAATAAATATGAACGTAAATACACAGAAAGCTAGGTATCGCAATATGGATAAAAAGGATCAAATGATATTTGTTGCATTACAAGTGGAGACCGTAAAACGTCGGAAGATATTATACATTAAGATTAACCATAGTCTTTCAAAAGCTGAAAGATCGAAAATAAAATGCTTTTGAGATCCAAGATCCAGTCAGCCGACTCAGGTTCAATTTGGCAGTCAGAAGGTTTTCAGCTTCACCGAAATAATTTCTTTCAAGTTAGACAGCATGTAAAAGTAACCTGTTCTAAGCCTCACCTGAGAACGTCAGATAGTTGAACGTCAATGGTTCCATCGTTGAAAAGCATTTTGGAGATTGGATAATAGCCATAGATTGAATTGTCATCAATAGTCTATAGAAATTAATCATATCGATACATTATTGGATATCTGATATATTATTCCCTTAGGAATGATTACAAACCACCTATAGTGAACACCATCCAAATGATGGCTGCCACTTTTATCCCCTTAGGAATGATTACAAACCACCTATAGTGAACATCACCCAACATGGCTGCCACTTTTATTCCCTTAGGAACGATTACAAACCACTTATAGTGAACACCATCCAACATGGCTGCCTCTTCTATTCCCTTAGGAATGATTACAAACCACCTATAGTGAACATCACCCAACATGGCTGTCACTTTTATCCCCTTAGGAATGATTACAAACCACCTATAGTGAACATCACCCAACATGGCTGTCACTTCTATTCCCTTAGGAATGATTACAAACCACCTATAGTGAACATCATCCAACATGGCTGCCACTTTTATTCCCTTAGGAATGATTTCAAACCACCTATAGTGAACATCATCCAACATGGCTGTCACTTTTATTCTCTTAGGAATGATTTCAAACCACCTATAGTGAACACCATCCAACATGGCTGCCACTTTTATTCCCTTAGGAATGATTTCAAACCACCTATAGTGAACATCATCCAACATGGCTGCCACTTTTATTCCCTTAGGAATGATTTCAAACCACCTATAGTGAACACCATCCAACATGGCTGCCACTTTTATTCCCTTAGGAATGATTACAAACCACCTATAGTGAACATCATCCAACATGGCTGCCACTTTTATTCCCTTAGGAATGATTTCAAACCACCTATAGTGAACATCATCCAACATGGCTGCCACTTTTATTCCCTTAGGAATGATTTCAAACCACCTATAGTGAACACATCCAACATGGCTGCCACTTATTCCCTTAGGAATGATTACAAACCACCTATAGTGAACACCATCCAACATGGCTGCCACGTTAGAACATTCCCCGCTGTTGTTCTAGAGAGGCAACGATCACCTTTTCGCGTAAGAACCTCTCTTACCTAAGAGCCTGTTGGGAAATTTTTGAAAACGGAAGTTTTTCTTTGCGAAATGGCCTTCCATCCCCACATATCCGTTGAGTACGCCACATGAAAACGCAACTTTCCGAAAACAAATACTTGTTGATTTTTTTGAACAAATTGAAAATGAGTGCATTATCTTTCGATGTGCTGTTCTCTTACAACTACTCAGGGTGCAACGGTTATCTTCTTCCTTCCACACAATTCAAAACTGAAACAAATTTCACACAAAGAAGTGGAAAAAAATCAAGTGTTGGCTATAAACATAAAGTGATTTTTATTTCTTGATTTCTTTTTTCTTTACAAGAATCTATTGAGTGTTTGTTCTCTTTTGACTTGCTCTTCTCGCAGGTGTTTTTTTTTTTTTTTTCAAAAAAAAAAACTCTTGATAGAAACTCTCAGTGTTAAAAACTCTGAATAATCACGATAAACTACATAAAGACTAAAATAAAGGACCGGATAACACGATTTTCAAAGTCAAATTGTGCATGTGATGACGGGAACATTGAGCACTTCGCAAATCTTTCTTCTGGGTAGAGCAAATGCAGTGCTACTATCGTCACATACGTTGCTCTACTTTTCGGTTTGGTTCGAATAAAAATAATAATATTACTCGTCACATTTCAGTCCCTTGTAAACTTGAATTTCGTTGGCGGAGTTTTTCCAACACGTCTTCAACTTCTTAATTTCACTTCGTAAAAGAGCGTGCTGTTTTCTTGTCAGCAATTCGAGACTATCCTTGTCATGTTTTCCAATAATAGTCGTAGATCGAATGACTATAGCAATTGGGGTTCCTGGTTCACTACAACTCCCATCCTGGTCGTTTATCTGAATAGTTTTCGACTTTTGAGTAAGGAAAAGTACTGAAGGACTGCAACCCATATTTTCTAGCGATACTTCACTGCCGTACGACCAAAATTTAATTAATTCAAAAAATGTAAGCACTGACTCTTTTATCTTACAACCAGTTCCACTCCAACCAATCAAATGTTCATTGACATATATCAAAGGGCTTCACTTAATTTCATTCCATTTCAATTAACTTTCGTTATCACCGCCATAAAGGACCGAACCGCCACCATAAAGCACTTCATTGATAACCAGAGAGAGAGCACGTAATGTAAAGCTCATGTCAGAACTTTCATTGTATTAACTGCGATGCCAAAGTCAATTTCGAGATACAAGTTAGTTGTTTAATTTGTTTTTAGCCCTAATTCGAAAAAAAGAGTTTTAACTTTGCAAATACTGTGAAGGTGTTTCAAATAAGGAATAAGCTGCTGCAAATAGGAAACGAGCTGCTGCATGTTAGACGAATAGCTGCAAATAAAAAATTGAACGAGTTGCTGTTTCTTTGATGTTTGCTGCAACTCGTTTCTTATTTGCAACAACTCGTCGAGCATGCAGCAACTCGTTTATCATTTGCAGCAACGCAACTCGTCTGACATGCAGCAAATCGTTTCTTATTTGCAGCAACTCGTCTAACTTGAAGAATGTCCCTTATAGGCCGCCGTAATATCATGACCAGAGTAGGACGAAATTAATGTCAAGCAAAAAATGCAAGCATTCCCAAGAGACTGAGTCAAAAGACCAAAAAAATGGCGGCCATTATGTTGCCGTTACTGAGAATGGATGCTAATAAGGAACCTTTGTTTAATGGCGTCATCAATGACGTTTATACTGAGGTAATTCACTTCCCGCCGGGGGGGTTTTGTTACCTTTTCTAGAAGAGTAAGATCTTTGGTTGACTTGCACACGACGGTAATGTTGGCACCAACTAGGAACAGAACTCCCAGTAATAGGTTAACGAACAGAGAGGTAAAAAAGAAAAATCCAACCGCCCTGTGGAAAAAAAATTCCAGTTTATCGACAGATTTCCAGGGAACGTTGATAACAAATGTGTCACAAAAAGAACGTTGACAACGACGACAACGTAATCTATCCCTTGGTGTCCCAAGGGATAGGCCAAGTTGAGGACAACAATGGCGTAATACTGCCTTCGTCATGACAACTGTTTTAAACGCTTTAACTTCACCCTCCTTTTTTTTCTATTTCATCCCAACTTTCCACGGCATAAGGTCAAAGATATCTAAAATCACGAACACAGTGACAACTTACCACATCAATGCTTTACCACCACAATCAGCCAAGGTAGACCTGGTACTGGGTGTGTCATAATCACGTGCGCCGAACATCCCAGCACTGAGCCCGCAGTATATCAGTAGGATTGTGAACAGAATGGTACAGGCGAGTACTGACATCCCTAGAAATCTGTATGCGTCATACTCTTCGACCATTCCACCCGGTGCAAAATAAGTGCTTATATTTTTCTTAAGTGGAACGAGAGTGTCTTGGACAATCTGTAGATGAAACACACCATTAGGGAAACCCCATAAGGTCATAAAAACCGCTAGAAGCGAGAAGTCCTATAACCGAGCAGGGAAAGCATGGGCCGCAGGAGTTTTAGCTCGAATATTTAATATTATTCCCGCCAAATCGCTTTCTCCATAGGAACCCCATTAAAAGCAATCGACCGAGCCTGAGCAAAGAAAGAGAACTCCGACTTGTAACATCGTAGAATATTTTGTCGAAAATCAAATTAAAATGGAAAACTAAGGGGGGAGGTGAAGGGAGGCATGTGTTGTCATCAACCTGCAGGCGCAATGTCACTGAAACTAGCCATTGATATTCAGATAATATTAAATTCCTATTGATAGTTACCACAAGAGACGATTCTCTGACACTTGATGTTATATCATCAAATGCATCACTGAGATTCTTCACGAAATCAATCACCTCTACAAAACCAATAACATTAAAAGTTACTAGTTAAATAAGCGACTATGAGATAACTCAGCTCAGGCCCTACTCGCGCGCTCTAATAAAACCATTGGAAAAAAGTCACGTGATGGGGGCCGGACGGGTTGACGTAAGCGGGCCGGAAAAACCCGTCCGGCCCCGCTCGAATCCGCGCGCTTTCTTTTTTTTAATTTTTTTTATTTTCGTGAGGGTCATACGATAAAATGCTTATTGACTGAGTTAGGTGGGGCTCGCTGCGCTTGGTCCGTACGGGCCCTCCCACTCAGTCAATAAGTACATAAAAATGACGCTCACCTTGTCTTTTTGAATGAGTAGTATTTTCAATTTCTTTAGGAACTCCCTCCAATGTTTCATTGCCCTGCAGAGGATAGATTTGGCAATATTTGAATCTTATAAAGTTGGATAACACTAATGGGCCAAAGGGAATAAACGGCGCGAATCTCCAGCATAGACATGCTCACTTAGACTTAATGTTTTCCCATTATAGATCACGTGTCATTCTCTGAAAATAAGATCTCTGTTTGAGTTGCATTCAAGCATATTTTGAAATGATTTATACCTTTCTCGCCTCTGCTGCCATGTCAAAAGCACTAACTTCTTTTGCTCGTTCCAACTCTTTTGAAACACTAGGGATCTAAGTGACAGAAAAATTAGATACGACTTTGAACAACCCTAAGAAACTGATAGTACTAGGTATGAGAACAAGAGGATAGGCAGGGGATATGTAAGTGATATCTAGCGGACAAGATGTGTGAAGAAACCACCCTACAGGCTTTAAGTGAGTACATGATTGACCAGTGAGCTGTTGTATGGAAGCGGAATGAAAGGAAAAGGAAGGAAGGATACCTGAATTGAAAGGTTTAATGCGTACCTTGGTATAATCAGCTTTAGGTACCAATGACAGCCCATCAGTGAGGTTATCACAGATACCCAACATAGACGCGCCAGGGTCTGCATGGCAAGACGTCTGCAAATCTGTCAAGTTTTGGCGCGTCACGTTCATTTGATGGCGCAGGGACTCACCCAGGTCTTGCAACTCGTTGACTGTTTCATTGATGTTGTCTAACAGGATGTTGACTTTGACCATCACTAAAATATCAATACGCAACGAGATTAGTTGATCACAGTGACAAGACAAGCAAATATAAGGGGTGCTTGAGTAAAGTACGAAACTAGTTTATCGTTTTTCAGTTGCTTGCACTGAGTGCCATCGAAGTTTTAAGTGCCTTTGACCTTTATTTATTTTTATTTTTGTACGAGAATATAAGAAATTCTAAGAAACGTGGTAAAAGAATTTTCGATTTTGACACTTCTTTTCGAGCTGTAACAATTTCAACATGCGGCACTTGAATGGAGGTCGACACATGCGCAGGCAGTTTCGTCATCGTCATTTGCAGTGTTAGGCGCAGAAAATACTTTTATATCTACTTACTTCTACCCATGTTTATGATGGATTCCAGTAAAGGACGAACGTACTTTCTGGCTTCAATCATCACTGGTTCGGCAACAAGTTCAGATATATCTATTGAAACGAGAACGAAGCGAACAATACAGCTAGAAAAGATGCTTTAGAGTAAAGAACAATTTCTGTGTTTATAGTACACTCAACAAAATTACTCGACTCTGATTGGTCGAGAGGAGTACAATTATAGCGTTAATTGTACTCCGTACGAGTACCAAATAAAATCGCTATGGCAACACGGCCAAAACAATGTCAAAACAATTATTTTCTATCATTTTGTACTTAAAAACATATAAATAAAATTTCAAAGCCGAAAGAACTAATCTTTTTTATGCATTTCAGTTGCGCGATGAACTACAAAATCGGCCGCTAAATAGACAAAGATGAACGGCGTCGCTTCGCATTTTTTACTGAGTAGTATATCTGTTGCAGGAATAAAGTCGCAAGGCTAAATCAACAGGTCAATAGTATTTTTCTTTTAAAAGTCTGGTTGTGACGACCAAAATTTTGGACGCAGGACATCTTTATAATTAAGAATAGTGAGTGAAGAAAATGACGCAACTACTCTCTACGTTAAAATAATCCACAGGCACCCCAAACAAGGTTGAGAAGAAGATCGGATTTTGAAAAAACCCACTAAACGGTCTCAATTCGCGCCGAAACTTCCCCAGAAGACTTAACAAAGTAAAAGCAACAACTGCAGCATGTTTTGAGGCAAATTGTTGGGTAAAACATTTTATTTTCGTAATTTTATCATAACTCCCATCCCTTATAAACCATACACAGGAACCTTGTTTGGGCTGCCTGTAGATAATCTACCAAAAACACGCGTGTCTGCTGAAGGAAGTAAAACATTTAAAAACTTCGTTGCTTAAGTCGATATTTAATTGACAATAATTTTCTTCGACTTGCAATGCATGGAAAATAGTGTGAGAAAAGGTGTTAAGATCATATATTTTTAATATGTCGATCATGAAGGGAGTGATTGCTCAGTCTTCTGCGCCAAAGGCTTATGACTAAAGCACTAAACGCTAGTTAGAATTGAAATTCAGGAGATAAAGTTTTTGCAGTGGTAAGAAAACTGGAGAAAATCCTTGTAATGGGTGATTAAGGTGAGAGACCCATGAACACAGCGGGGAAAGTAGGAGACCAAAATATTAGTTTTTAATAAAAAAATGAGTAATTGACTTCCGTAAAGCCAAATGAAAGCTGAACCGCGCGTAAGCGCCTTTCTCCATTTTTAACTCACTATTTAAATCTTGCACTACTAATGAAGTGGTAAACTTCATGTCAGATCCTGCTACAACCTCGAGTTGCTGAAAAATAAGAAAGAAAGGGGGTAATTAGATTTATCCAGTGATTTAAAACTCATAGAATAAAACCCCAGGGGGGAGGGGGGGGGGTAATCCCCTATATACAAGCAGTGGAAGGGGCATACTTCTAGGAACTTATATTTATACTATATATATTAATATTATGTTATATGTCACAGACACTTTATACATTGGTTGACATTAAGATTGGATCATGCAGTGATCACGTGCTGCGTGTGTGGGCGCGTGAGAGTAATATACCTGGAGAGATCAGTTCGGAATTGTGCAGTAGTTTTGTCACTTAGTAAGATGATGTGAGGTAAAAGTAAGTCAACACTATGTTACAGTAATAAATGCCATGATCACCCTCGACATTATATCATATATTATATTATAAATATTTTGGGATAACAACAATTTGTCATGCCGCCTAATAACTTCCAACCAGTGCAATTACCCCACCTGCCTCCCCATCCACCGTAATAAGGAAAACTGAGATCTGAGCTCTGCTATCTACCTGTATGGCATTGTTTCTATAGGCTATGATGTCATCAATGGAGTCTTGGAGAACAGAGCCAAGTAATGGTACACTTGTTCCGAATTTGTCATTGGATAAGAAGATGCAGGAACTGCCAATACTGTGAAACGAATATTGCATTAGTTAAATAGGAAGTTATTTAACAGCGGCAGTGTAAAAAGAGTCCTTGAACTGGGAAAAGGGACTAGCTAGAATAGATTGTCAAATGTATCCTATGAAAGGATGGAGGAGTATTCTTTACCCCACTTTGGCTATTGTTTAAGGTTAGAGTGTAAGGGGTATTTATTACCTCTTTTATCCCCTTACCAGGGACTGCAGAGCATACTTTTGAGTAGGAATGTCAATCAGGGAAGTCCAGTGCTGCAGTTTTGAGGGTCAATTGCAACATTCTCACATGAAAATGAAATATGACATACACATAGACATAGACACATATGTTTTGGCGTTTTGCACATAGTTGTACATCAACTTAGTTCTAAATAAGTTAAGAGTAATGTATGTTTATGTATGTGTATAATATTTACATGTATGTGTGTGGAGGGGGTGGGAGTCTGGTGGTGGGAGTGGGTTTTGCTATGCTCCCCCAAGCCTCACCCTTCTGCTTATCGTTAATCCACACTTAAACTAATCAATCTGTTAAACATATTAGTAACTAAAGATAATCAAGCTTTTTTAATAAAAGAAAGCCGAACACCAGACATCTGGCATAAATGTGGTTAGTATTCTGGGTGAGTTGTCTAAAGGTATGACATTAGCATAGTTTTGAGGTTTTATTTCACAAATATTTCCTGTGTTTCCTTATAAATATTGAATATTTATAAGCCAATACTTACAGAATAAAGACACTACACAGAAAGATAAGAATTGATAATGTCTGTCTCTGCTTTACAGGGCTAAATTCCATGTTCTCCTCTTCCAAGTTGCCTCCACATTTTCCACAACATCGGCAACAGTAAAATATAAGACCTGCCATGGGCAATATGACACATCCAAGCAAGGATATGGAAGCAAGTATGAAGAAGGGAATTTCATACTTGATGATCTGTGGTTGAATACACAATTAAAATACACCATTTTAATTTAGGGATTTTTAATTTCAAATCTAAATAACTTTAGCCATCCATATTTTTTTTTTGTTATTGTATTTTTCATTACTTTCCAATTTTTCTTTACTCCTTTTCTTTCATTTTGTCCTTTCTTTTGCTTACTTTATCATAGGTATCTTCAGAGATCTTTCCATCTTTCAAGACACCTTTAATGACATCTGGTGAAAGAGAAAGAATTACTTGGAGTTAAATAATTAATACTTATACAGTAATTAGAACAAAATAGGAGGAACTTCACTCTAATTTCTCTTTCACTTCCACTTCTTCAAAACACGTTTGATATTTTATTTTAAAAACTTCCAAAATTTAAAAAAATAGTAAACCACAAGCTCAACAGAGGTATTAGTAAGATACAGAACTATGTTTTGTTAATTAGTTGACTAAAATATGCCATAGAATAGTGTGAATAAATATTCCATGAGATAAGAGTATGCAAATATTTTTTTCACTACGTCTTAAACCAAAAACAGCTGCACAAAAAAATATTGTTTTTAAGTACTATTTAAGAAACACAAAGCGACGATTTGATATGCTTTACAACTGCCAATAAAAACCTCAAAAATAACAAAAGACACAGCATGGTCGTTGGCCACAAACCAACACAAACTGCTGGTTAGCGAAGCTGCAACCTTCTGCAAGCAGAGTTGAATTTCGCTCACTCTCTCTCTCTCGATCTCTTTCTTTTTAATTAATTGAAGAGCCCGAAAAAATGACAAAAACTATCAAATGAAAAAAGTAAAAAAGGCAAAAACCATGGTATAATTAATTTTTAGGTACAGATTTTAAGAAAAAGAGTTGTCCACTCCCAGTCCTGCGATAGAAAAAACGTTTTCAAACGAACTCAAAATTTTGTAGAACAATGGCCATAACGACTGTCCTTGTAGCAAGCGTTGAGTGATCGAAGGATTACTGGTAAAATGATTATCCGATTAACTTACAGTGAATTCATTTTGGTCTAAAACACGTGCTTCTTGATATCCATATTGTAACTAAAATATTGGACTACATGTCGCTTGGAATATTAAAAGTAATAAATTTAACTGATTTTAGTAGCCAAATGAAAACAATCTTAAACAACCTCTTATAAACGACCAAAAATAGGATCTAGCCGGTAATTATATATGCAGCTGGTTTAACTTGTACATTTTAAGAGTCAGACGGGCTGTTTCGGCTTGGATGTTGTTTTTACGCCAGGTACCATGAAGCAAGTTATCTTCTTACAACAAGCCTGGTTTTTAAAATAAACTTTGAAATCCATATTCTAATCTTGTATTGACATAACTACATCATAGAGAAAACATAAAGAAATAAGTCTTATCTCTATTCTAAAACAGCGATCTTTTTTTAAAAACAAATACCGTACCGTATGGAGGATCTTCTCTCAAAGCGAGGGAAAATTTCCTGGCTATCTCTTCGTAGCTTGAAAGCATCCATTGCGATGGCGGTATTTCTGTCCTGTAAGGTATTCTTTCATATAACGGGAGAAACTCAATAGTTTTTCCATTCAGTCTTGGCTCACTTACAGAACATGCGGTGAACTCAACAAAGGTTTGACAGCACAATACAAACACAACGACCTTCAAAGATTTGGCTGCCCCGAAGTTCATGTTCGGAGGTCGAGTGTCGAGGAAAATAGATCTCTGACATCCCCTCTCTAGATAATATCCATCATCTTAGGTCTCTGAGGATCTCAGAACGTCAGTGTTGTCTTAGGAAGCTATATTGGCAGCATTTGCTCCTTCAAGCTGCTTTTAAACGGAGATTTGCCGATATATTTTTTTCTCGTTCATTTTAATGTGATGTCAACAATAACATCATGACGTAATTTTTTACGCTCCGCTGCACTGTGGGTAACTTCGCGCGCGGTGCAACTATTTACGCGCTAATACTGTCTGATTTTTTCAAGCATTTTGACAAGTGCCACCCTTAAAATTTAATAAATCTCGTAACAATACTCTTTGAAAGAGTTTATAGAATCCTTTTCAACGCCTCCACGCTATATAATTTATGATGGGATGCTAAAAGAAGTTCGCTAGAGCCAAATTACCTTTGACACCGTTCAAAAATTGACCTGCTCGGACTTATCGCCTGAGTAAACTTCAGCGATATTTTTACCTTTAAAGTAATATATTCTAAGAGAAAAAGATATATAAGAATAATGTGTAAATATTATTATTTGATTGATATGCCCTCAAGAAATCCGCAGAAGCTGAGACGTCGTATGGACTTCGGTTCTAAAATTTTGCCCAGTCTCTGAGCATAAGAGGAACGCCAGCATTCTTCTATCCGCTTCTGCCAAAGGAAAAAGCTGAGTTATAAACGAGGCTTAATTAACCTTTTAAAAACAGCGGTATTCATCAAGTGCGAAACTGTGGTGTATTCCAAGTTGGTGTGGCTCTTCTTTACTAGCCACCGACTTCAGTCCCGGACTGAAATCATCCCTCTCCCTTTCTCCACATGCCCATAAAAAGGGAGCTACAATCTTGGACAAAAATAGTATAATTTTTCTCATTAAAAAAATGTTTCATAATTGTCCGTACCTGCTTCCCTCCAGGACAATGTTGGTCCCAGTATGTAGAACAGTACTGTCTCACTGACAACAATATTGTTTAAGGGGGAGGGAGTCGTTTTATGGAGAATTTTTCATGTTTTACATGAAAATATCATTAGAACTAGAAATTTCTCAACATTTTTGTCCACAAGATTGTAGGTTCGAGGTTCCGTAGGGATCTGGAATAATCCCGACTTGTCAGGTAGTACAGCCGTTATGTGTTACAAATATAGTAGGAGAGCTACTAAGGGCCTTTTAGCTAAATTCGCTTGCTGAAGGCCTTTTTTTGCTAATATCTAGTAATGAATCTTGTTTTTTTAATGAGTTTTTATAATTAAACGAAACAGATGTTTGGTCTGTTGACATAATTAGCGAATATGCATCATCGGCATCCGACTTCCTGAGGGTTTTATTCCGGCTTTAATACTTTTTTTCTTACATAAGTTCAAAAGTTTCCTAAGGAAGAGAAAAAAAATCATGAACGCGAAAATTATCCCAGCCTCAACAAAGCATTCCCCCGCTGAGCACCGTTCCAATGACACTTGTTTATTTAGCCGAAAAAGCCTTGACATTTTCCTGACCATTCGCGTTCAACAACCAATCAAAATGGGTTTAAATGTCTTGTTTGTTGAAATGAAAGAGTGTGTAACGTGTGAAATGGTTGGATGTACGTTACATCTTATTGGCTCTATAGATTTGACAGTTGCTATCTACTCTAACGGATGTAAAAAACTTGCCGATAGATGATCTGCATGTCAGACAAACACACCTCGAAAACATCTTAGGGCAGTTTTCTTGGTTAGTTCGTATTACTCTGGCAAGTGTTTCATTTCTTTCTTTCGAGACAGGAAGGGAACAGAAAGAAAATGTAAGTAAGCTTATTTTTTGAACTTAAGACCACGTCTTGGTTTAAGCTTGGTTTAAGCTTAAATTTCGGCGTCACTAAACCGAAAACATCATTTTTTTTCCGGCTACTATTCAGAATTTAAAAAGCGAAATCCAGAGAATTGAGCTTCCAGAAAACGATATACTATTTTTCTTTATATTCTGTGCGTTTTCGTTGTTTGCTCATGCAGTCTTCAGGATAAATTATAAAAGTTAGTATGAACCAACAAGTGATCCCGCAGATGGTAATGATAACAGCTGTTCTGAATTTCATTTATTTATATTACTGGCTATAGAAATTGCACTTTTGTATTTTTTTCTTTACCAACATTTCTTATATACCTTTCAAAAACGTTTCGTCCACACGTAGCGCAATTTTCGAATAATCATAATTACTTCGTCTAGACGTATCCGTTTTCGAAAAGTTACTATTCAATGCCAATCCTCAAACCCGTTTTAAATATGTATGAAGCTGTTTATTTGTTCAATTCAGCTGAGTGAAATGGAAAATAACTGACGTTTCTTTGGTATAATATGTGAATGCTAATATTTCAATGTGGCATAAAGAAATGCGTATGCGAAATGAATACTTGACATATTATTTCTGAATAGGCCATTTGCATTATGGCGTCATTTTACTACCACTACCAAAATGCTTCGTGAATTTTCTTTCTTATTCAAATTTATAGTTCCTCATCATGAGAATAGTGAGACAATTGGTGCTAATTAACAGAACAAAAGACAGTGTGCAATGGAGTCTGGTAGTGGTAGTAAATGACGCTATAATGCCAATGGCCTATTAAAGTGTTTAAAATTTGCACCTTGAATGAGTTAATACTAGTGTACCCAGAACGCGTACGTTGGACAGGATAAGTGGAAAACTTGTGTATACTTTCCTATGTTCAAGGTTCGCGTTATCACTTTTGTGAAATCGGGATTGAATTCCATTCTACTTCTTATATGATAACAATGTGCTGTAGCGCTTAGTATACAGAGTGCAAGGTCCTGCAATGAATATGGCTCCATGCAACTTGTGTCGCAACGCCGTTGCGAGACAAGTTGCAGAGAATATTACTTAGTGCAATCGCACGTATACAAACGGGATAATTGTTTCAGTGAAAGAGAGAAAAGAACTTGATGTGAGTGCAAAAAGTCCCTTCAAGAAAGGTCGACTGAATGCCGGAACGAAGAAAGCCCGAGGTTGCCATGCAATGTGGGTACCACTAATGTTTCGGCCTAATGTAAGTTAACTGTAGCAATTATACTAGCGCTAGCCATGATATTAGACGAAATAATAAAATATCGGTTAACTCCAACTACTAATTTTAGGTTTTTGCCAGTTAAACTATGTTTTCGGTCAATTGTCACGCAACTACTCGTCTCATTGGCACCCTCAAGGAAGGAAGGAAGGAAGGAAGGAAGGAATACTGCGGCATAAGAGATTAAAAACTAGATAATTGAGGTGAGAGGTTTCAGGAATTTCAATTGTATTTGTTGCAACAACCCCAGCATGCAATTTTTGGTGTGTTTGCTCGATATTACGCGAAATTTTTTAGTAGGTGACTTCTCATATGCTTCTAATCCGTAGTCTGTCAAACTACAACGAGGTAGATCTGGTATGATAGACCACGTTTGCCTACTTGTCAACGAGGATCGTGAAGAATAACGTATACGCGGACCGCTAAGTTGTTCCAATTGGGGTGTAGCAAGAGAGTGCTAGTCTAGATCTCTAGAATCTAGCGTGAAGGGGGTAACCTAGAGAACATGAGTTAATTTTCTCTTGGGGTAACTTATTCACGCTAGAGCTAGCTACGATGACACGAAAGAAGCTTGTAAGTCATAGATTCAATCCGTCACTATATTGCTCACTTCACTGAATTCGCCTCTATGAAAACTAATAAAGAAATCAGTATCGCGCAGGGCAATCCAGCTTTAACAACGTTCATCGACCTTCAACAGTCAGGTTTTAATCGAAGCCCGTAATTCTTGTCTGCATGATGGGCACAAAACTGCCTTTAAATGAAATTAAAGATTATTATAAAAATTATTATGTAAGTCATAGATTCAATCCGTCACTATATTGCTCACTTCACTGAATTCGCTTCCATGAAAACTAATAAAGAAATCAGTATCGTGCAGGGCAATCCAGCCGTTACAACGTTCATCGACCTTCAACAGTCAGGTTCCATTCGAAGCTCGTAATTCTTGTCTGCATGATGGGCACAAAACTGCCTTTAAATGAAATTTTATATATAAAAAAATATCTACCCTTTATCATGTCTTTATTTCAGTCGATTCAAACGGCATTTGTAGAATATTCGATTGCCCCCCTCGGCGATCTTTTATTAATAATTTTTTATAATCAGTTTTTTTTCTAATGAAAAAGCCTTTACTATATTTAATATAGAGAATGAAATCCCTCTATATATCACAGAGATATTTAAAAAAAAGTGCATTGCTCAAACACAACCACGTCCTATGGCTTACAACTGAGGAAACCGCTAAAAATAATATTGCAAGCTTGAGAGCCTGTCAAGAATGTCAAAGTAGTATTTAGCGACATTTTTGTGTGGTTTGGTGCTGTCAAAGGTTTCCATTGGTATTAGCCATGATGGCAAACAAACAGTGTTTTTTTCCAAGAAATGTTGTTGCACAAATCAAGACAAATTGCCCTTGGCCACCTCCCTCACTGCTTTGGTGAAGCCGTGGATACTATAACCCTGTACCAATTAAAGTAATTCGCTTGATTTAATTAAATGCTCAATTTACCGTTACGATACAAGTTGTATGGAGTATTTTCCACCAAAGTGAAGCTAGCGTCGGATTGGCAGCGTTGGATTGATATTCATTGAGATTCAGAATCATTTCCGGGGGAGGTCAAACAGGTCATTCTACTAAAATCCTCTGTTTGTGGCAAAATCACAAACGAATTCCGATTAAACTTTCTACTCTGATTTCTATTTATGATATTCTATGCTCTTAAGTAGAATACACTGCCTATTCTCGACGAATTCACTGATTTTGCTCTCAGCCTCGGATTGGACTCGTATTACAAGTCAGGTTTGAAACATTCAACAGAATGACTTATAAATCATCAAACATTCAATTTATTCCCTTCTAACTTTCATAGTGAACTCGATTTTACTTCTAACCTTCGTATCGGAACCTATTTACATTTGATTATACTGATTTTGCTCTCAGCCTCGGATTAGGCTTGAGTTACATCTCAGCCTCGGATTAGGCTTGAGTTACATCTCAGCCTCGGATTGGGATTGTATTACATCTCAGCCTCGGATTGGGATTGTATTACATCTCAGCCTCGGATTGGGATCGTATTACATCTCAGCCTCGGATTGGGATCGTATTACATCATTACATCTCAACTTTGGATTGATCATGTTTTTCACATTAAATCTAAAAGATATGATTCAACATTATAAAGACCTTTTCCCTTCCCCGGTTACATTGTTGCATGCAATGGAAGTGAATTATATGTGAAACACGAACCGTGTGGATGATAAAGATCACTGGCATCAAGGTATCTTTTCTTGACATAATATGGAGAAACACATTTAAATAAACAATGTAGACATGAAATCAAGGTGGTATGAGTGAGGCTCATAGAATTATACTTCATAACACCTTGCCATTTGTTGAAGCTATTTAATTTAAAAAAATTTAATACTCGAGGAAATTAGCTTAAAATTTGTATACGTGTTTACAAATTACTAATAAGTTTACATTATCGCCGCATGCAGTTGTCATCGCGATGGCATTAGAAATGGCAAATTTGTTGATTCATGGTTAATTTGATTGACAAAAGTAAAAAATATATATTTAAATAGCAGTTGTAAACAGCTCTTTAAATCGAAGTTCATGTAAACTTATTTAGCTTCGTATTATTGGACACGGATTCTACAGCTATAGTTTCTTGCCGGG
The DNA here is from genome assembly GCA_011057435.1 of Actinia equina. Taxonomy (NCBI): domain Eukaryota; kingdom Metazoa; phylum Cnidaria; class Anthozoa; order Actiniaria; family Actiniidae; genus Actinia; species Actinia equina. The sequence goes on from WHPX01001287.1 coordinate 93,322, forward strand.
CTATCGATTACCCTGACTATCACGCTTTCAAAGAACAAGTTTATAAAGTTAACATTCCTTAGATATCAGTTAATAAAACAACTTTGAATCGAAAACGGAGATATCAACTCTTTTATGGTTTCAGGTTGAAATGTCTTGCGTAATGGTTTATGAACGGCATAGTATTAAACGATCCTCGGTAGCAACTTATCATGTTCTTACGTTTAAGTCAATCTATCTATCCATCCATCCATCCATTCATAAATCAATCAAAACCTGGCGTCATGAAGCATAAAGCTCGTTCATATCTATGAATAATTATTATCGCGCCAAATTTCTTCTATTATTAGTATGATCCTCACTGTAATTCAGTTTACCTGCAAATGTGGCGAAATAAGCTATTATAATAATTATACAGCTTCTCATTAATCCCATATAGTCAACTGTGCAATTATTTTCCTAATTGGACAGGTTTTGTTGATATGGAATTAATCATGCAGCTATATAATTAATAGGTAATGATGGGATTTCATACTCCCCAATCATTAGCTAGACTCGAAAAATTCCTCTGACCCTGCCAAATTTGACTCGGCCTACGTCGTCCAAATTTTGTCAGTCCTCGGAATTTTCCTCGTCCAATTATTTCTTAATTGGACAGGATGGAGTCCTATTACAAATACAAAAACTACAAAAGAATCCGAGGCTGAGATGTAATACAATCCCAATCCGAGGCTGAGATGTAATACGATCCCAATCCGAGGCTGAGATGTAATACAATCCCAATCCGAGGCTGAGATGTAATACAATCCCAATCCGAGGCTGAGATGTAATACAATCCCAATCCGAGGCTGAGATGTAATACAATCCCAATCCGAGGCTGAGATGTAATACGATCCCAATCCGAGGCTGAGATGTAACTCAAGCCTAATCCGAGGCTGATGTAACTCAAGCCTAATCCGAGGCTGAGAGCAAAATCAGTATAATCAAATGTAAATAGGTTCCGATACGAAGGTTAGAAGTAAAATCGAGTTCACTATGAAAGTTAGAAGGGAATAAATTGAATGTTTGATGATTTATAAGTCATTCTGTTGAATGTTTCAAACCTGACTTGTAATACGAGTCCAATCCGAGGCTGAGAGCAAAATCAGTGAATTCGTCGAGAATAGGCAGTATATTCTACTTAAGAGCATAGAATATCATAAATAGAAATCAGAGTAGAAAGTTTAATCGGAATTCGTTTGTGATTTTGCCACAAACAGAGGATTTTAGTAGAATGACCTGTTTGACCTCCCCCGGAAATGATTCTGAATCTCAATGAATATCAATCCGACGCTGCCAATCCGACGCTAGCTTCACTTTGGTGTATTTTCCCAGCGTGTAACCTACAGCGCAATTTGAAAAATTAAACGGTCGTGAGACAAAATGTAGCAGTCTTTGCGAAAAGTAAAATTTATTTCTGGCAACGATTGCGTCTCCGTTGCACCGTGTAGGGACCCTTGCAACTTGTGTCGCAAAGCTGTTGCGAGCGGAGAAAATTGCTTCGCGTAATCGCGCCTTAAATCACTATCACTTATTTTGCTCATTGTATGTGTGGCTTTCTGTCCTTTCTATATGGAGAATAAATACTACCCAAAGTCTGGCTTTAGTTTTTTTAATCTACTGAAGAGCGCTTTTCTCCATCGAAAAGTGAAATTCCAGTAACTGAAATAAATAGCTTTTCAATCCTTTATCGGATAATATGGCTTCGTGTTTGCACGAAGCCTAAAAGTCATAAGTTTTCGCGTAATGTTCGTAAGCAGAAAAGGATATTCTCATTGACGTGTTGATATTTTTGCCTAGCAACGACTCTATCAATAAACATGACGTCGTTTGTCTCCATAGTTCTCTGTTGACAAACTATAGTAACTATACGAACCCTACTAAAACAAGGTCATGCATGAGCCTTTTATCTGGGCCGTTTTCTAAAAAGAAAATTGGTTCACAAACTAAGTAATTAAATAAAAGCCTCAGATCCCAGTTTGATTCAGCTTGAATAGATTTTATCTATCGTTCGTAAACTGAAACGCTTTGAGCATTTACTCTCTCAATATACGTATGTATAATATATGACGTCATCTTGTTAGGAGAATTGAGTTTTGGTCAAAGGAGTATTGTTCATGACACGGAACTAGCGCGTTTACCCGCTCCTTTATTTCTTTCCTTATTGAAAACGAGTTACTCTCCTACTTTCAGGAGCATTTTTTAAAGGTATCTAATCTTACTGGTTTCTTGTTTTGAGTGTTGTCTGAGCGATATCGATTGCAGTATTTGGAGAACGAGATTCTCAATATGTCGTCTTCGTATAACCATGCTTGGTCGACCAAGCCGCTCAAACAGCTTCAATTTAATAATATTTTGTAAGAAAGAGTCATAGAACACTTAAAACTATTTCCTTGACGTTCTTCTGTATTTCTTTGTTTTTTATTGATTCATAGAACACGTATACTTTATTCTTGGATTCAACGCTAAACGGAAGAAGGAAGACAATCGCACGTCGACGTTCTCTGGACAAACATGGATCTTCGCTTCAAACTTTGCTTATTGCTGCTTTTTATTATTGCCAATTTAAGAATTTCCGAAGGAATATCTGCGAGTGAGAATGGTACGATAACATGGGATCCAAAAAATACGAATAATAAAGAAGAATCAAAAAACTTGAAGACGAAATTTGACGCTGAAGGTTTGGGACCGTGGTATGATTTGGGTAACTCCTTCATTAGCACAGTCCTTAGCAAAGAACCTTATGGTAAGACAAATTCTTTATTTTTTAAATACTTTAAATTCTTGTGATACCCTGTAAGCTAATGACTTCCTCCGTTCTTCGATGTTTCTTTTTTTGCTAAAGTGGACGCCATTCAGATTGTGAGCTACTAAAGTTTCACCGTTTGAGCTCAAACATATTTGCTCGTAAAATAATAATTTTGTTTGTTTGTCTCTAACTTAAGCTCTAGCTTCAGCATTATACTTAACCTCTGTGTTGCCTAGAAAAATGTTTTTCCTTTGTTTGTACGATAGCTTTCCGAAAAAAGTTGTTTCATTTGTCTTATTACATGAAATAACAGTAAATATTAGGCAGTTTTCTTTGTCAGATCTATTAATTAATTGACTATTAAGATAAATATTACGATACACTTAAATGCTATGAAAAATCTTGAACAGTCCTTGAGAATGTATTTTTTATCAAGAAAAATTTTTTTTAAACTTTTACATATTATCTCTAAGATGTTAATTCTAGCGTACTTACAATAACATAAATTATCATTCAACAAATTATTATGTATTATATTTAAAACAACTCAGTTTGATTATACAAAGCTATTATTTCCAAGATGTTCATGCCAACACACTAATTTAAATTATCATTCTACACTTAAGAAGTTTTTTTCAATTCATGAAAAATACTCTTATGAATGCATATATTAGGAATACAAATAGATTGTTTGGAAAAAGAAACTTCCCTAAAATTTTGGGAAACATGTTCAAATGTTGTTTTTTTCCTCTTTTACATGGAATGCTTGGTATGTTATTTTTTGCATATACACGTAATTGAAAAAATGTAGTCGGGTACAAGAAGGTCATATCATTGAAGACCAAAAAGGATTTTGGGTATTATATTTGCATATAGACATGTAAAAGTGAACAATAGAGCAAAGTCAGTAAACCTAGATTAACAACATGCCAGAGCCATGATGTTTAAAATGTGCACAGGAAGGGAAAACTGCAATACGCATGAAATTAGCATAATAAAATATTGTTTGTCTTCCCATGCTCCTCTTCGGTTTTAGCTTTGATGATGTAACCTATTTTTGTACCTTACAGCATTTTTTAATTACTAGGTGTATATATAAACCTGTGCGGTTTCTCCTGTGCATTATATATTATTTTTGCATATTATATATTCATGTATCCATTTGACATTAATTGTTTATTACAAATTTAGGGTTGATATCCATGAAATAATAAACCACAAATAAAAACCATATCAGTGAAGTGATATCATATCACTTCACAGTAAAACTGTCCATTAAGATCTTGTGACATACTTTAGTCTTGACCAATCAAAATCTACCCTAAATGTATTAAAATAAACAAATAATCACATGTTGAAAATGGATAAAAAGTTGAAATGACCTTAAGTAAGAAACTTAATTAAACGTATCTATATGGCCCCAATCATAGCCAAGTAACTTATTTTCTGCACAGTAAAATTTGTCAGATAAAAATTATCACGGGTTTGAGTCCCGCTGAGCTCAGTGTCGTATTTGAGTAGAGTTGTTTGTTTTTCTCCTGTGCTTCGAGGGTCCGGGTTTCCCCGCTTTCCTCCCTCTGCAAAATTTAACTCCTAAATTCCAATTGGAATTACAGTGGTTGAAGAGCTAATCTGTAGAAATGCCACTGCTAAATCCCATTTATTTATTGTTTATTTGTTATTTACTAGTCTGGTTTACATTAAATCATAATTGAGTCAAATTATCCTCAAATTCTTCAATTATTTGGACTTTGAAAAATTGGGGCATTTTCATCCAAGAAACCCCTTTAAGAACCTTATGTCATTTTAATTCACGAGTTTTCCATGTCAAATTGCTCACTTGCTCAAGGACTCACTCGTTCATGATATGATATGAAAAACTAGAGATCAAAATCGATATCAAGCTCTTAACTTGTGATAATCTCTATATCATACACGCTTACCTCACTCCTATACTCATAACAGATTCCTTTATTGTTTCCTTTGTTGGTATTTTAATTCATATTCAAGAAGAGGGCAGGGGACTGGGAAGAATCTGATTATAGGTAGTGCCAAAATTTATATGCTATTTTTAAATGACAAGTACAATTTGAAAAGATACAGCCAGATACAGCTCTGTTGTAGACATGAGTTTCCTACTCTGACTCATCATCATAGAGAGTTGGGTTTTACCTGTGATTGAGGGGTTTTCTTCTAGGGATACCCTAGGGACACCAAGAGGGCATAAATAAAAGAGGAAAACTTCTTGATAATGCGCACGCCATCATCTTAAGTGATCAAAACAATAAAATGGAAAGAGTGCAGACATGCAAGTTGATGACGCACAGGAGTAGGGTAAGGTGATATTTTAATTGTATCTGTTTTAATTGTTACTAAAAATAGCCCAATCAGGAATTTATGTGACATGCGCATTATCAAGAAGTTTCCCTCTCTTATTTGTGCTCTCTTGCCTCCGCTCATTGCCTTTCATTACATGGCAATGAGTAGGCATTTTAATCTAGCTTGTAATTCTTTTCTTTTTTTAGATCTTGTTACAAAGATCAAAAATGGACTAATAGAGAAACCAAATGATGAGGTAAGAAATATTATCTAATGTCCCGTATCTGCCAGGCATGCGCTATTAAAAAGAACTCTGGGAAAGTGGCGTGAGCAAGGCCATATGTCATTCCCAATTTTTTTTGATTTTCATCCAAGTGCTCCTATGATATTTTCCCCTTTCAGACTATAACTTACCTTGGGTGCCAGAGGCCGTGTGGGGCTTGGGGGCAAGAGATAGAGGGAGGGAGGAGGTGGCTCTCTCTCGCCCCAAGCCCCACACGGCCTCTGGCACCCAGGGTAACTATAACTCACACGAGAATAAGAATTACTCACATTGCATCTATTTTCATTTATCCTCTGTTAAGTAACAATTAAACAAAGAAATAATACTCTAAGGAATGACCTTGTAGTCTAAAATGGGAAAAAACCTATTAAAGTTATCATTATGCCTTTATCTACATGCAATTATAGGTTATCGTGGATTTTGCCTTGGGCATGGCCATAACTGTTTGCATTGGAATATTGTTTTGCATCTTCATGCCAATAGTTGGATGTTGCTTTTGTTGTTGCCGTTGCTGTGGCAACTGTGGCGGCGAGATGACTCAAAAAGATGACCCCAGAAGTGGTTGTAAGAGAGCTGTTTTTGGAGTTATTCTGTGCATCATTGTTCTTCTAATGTTGTAAGTAAACTACTATCATTCTTACCCCAAAATAGATAGAGATCTGAAAATGAAGTATTACTAGTATTCTCTTTTACATTGTTTTCAAGTTTCAGAATTTAATATGAGATTTGAGGACCACAGATTTGTCATTGGAAACTGTTATGTTATATAACTGTTATACCACCTTCAGTGAATGAAGCATTACAGTCCAATAAAGGCAGCATGAATGATTGAAACTTTCCCTTAAAAGTGAAAGGCAGCCGATCATTCACCAGTCATGATCACAGGCCTAATTAGTTTTAGTTTAATCATACCTCATTTCTCATAAACGTTACTGGTCAAAATGACTGTCAAGGCAAAGATATGACCAGACAAGTCCTTGTTCTGGCCAGACATTGTCCACTTTCCAGCTGTTATTTTAAGCCCTGTAAAAGTAAACTTCTATGTGACCATTAAGAGTTTACATTGCTAGTGCTAAATAATATATCAGAACCTAATTCCTTACTAAAATTACTAAAAAAAAATTATCTTTTGAATTTAGTGCTGGTGTTCTTCTGACATTTGTGTGCAATGACAACATGAGTAAAACCCTGGACAAAACTAAAAGTACAGCAGATGGGATTGTAGATGAGACCGCCCAGTTCATTAACACTACTGTCTCTGTGAGTTATATATAGCATTTAAAATTAACTTAAAGCCAGTACACTTTTTTCCAAGTGCCTTGGTAGACCTCTAGCTTCATATGCAAATTACCCATTTCAGATCACATGACATTCCCTTGAGAATTGTTCTTTTATGAAGAACATGTTAAAATATTTACACATGAAAGAATCAATTAACTCACAAGAGTGGCATCACATGGTCTAGAATGTGCACAACAAACAATGGAGCTAAACAGGTCTATTACAGACTCTTTACTCAGGTTTGGCCTCATATCAGTGTCAAAATGTTTTTAAATACAATGATAAAGTAAAGAGTGCACAACATCAATTTCCAGAGCTGAAGAGGCAAGTATACACGTTTTGGTGTGAAAATTCCCTCAAAATCCCTAGGGATCCCAACAAAATAGGAAAAACGGACAATTTACAATTTTTAGTACACGGCCCAGCTTGAACTAGTTTACATGTTACATGTATAGCTATTAGTTTACTTTGTTGGTAGAAAGATAAACATCTTCATCCTAAACATCAAAAACAATAGTGAAGTCCAGTCTGTGGCTATAACATGCCTTTGGTACCACAAGAAACACTGAGTAATAAAATGACATGTAACTTTTTACATGGACAACTTTATTTTTCAGGAATTTGACAAGATCATTAATGAAGACTTCAAGTTTGTTTCTGGCGAGCTGATTAACGATACCTCAGACGAACGCATAAAAGAACTTTTAGGGAACAAGTTCCTGGTTTTGATAGATGACACTGTAGCAGAGCCTATCAGAGCTGTGAAAGACCTATCAGAGAGTAAGTAGGTCTTAATGAATTAACCCATTATGCTGGAAATTAAGGATGGTATAGTGATTGTGTACTTACCTCTAACTCCTAATGGTATACAGTTCGATTTAAGGGTGTAATGATGCATCAGAATATCAATATATTGAAATATTAAAGCCATGGTAGCGATGCATTGATGGAAATTGTATTATCGATAACTATCGCCATAACTATTGTTGACATTTACTATCGATTGTATCAAAGTCTTCCTCTGAAATGATAACAAACATAAAGATTTGTTAGTAGATCATGTGTGGTGCACAAATTACTCATTTTGCTGCTTCGGATTACGCCTGCTTGAATAAAATCTTGCAAAACAGTTCTGTCAAGACGCCATTTTTAAAAGTGTGAGAGCCTCGTAAAAAGGATTTCCTGTAAAGGGGGAAGCATAAAATTTATCCCAAGGTCGTCCCCATGCTTCCTCCCCCCCACCCGCTCTTGAAGGAAAACATGGCAACAACGAAAGCATTTCTATTTTTTATAATGGACATTAAATTGACTGCAAGTTTTCACTATTGCAATACTATTGCAATATCTAGTTTACTATCGCAATACTATAGCAATTTATTGTTGGAACAAATACTGCAATACTATTGCAATAGGGAAAAAATGCTCAAGTTCAGTCAACACTAGTTCAATTCCTGGACTCAGCATCACAGTCATGTGAGTTGGGTTTGTAGGTATATTTCTTCCTTTTTTTCAGGGTTTTAGATTTTCCCTATTTTCACAGAACCATTGCTCCGGGGACATTCACGGACTGTAAAGTGGATGCCAGAGCCTCCTTCGCATGCTTGACCTTGTTAAGCTGCACCACTGCTGTACTTTGTGGTGGTGATTAGTTTACTACCTACCACACACACTACCTAAGACACACACCCCTAAGAGATATGACCAGTGTTGGTCATAGCATAGAAGTTTCTATAAGATATAATTATTATTTTTAACATATCTTTATATGGTCCCTTTAGATTCCAATAAAATGAAGACACAGCTTGAAATTATTGTGAACAACACAAATGTTCTTAAAGCTCAGGGACAAGAGCTAGCTACAGGCTTGGAAAAAGCAAGGACCAATGTTTCACAAATGATTGCTGACTGTAAAAGTTTATCAACACCATCACCATCATATTGTAATAACATTGATGAAAGTCAACTCCAGCAGGGTGCTAATTTCAGCAAAGTCCCAGATGTTGAAAGTCAGCTTCAAAGTATCAAGGATGTTACTGATCTGGATTTTGTTGCTGCTGCAGAAGAGGTATAGTTTTCAAATAATTTTAAGCAAAAATATCCTTATTAATTTAACCTTCCTAAACTCATCAATGTTTTGAAAAACACTGCTATAGAAAAAATGGCTGCGACAGTCATGAACCAATGCTGACTCTTTAGTTTTGATTGAAGCAGACCTTAACCTTATCAACCCTTTGCACTAAGGTGCATCCTAATTTGCATATTAAATGAAATGCTTACTAAATGGACCGTTTTTTCACGTTGCGTGCGCATCCAACTTGACTGGCCACAAAATTGAGAAATGAAAATTCAGTAAAATTGAGACGCCAGTTTTATATTTAAAGAGAAAAATCAATTTTATGAATTCTTATCGAAAAAAAGTTCATATAAATGTATGTTAATACTCATTATAAAGCTCGTGTTCTGGTATTATGGCCCGTCATGTTCCTTAAATTTGAATGCAAAAAAAGAAAAGGGTCTATTGGGAAATTGTTTTGTTACCAACTGAAAGATCGTCACAAGTGAATAAATAAATATGCACAGTTTCAAAGTAACAACTGAAGGTAAATATTTACAAGAGAATGGAAATTTGATCCTGATGTTATGTGTACCAACTAGATAACCATCATCATTAATCTTGTGGATATAAGAAGATATGTTGAAATGCTATCGTTTTTTGCTGCTTAAACTTTAAATGTATTGTTTTTATTCTACAATCATTTGATTGTTTATTGTTGTCTTAGTGGCTCTACCTATGGTAGTCACATTATAAAATTTGCTAAAAACATGATGAGGCTGGCAAGGCTTTGGTACTGTTTCTTATACAAATCCATCTAGTAATTACTCTCATGGCACTGTACCTTTTCAAGTATTTGTGCAAGAATAATGAAAATGTTGCTCACTTGCATTAACATTACTTTTTCCAGTCCTGTATCCTAAAAATTGTGTGCTATGATTGGCTTTTTGCACAGGTGGTGTGTATTTTCTCAGTATTCAACTAAGGTCGGGTTGACATTGACAATGACATTGGCCCTTGGTCAACATCGTACCTTTCTGTAATTTTTGAGGTTTTTCTGATATCAACATTTCTGTTTGGATAGGGCCTGAAGGTAATAACTGATATACCGGACACTCTAATCAATGAGACATCTGGTGCAAGATCAGGTACTATTCATGTAATAATACTTATATCATAATTAAATATATGAATGGAAGGGGTATGTTTGTTTTTTTAGGTTTCCAACAAGTTTTTCAGCCTGTGATTTTAAACCTTTGCTTGGAAACAGATTATAATACTAATTATATTTATTAAAGATAGTTGTTAATCTCTTAAATTAATGTTGAATGGAGTATTATTTGTAAGTTGTTTCAGCAATACTATTATTTTACATTTTCTAACTAATCCTCTTTGTTATTATGCTGTAGAAATCAAAAACATGATTCAAAATGCTACAGATACAGTTAATGAGTTACTGGACAAGCTGAACGACCAGTCAGAGAATGTAAGTCTTTAAGTATTGTGTTATGCATAATGCAGTTACACTTCCACAACTTTTTGATTTCTCTTTGACAATTTTAAATGAATATCGGTCTTTTCCAACCAAACTCTTTTCGATCCGGGTCTTTTCGAACCAGGTCCAGGTCTTTTGGACCACCTATATACACTTTCGATCCACCTATATACACTTTCAATTCGCATACACACACATTCTATCCAATACAGTTATGAAATAATTTATAGATAATTAGTATTTTCTTTCGGAAATATTACAGAAATATCACAGAAGAAGTGAATTAATCCAACTTGAGTAGACCAAGTATCATGTGTAATCATGTGTGATATGTGTTTAGTATTGCTTACGAAGTCAATAAGTTATTATTTGATATTTGTTGATATTTATTTTACTCTTACACATTCATTATTTATAATCTAAACATTTAGATTTTTTAATATTTATTTTAGTGTCTTTTTAGTTTCTTCCTGAACACACCAACTTGTTTTTGTTTGTTGTCAGAAACTATTTTTTACAGTCTACTGTCATTAAGGTGGCTGCCTACTTTTGAACATTCGAATTGAGCCCACGATGAGCACGCTCTCAAAAACCGCCGAAAAATCTGCAAGATTTTATTGAAGAACCATACGCATTTTGAACTTCAACAGGGCAAAACCCTCAAATTTTGCATGGGACTATTTTTTAATAGCTCATTCGAAAAAACTCCTAAAAATCTAGGTTATATCAACATTTAAGAAAAAGTTTAAATCAGCAACACCTGAAAAAATAGATTTTTGTAGGGATTTTTATTCGACTTTTTAAACTACAAAATATGACAAATCAATGTATTTTTTTTGTCTTTTTGTCCAAAATATCCATGTATTATCGTAGAATGATTGACTAGCTGTCATTCGTGCAATGATATAGTCTGCAAATAACTATTATCTTATGAATCTTAGTTTTTTCCTGATCACTTCCGGTGGTGCAATTTTTACTCCAAAAGCTCGTGCGTAGGCTTCCATTAAATGCTGATTATCTCGAAAATGAGCTTGGGACACCCTATTTTTCTTTCCAGATTTGGAATCAGCATTAAATTTCAAATTGGAAAATCAACGTTTTAAAAAAAGTTTAAATCAATTTCCAAAGGTAGGCAGTCACCTTAAAGAAACAAACTAAATATGTGGACATGCTATGTGCACTCATTGAACCAATCGGAAAGCAAGATTTATGACAGTCTTATGATTTATGTTTTAGACCATCATGAAGCCTCTTAGAGATATGAAAGACACTATCAATAAAGGTGTTGATTATGGAAAAGAATATGACCAGTATAGGTAAGCACAGTTAATCAAATGTTGGATCCTTATATGTCTAAGGATGGAGAATAAAGAGTTTTATCTAGCATTTAATACAGTATGTAATAATTCATTTGCCTTTCTCTGCATTATGCACTTTTGCCTCTTGGACATCTGGTTCAATTTCTGGATTCTGCATCACATGCGAGAAAAGTTTATTAGGTCTCTTCGACTCTTCTCAACAATTATTATGTCTCTTTCAACTGCGGCCAAATAAGAAGCGCTTTATCAAATCTCAATCTCCCCCCCCCCCCCCCCCCAAATGCCTCTGGACTTTTTTATTTTAGAGACATACTTTTTTCAAATTATAAAATTTTGGAATAACCTAGGTAGCTTTATCTATCAGGCTATCTTCATCCTTTGCTGTTTTCAAAGAGAAACTGCAGGACTTGAAATAGGAATTTTTCCAGACTACCATTATAGTAAAGGAGCATTGTAAAAGGAGGTCATTCCAGTAAATTTTGCATGTCATTTTGTTATTTGTTTGACAGTGCATAGTTATTTTTGCCTGCCAAACCTGAAATTTGACCTGTCTTTAGTCATTGGCAGGCGGCTATTTCAAGCCCTGAACTGGACACTGACTTTGATACCGAGTCCATAATTGGAAAACTGTCTGTCCATATTGCATTTTTTGGTCTAGTAATTATGTTATTGGAAGTGTATAAATGTGTGGGGTGCACCTGATCTGGATCTCGGGTCTGTTTGCCTGCCCCTCTACTGCTTGTTAGCTTTTATATTTATTGTTAATTTGTTGTTGTTATTGTTTTATTATAAATTAAAATATGATTCAAAGGGTTTTCTCCAAGTTCTCATGTTCTCCTCCTTCCACAACATCTAACAAGCTAAATTTTAATTTAATCTGTGAGTTAGCTTTGCTCTGACTTTAATCAGACCTAAGCTTAATTCGAGGTTCAATCTTTGAGTAAGCCATTCCCTGACTTTGATCAGTACAGAGGTAGTTTGGGGATATTGATAAAGTTTGAGTGTTGCATATGACTGATGGCAAACAATGGTGTCCACATAAATGGCTGATTATTAGTTTACATTATTACTGTGTCATCCTTTAAATAATCTTCAAATTTTGTCGATATTAATAGACCGGTTTCGAATTCCAAATTACTGCTGTTTCTTGATTACAGACTCATTTGCACAGGGTTAGCCTTGAGTTTGTGCAGAATGTTCACGTGTTCCAGTCAAGGTCGGTTTAGTTTCAAAGTATTTGTATTGTTGAAGTTGTGCATTCTTTACTTTACCGTTGATATTTGTGAATATTTAAACACTGATATGAGGCTACCCCTGTGCAAATGAGTCTGTAATCAAGAAACACAGTGGTAATTTGGAATTCGAAACTGGTCTATTGCCTGTCAGGGAATTGAAGCCAAGACCCCAAATGTGAGAGGCAAATGCACTTACTTTTAAATCTAATATGCCTTCTATGTTAAAGTATTGTCTGTGTTCTTAGACTGCAGTGTTCTGTTACTCAAAAGTAGTCTCCAATACAACCACTTTATCTACCAGTAGTTATTGGTCCAGTCAAATAATTCAGTTTTTGTTGTATCTATGTATAGGTGGTATGCTGGTGTTGGTCTCACTTGTCTTCTGTTGCTAATTGTGGTATTAATGGCCCTTGGATTGATGTGTGGTATCTGTGGTTTTGATAAGGAAGCCACACCCACCAACAGAGGCACAGTATCTAATATGGGAGGCAACTGCCTTATGGCGTAAGTACCATATATAAATGCCATTTTGAGGTTGGTGAAAGTACAGTATACATTGTGACCAAAATTGTGACTTAAAGTGAACCCCTGACCTCTGACACAATACTTTCAGTATTGATTCTACGTCAAGTCAGTAGTTGAATGGTGAAAGGTTTCTTCATTTTCATGATATTCAAAGTTGACATAAAGATATTAGTAAGACAGATGAGTTTCGTGAAGATTGCACAAAGAAAAAAAAAGGGGAAAATGATTAAAATAATATAATACATTACTGCGATTCTCAATATCATAAACACTTGGTATTGGAATTTGGTTTTTTACTGCCGCCAGTTAAATATAACAGGTGTCAATTGAATAGTTTAAATGACAGCAGCAAAAAATAAATAAAACAACAAGCCGTTGAAATGTCAGAGTTTGCAGAATATTGAGGATTGTAGCTGTAATGGTTTATTAATCAATATTTCTTTACAGGGCAACTGGTTTCTGTTTTATTTTTGCATCATTTTTGATGTTATTGACAACCTTGTGTTTCATCGTTGGAGCACCCATGCAAGGATTAATTTGCGAGCCTATACAATCTGGTAAAATCTTTGATAACGTAAGTTGAATTTTCGTATATTAATTGTTGCTTAGGTAGTCTGAATAAAGGTTAACTAATTATCAGTGGAATAGGGCCATTCATGGGTAGCATGGGTAGTTTTTGCTGAGGTGTATACTGCTAAGGGATTGTCCGTTGTCCTCTCGCCAAAGCAAAGCTTGTGGCAAGGGACCTGCATTTGAGCCCCCTCCAAGCTAGTATGCAAGTTAATTTTGTTTGATGTGTTGTTCCACCTAAGGGTTTTTCTCCACGTTCTTCAGTTTTCTTCCTACATAAGAAAACAACATGTGAGCTGAGAGTTGTGTGTAATAATAGAATGTTATTGAATATAGTGAGGTATACATGGGCACACAAGATTAAGCCTTAAGGTCTACCTTATAAAGTTTAAAAAAATATAAGGGAAGGGGACATTATTTAGGGTGTAGAAGAGATGCATAAGAGACAGCCATGGCTTGTTTAAAAGTATTTGCAACTCTTAATTTACAATTTTTTTTCCTGCAGATCATTGATAATCCAGACTTTTGGGATGGAAAGTCACCATTTGAAAGTATCTTTGGAAAGAATAGTTCTTTCAAGTTGGGAGAAGCCCTTAAGTAAGTCAAATAATACATTATTAATGATATACAGATATCTTCAGGATAAAATGGGGTTAATAGTGGAGATATAGTGTTTGGATTGGGATGGCTTAGGGACACTTGTTTCTTGATTCTTGATTATAATAATTTAAACCAGAATCAATCACGGTGCTCTGCATTGTAGGCATTTCTGGTAAAGGGAGGAGGGGAGGGGGAGGGGGAGGAGGGAGTTCTGCTCCCTGACTCCAAAAAATAATAAAGGGATACCATCATTACTGTTAGGGAGTTAGGGAACAGAATCAAATGGGGTACCCTTCATTGTAGGCATTTCTGGTTAAGTGAAGTGAGGGAGGCGGAGTGGGAAGGGGAGGGGGTTCTGCTCCCCGTCTCCAAACAGTAATAAAGGGTTACCATCATTATTGTTAGGGAGTGGGGACTAGAACTAAATGGGGTACCCTTCATTGAGGGGCATTTCTGGTTAAGAGAAGAGGGGAGGGAAGGGGGGGGGGGGGGGGGGGGGGGGGAGGCTCAAGCACATAGAAATACTTTACAAACAGTAATATGCAACCTGATACATATTAGTCACCAGAATAAACTTTTTAAATAAAGTTATAGGATATTGTATCAATTAATTTTCACTAGCTCTCAATGAAATAATGATTTGTTTTTGTGTAAATACATGTAGAAGCTGCCGTAAAAACGAACCGGCTTATGAAGCACTCAAAATAGAACAATTTTACAATATCTCAAGCCAATTGAACATTAGAAAAGTAAGTATAAAAAGAACTCCAATGAGTGAACTTTTCATAAATATCACAGGTGTAGACATTAAGACAAAGCATTTTCTGGGCCAGTGTGATTAGAAACCATTGGAAACCATAGAGTTTCTAAAACCCTGAAGAAAAGGTTTTGTCTGAAGTGGGCTGTGTTTTTTCAAAAAAGTTTTATCCTGCTCCCAAACTAAAAGAAATTTCAAAGTATTCCTTGGTTAACATAGTTTTTGAAGCTTGCGTAAGATTCTTGGTGGAAAATGCCTCGTTTTCAAATCTAACATCTAATGTTTATAAGGTTTTCAAGAAACTGACTGTTTTACCATGCTTATAATTTTGCAACTATTTTTTCTTTGATTATAAAACTTTGTGACATTGAGTTTTTAAAATTGTACAGAGTAAAAGAAAACAGAAATATGTGTTAAAAAAGTAGACGATGTTTCCACATTTTTGACTCATTTGATTAAAAATTAAAAAGAAGAACTGGAATGATATTACTTTGACTTGAAAATGGCCTACTGAGTAAACATCTAAGCATCATTAACTTTTGTATAATTTTATATAAGTATAAGTCTTTTACTTTGTTCAATTTTAAGAAATTAATGTTACAAAGTAGTTATTATAATGAAATTAGCATCAAAGATGTTTCTTATTTGCTTCCTTTTCTTGGCTTTCTCGTTACTGCTGGTAGATTTAGTCATTGATATGAGAAACATGCAGACAAAAACTCAAATTTCTGAGAGAAATTTTGTTATATGCTTACTCCTACTTTTCTTTTCTTAATACTTTTTTAATGCATTTTACATTGACAGCTTCTGGGTGATAAAGTCGATGAAAAGTTTAATGACCTGAAAGTCAACTTTTCTGATAAAACCATATTGACCAACAATTCTAAGCAGAGTCTTAAGAAACTCAATGAATCAGGAGTTGATAAAATTGACTTTGATTCATTCCTTAATGAGGTAAGATCTAAATTGAGAATTGTCATATGTGAGTAGAGTTGTTTGTTTGTTCTGTCCTGTGCTTCAAGGGTTTTTCTCTGGTTTCTCTGGCTTTCCTCCCTCTGCAAAAAATCAACTTCTAAATTCCAATTTAAACTTAAGAGATATTCTCAAAAGGGTTAACCTATTAGGCCTCCTTTTGCATTATGAGGAGAATAAATTGGTTATAATAATTCCATTGGTTTCTTTACTTTTACTTTCAATTGACTGTTAGTCTCTAATTTTAAAACCTTGCTTCACAGGCCAAATAATATTACTCTAAGAGAGAAGGTCAAAAATTGTGTTGTCTTTTAAATTCATTTAGTAATGGCACCATAATCTACCTGTCAATGAACAAAAAAATACCTTACAGACTTGCAATTCTAAAAGCTGAGCACTGCCACTTGATTGTGGTTGAATGATAATGATCAACGACCATGTTTGATCATTTTGAGTAAAAGATAACATTTTATTTGTTACAACAGGCTGATCTTTAGGCAGCTTGTGCTAATGTGGGCCTCATTTTACTCATACTCACTACCACTATGCATTGTAATTAGTTGAATGAGTGTTTGAAAAAATATTAATAAAATTATAAGAATATGAATATGAAATGAATATGAAAATTATATGAATATTTACAGACAAAGCAAGGTATAACTAAAGTAAACTTGACAGAATTCGCAAAGGACCTTGATGCATTTGCAGAAAAAATGGCTGAACTTGCACGCAACACCAGTAACCCAAACAAGGAAAAGGCCCAAGTGAGTAAACTACCTCATCTCTTGATCAAAAAAAATATTAATATGTTATTCCAGAAATATTCATAACCCCACCATTGGGAATTTGTAAAAGGACCCCATACCCCCAGAATTTCAAATTTCCTCCATTGGTGGGGTATTGATATTTTCTGAACTACACATTTATTGTTGCATTACTTCAGTAGCCCACATGTTTATTTACTGATAACAATAATTGTAATTGTAACAGCAGTATGATATAATCAATAACAAGGGAACGATAAGAAAAACAACCATAAATTAAAATGCTTGAATACAGGATCATGCAACAGACTTGAATTTACTAATAGCATTTTGATAATTTCCATAAAAAAGAAATGGTTTCAATTAAAAATAACAGAAGAGAGTTTTTTTTTCAATGTTAATTAACTCTGCAAGTGCAAAATGCCGCATGCGAGATGTATTCACCTGCAGGTCAATATAGCAGCATATTAAGATGTAAATTGTGTCCAATGAGTATTTATCAGATTTATTTTATTCACTTGTGTAAAAATACTAATATGCGTGATGATAAACACATACAATGAAAACAGATTCAATACCTTTGTTTTCCAAATAGCTTCATTGAATTCTTTATTAAAACTCATTGTTTTGACATCATAATTAACAATATTGACCTATCTATTTCCCCAGAACTTGGCTTATCAAGCAGGGAACATTTCTATGGACCTTAAAGATCTTGATAGTACTGTTGTGCAAGCCATGGAGGCAAAGTCTGTAAGTATAGATCAGAGTATTGCTGAAGTTACAAAAGGGCTGATCCAGCCAAAATATTAGGGGGGCTAATTGAGTTTGGGGGGGTGGAAGGGGTTAATTGAGTTTCTTCTGTCAACACAACGGAAAACAGTATTTTTTAACGAAAACAGTGGATCCGCATACTACTTTGACAATGTGATGACGAAATTTATTGTCAATAAGAGGACAGACACATAAAAAACTGATGTCTTTGTTGTTTTTTTTTACAATAACAAAAGCGATAAAAACATGTCATTTTTAGTGATCAAAACAACCAACAGAAAGAGCTAGTGCCAGCTTTCTGTCTGTCCTCTCATTGATGATAAAAAATAACCACTCAGTGTGCAACAAATTTGCAAGTTATTGTGAAAAACCAAATCTTTGTTGCTGTACTTCGAAAACTGCATCGCAATGGAAACTACAACGATCCTTGTCTGTCATCTGGAATTTTTGTGAGAAGTGTGGTGACAAGTATGCCTCGATTACATGCTCCAGTGATTTCCGTTTACCGCCTATTTAAATTAACTGCCTACCAAAAATTTATTGACAACTCTGTAATGCATTGTGATCCAAAACGGCCACCATATTGTCGAAGTCTATTATTCATGGGTTTAGATGGGGATATCTGTGGAATCCCAATCACTCAGAAACAAAAGGGAATTCAAAGCAAAATAATATGAAAGGGAAGTTAAAAAGGCTAATGTTTCAGTGATTCTAGATTCTTAGAAGGGTACTAAAGCTGTACTTCTTAATCTGCCTTTCTGACTTGAGGTACTTCTGAAGTACTGCTGCAGTAAAGCTGTAGAAAACATTGTCCAAATCTGGAATTTCCTATATTTACAGATGAGGACCCCTTATTTAACCCTTTATTTGTCTCTTACACTTTTCTATGCAGAAAGAAATGGAAACTAATGTTGAGGAACTCAAGAAAATTGGTGGAAACCTTGCAGTAAGTTTGCCATGGATTGTTCTTTTTTAAAGATAATTAACAGTAGAATTTCAGTCAAAAACAACTTCCCCACCATCATTATCGTCATCACTAAAAACACCACCGTTATTATCATTACTGTCGTCGCAATCATTATTGCTGTCAACATTGTCATCATCATCACCATGCTGACAATCATTTTAGTTTACGGTCATCCTCTTCATTTACCAACAACACCATCATCATCTTCATCATCACCGCCAATGCCACTATCACCATCTCCATCACCATCTTCATTATTGTATATCCCATTGATCTAATTTAGATTTTATTAAGATTTTATTAAAATGAGACCATTCATTATCAAGACATTTGGTTTGTAACTGTTTTCTTTCTGTATAGACTAAGGCAGATAATGCCTTGAAAACAGCAGAAAAAGCTCAATCTAAACTCCAAGACTCTTCAAATGACATCGTTGATGTAAGTTTCTCGATTCCGGACCAGCATATCAGTGATATGTTACTGGGTCATTCCATGAGACTAATAAATTGACAACTTTATTGCAATTTTCAATATTCTGCAAACTCAGACATTTCAATATCTTGTTGAGAAATTGTTTTTTGTTTCTGCCAGACAAAGACACAAGGTACCAACTGATTATTTTTGATTGACAGCAACAAAAAAATAATTCCAAAATGCAGCAGCTCACAACTACCAAGTTCACAAAATATGGAGAACTGCAGTATGCTGTCAGAAACCAGCTGTCCTAATAGGAATATTATTATTCATTGAGATCTCCTAAGTTTTAATCATTTACTTCTTTTATAGCTCGTAAAAACATACACAGATCGTGTACTTGGCTATGGATACCAATTTACTGATCACATTATGGACTTGGTGAGTTACTTAAAGTGCTACTACGACGAAAATCGCTCAAACTTGGATTCAGCTGAAACTTCCTAAGAATACTCTTTAAAGGTCCAGTAATCACTGTATGAAGTGTTTTCTCGATATTCAGGACGAAAGTATGATATTTTTACGATTATTTTTTGGAGTCTGTGACGTCATACACTCAACATCAAACATTGCTACATATATTCCTTTGTATATAAATCCTTAATTTATTTTATTCCTATGAAGCCCAAAGGGTAGCTAATGTGCTTATTTCACATTGCTTGTGACTATAATTTATATTTTGGGGTGTTTGGGTATTTCTTTCTCCCTTTACTACTGATATTTTTATTATAAACTACAAAGAAATGTATGGAGCGATGTTCGATATTGAGTGTATGACGTCACAGACTCCAAAACATAATCGTGAAAATATCATACTTTCGTCCTGAATATCGAGAAAACACTTCATACAGTGATTACTGGACCTTTAAAGAGTATTCTTAGGAAGTTTCAGCTGAATCCAAGTTTGAGCGATTTTCGTCGTAGTAGCACTTTAATAATAATTGTGTATTACACAATCTTATTTGTTATTTACTTGCATGCCCTGATGTTAAATTGACCTAACTTCTAAATTGTTCTCCATTATTATCATCATTATTCTTATTTATTATTATCACCATCATCATCTTTTATTACCACCTTGATTTGTTTCAAGTCACCATCATCTCTAAACAAAATACATGCCATATGTTGTGGTAAAGATGATGAAATGATGTTGGTAGTGATTTTGATAATGTTGGTGATAATGATCCTAATAGTGGTGATGATGATGATGATGGTGGCAGTGGTGGTGGTGATGATGATGAAGGAGAGGATGATACAATGATGATGGTAGTGATTTTAATAATGTTGGTGATAATGATCATGATAGTGGTGAAGTTGATGATGGTGGCAGTGGTGATGATGATGATGATGATGATGATGGAGAGGATGATACAATGATGATGGTAGTGATTTTAATAATGTTGGTGATAATGATCATGATAGTGGTGAAGATGATGATGGTGTCGGTGGTGGCAGTAATGATAAAGACAAAAAGATATTAACCATGTTTTGTTCTTTAATTTATAGCTACAAAACGATTTAGGCAGGTGCAAACCTTTGACGAACATCTTTGATGCAGTTGTTGTGTTATTTTGTAACGAAATGCTTTACCCATTCGTAAGTATTTTAATCCTGGCATAGATACCAGCTGGCCTGACATAGCGATGTAGGAATGACATCACTGCAAAACTGAGGTGTCACAAAGCCTGTCAAAACAAACAATACACCTGCCATTGCAATTCAATTATAAACTTGTTGATTATCATGTCACTGTTATCAGGAGCTCATTCAGGAACAGGAACATTCAGGAACATTCTTGTAATTTGGTGGCCTGGTAATCCATAATTTTGATAGGAAAAGTGACACATCAGTTCTGCAAATTTTCTTGATTCTAAGCAGCTAAAAATATTTTTTAGAAGTCATGAGCTTCTAAGTGTTTTACCTGAAGATTGCCTATTGATCAGACATTCTAATCCATTGTTTTACTTCTTCTCTCCAGAATGGATTCTGGCTGGGTATCGGATTCTGCCTGTTTTTCTTTATACCTTCCATCATCTTCAGCGTAAAGCTTGCTAAGCACTACAGAAGAATGAAATATGAGAGCGAGTTTGATGAATATGCAAAGTAAGTTGGTTCCATAAGCTTATTTTACTTTTTTTTATAATTTTAAATTTCACTCATCGTTAGGTGGAGTGGTGGAGATGGTGATGGCACTGATTCTTTTAAATATGATGGTTGTCATGATATGTTTGTGGTTGTGATGATAATGGTGATGGTGATGATAACAAAAGTGATCATGATGTTAAGTGACCATGATGGTGATGGTGATGATAACAAAAGTGATCATGATGTTAAGAGACCATGATGGTGATGGTGATGATAACAAAAGTGATCATGATGTTAAGTGACCATGATGGTGATGGTGATGATAACAAAAGTGATCATGATGTTAAGTGACCATGATGGTGATGGTGATGATAACAAAAGTGATCATGATGTTAAGTGACCATGATGGTGATGGTGATGATAACAAAAGTGATCATGATGTTAAGTGACCATGATGGTGTTGGTGATGATGACAAAAGTTGTAATTATGATGGTGATGATATGTTGACAAAATTGGTGGTGATGATGATGATGGTGATGATGAGGAATGACAAAAGTGGTCATGATGTTAATGATGACAAAAGTGGTGGTGATGATGAAGGTGATGGTGATGAATGACGAAAATGGTCATGATGGTAATGATGATGGTGATGATGACAAACGTGGTGATGATGATGATGGTAATGGTGATGAAAGACAAAAGTGATCATGATGGTGTTGGTGATGATGACAAAAGTGGTAATGATGATGGTGATAGTGATGATGACAAAATTGGTGGTGATGATGATGATAATGGTAATGAATGACAAAAGTGGTTGTGATGTTAATGATGGTAGTGATGGTAATTATGATATTGATGGTGATAATGGCAATGGTAGTCACAATTGTTATGATGATAGTGATGATGGCAATAATGTCGATTTTGGTGGTGTTTTATATATTATGTAATTGAGATAACAGTTCATTACCAATATGCCATTATTGATATTAGTCCTTTTATCTTCCAGTG
Source organism: Actinia equina (assembly GCA_011057435.1). Lineage (NCBI taxonomy): Eukaryota > Metazoa > Cnidaria > Anthozoa > Actiniaria > Actiniidae > Actinia > Actinia equina. Next base: position 115,574 of record WHPX01001287.1, read on the forward strand.
GCCCAGATATGATGGAGATGGGCCAGCCTCCGTCATACCAGACGTAAGTATTTCTTGAGCATATTCCTACGTTATCTTATCAAGCTTTTGTCTGGTTTTCTTCTGGTTTTCTTTTTGAGCATTCAATTAATATATATATTTTTTGTTATTATAGTGTTGGAAATGAAAAGAAGGTGTGGGCCAATCCAAAGTAAGCACTAAAACCTTGTCAGTGTCCTCACTTTCCTTGTTTCTAACCAATATAAGTCCAGGGTGGTGTAGCAGTAGACTTACCTCTGGGGTCTTGTTTTTAACTCCTGGATTAAGCTTTTTATGTAAGCAGAGTTGGGCCACTCTCTTGAGGGTATTTTCCCACAGCAATATATTAATATTATGATCAGTCCCTCGGCATTATAAAGAAGGTGCAAAATCAAGTGCAAACAAATCTTATTCCCTTTTTTCATAATTATGCAGCCAACAAAGAAGCAGACATCTAAGATTTAAATTTTTGCCAACCCCCCAAAAAAGCTAACTTTGAAAATGGAATTTGATTTGAAAATGCCATTATTTTTGCTGTTGTTGTTGTTGTTGTTGTTGTAACTTAGGTTCAATGCCAAATAATTATGAAATTATGGTCAGATGTCAATGCATATTCGTGCCATTTGCATTGAAATTAGAAATTGATTTTTTGCAATTTTAACTAATAAAATTAATTTAGTTTAGTTAATTTACCATGACAGTAAATAAAATTATTAATACTGCTCTCAGCTTAGGGTAACCAGGGTTTCCATTACAAAAGATCAAGCTAGGGAAAAAATCAGGAAGAAGATAGTAGAGAAAAGCACAGTTAGGTAAAGTCAGTGGCATATAAAAAACGAAATTATATTTTCCGACGGCAATGCATTGTCTTTGCAACATTTCTTTGTGTAAGATCAAGTCTCTATAGTTCTATATATTATTCCTGATATGCAAAAGTTAATTTGCTAATCATTCTTAGCATTTTTAGCATTTTGTCTTTACCCTCTAGACTTGGGTGCTCAGGAAGTGGGTGGAAGTAATAATATTGTTCTCCCTCTTCCACACATTGGTTTGCTGGTGCAGAACAGCGCATTCAATTGCCCTATTTCACTATGACGCCACTGCTTGTTAATGTGTGGGATAGAATCGCCAAATCCAATAGAAAATTCAACAAAATTTGCTCCTAGCGAAATGGCCTGGATTTCAGTTATAATATGTGTTAATATGTACTAAACATATCCTGAGCGTTTGCTGGCTATTCTTCTTCTCTTCGTGGATTGATACGGGTTTTAGAACAATTTGACTTGTCTGTCAAGTCTTTCCATTGACCTTCATTTTGCTCCAGTAACGCTAATCCAGAAACGAGGTATGACAGAGTTAAAACTAAGTGGCTGGTCATCATGATTGATGACACTGACTATTACCTGCTATTTTAGCCCTGCAAAGTATAAGTTGGAGCAATTTTTGAAAGCTACCTTCACATTGACCTGCAAATCAATGTATGAGATTAAGAGGTCCTACATTAGAAAAATGGGATTGAGAAGTGAGTTTCAAAATAAGGTGGAGCAAATCTTTTTAACCAAGGTATTTAGATAGAGAATGAAAAACTCTTTCAGCTGTTAATATTTCTTAGAGAAATTCAAAACATAAGTTGTCTAAATTGTAAGCTAATTAATATCACATTTTCAAACATCCTTTACTCTAGTGATTTACTTTGTATTGTCCTCACAAATTATTAATGAGTTTAAGAATGGTATTTCAATCCAACTGCATCCTTCTTTATGTTAATGGTTTTTCTAGGTTTTAAAAAACATTTTTATATGCATTGTGTAAATTTGTCTAGGACTGTTGTAAAAATGTAGTGTAAATACAGAGTACAATAAAACGTCGAAACAAAGTATTATTTTGTGATAGATTGTTAGTCTAGATCAGTTTAGATAAAAGTATAGAAAACTATGATTGTGGGCAAGGTCGCAGCACTATGCTATGATACGAGGGTTTTCTCCGGGTTCTACGGTTTCACCCCTCCGTAAAAAAACGTGAGTTTAGCGTTGTGTGCGTAGAATATTGAATGGAGTGGTAGTGCGTGTGAGCGAAAAGTGTGAGCAGTGAGCGCTAGAACGACTAGACACTTTAATAAAAGTGATTTATTTATTTATTTTACTGATGATTGTACCCGACAGTACCCACTTCTATAGTGGGAAGATTATTGACATGTCAAACCTTACCCCTGGATCTGCCTGTTATTTGCTTACTTCATGCAAACCAAATAACATTTTAGTAATAATGGCAACCCTATGGTGTTGACATTGTCATTGTTTTGCACCTTATTTGTTAAGGGAATGTTCAAACGTAAACGATTGCAGGGAAACCTTTCTCTTGTTTCTTTGGTGATAATTAATTGTAGATATATAAATAATGCCTATAATCGCCTTTAATAAATATGATAAATTTAAACCACACATGGTGTATTGATAAACAATGTAATTGTGAAATACTTTAAAATGATTATTTAAAGAGCTAAAGGCAACTGATCAATGGACAACATTTTTGTGATAACCGTTGTCGTGATAAACAATGTAATCGTGAAATACATTGAAATTTTGTGATAAAGAGCTAAAGGCAATAAAAATATTGTGATAACCATAAACCTTTTTCAAAAAAATATAATCTACAGTTAATTCAAATTTAATTGAAACGTATAAACTCACTGATGTGGTATATTAGTCTTGGATTTTTTTCTTGAATAATAACAAAAAGCTGGAGATTTTCTGCTATCCGATAATTGCTTAAAGAAAACTGAGAAAACTACTTATATTATTCATTGGATCGTTTAAATTTTTTTTCCTGTATTGCTTCAACCAGAAATGCTGTGTACCCGAAGACACCCAGTGCACCTGTTGTGTCCTAAACGGTAATAATAAATGTCAATTTAAATAATCATGATAAACCAACTAGTGAGTGATGTGTACCCAAACACCCAGCGTACACCACTATCCTAGTCATAAATGTCAATATAAATAATCATGATAAACCAACTAGTGTAGAGTGATGTGTACCCAGACACCCAGCGTACACCACTATCCTAGTCATAAATGTCAATATAAATAATCATGATAAACCAACTAGTGTAGAGTGATGTGTACCCAGACACCCAGCGTACACCACTATCCTAGTCATAAATGTCAATTTAAATAATCATGATAAACCAACTAGTGAGTGATGTGTACCCAGACACCCAGCGTACAACACTATCCTAGTCATAAATGTCAATTTAAATAATCATGATAAACCAACTAGTGTAGAGTAATGTGTACCCAGACAACCAGTGCACACCACCATCTTTAACATAAGTGTCAATATGAATAATCATGATAAACCAACTAGTGAGTGACGTGTACCCAGACACCCAGTGTACACCACCATCTTTAACATAAGTGTCAATATAGATAATCATGATAAACCAACTAGTGTAGAGTGATGTGTACCCAGACACCCAGTATACACCACAAACGGTAAATCAAAACACATCTATCATAATTTTAAATATGGTTTTCAATCAGTTATTTTCTGATAAAAATATTTTTGTTTTGACAGAGCGAATGGAAAATAGACACTACATAACAAACAAGCATCAAGTCCCATGGATTTAGAAGGCTTCACATGCTCTATGATACGAAGTACGGGACCAGGTTGTACGAAGGTTGAATATTGCTAACCGACATGATAAATCCTTATCCATTGGATAAAGTTATTGGATAACAGCATCTTATCCACTGGATGACGATTTACCCGCCGGATAGCGCTATCCACCCTTCGTACAACTGGGCCAAAATGGATTCTGGGTGTTTTTATTCAATAGATCTATATCTTTAGCTACCAGCAATTCTAGTATCCCAGCCTCTGTGAAGTTTATAGGATTCGCGCTTCCGGATTGATTGCATTAATACATATTTTTAATACATTGTTTATCAGGTACGGGGTGGGTGGGGTTGGGGGATAGGGGGAGGGTGGGAATTGGGACTCAGTGGGTGAGAAATTTGTGGGACCGAAGACTTCATGAATATCCCCTTACAGATTATCGAGAGGTTAGTGCTCAGTATTTTGCAACAAAATGAGAAGAAGTACTAAAATATTTAGTTCTCAAAAAAGGAAGGAAATAACTTGGAAAAATTTCACTGATTTCTCACCTCACTTTTTTCTGAGATAGCGAACATGGTGCATTGTGGTCTATCTTGGGAATATCTTTTGTCCATCATGCCCATTAGAGTTCTTTGTATCCAAGCTAGGCCATAGTGGCCAACAATCATTTTTATCAGAAAAGATGTCTTCTATAAAATATAAATTGGTCCCTAACACTTTAGCAGAATCATATAACGATAACTAGGATGGAGGTCGCGATCCCCTAGCAATATAACTAATAGTAACATTTTAAATTTCGTATGACTGAAAAAAAGTAACGCTACGATCCATGACCATGACGATGAGCCAAGGCGAGAGGGGTTTCGGGATAAAAGTATCGAGTATGCTACTTGTGGGAAATTTTCAAAAATACCCCTTTTAAAACTTAACATGTCTTACCAAAAAGGGGCTGACTGGAGGATTTTTATTTGCTAAGAGATGACCTAAAAGATACCAAGAAATGCCAAATTTTAACAATCTAAAAGATACCAAATCGCGACGAGCATTCCCAATATACGACGAGCATACCCTTTTACTTTTACCCCAGAGAGGTCCCCAATGGACGATGCCGTATGATTCACGCCCTAAACAAGATCAACCTAGAGGTTGTTCTAGGGCTTACTATGAATGAACGGTGATTTTGGTTGCTAGGTTTTTTAAACAAATCACGTCAGTTCCGTAACCGTACCGTCAATCGTGGTTTTCCCAATCGTGGCTTTCACATCTACCCAGCAGTCTCCACTGCACTTAACTAATATATTGATCACCAAGTAAGAAAAAAAAGTGGCCGCCATATTGGTTGGCATCGCAAAAAAAATCACTGATATTCAACCAACATGGCGTCCATGTGACGTCAAAATAATATTGCAAAGTTAAGCTATTTTCTAGTGTGCACAAGGATTTTTTTAAGTTTCAAATAACTTAACGAGTAACTGTAAGTAGACACGGGTGTAAATAGTCATGTAGAATAGTTTTTAGCGTACAAAATTGATTGAGGGAAGAAGGGAATTCCGTGCATTTTAATTGGAAAATGTTCATAGTTGGCATAACCTTTGGTAATCACTAAGAAAAAGCGACAAGATAGCAGTGAGAGGTGGACACGTGCAGAACATGTAATCTCTTTGCTAAACAGTCATTAGACATATGCTGTGCACTTTATGATTGGTTCAGAACAGCTTCTACCATATTCAAGCCAGTTGGTTGAATAGACCCCTTACAGCACATCGGAAAGAAGCTCGATTTTGAGGACATAGCATTAGGTTTCCATTTCTCATTTTAATTTCTCACTCTAACTCTTCAAAAAACGTGCTGAAGTGGACGCATGCGCAAACGTTTTCTCTAGTGTCTATGGTATTATTGATGATGCGAAATGATTTTTTATCTCACAATACCAGACAAATCAAATAATTCTTGGTTCTCTCTTCTGCTAAGAGTTACTAGTAGCGACAGGGTACCCATTACGACGAAAGTGTAAAATCCGTCTTTAGCTTATAGCACATGTACAGGAACTGAAACAGGGTTTAAAATGTTAGATGTTGACGATCCCTCGTTCCTTGCTAGCTTAGCTTTGTTTTATTCACCAATTACGTTAATTTTAAGACCACTATATAGACGTATCTTCACCCTAACCTATTATATACATAGGGAGAAGATATTCGGTCATTCTCGGGAACCCAGGGGTAAAGTTCTGTCGCTCGTTTCTCGCTCCCAGGAAAAAAATACTTATTTTTTTATTACTATTAGCGAGAAAGAAGCGACAGAACTTTACCCCTGGGTTCCCTAGGAGGATATTCAGTGTATTTCTATATTGTAAATAGAATCAGACACTAGAAGAACGCGCAGGTACGCTCGTATGCATGAACAGTTGAGCTGCGCATGTGTAGTTTATAACTTCTCGTTTCTGGAGTTTGTATTCTATTTACCCCTGCAATAAAATCAACAGAGCAATGCAAACAAGCAAAATTACGCGTACTATAGTAACGTTAATACAATGACGCAAATGCAAAAGTAAAGAAAGGAAACGTTTTCATTGTCATGAACATGATTTCAAACGCAAACAACAGTAAAATCGTAGACTGCAGTAATGCAATTGCAAACGCAATATTTGCGACAGAGACTAGAAAAGCAAGCTCTGGGATGATAATAATTACTTATGTAACTACTAATAAGAATAATCTTTATAGCATGTATGCACGCCATTTGCTATCTAATACACAGGCAATGAGAAAAGAGTGAATCGGCTGTCTAAATCAAATCGATATTTTACAAATCTTACACAACACCAAAGTTCTTTTTCTCAAAGCATTAGCATTACGTTGCATGTTGAATTACATGGATGAAATAGTTTCAAAATAAATTATTAATTTGTAGTTGTACACACGAAAAGTGTAGTAGTCGAGCATAATTCGGCTTAGTAATGAAATTTATCTGTTTTACGCGTAGGCAATACTGACCATTTCAACTGGAATTTATTGTAAGTCATGGGAATCCCTTTTTAATTAATGGAAAGAAAGAGATTGGAATTAGTCGTAGAATTTTAATTTTTTATTGTAGTTATATCATATTCATATACCCTTATTTTCAACAGGATTTCTGTTTGTGACATTACTGATTCGTAAATTATACGATTTTTCATTTTATCGATTTATTAGAATATCTGCGCTGCATGAGGTATTAGAAAGTTTTAGATTGACTTTTTTTTCTCCCTGAAAACGGCAAACGTGAGCAAGTTTTCATAGTTTTCCTGTATTTTACTTTACCTTTTACGAACCTTCTCACCAAGCGCAAATACTCTTTTGTTTTTACTAATACTTGGACTTTTTTGCGATTCTTTTTCAGTAATTTAAAAGATTTTTTTACTGGTCAACTGACGTTTCACGTTTGCCGTGAACGTAAATCTAAAACTCTCTATTAAGTTCAAAAATACTTAGCAGACGTTGTGTAGTTTGCAATCTTTTCTGGGAATGGCAAGTTTACACACTTTATTTCTTATGGGGTTATGTCTCGTGGGATTTCATTGACTTTTCCTTTAAAAAATTATTTTAAAAAGCGGCCATGTTGGATGAAGCCATTTTATATTTCATCCAGTATCGTATAGAACGATTAATATCCACTGTGGTCGCCATTTCTTCATTTTTTAATCTTTAGTTTTTTTCCCTTTTGCGAACCACCTAATCGTAAATATATTTTGCGTACAAGTTTAACGATAAACAGTGTGAATAAAACTTTAATACTATATTGATTAACGTTGTTTGATGTATAACTGTTACGCTGACAAGCTATGACAAGCCTTTCACTTTCCCTTTGATATAAATTCATCATAGTGCGCATGCGCGGTGTTTGTGGGAATTGTATCTGTTTAGATTTTTGCTAATTCCTTGTACTTTGATAACAGAGCTGTTTTTAAGCATGGTTTCATCTCAGAGGAGAGGGAGGCTCGATCGTCTGTTAACGGGATTTTCTTTGCAACTATTTCTGGGGAGGAAGCGCAGCATATGGGGCTTAAAAATCTTTAGTAAAGGAAGCTTTGGAGACGTTTCAGCCGCGTAGGGGATCCGTTAGAAAGGTCAGAAAACTTTAAGCATACCCCACCCCGGTTTATCACATGACTCAGTTTGGAGTGTTTGTATAGTTTTTATCAAGGTTATTGGTGTGTTATTGTGTGGGGAGGGTAGGGTGTGAAAATGTAGGCCCACGTTGTCCAAGGGTTGGGCTAGGTTGTTTCCTAAAAAAAGACTTGAAGGAGTTACGAGACTCTAGTTGGAGAAATTATCTTAAGGGGGTAGCGCTCAACAGACATAGGTTTAGGGTAATAAACTTGTTTTGCTCATGCTTTAGACTCCATGTGAAGAGGTTGGGCAAATCGGGGGAAGAATTCAATGATCATCTGGGTTTCGAATAACTGCTTTAAAAACGCATTCATGAAAACGTAATTACTGAGCATGGGTTCGTGAGTATCTTTTGTCGAAACGTGCGGCCACTAACGTCTACAGTTATCGTGTTATCTGAATGGTAGTAAGATCCTATTGCCACACCGGATTTTGTTACTTAGATTAACCTATTACTCTAATGAATTGAAAACAGCCTTCTTTTTTCGTTTACCTACTTTTGAATAAAGATTATCATTCCTATTATTATTTCCCAGTTTGTAAAAGCTTGAAAACCTTTAGCTATTCTAATGAAATGTTTTTGTTAAGAGTAGGAAATATTAAAATAGAACCAACAGGAAATGAACAGTCGAATGACTTTAATGAGCAGTCGATTGCTAGATACATAAGTTAACTGTGCTAGATACTAAAACAACAAAGTTTAATTTCACAAAACAAGCTATCCTACTGTCACAAAATAGCGAAAACCGGATCCGCAACCAGTCCAAGAGGTACCATCCCTCTGCGTGTTCCTCAAAAATTGAAATATTTTGAATTTGACAACAGTAAGAGAGCACTCGGAAAAATATCATTTCTTCGCCAAAAATAAATGAAACTCGATTTTAGTAATTATTTCCGAAAACCAGCACCGTATTTATTAAAACTGATGGGAATATTAAAGTAGAAAAGGAATTAAAAAAAGATAGGACAAGTGTGATTGATAAGAGATATTAAATTTGCATACATTAATTAAAGGTCAGCCTGCCAGCCACATTTTGAGAATATTATCATACACCGTGTTGAGTGATCAAAGTTTGAGTATACCACTTCTTGCGGATGTCTTTGTGATTTCTATGCTACCATTAGCCCTAAAAAAAGCCCTGTGACCATGGAGGACGATTCTAGAATCAATCTTGAAGTTCAGTATGATTATTTGTTCAAGATATTGTTGATCGGAGACTCGGGTGTCGGTAAATCGTGCTTGTTGCTTCGCTTCGTCGACGACTCACACCGTGAGAGCTACCTCAGTACTATCGGAGTGGATTTCAAAATTAAAACTATTGAGTTGGATGGCAAAATCATTAAACTACAAATCTGGGACACAGGTAGGATCGATTATTTTGACGTTAAGCTAGGATGAAGTGAACTTTGATATTCGGAACATCGATTACTGTAACCCTGTTCGTGGTGTCTGGATTCGAACTCAGATTGTCAACGAGTACAATGAAATTGAAATTACCAAAAAACCCGAAAAGCTATGAGGAAAATGCTAAGAGATCCTTCGAAAAGCCCCGCTGTTATAATACTAATAATTCATATTTTCGTGTTCACTTGTTTACGCAAAGATTAGAGAACACTATTATTAAAAATACCAAAACATTTCGTTTAAGATTTTAAAAAGTTTCAACGTTTGGTTGAAATATGTTTTCCCTCTGCTTCAAATCACGGGGACCAATTCTATTTTCGCGGGTACAGAGCCATAATAATGAAAATTATTTTAAGCAACACGTTTCGACACTAAGATTTCAATCATGAATTATTATGTCCATCTTTTTCCGTTTTCCGTATTTTCATTTGTAATTACGGTATATTAGACATGACAACCTCAACTATAGGTGAAATGTCGACTTTTTCCGATTTTTTCAAAGCGCAATTCGATTAACCATTAACTTTATTTCTGAAAAAGCCACGAAAGTGCGTGACATTTTGTTGGCTTCCTGTTCAATTACGAGGTAATCTATCTATGTTATGAGGCCATAATGAGGCAAGGCTACCTTGGACTTATTATTACAAATACTAGTACGTTTATATTTATCGATTGACAATAATAAACACCGCACAATTGAAATTTATAAATACTATGCTGAATCCACTAATTACTTGACGATAGACAATCCTTAAAATGATATCAATGACATCTGTATAATTAAATAACAATTGTTTAAGAATATTCTTTAAACTGATTATGCTTGATAGTTCCTTTTTTGGTTTTTGTTTTTTGTTTCTTTTCCTTTCTTAACCTGTATTCTTTATTGGTTTCGTCTCAAAATATTATATTTAACAAATAGGAAATAAAAAGAAACGTTTATATTAATTAAGTGGAATGTTAGTCCAACTTTAAAAAAGTGAAAACAGAAGAGCTAAAAAAAACTGTTTACATGGGCTAATGTCAATATTAACTGTCACAATTCTGCTGCTTAAACAATTTATTTTACAGCTTTAAAATATTCAAGACAGGTCCTTCCTACTAACAATTTAGCTAATCGTTTTATCTTTTTCATGAAAAGATCATTCTATTTGAATTGATGTTTCTGGTTGTTTTTGAGATTTTGTTGCTCTAGGCTGATCAAAGTCAAGGAAGCTGTTAAACTTATCAATAGTGCATAAAAAAGTTTAACACCTCATACTTAAATATTTTTTTGTCTTATTACAAAAATTATTTCTTTATCAATTCGTAGCAATTATAGAGATAGAGTAAACTGTAGTGCAAAAATAACTGTAATTTTTTATTGATACAGCTGGCCAAGAACGGTTTCGAACAATTACATCATCATACTACAGAGGTGCCCATGGTGTAATGATCGTCTATGACATCACAAAGAGAGAGTCGTACAACCACTTACACAAATGGTTGATAGAAATTGAGACCTATGCATCTGAAGGGGTTCTTTCGATTCTGGTTGGCAACAAAATAGACTTGGAAAGTGACCGAGAAGTGACTACAGAAACTGGCCAAGAATGGGCTACGACGCATGACATGCCATTCATTGAGACCAGTGCAAGAGATTCTAAGAATGTTAAAGATGCCTTTCATCTTTTAGCAAGGCTCTTGAACAAACATATAGTTGAAAATGAAACTGGAAGAAGAGGACTTGTTGTGGGAGAAAATGGGACTATTCTTCCTGGTCATAATGTGGAAAATCATCCAAAATGCTCTTGTAATTAATGAAATGAATGGGACATTAGTTTACAATTATTTTATAATAATTGGTAAATACTAGTCTCAAAATATCCATGTGTATGCATATAGCTTTTCAAACGGTTATAATTCTCGAAGAAAGTCCAAGCATTGTGCTTGATGCACAATGCCTGTGATTGCAAGTGAATGGTAAATTCACGATTGTTAAAAATTAGAGTGTTCAAGGTGTAATAATTTTTGTATGTTTGCTGTTATTCAGTCTATAATTTAGAAAACTCAAATGGACAGGAAATAACATTACTATATATAAATGTAGGAACGTTTAAAGTTAGGTTACTTCATATTCAAATATTTGCATCATGGTAAAAAGGGGAAAGAATAGATAAATAACTGAATCCAACTAGATTTGGATGTAAAACATGGTTTGGTAACTGCTTTTATTACCAGCTGTACTGGAAATTATCAAAGCTCTCTAACTCTTTACAACAGCATTTGTTATTGGTAATACTCATAACATAACACTGCAACTGATTGCAACATGATTAATAACAAGTTGCATGATTTCGTTGCCATCTTTACTGCACCTTTAGAGCTAGATTATTTTTGCCTGGAATCAATTAACACAAAAATTTCCAGGAATAGAGTACCAAAGTGATGATATCACAAAATAAGTTTTTAAAGACTTTTAGATTTTGGGGACATAATTTGAGAAATTGTATGATTTCAGGATCTTGAACCAAATATCTTTATTTTTACAGATCGCAACATGCTTAAAGTGTAGTTTAAATAATTTTACCACTGGGGGAATTCATATACACAAAAAGCAACATGTTTGATATCTATATGTAAGGCCTATAAAGTTATTATATTTTGTGTAAATATTAATTTAATGTATTTTAGTCCTGAAACATATAAACTATATATTTAAAAAAATAAGAGAAGAATATCAAGTGAATTATTTTTCTTCCAAGGCCATGGGATAGTTTAAGGTAATATTTAAAGTAGAAAGAGCAAAATAAATTAACAAGAGAGTAAGCTAAAAAATCAATAGACATTTAACAAATTTGCTTTTGTCACCACAAAACAAAAGTATGGAAACAAGTCAAGGTTCAACTTGATGGGTTTTACTTACTGTATTTATTAAGTTCGTCCTCTACTTAAAATAAAATATTAAAATAAATTAAAAACCATTAAAACCATTAAAACCATTGAAATAAATAATTTATGTCTTGGTTTAAAGGTCTTAGGCCAAGGAAATAAAAACTTCGAAATTAGCAGCAATTACTTTAATCAATTAAGAAAAGGAAAAATTGCATAAACTACTTGTTACTTGTTATTGGAACTTCAGATTTCTACCTACCACAGGTAGCCCAATAATACATCCGGGACGCTGTTCGCGTTGCATGCTGGTCTTATCTAACATGGCGGCCATCTGCACAGGATAAGACTCAAGGGAAAAGAAAGTTAAATTATTGCTGCAATTAAACGATAAATACACAAGGTAAGGTATCTCTTATTCTAGTATGTTCCTTTTTTGAGGATAAGGATGTATTTTTGTGTTCTTTTATGCCCTTTCCGGGCCTTAAGCAGCGCCTAAAATGATAATTTATAAAGCAGTGATAAAACAAGCGTTCACCTATCTTGCACCCCAAGCACATGTCTGTGTAAATGTCGTTACTAAAAAAGTGTTATTTGTCTTTGAAATGCGAAAATTGGGAACGCAAAATTTAGAAGATGCTACTTCATTACATATTTATGGCCTTACTTATGTTAAAGATGGCGAAAACAGATATTTTTGAATGTTGTTGTAGGAACACATAGTATGTGATTTCATAATTGGAAGTTTATTAAACCAATTAACTCATGTTCTTATCCTTTTGAAGTAAAAAAAAATTGTCCTTGAGTCTCGCTACATCTTTTTCTTTTTAATCTATTTGCTGGTTAAACAAGGTTAATGCATTCTTTTATATTAATATGGAAATGTTTTAACAATCTTTCCATCTCTTCCTGTCTTTTGTTTATCATCAATATTTCTTTCTTTCAGTTTACTATGAGACCAGCAGTACCTCCACTGATGTCACAACCAGGCCATCCCATTAATACAGTACGGGGACCAGTTCCTGGACCAGTACCTGGAGGGGTACAAGCTGGGGGACCTGGTTCACTGATGGGACAGCCCCCAGGAGGTTTTCAGGCACCACCTTTTGACCCAAGAGCAGTGATGCCAAATATAAGGAGTGTTTTGATTCCAGGAATGCAGGTAGGATCCTGTATTGAGCATATATATGTATTATTGTCATTTCGGAAGGAGATCAGGGATTCATATTTCCAAAATTTGAGTGTAATCATACTCTCATCCATTAAAAAAAGTTTTCTTAATCTTTATTTTTATTTTTTGTTTTTAATTAAGTGAATTTTCATGGTTATGGGGTTGGCTAGATTTTACCGCAAACATTATTTTGCTTTCTTTAAATTCTTGGAATGTAGCCAAGTGATCGAAAAATCCCTTGAGATATATTTAACAGTGTTTAAGAAAAGCTGCCATTTTGGTTGATCTAACAAGAGAAGCTTAATAAGGAATGCTTTGTTATTATCAACCAACATGGTGGCTATGCACCCAAGGAAATGTTAACTGACATGTAAATAAATTATACCATCCACTGGAAACAGTGCTTAATTTGCAACAAGCTGTATTGATGTCAGTTGGTCTTTGTCATCCATTTGAAACTGTATTCATTGAAGTAGTCCATTTGCTTGAGTGACCATGGACCAATAACTCAATGTAGAAGCTGAATTTATATCTCATGATTTATAAAAGTTTCCTATCATGTGCATGTATACAAATAAATATATTGATATGATCCAACCTCGGTATGCAGCTAATGCTTCACAGTCAACCAAGCATATTTGCGAAAGGTCTATTACAAACCACCTATAGAGTTCTGCTTTAAAATCCTCAGGGTCCCCAAGGCATTCCACCGGCAGTTAAACTTCAACCTCCAATGATTGATAGCAATGGTGATATCTGGTTAGAAAACAAGACTCCTGAGGGGAAAATCTATTATTATAATGCAAGAACAAGGGAATCCTCTTGGGAGAAACCTCAAAACTTGATGCTACCACCAGGAAACCAACCGCCACCACAAAAACAGGTCCGTTTTGTACTCTGCTTTAAATTATGTCATTCTCTGAATTATCATAACTTCAATTCCAAGGGACAGATTATTTTTTTTATCAGGTGGGGATCATTGGTGAAATGAAACCAGTGGGATTTGTCCCACTGTATTTTTATTGAACCCACTAAAATTCAATCCCCTTTTCTCCAGTAAAAAAATCAATGATCCCTGACAGTTATTTTCATCATATCATGATTTTTTTGATTTTATTGGAATCGAAGGTAGTGTTTCAGTAGTGTACCATGTGTCTTGTTGCTAGAGTCTTAGTCTCAATTCTCCTGTAACCAGGGATTGTTGATTCGTGGTGTTTCTCTGGGTACTTTATTTCTGTTTTTTTTCCCTTGGTGAAATATATCGTTAAATTTCAACTTGATCTGCGGTTTAGTTTTGGTTTGAATTCAATCAGCCCAGGGATTGGTTCAAGGGATATACATGTAGTTTCTTGGTGAAACAGATGTTTTGCTTTTGGTGTCTTAGGGTGAGGGTCAGAATGCACCACAAGCAGCAAGTCGAGAAGGGGATATTCCTCAGCAGCAAGACCATGGTGGCCAAGGAAATCCAGATAAACAGCCACAAGGACAACAAGTACCACAACAACCTGGACAACATCACCAACCACCACAACAACCTGGACAACTCCAACCACCACAACAACCTGGACAGCACAAACCGCCTCAACCACCTGGACAACACCAACCACCTCAACAACCTGGACAACACCAACCGCCTCAACAACCTGGACAACACAAACCACCTCAACAACCTGGACAGCACCAACCACCACAACAACCTGGACAGCACCAACCACCACAGCAACCTGGACAACACCAACCACCTCAACAACAGTTTCAGCCTCAGGTGCAGCCTGGACAACAATTTCAAGCAGCACAGCAGCAAAAAAACAATCAACAAGTGCCACAGCAACAAACACAATCAACTTTACCGCAGCAGCATCCTGGACAATTGCACCAACCAGTTCAACAACCTGGACAACAGTTTCAGCAAATGCAGCCACAGACTGGGCCACAGCACCAAACGTTGCAACAACCATCGCCACATCAACAACCTGAGCAGCAGCCAGGGCAGCAGTCTCAGCAGCATCAACACCAACCATTGCCGCAGTTTGCTGGACAGCAGCAGCAAGTACAACAACAGCCTGGACAACAACAAAGTCAGCCAATGCAACAACCACAGCATGGACAACAACAGCAACCTGGTCAACATTTGCAGCCTGTGCAACATCAGCAACCTGCACAACTCCAACAACCTGGTCAACATCAACAACCTGTGGAACAACTCCAACAACCTGGACAACACCAGCAACCAGTGCAACACCAGCCAATTCAACAGCAACCTATTCAGCAACCACAGCTTAAGCAACATCCAGCTATATCACATCAGCAACATAATATCCAGCAACAAGGGAACCAACAACACCCAGGTCGACAAGATCAGCAAAATGGTCAACAGAAACCTCCCAATCAGCAAGGGGGGCAACATTTTTCGGGATCACAAAAGACTGTTCAGCAACTTCCAAGTCTGCTAAATCAACAGCTCAGGCCACTGCTCTCTCAAATGCAGCGACCAGGACTCCTTCAAGGACTACCCTTCCGCCCCAACATTAACACAATGCCACCAAGGTAAAGTAAAAGTTGCAATATATTAAGGGGGCTTTTGTATATAGCTACTGTTGCACAATCATTGGGTTGAAGATGGTGAGGGCAATAACCATGTTGATGATGATGACAACCACTGATGATGATGACAACCATGATGGGGGTTGGTAAGCACAGGTGGTGTAGCAGTGAGAGCACTCACATCTCACCAAGGTGACCCAGATTCGAGTCTCGCATGCTTCGGTGTCATTTGAGGTGCATAAGATGGCCAAGGTCTTCATATTTTATGATATCATGTGAAAACCTTATTCAATAATAATGTTTTATCATAAATTTTGTAAACTAATAATAAAGACTTAATTCTGCTTTCGAAAAATAGCAAACATTTTACTTGATATGATAACCAATTATCTACAGCTAAACCTACAGATAATACCATGTCAAGTTCATGCTATATCATTAATTGCCTGTAGGCTATTGTTCAATCAGAAGTGAGATAGTGAGTAAAATGTATAATGAAAGTAATTATTTGTTGCAGTCAAAACACAAGACCTCCAAACATGCTTCCCCACAACATGAACTTGCCTCCCCCTGGGATGTTGCCAGGGTTACCAAGGATGCCGATCCCTGGAATGCCACCCCCTGGCCTCTTGCCAATGGGTATGCCTCCACCACGTGATTGGTCAGAACACCGAACAGCTGATGGTAAAGTGTATTATTACAACTCTAGGACCATGCAATCCGTGTGGGAAAGACCCAAAGAGATGGATCAGCCACCACCACCATTGACAGGTATGGTAAATAATATAGATACAATCAAGGTTTTTGTACTGGTTAAAGGATCTAAAACAAACAAATTTACGTCAAGATTTACTCATTAATGATACATTTGACATTACACAATTATTGGCTTGTTCTGCGCAATTTGTTTTATATGGTTAAAGGTTTAACATTTAAATTTCAATAATAGGAATACCACCACAAGTGCTACCAGGAATGTTTCCTGGCCAAAGAGGACCTGCAGCTGGTAGTCTGCCTGGTCAGGGTGGAGTAGATAAGGATTCTCAAAAGATCCAGGAAGTTGAAGCCAGTACAAGAGGAGAAAATGAAGGTGAGAAATGATGGTTAGAATGAATTGTCAGCTTTTTACAGTAACCTTCATAATGTCTACATAACTACTGTTCTGTATTCAGTCTTTCAGTTGCACTTAGACAATGATGTAAAGTTGAATATTAACTTATTCTAAATTTAATAGATATACAAGAATAGGCTGTTTGTTCAAGGTTGAATGTGAATCCAACTTGACTTGCCAGAAAAAAATTAAAAGCGCAAATTTAGTGAAATTGAGAAGATAGTTTTATATTTAAAAAGGAGAGTAATCGAATTTATGAATTGTTATTGGAAAAAAAAAGGAATTAATGATAATACCTCATGTTCCTGCTTAGTGGCCTGTCAGGTTCCTTTAATTTGGAAAAGCACGCAACCCTGAGAAAACGGTGTATTCATATATTTTAGGGCTTAAAATAATGGCTGGACAACAAACAGTGTCTGGCTAAAATTGCCACTAATGTTTGGCCAAGCACCTCTGGTAGACCAGTCCTCTTGATTGGTAACTTTGACTGATCACATTCAGACAACATGTCATTCTCTAGAGTAACATTTCTTTGTTGGACTGTTGTGCACCAAAAGTTACATGAATATACATACAACTCAAAAAAAGGATCATATCCTAAGAGAATAACACCTATTCAGATACAGGGAAATATTACACCCAACCTAAACTGACTGACTGATGGTGATTTCTACATAGGTGGAGAAAACAAGAGTGAAGTAAATGAAACAGGGAAACCAGTTGCCAGTCAGCTTGTTCCTGGTACATCTTGGTGTGTGGTGTGGACAGGTACTGGCAAGGCATTTTTCTTCAACCCTACTACTAGATTATCAATATGGGAAAAACCTGAGGAACTCCAAGATAACGAAAAAGTAGATGAAATTGTTGAGAAGGGTCCACCCAACAAACAAAAAGGTTAGTCAATGCATTTTTTAGAAATTTTGTAGAATGTTGGAATATTCTGCTCTGGATTGCAGGGAGTTGGAAAACAAGTTAATGACAAAAAGAGGGGAATAGATTATAAATTTATCATGCTTAAGGAATATATCTTTTGCCCTACTATCAGAGTCTCCCTCGTTTGTGATTCTCATGAATATTCTAATTTTTATTGGCAAAGTTGGCTATCATTAATTGCTACTTTAATGTCTTGTGTCAGAACAATAACTATTTGTTTTTACATTATGAATGGATAGAAAACAAGATTAGGAAATCTGTGAGCGAAGATGATGATGATGATGATGAACCCGAACGCAAGAAAATGAGGTACATTTTTATCAATATTTAAAACTTCAATACATGCATACATGTTAGAGTGCACACGCACTAAACCAGTGCACAATTATTTGTACTAATTAGTACTATTGTTTAGTTATCACTATTTAGTGGTAAAAAATAGTATTAGTTTCATGGGTTTAGTGCAAGCACTATAGTGTCAGTTCTATCGGAATGAATATTTAAGGGGGATGTACAATAATTATTGGTGTGTTTGTAGTGCAGATCTATTACTTTATGTTCTTATCAATAGATCTAACAGTGACACAGAAGAAGGACCAATGGCTGTAGATCCAGAACCCACAGAGCCAGAAACATCTATAAAACTAATGAAAGAAGAAACAAAATACCAGCAACAACAAGAAGTACCAAGACAACAGAAAGGAGCAAATGATTCTAGAAATATGCTGCCGTTGGATGAGAGAATGAAGCAATTCAGGGAGATGATGCTAGAAAGAGGGGTGAGTAATAGTTCTACTGTCTCTATTTTTATTTTCATTCTATTGTGTAGAACGATTCAGGAAGCGAAACACAAACTTTCAGCATGGACCTTACCAACTACAGAGTTTGCATGTTTATTGAAATTGGCAGTAATGTTAGCTTTAGTTACATGTAGGTACTACATATCCACTGAACCATAGTTTCACATGAGAAAAAAACATGTTTCACATGTTCCTGGTGACAAACAACACTCCAACCATGAAATGGATTTGTTTATCAGTCATGCAGCAGTTTTCATGGCTTTGTATTTATCCACATAATTTTTGTAAATAAAAAAAATTATCATCCATTTTTTCACCTATTTTCCAAAGATTCTTGTCTTTTTTTCCCCATGTATTGGATTTGCACCAGGCAAGTGTAACATGGGGTGAAGTTTTCCTATCGGTTACAGATAAGATCACCTTCAGCATGCTCACCACAATTCCTTAAAAGCTTAAACTAATACTGATATTAATATCCTTGACATTTTTCAGGTCTCAGCATTCTCAACCTGGGAAAAGGAACTTCCCAAGATAGTGTTTGACCCAAGATTTTTGCTATTAGTTCCAAGGGAGCGCAAACAGTGCTTTGAAAAATTTGTTAGAACAAGAGCTGAAGAAGAAAGACAAGAAAGGAAAAACAAGTCGAAGGAGAAAAAAGAAAACTTCAAAGAATTGTTGAAGATTGCTAAGTTGTCTCATAAGTAAGTCCTTGTTACTTGAGGGCTCAAAGTTGGAAGTTAGAATTTACCATCATTGTCATATAGATATAAGGAAATAGGAGGGTTTTAGATTGTTTTCTTTTTTTTCATCCTAAGCATTCCCTTTTTAAAATACATGATTCAAACCATCTTTTTGTAGAACAACATTCAGTGATTTTGCTGCCAAATATGGTAAACACGATGCTTTCAAAGCAATAGAGAAGATGAAGGACAGAGAAGCATTGTTTACAGAGTATGTGGCTGAAACCAAGAAGAAAGAAAAGGATTCTTCAAAGACCAAGCATGATAAGGTAGGACAGGTTTATTGGGTTTGTGAGTTTGCTGGTTATCAGGTATGGTTATCATATAATATACCAGGGCTTAAAAACAACAGCTGGTCATCGGACATGGTCCAGCCAGAATTGAAACTTGTCCAGTCAAATGTTTGCCTTGCCAGTCATTTTGACTAGTAATGTCAAGTCAGAAATGTTAATTGACCAAACCAAAAGTAATGAATTTGTTATGGCAACTTACCAGCATTATTTTAAGTCCTGTATACTGTAAAGAACAAGCAGATTTTGAAATAATTGTATTACAATACCCTAACTCACAAAGCATAACAGTTAGGCTGCCGTGCCATGAAACAATTTGTTTTGTTTGATCGTTATCTAAATTACCAACCAAAAATCTATTGCTTAAGCCAGCAAAGTGACAAAGTTGGCTAATTAACATCACCATGACAATGTTTATAAACATGGGACTTCAGAATTATAATTGCGAATATGAATTAATCTGTTTTTGAGTGGCTTGAAGTAGACAATATACTGGTAATAATCCCATTCATTCAAAACCTGCTTGTCCTGAAGGAAATCCAACAACCAAAATATCCCATAACTTCCCTTCTACTGGTAAATGAAAAACAAACAAACTACTGGTTTAAAACAATGTTTACTTAGTAAATAATGTTGGATTTCCTTTTTATCTTTGATTCAAAAGTTTGTTTATAATTCTAACTTTCGAAACGATGACAAAACAAACCTTTGGAATTGAAACAAAATAGTAAAGCAATAATTATTATTGCCGGCAATTTAGCATACTACGTAGTTCACTCAATATTGTGTTAAAATTAATCCGGACAGGAAACATCGATGGTGTGCTCAAAGAGTACAATATTGTTGCAAGGTTTCCCATTTCAGACCATGTGTCATTCCCTGGAGTATCATTTCTTTGTTTAATGGACATGCACCAAAAGACAACTGAAAATCCAATGGATACAACTAAACAAAGAATCTTATTCTCAAGAGTGACACAAGGCCTGAAATGGGAAATTATTATGCCTAGTAGGTGAAATAGGTTCATTGATTGATGCTTACTTGTGGTAGATTTGAAGATATTTGACAGTGTTAACATTATCTCTAATACTATAAACACAGCATACAGTTGCCAAGCTAGCCGTGCTGGCCTGCATTTATAGTTGCTTTTTCATCACTCTTGATCCATGTTGTGAATAATCTGATCCATCAATAGAAGGTAAATGAAATGATTTCCAAATTACTTTTAGTTCTGTTACATCTATAGACATCACAATCAGCTGCTAGCTCAACAACTTAGTAGAAACAAAGTGTACATCCTAAAACCTGATAATTTAATATTCATGCAATGATATATTTTTCATTTTTTATCATAATATTAGTTTCTATCAAAAAAAAGAAAGAAAAATTTTTCGATTTCAGTTTTTCCCAGAGATATCCTTTTATTTGTCTTTTTTATTATACTTTTCTGGGATATTAATAGAACTTTTATCAATTTTGAATTATACTCGAGCTCAGTACTCTCTAAATATTATCAAAAATGTATTTGATTCATCAAACAACTGATTTTTTTTTGAATCTTAGAAAAACATTTATCTTTTTTCCATTTCATACTATTCTCCCATATCAAAACCCCTCAATCCCACTGCAGAACAACTCGGCAATGAAATGATCTACTTCTGCAAAGGACAGAGATATAATAAACAAAAATGTTTTCTCTTCTAGCATTAATGGTTTATCAAAAATCTCCTTTGATTTTGTAGTCATTTGAGATTTGCAGCTTTTGTTCCTATTTTGGGACCCCTCCATCCTCTTCTGCTCAAACTATTTTAATACTTTATTTGCTTTTGGGTTTTGTTAGATTTAAGCTTTATTTTTCAGCAGCCATAATTCTTATATTGCATGTACTATGCATTGTTTCATAAGATGGATACTTGCTCTAACCTAGGAACATTATGCACATACATGTGCCGAAAGCATCATCGATTTTCTATTTATAGATTTGGATTTCTATTTAAATTTTGCTCATGAAATAGGCTGTTGCAATTTAAATAATAATAATAATTTTGATACTTAAAAAATAATGTTTATGGTATTAATATTTTTTGAGATT
This sequence comes from Actinia equina, assembly GCA_011057435.1. NCBI lineage: Eukaryota > Metazoa > Cnidaria > Anthozoa > Actiniaria > Actiniidae > Actinia > Actinia equina. Next base: position 137,318 of record WHPX01001287.1, read on the forward strand.
TATCGATTGAAATATATTATACAGTAAGTTATAGCTTTTTGTCATTCTGGGCCAGGTTTAAAACTAGCTTTCAAAATTGATTCTTAAGAAAATTTGCGTAGGTTTAAGTTGCATATTATCCTAGAATGAATAGTAAACAAATGGAGTTTTTTCTTACTCTGATACCTGATAATCTATTAATATAAATATTCTAATGTTTTATTCCTATGGGTTTTTAGCTTCAGAGTGACTTCCTAGACCTACTGTCAGAACAGAAACTAGATGCAAAGTCCAAGTGGCACAAAGTAAAAGCTAAGATTGATGATGATCCAAGGTACAAAGCAATTGAAAGTATTGCAACTAGGGAAGAATACTTTAGGGAATATGTAGCACTTCTGGAAAAGGTAAGACATCTGACTGATCCATTAGTAATAATCAATAACAAGAGAGAATAAATAAGAGAGGGAAACTTCTTAATATTACATGCGCCATGTAAATTCTGGTTGGGCTATTTTTATAAATCGGATGCAGAATAATTTTAGATATTAAAGAGGCTAACAGGGAAATATATATTAAAATATGGCACGAATATCACTAAAAAAAGTATTATTTCTTTTGTATCCAAGATAATTTTAAAAGGGGTGCACGAGTAACAACATAGTTCCCATTTCAGCTGAAAATAACCTAATAGTTTTTGGGATCTGAATTTTAAACAGAAGGGAAATTCAGAGAAAGAAAAGGAAAGAGAGAAGCAGGAAAGAATAGAGGCCAGTATTCGTGAACGGGAACGTGAAGTCCGTGCTTCCCAGGCAGAGTTGGCCAAAGCCAGAGAAAAAGAGAAAGAGGTTCATCTCCGAGATAAAGCTTTTCAGCACTTCATTGCATTACTAACAGATATGGTAAGAAAGATTTTGTCAATATTAAAGGTCTTGATCAACAGTCAATCTATTAATATGTGTCTTTACCACTTAAGAATGATGGTACTTAATCCATGAAATAAAAACAAAATAGCTATTAACTAATAGTCTCAATTAATAGTGCCTATTTAGTCGATATCACCCAAGTGAATCAATATATATATATGAATACACAGGAGACATCAAATACACAAGAAACATGTTAGTCATTGATAGTCATAGCATTGATGAACAAATGACTAACATGTTTCTTGACATGCCCTGACTTAGCCCAGAGGTTGTTCCAGAGTATCAAGAAATTTGAAGGTCATAAATTGTTAATGAATTCATGTTGCATGGTTTAAGGTTCGAAAGCCAGATGCAACATGGAAAGAAACAAAGAGAGCTCTTAGGAAAGATCATAGATGGTCAATGGCAGATGCACTCCCCAAGGATGAAAAAGAAAAAATATTTAACGACCACATTGCTAAACTACATGGCAGAAAAAGGGAACAGTTTAGAAGATTACTTGATGAAACATCTGAGGTAAGTTACTTACTGGTAATATATTTTCTTGTGTTCATATTAGTGGTACAGTCTTTCTCAGTAATATGCAAATAATCATGCATTGAGAAAATTTACGTTTTCATTAGATGTTGATCAGGGGGTGACAAACCCATAACCATGTTCCCGTAAAAATGACACCCACGAAGAGTCACCTACAGGCTTTGTCTCTGAGTATTTTTCATTCAGAATAATCATAATTTAAATATATTTACTTCAAAATGACTGAATTTCTGTTCAGCTAACTCTGACGTCATCATGGAAAAGTATCAAGAAAATTATAAAAGAAGATCCAAGATTTTCTAAATTTTCTTCTAGTGACAGAGTGAGTATCCTGCCTTCAAGAATGATGAAATAATTAGAATGATAATTTTAACAAGCTAAACACTCCAAATGAATACATTTATAGTTTGCACATTAATGGGAATTTTTTTAAGAACTTTTCAGAAACTGCATTTTGTGCAGTAGGGGGTGGGTCTTCCTTAATCAAGCATTCATTGGGATGGGCTTTCAATGTGCTGATGGGTAACTATTTACCTTATGACCAGCCAAGACATTCCGGTTAACAATCGCCCAAATGTCGGTCTTACTTTGACCGACAGTAGACCAAGGCTTGACTGACTATTGGCCATGAGTTGACCAAGCATTGGCCAAAACATTCAGGCAGTTATTGACCAATACATGTTGGCTGGTTATTGAAAGTATATGATTTCTGTGCTGGTGCTGGTTGAATAATCATATAACAAATAAGACAGCTGTTTCTGTGCTCCATTTCAGTAATAAAGCATGCAGGAAGTGATGTAAGCACAAAAGAAGTGTAAAGAGAAGCACGAGCCATAGTGCTACGTTTACTAATAAACCACAGTTTTTGACCAATCAGCGCATATGTACTAACTATATAATCAAACATAATAAATAGCCAGCTGCTAAATTAGGACATAAATAAATATTGATTATAATTAAATGATTACCGTTTTCGTATACCTATTAACTATTGCCTCGATTTCTCCCTGAACCCAGAAACGTGAAGCTGAATTCAACGTGTATTTACAAGATAAACTTGCAAGTGCAAAGGTTGACTTTCGACAACTTCTTAAAGAAACCCACTTAATAACATACAAGTAAGTAATATTTTCTGTTTTGCAATTTTAAGAAAGATAGTATTAGAATGGATGTTTTTTGAACTGAATTAGGATTAGGGATTAGGAATTGTAGTTTGATACACAATATCAACTTTGTCTTTTCTTGTGCTAACTGAAAGGAGCTTGGTTTACGATATTTAATTTTAAAAATTTTATGTTCAGATCAAAGGAGCAGATAAGGGAATCAAGGAAACACCTTAAAGACATCAATCAAGTCCTTAAGGTAATTTAAAGTTGTTTTATTGACTATAATACCACTACCACCACCATTAGTATCATTGTGATCATTACTGCATCAAGCATCATCACAACCATAACTGCCAATGGCATTATTATCACCACCATTGTTATATGCAACACCATCTTTGTCATCACCACCAGTTTCATCTCTTCTGTTAGTACCATCATCATGACCATTACCACCACCACCACCAGCAGCATTAACAACACCATCATAATCACTGCAACCACGAACTTAATCTTCATCACCACTATTATCAACACCAACACCATAGTTAACATCACTTCATTATCTACTAGCAACATCTTTATCATAACATAATGACAAAACCTGAGATGCATACAATCGTACGACACTTACGTGTGTGGACACTACTGCTTAACGTACTTGTACGTTAGGACCAAAGGTCTTTCTGTAACCAATTTTCTTAAGGCTTTCTAAAGTTTCATGATTTCTAAACCCATTTATGACACTACTGCTTAACGTACTTGTACGTTAGGACCAAAGGTCTTTCTGTAACCAATTTTCTTAAGGTTTTCTAAAATTTCATGATTTCTAAACCCATTTGTGAAATGATTTCTTTCAGAATGATAGGCGGTATTTAGTTCTAAATTGCTTGGAAGAAGAACAGGAAAGACTTTTATTGAACTATATCGATGAACTTTATCGTCGTGGTCCACCACCACCACCAACTGCTACATTGCCATCTAACTGGAATAAATCCCACTAAAATGCCCTCTTTTGTCTTATCATGTCAAGAAAATATTCTTGTATAGCAGTATATAATAGAAGGGCTTCTACTTTATCCCAACAGTAACTTTTTTAGATTTGTATGGTTATATTCTTCAAGTATGGAAAATGTTTTTAGATTTATGATAAGTTATATTGAGAAATTGAGCTACAAAATCTAATACTAAGGCTAGTGGATTAATTTTTATGTATCCTAATGGTTGAGGCTGTAATTTTCTTCCCCACACTTCCCTCCCTCCCAACTTTGCATTTTGTTTCTGGACGATTGACAGTTTTGGAAAAACTCCTGAAGATTGGTTGTTGTCATCTAAATAGAGGCTTTGTGCTATCACGTGCCGGGGTCCATAATAGATTATAAAATCTCTATGCTCTTACAATGTAGGAGTTGAATTCCTTCTCTTGTAAAACCATTGTATTGTTCCTGCCAACTAACATGGCTGCCATCACATGATGGTGCAAAGCCTCTATTGAGTGTTACAAAAATTATCAGTGGACTTATGTTCAGAACTGTGTTTGGGCTTCCTCATGCATGCTAGCTTATAAGTCATCACACCATTATAGACTGGAGCTAAAAGGAATAGTCGGCAGTCATGATGGCTGGCCAAATTACTTTAGCTTGGTCATTCCTTGTTTATGGCTCAACGTAACTGGACAAAATGACCAGCAAAGCAAAGTATTGACTGGACAATTTTTGATTCTCGAGGGCCTTATCTGATGACCAGCCAATATTTATTTTTACTGTATACATTGCTTATGGTGTGTTAACGCAGATCTCATAAAAAGTAAAACTAGTATGGGGGTTGTAGTATGGAATTTAAAGTGTATGTTGAACTTATCCCAGTGTGGGTTGAATGCTTTTTAGCTCCAAATAACCGGATAATAAAGTAGTGCTTAAAAGTTGTACAAAATAATGATCAAGACAAGTGTAAATCTCTCGTATAAAAAATTAAAAACCTCTCAATATTTTAGTTTGTAGTGGTTGTAAATAGTAACTATAGTAACTATAGTAACTAACAACTGTTGTTAGCAGATGTGGTACAAACTAAGTGGGATTCTAGACTCTAATGGAACAGCAAGCAAGCTTAAGAATTCAAAATGTTATTAGTAGCAAATTATTTAGTGCTCTAGAACTTCCAACAGGAACTTTCACACATGGTACTGGCAGCATATTTTTGGTAAGATATTATTGAGTTCCAGCATATCATTCAATTTTATATCAGAAAATATTATTTTTTAAAGATTTTATTCTTTTTTGCACCTATATATATTTACATTCAGACTAGTTAATATTACATTACTTTGTAACCCCTTTTTCAATAACACACCCAGAATCTCAACAGTTTGCCATTGACCAAATAGGTTTTGGCGTATATCAATTGAAGTGTTTCCATGTTCTTGGAAAGCACGTTTTCAAATAGTATGGTAATTGATTTACATACACACTGTGTGTGTGTTACTGAGAACAACTGTACTTTTTATACATATGCAAACTGGAATCTTAACTGATGAAATCTGACTGATCATTATAATCCGATAAAGTCATTTTTCTACCAGAGACACCTCAACTGGGTTTTTCTCGTGGTACAGTTATAATTGTCCTTACGAAATATATATCTAGCCTGTAGTAGGGAGTTCAAAAAAAAAAACAGGGTGTACACAGGCTAAAATATTTCTAAAAGATGTTAAATATTACCAACAAGTAAAAAAGCCCAAAACATTTGTTTTTATCCATTACAGCTTTCAGTTTGTTTGCCTTCAAAAACGGATTAACTATGGGTACTTGTCTAGTAGTACCTGCGTGATATGCTTCAAAATCATCATTTTCCCTAACCAATAGGTAAGTAAGAGTAAACAAAGCAAAAACGATTTTTTAAAGGATTTATAGACCTGTTTAGCTTGGACATTAAAGTTTTCCTTGATTATTGTTTTTCTATACAGGCACATGTAATAAATACAATTTGGGTTTGATTACATATCATTCCCAAGGTATCAATAAACATGGAAAGTTGTCCAAACTGAAGATGTCTATAATTGACTTCTTTTAAATCTTTCCAACTATAGAACCACAGAACTAAAAATGATTTATCTATATTTATAACTGGTACAAATTTTTTTTGATTTGAACAATTTTGAAATTATTGAAAAACTTTGTTAATAGTCATAGCAACGTTCAATAACAAAGTTTATAACTGCCATAATTATGTAACGGGAATAATGTGAATATTCTTAATTCCTAGACTGTAAAATGTATTTAACATTACATGTAATATATTACAACACTAAAACCCTGTCACTTCTCTCTATAAAGGTGTTATTAGAAAAGTCTCTGACTTACAACCAAAATATCATTTATTTAACATGCAAATTTTCGTTTTTCATGTTAAAAGAATATTCTTATCACCAATTAAAAATAAATAGTTTTTGGTATATTCACCAAGTTTAAATAAACGATTTTTTGCATGACAATATTCGTGTAAATGTTACGTTTCTTTTTAAAAGTAAACATTAAATCTAATGAACTTCTGAAAGCAGCCAAATGACCTGATTTTCTTGCTGATACTCTTTACTAACAGCTGTATTAGAACTTTTTCAGTAGGTTTATATAGCTAAGGAGTTTAAGCATCTTCTTTAATTTCTATGTACCCACAGGTTTAACACTAAATTATTCTAACTTACCCCCCCTTAAAATTGTTATGACTACATGTTGTTTAACTTAAAACCTGCAGCAATAAATGGGTAAATATACCTTATGTACAATGAGATAATATTTTTAATTAAAATGAATTTTGCTGCATGGTGAGCAGTCCTTGTCCTATAGATTTCGGTTATTGTTTCCTGAGAAGTCAATACAAAGTTGTTCATGAACATAGTTGACATGACTGTTTTATGTATCTGGATACAATAAAATAATATAGAACAACAACAGCCCTTTTCAGCACCTGTCTGGTGCTGTTTTCCTTAGTAAGTGACATTTGTTTATAGCTTTTTTTAAATAAACAGAATTTTCTGGTTTAAAGTTCAACTGCACTGTGAGGATAGAAGGAAAAATGTAAAGGAAAGAAATAAAAATGAGAATGAAAAAGGACTGCCCACCATGCTGTACAGATTCTGATCCCAGCCTGATCTTAAGCAGACAAAGACAATGGCTGCACAGTTTCAGAAATAGGTTTGAAAAAGGTATGGCCCTTGGTATCATGAGAGTAATAGAATCCATCTTGAGGATTTTTTACAAACTGATTGATCTTTGATGCTGGACACACGCTGGGACGCAGACCTCTGAATGTATCACCATAAGTAGTATTAAGGTCCATCGGGGAGGCAGACATGGGCCTATGCATTTCATGTCTTATGGGCTTTGCCCGATCCCCTCGTTGTCCCCTATAATGACTCTGCATTGTGGACTCTCCTTCAAATTTTCCAGAAGGTGGTCTGTATGGATCTGGTCCATTACCCTTGTGTATTGGCTGGTAATCCCAGGCTCTGTATGTATCTCCATGTGTTGTCCTGTCCTGGAAGGGCTGGTTAGATACAAATGACTGCAGGGGAGGCTTTGCACTTGCTGCTGGGGGGGCATTCCACTGAGGGTAGTCATGCCTGAAAGTAGTGTCATCCTTAAAATCTCCAGAGGGTGGTCGATAGATTTCCTTCTCTCTTAATTGCCTTTTGGGAAGGTTCCACTTTCTGTACGAGAAAGCAGTAGTTGTTTCGTCCTCAAATGGAGCATTTGATTGAACTGCTTCCTGCCTGGGCTTGAAACTAGATGAAGGCAAACCTTTCTTAAACTGGAAATCGTGCTGGAAGGTAGTTATGCCAGCAAATGGTGGGCCAGTCGACGGCCGACGTTCAAGTGGCTTTTGGGACTGTGCTGGAGCGGCCCTTTTTGGAGTATAGTCCAACCTCGTCGTGGTATCTTTCTCCATTGCTCCTTGAGGTGGCCTTAAATCTGAATTAAATGGCCTGATAGGTGATCTTCTAGCTACATAGTGCCCAGGGAAGTCAGTTTGGTGGATAGTTCTTCCGTCCATTTTTCCGTCGTTGTTCATAGACGACGCAAGCGGCTTCATACTTTTGACTTTGCAAAGGTCCAAATCCCATGGCCTGAACGTATCTTGGTGTACAGTAGACCCTCCAAAAGGTCTGTTACTTGCCTGATAGTGAACTGGTGGCTTAGCAGACTCGGCTGGGGCCGCCACTCGGCCAGGGTAATCATGTTTGTAAGTACTTTCGTCTTCGACTTTACCGTCGGGTCTAACGTACCTTTCCTTCTCGCGTTTCTTATGTGGTTCTAACTTATGGGGCACATAATCATATTTATAATTTGTATTACCGTCGAATGGATCTGTCGATGCCTTAACGGTGAATTCCGGCTTGATCGGTTCGGTTCTTCCTACGTTTCCATGTTTTTTGTACCGATCTTGGTATTCTGTAAAGAGGCACTTTTGCGATGTGGGTCGATTAACTGGTTTGTGAGCACAGCGATGCCGCCTATTTGAATGCAAACCGAAAAATATATCTTTTAGCGACTAAAAACTTTAGCGTTTAAAAAATTGTCGTATATTTTGTTTCTAATTTTTCATGAAAAGCTTAATAAACAGCGATCATGTGGCCGATCCCGATTATGAATTGAATGGAGGTGATCGTCCGATCAAAATGACAAAAAATCGTACAAATAAAATAATATATCTTTTTCACTTACCCGCAATTACAGATCTGACATATACAAAGCGGGTGCACCATGTTATCTGTATGCAGTCAAGATCTACATGAGTTTGTGAAAACAGCGAGAAAATAGCGTTAGCAAGGAAAAAGTCCCTTTCTTTGTGGTAGCTGTTTTAGCGTGTATTTATTAACAAGCGAGTTGTTGCTAGGACGCAGTACAGCAAATAACGAGCGATCTGATTGGTCGATAGATAATGACGTAATAATTAAATCCTTTTAATTATTATATTATTTCTATTATCGATAATTCGAGATCTTTTTTATTTTTATTTTGCTTTTTTTTATTTCTTATTTTTTTACTGTTGTTTCTTAAGCATGGAAAAAATTGAAATAATTTATACACTTTTTCTACTGGATTATTATATCTCGCATTTTATGTAACATTTCTACAAATTTGCAGAAGTGAAAAGCTTAAGTTCATCAATAAATTGCGTTTATTTAGTCATTTTGATTTGTTTGATCGATCCATTATTTTTGCTGTATATTTTAGGTTTGAAAAAAAAAAGTTTGGAAAAACATAAAATTTTATAGTCTAACGTTCGGGTTATTTTTCGGGCTCCTTGACGACAGGAATTTTTTTACTTCTCGAATATTCATCTGAAAACTGGTAACTATAGTCACTGCTTTTGACATAGACAACATAGACCTTTTCAGTGTCTGTGAAATGATTAATTGGACCACAGGCTATAAACTATTTAACTTTTTTACTAAGATATGAATATTAGCAGCATCTAGCAGCATCGGTTTTTTAACGAAAGGTAATAAAATAATAATACATTTGAATAATGAATAATTCTAAAAGGTAGTGTGTGGTAATACATTTCCAAAGTGAATTTATAAAAAAATGAACAAATCTTGACAACCAAATAAAAAAATCAATATTAAAAATATGATGTTGAATATGAATTTAATCTATGGTTATTAACTTCTGGCTAATTAGCCTATTGACTTCCGGTTTCTTTGGCGGCAAATTTGACGCGCGTCCAATTGAATTTTGGCGCCAAAACCAAAAAAATCGTTTTTAGAGAGGAAAAAGATAGAAATCCACTCGGGTGTAATTTCTATTTTTTTTGTATGAATATAAACTTTAATATTCATTCATTTGTTTATCAAGCTTTTTTTAAAAACTATCTTGATGAATCTGCTTATGATGCCTTGTTAATGCAACAAATACGTTGATTGTCGCTACTAAATGGAGCCAACTGAGAAAGACAAGAAATGGGACCTTAGTATCTCAAACCAATCAAAATGTAATCCAATACTACTCACAGAAAATGCTCAAAGAGTTCTTGCTGTAATTAGGCAAAGATATTCAATAAACAAGAAGGAAACACCTACTAGTTATGTTTCCATGAGACTTGCTCAAGCAGCTGCTATTAAGACATCAACAGAGGGTGAGCTAAATTTATGTCCAAAAAACAATCTTGACCTACTAAATAGCTCCTTCCCTTATTTTTTTCATCTAATTTTCGTATCTTTGTTGTTCGTTTTTCCTCCAATAGATTTACAAAGAAGAACACTAACAGAACTACCCTCCTCTACTACCAGTGCTGCAACTGAAGTTCTCGTCGGCCATACTTCCAGATCATCCATAACTCAATCTACTAATGTCTTAAAGGAGAAACAAGAAAGAAATCGTTCTCTAGAGTGAGTATCTTTGCTATTGTATATATATGGTCTTATGTCTTCTTTCCTAATTTCTAATCCTTTTTTCTTTCTTTCTCAGACCACGCCAAACTAATTTTACTGCAAACAAAATACCGGAAAGAAAGAAGTCTTTAGTAAACATCCCTTCTAAAGAAACGGCTTTAGGTACAGTCATCATTATTTTTCAGTTATTATATATAATTTTTTTAAATTCATCAGAATACTAAATTGATTCTTTCAGGACTCAACATAATGATTGTCATTGTTATTCTGTTAAAACCTTTAGAAACCCCAGCATCAGCGCCGAAGAAGATAGATAGCAAGACCAAACCCTCCTCTAAATATCAAATCCTATCAGTTGAATCGATTACTCAAGAACAAAGATTCGAACTTGAAAACGCTTTACTGCAAGCAGAAGAGGTTGCATGCACTCTTGCTTTTAGCGATAATTCTTCACAACTTCGGTCATATGGTTGCCAGGTACAAATGCTTTGAAATGGCTTTCAATATTTTGTGGATTCGGCAAACTCAATATATTAATGTTGTTTTTATTTTTTAAACCATTTGACACGGAAGAAGAAGAGTCGCCTCGATAAGAAAACTCCTGAGGTATCTAATTGAGGGTCCTAGCTCTTTTTTTCTTCTTCGCCGGGACAAAGACTATTGAATTTTTTCTACGCATTTATTCCAGCTCTCTGCGATTGCCTTTGCTTTTCCTTGGTTTAAAAGTTCATCTAAGCTTGAGAATGCTTCTACAGCAAGCCAAATTGCCTTTGTAAAGTTCCCTCTCAAGACTTCATCGGAAGAGCTTATAAAATGGACCAGGTTGATCTTTGTAATTTTTTCAATAATGCAAAACAATGTTTTACTAGGAAGGAAGCGGTATTTGGTAAATTTTACGATTTTCTTGGCTTTTGTTTTCTTGCAGAAATGTAATAGGTCAAGTTATGGAATCAGAAACAAGAAAAATCTGCTATGATTCTCAAGAAATTATAAACTGCATGCAAAGAATTTATGAATACGACAGTCAGACAGGTATAGAAATATATAGAGGATATTACATGGGCGCGCGGAGATACGAAATTTATCTTCGAGTGTTGAAAAGATCTCTCACAAGTGAGCGCAGCGAACGAGTGAGAGATTTTCAACACGAGAAGATGAATTTCGTATCTCCAAGCGGCCATGTAATATTCTGTTTATTATATAATTATCAATGAAGTATGTTTTGGCTTTTTCAGGCACTTCTTTCCTTGTATTTTTGAATAGCCATCGCAATGGTGTTATTTTCACACGTGAAAATAACATGTTATTTTCACGTGTGAAGATATCAATTTTTCGAAATAGAGAAAAATAGATATTTCATTGGTAATTATATAATAAATAAGGTTATGTATACCAAAGAATCGTCATTCCTACCGTTTGAGCTTGTTTTACCCGCCTGGCAATGTAACTCAAATGTCACATTTTTAATATCAATGTTACCTTTATTAAAAAGAGGACTAGAACTGAATAGCTTTCAAAGGTTACTCCCCCTTGCGCCAATGGTCAATTGAACATGTTACCCGATATAATCATTTTGATATGCGATTCTTATAAATTATCAGTCTGCAGTAAATGGATATTCATGGACGTCAGGATTGCTGTATGGCTACTTGATCCAGATAACCCGCCCAAAGATTATGGCCAGCTTCTTCAGAAGCTTGACTTGAGCTTAACGTCACAGGTTGGTATTTGGGTCACCGCAAAAATGGGTTTTAGAATTGCTTGAAATGTTTTAATAAAAACTTTTTTAATAGGATGAAAGAGATAAGAATGAGTTGCTGTGCCTTGATTTGAGCACCCTTGGGCCTGCTATACTGACTTTATACAATCGATTACAGGTTTGTTTGAGCATTCACAATTCCTCGTTTTTATATTGTTATACTAGCTTTCTACCCTTTTTCCATTTGTTTGTTTGTCGGCTGCTTTCCAACTTTTCACAGGAGCAAGATTTATGGGAGCTTTACTGGAATTTAGAAATGCCACTCAGCCCTATCTTAGCAAGTAAGAGGATTCAAAATTTGTTTCAATTGAACTTCCTTTCCTTCTATTTCTGTCATGTGCTTACACAAAAATTCGCGTTTGCCATTTAACTTGATGCATTTGGAGCGCGCCAGGGGCGGATTCAGCCAAAAATATAAGGGGGGCTTGAACGAATTTTGCGAATGACACTACAGCCCCCTTTGCTTCTCCCAGAATCCGCCCCTGCGCGCTGGCCAAAGACTCGAAAAATATATTAATACTAAAATGCTATCTTAAAAACTCATGACAAGTTATGGAGACGCAGGGAATACAAGTTGACGCTCAAGCTTTAATGGACGCAAGTAACATCCTCAAAGTACGTTCTTGTACTCGACATTAATTCAGTCCTTCTTAACAAAACGAACCAACAAACTTTTTTTTTGTTCGTTGCAGAAAAGAATCACAAAGGTTGAAGCGGAAACTCACAAGGTGAATTTTGAAGATATATAATCATATAAGCGCAAACGTTTTCTTGTGGTCAGGTCTTGATCCAGTAAAGCAGGGGCAGTTCTAGGGTCGCTAAACACCCCCTCCCCCTTCCACCTTTCTCTGAATACAGAGTATCATTCAGTCGTTAGTCAAGTGTAATATTTCTTCTCTACTACTCCCCTCCAAGCATGCTCTTAGAAACCCTATACCTTCCTCTTTATACTCATAAGTAAAGCTGTATTTTTTGTTTTGTAGGCTGCAGGGCATCCATTTCTAATCAACAGTTCCCATCAACTAAGACAGGTATCATATAAAATTGCACGCGCAAAATCTGAACACCAAGCTAAACATGAAAAAAAAAAAATTTTTTCACTAAAAAATAAAACAATTTTCTTTTCTTACGATAACTAGGTTCTTTTTGATGAGCTGAAATTAGATAAAAAATGCAAGAAAACGTTAGCTAGAACGGCATCAAACAGTCATACTTCAACTTCTGAAGGAGTGGTAAATATCCTTGACTGTTGTTATTGACCCTATAAAAACGCTTTTTTTCTAACTTGAGTGCTATTGATTTTAGTTGCTGGATCTTCAAGACCTTCATCCCTTGCCAAAACTAGTACTGGAATATCGACAGGTACTCTTAATATAGGACTCGATGTCTACTTTGCATTGCTGCCCATGCATTAGATCATTTGATAATATTTGATTGGTTGTAATAATCATGATATTACGTGGCGTGGCGTGGCGTTGTTATGCTATCATATGTTATATCATTATAATATCATTAAGAGAGATTTTTGAATATAGTACATACAGCTAGGTAATGAATATATTCGTTTACGAATATCTGTTATTCTTTGTTTTAGCTTGTAAAGCTACGATCGACGTACTTTGATGGAATGCTGCCCTATATAAAAGATGTAAGAGCCAATGCATGATTTTCCTAGTATCATTTATGTGATCCCAAGATATACCTGCCATAAACTGACATTTCTTTCTTTCTTTCTTGCTTCCAGGGAATGATATATACTAAATGGCAAGTCTGCAGCTCACTTTCTATTTTAGCAGCTTTTGTTTTATTCACTGCTCTTTAAAGATTTTACTTTTTTTTAAGCTATAGTTATGACTAATCAGGAATAAATAGATACTACCTATTAATAGATACTATCATGCTACTCGAGCCGGGAAAACTTAACGATGTTATGCCGGACTCATGAATACACTTTTTTATTCCTCTTAGGGAACACACTGGAGCTGCGACGGGACGAGTTACATCTGCAAATCCGGTAAGGTCAAAACTGAAAGGAGAAGAAAGAAAGCACAAAAAGGCTGTATCTTCCCTTATTCTAGATCTGTTCCCCTCCTGTCCCGTTTTTCCTAGCTTCTCCATGAACGATGTTACCGGCTTAACAGCCCATATCCGTTCTCGAAGTTTTCATTGTTTTTTTTTTACTAGAATCTTCAAAACGTACCTAAACAGCCTATTGAAGTATCAGATACTGCCAACCATTACATCGTTGGTGAGTGGGCTATATATCATGATGAGTCGCCATCTACGATTAAACCTTTAAATGTAGGACAGACTTTACGCGTTCTTTTAAGTTTACCATATAATCATTAGTTAAATGAATTTGAATGGATAATCTGGAAGCCTATTTTTTTCCAATATGAAACGAGAATTGAGAGTTAAAAGAGAATTGATGTTTAGTTTTACTGAATAGAACTGAGTTACCTCACTGAATAAGAACTGAGTCAGCTCGTTGTCGTTGCAGTAGATTGCTTGATGATCTAAGCTAGAACGTTATTTTTGTTTCTTCAGGAAAGGAAGAAGATTTATTAAAGATTTTTCCTCGTGAAGCTTACAGAAGTAGTGAAGGATGGTCATTTCTCGCTGCGGGTATATATATAATCACATATCTTACATATCTTACATATCTTATATATAATCACACTCGCGCTCGCGAGAAGTGAGACGGTTGAAGGGCCGACCCGAACGGCCGCGGTCCATTCAGATCCGCAGACCGCCCGGCCATAATACATGTTAAGTTGCGCATCCTATGCTGCGCGCATCCTATGCTGCATGTCTGTTTGCTCATATCACCTCTGACATACACTACATACTGCGCGTATTTACCAAAGAAAGGTTTTTACCTGTCCTGAGTCTAAAATCAAACTAGGTTGGCATCGTTACTTTTGATGTAAAAGTATAAATGGAACTATGTCCTGATTCTAAATGTCATCATCATTGCTGTTGATGTTGAGCTTTTGCAAAACATGGAAATGTCCTGACTCTAAAATGAAACTGTTATCATCATTACTTTTGATGCTGCGCTTTTGCCGAAAATGGATGTCTCTCACAGATTTCCAGTCGATTGAACTGCGACTGCTCGCACACCTATCAGACGATCCTTCACTATTAAGTGTGTTCAACAATAAGGACTCTTCGGATGTTTTCACTACGCTGACATCCCAATGGTAGGCATGAGCTTAACACATAGTCATTCAATTTGAGTGTATATGTCTTATAGGAGGTATCGGGGGACACAAATGATGCATATATCCCAAGTCCACAGACTTTCAACTAGATGCTCTTGCTAAACAGCTTATAGATACAGAAAAAAAAAACACATTTCATATGTAAATTCACAGCTTATAGATACTCAAGAAATCAGTGCGTAATAAAACGTTTGCAGTAAATATTTCAATAAATTGATCGGAAAATTGGTTTACTAGGCTTGGGATCCAACCTGAAGATGTGCAATTCCAAGAACGAGAGCAGACAAAGAGAATCGTTTACTCCGTCATTTATGGAGTTGGTTAGTTTGTCTTCACATACTTCACAATTTTTACCATCCTACAAGCCACAAATAATTTTTCTAACATCGAAGTATTTAGTTAGAAGTTTAATGTTGATGATTCTCTTTCTAGGTCGCGATAGACTTGCTAAAACTCTGGGAGTAAGCGCAGACAAAGCTAAAGATTTTATGACAAGTTTTCTTGGTTGGTAAAGATGTATCTTCTACATCATTGATTTATTTTTTCAAAATGATTTTTCTTACATTAGCAACTTTTTTATTTTTGCTTAGAAAAATTTCCGGGAATAAGTGTTTTCACACGGAAATGCATCGGAGAATGCAAACGAAACGGTACAGTAAACCATCTTAAGGATGCATGCTTTTTTGAGAGTAGAAAATAGTGTTGTCAACTGATTTTCGTCTTTCTCTACAGGGTTTGTAAGTACAATATTGAAAAGAAAGCGTTGGCTTCCACACATCAATGCACACCAGTTTAACATTCGTTCTCAGGCAGAAAGACAAGCAGTTAATTTTATCGTACAAGGCAAGTACTTAAAATATGACTAATAATACTGCTTTTTACAGATCTCTTATCCTCTTCCTTTGCACATAACTATCATAATGGTTTGCGCGCGTTTACGTGAAGTAATAATGATCAAAAGTACTGGTATTAAGGAATGAATCAGGAAAGGGGCACGAAAAAAGGAGCTCTCTATCAATTACCCTCACTATTACTGCACCTGTTTTTCGCTTATCTCGACCATAGTGATATCAGTTTTAGGAGTTTCCTCTTGTTATTCTATTACATTCCACTCCGTATTTCTTTAACGTGCATCAAGGATCAGCAGCTGATATCTGCAAATCCAGTATGATACAAGTAATTCGTGCTATGAAAGACGAACCTTCGTTGCATGCAAGGTATGCTTTGTCAATTTGAATTGTATAATATTCTGCCTTAATCATTTTCACCTTGTTCAACCACGCCAGAGCACGCGTCCTTTACTTAAATAGTACTGATCAGTACCCAACCAATGAGCAACCTCTTCCAATCCCCCAGGACCCGAAAGTACGTGGGAATGCTATTAATTATTATTATTGCAGCAGAATAATAATAACCAATGACTTCGAATAGTGTAATATACAATATAAGGGACTGTGCAATAATTACCAGTAAGGGGGGGGGGCTGAAAATCCAGGGGAGGCATCACATAAAATTGATGCTAAGATAGGGGGGGGCTCAAAGTAAAGTCACTCATTTCACGGATGGGGGACCAAGCTTTATTCGAAATGTATATAAAAGCAATAAAATATTCTGGATACAAACATAATAAATGTAACACTGATAATTATTGCACATTCTCTTAAACGGATATTTGAAGGGTACTACAAAATCAAAATTACAAAAGTTAATCAAAAAACAGTTTGTTTGTCCACCATGCAGGGCAGTGCCGTCGCGAAATGCTTAAATAACGGACTCGCACACGTCTTTACACAACATCAATAAATTACTATGGCTAAACTATCTCGTAATAGTCTATACTGAGTAATCAAATTAGTTTTTTCCTTTCTCGTGTGTGATTTTAATATTTTTTCAGACTTTTGCTTCAAATACACGATGAACTCCTTCTTGAAGTCCTGGATGAAGATATTCCAAAGCTGAAAGGTATTCGTTATTCTCCTTGATCTGGGTCAGGGACCGCGAAGACCATTGTAAAGTGGTAGGCCTACAATATCTGTCCAAGATTAGACGTGTTTCGTTACTTTTAAGCAGTAGGATTCAAACAATCTATATGTTATCTGGAGCCTTTTAAAATCAACCCAAGCAAAAAGGTAGGACTATAGCTACCAGCCCCTCCCCCTGCCGCGGTTCCTGTAATTGTGTTCTATCACAATCTTTTTATCTCTACTATTTTTCCAGCCTTTTGCTTTCGTAGCTAAAAAAATTATTCTAATACGGTAATATATTTTGATTCAAACTTGAACTTTTTATCATTTAAACACATATTGATAGACATTTTTTAATCATTAAAAGATATTTTAAGAACGTATTAATCATTATTATTTTAAAAGATATTTTCTTTTTCATTAACCTTTTTAATGGGTTAATAACGAGAAAACTTGGTATTTCAGTAATGGCATTCAACGTAGAAAAAAACAAAAATATCTTTAAAAAATACAAAAATTTTCATTACTCATCAGTGATGAACTAATATAGTATAAACATCTAAACAAACCAACCAAAAGCGTTTTCAATGTATACTTGCAGAGCTTCTCAAATCGACCATGGAAAGTAGTGCAAATCCTTGTCTCAAGGTATTAGTATGACTATTTTCTTCCTTTGAAACTGTTGGCATCTCTATTCTTATTCTTCTTGATTGATTTAACTTGCTCTTAATTTTATTTATTTAAGGTTCCTCTTCAAGTCAGCATAAGTACAGGAAAAAAGTGGAGCCATATGACTGCGGCTTGTTAGTAGTAACTGTAAAGACGCTGAGCATCAGAAAGAATATTGAGATTAATTATTTGCTTTGCTGACTGAAAGTAGTTCTCAGCATTTTTTTTTTTTTTTAAACATATATCTCATTTAATAAATATTTTAAAACTCGAAATAAGTACCTTTGTCTTGGTTAGGCCCAACTACAGTATGTGATTTGATAATCAGTAATCGACCGTGTTACTATAATGCATGCTCAAAACCCGAGAAAACATGCTCTTGTTTTCACAGCTTCGAACCCCTGAAATCCATTCAACGATGAATAACGTCAAATGCTATTGACTTAGTCCTAGAATGCTCGACAAGTGTTAAAACATGGTTTATACAACAGTTTCCTTTGATACCCACCTGGGTACACAGCCATCATCCAAAGAACGTTTTATTTTACAACTTATGTACGTACCTATTCCTTAAACTAATCTAATTTTTTTTCCTATACTGATTTCAATACGATAATACATTCATGTACGTTTTTCTTTTATACATTACTTTGGTTACTCATTCGTTAAATACTTTCGTTGTGAGATTTGCATACATGAACCTTGTAACATCCCCTATATAATGATGTAAATGCGATCAAATGCATCTTCATAGATAGATTTTAAAGTCAACAGTTCCCATTTTTTCTTAATTGGAAGTTAATGATTCTTTTTATGAATCCGATTGACAAAATTAAAAGTATTCAATAAATTAACGAAAACGAAAAAAGAACGTCTTCAAATACCGAAAAAGATTCTGCAAAGCTGAAACAAATACTCCGGTTTCGAGTTCTACATCTGCATAATCAAAAACTAGTGGAATACATATCAAGTACCATTTCAAGGTTAGCCTATATTTCCAACTGCTACCTTTATTGACTTTACTTACAGATGGTTTTATTGTAATTAAGAAGGCTTAGTGATTCGAGACCCTATATAATGCGTACACTGAAGCTTCATTTCATTACCATACTAGAAGTTAGTCGTGAAGCAACTGGAAAGATGGAGTGGTTAAGAGGACTTATCTTTATCAGTTGTGCGCTTTGCGCATTTGGTAAGTAATAATATACAATATTTTCCTTGTAACTCTAATAAATTTGCATGCAATAGTCTGGCGAACTAATGCTGGGGTTAAAAGGACTTAATTGTTAGTTTTGCGCTTTGCGCGTTTGCCAAGTGAGAACATGCATGATAATTATTGTGTTGCGAATGTCAAGAGTTTGCGCGCAATATAGTCCAGACTAGTAGTTGAGGGGTACTCGTTATCTTTGTCAGTAGTGCGCTTTGCGCATGTGGTAAGTGAGAACATTCATTATTGTATCGCAGTTGTTTTGCGCGCAATAGTCTGGCCAACTATTCATAACCAACTTTGTAACCAAGTTTTTCTCGCGTTAGCGCACTTGTGCAATATCGTACAAAACAAAGAAAGATTTTAAGGTTAATTTTAAAAGTTACAATTGCACAATATTGAGTCAGGGCTAGGATAAACACACACGAATGTTTTCAAGCTATTTATTTTCCTCTCATAAACCAGATATATCGTCTAATGAGACAAGAAATATGTATAAACATGTGGAAGTGAAGAAATATATATGATCATCGATGAATCTCAGCACGCCATGTAATATCATAAGTGGTACATTGCTAATCTGATATCATATTTTTGATCTTCTTGTAGGTTTAGACTCACCCCGACCCCCAAGCAGCCCTTCCTCTGTTGAGGAGGTAGCCGCTAGTCGATCATCTTTTCCCATGCCAGGAGGTAAGCTTGTTTCAAATGCATTTTTTTAGTTACTAAGAACTTTACGAATGTTCACCCTATCCTGCTCTGATTGGTTCGAATACCATTTTAGATGAGAGCATCATTTTTTTCTGCACACGCTCACTGAATTTGAACTTTCATAGGAAAAATAAAAAAGTATTTTTCGTTAATTTGTTATTTCAAAAGGAGATATAAAAACAGTTTTCTGTTGTAGATACTCTGATCTAGTAAACGCCTGGAATCCTGGGAGAACACTTGAGAAGCTGGAAACCACTGCGCTTTATAATTTCTTACGATTCT
Source organism: Actinia equina (assembly GCA_011057435.1). Classification (NCBI taxonomy): domain Eukaryota; kingdom Metazoa; phylum Cnidaria; class Anthozoa; order Actiniaria; family Actiniidae; genus Actinia; species Actinia equina. The sequence goes on from WHPX01001287.1 coordinate 157,075, forward strand.
CTCGTGTTCTCTAAAAACCATGCGTGTTTAGATCAAAGTATTTAAAACGGAAAACTGTTTCATTTCTTAAATAGTTCGCGTACGATGGAGGCAGTCGGCAGAATTTCTCCGTTGCCTGACCACTTGTTGAGACTTTACTTTAATCTTCTAGTTTGAACTTTGTATACTCTTAAAGCGGAGAAAATTACCGATCAACAACAGACATGATTTTTTCAAGTAGCACAAAATATTCTGGAATGAAATCTTGCTATTCTATTACTCTAGACATCGTGGAAGGTGATATTGTCCTTGATGACAACACCGCAGCCCTGTTACGTGGAGGAGCTAGAAATGCTATGGCCAGTGTTAACAAATGGCCCAATGGTGTTGTTCCTTACATCCTGGACTCTAGCGTTGGTAAGTTTGTCTTCAATAACCTTTTAGTTCTAAAACGATTTGAGGTTGAGGGATTGTCGGGCGGGGACAGGGAGACTCCCACTTTGATAGACCTTAGTGGTCTATCAAAGATATAAGGACAATTATAAGGGAGCAATTGGAGTACAAACTCATCAATGATTGAGACACGTTTTTGCTGTGAGAATAATCTACTCTGTACCCATAGGAATGCTTGCCATCGCATCTGTTTTGCGCAAAGTTTTTAATTCTAGTCTATTTTATGCGCACCAACAAACTTTTTAGTATTGATTTTCATGGTAAATTAATAGACGATTACCTGAGACAACAGATTGACATTGGTATTGCTGAGTATCATAAATACACCTGTCTGCGCTTCGTAAAGAGGACCGTTGAGAAGAACTACATTCGTATCGTTAAGCCAGCGTCAGGGTAACTAAAAGATATACCTTCTTTTTTAAGATATTTAAGTGTGTTCAGTGAGACTCAACTCCAAGTAAATGGGATGCATCTGGTTACATTATACTGTTTGAATAGCAAATGCCTATTAAAGCTATTAAAGCCCTCTTTTCTACTCCAGCAATTTTCTAAGGCTATCATGGGTCCAGCGACCCACATAGCGCTCCGTCGCGAGCAGCGCTCACTGCCTCCCCAAATGTCATTGTTGCTTAAACAAATCGTTACAACTGGTACATCCAATAAATTCTAATGTAACGTTTTTCCCTTTTTGTCACGCAACCACAGCTGTAACTCAATGGTTGGTGTGGTAGGAAACGGAGAGCAGATCCTCAACATGGGACCCGGATGCGAGTATGTTGGGTTGGTGTTACACGAATTTGGTCACGCAATTGGTTACTTCCACGAACACAACAGACCAGACCGTGACAATGTAATCGAGGTCTTATGGGATAACGTTCAGCCAGGTATGCATATGGTGAAAAGTAGTATACCAATTGAAACTCATATGATACGCCTGTAAATTAGATATCAATTTCATCTAACCCTAAAACAATACATGTGCTTCAAAGGTCAGACACTGTTAAATATAATATCGAATTGGAATTTAGCGTTTGGTTTTGAGGAGGAAGGAAGACTGACTGACAAGCCCGGGCAAAAATTCTCGAATCGTGCAAGATAAGGGTTAAAAAGCCAAATTTTGGTTCACTAGACTGTCGGTTCACTATATAACTGAGATTACTTTGAAGTTGATTTAATCGCATAAAAAATCTTTTGTCGTTCCTTTCTAGCGTTCAAGTCCGCTTTCAAAAAATACACTTTCCAGGAGGCTGATACGCAGGGATACCCCTACGATCTCACGTCTATCATGCACTACGAAAACAGTGCTTTTGGCAAAGCTGGTTTCTGTAAGACTACCATTATTGTCAGGAACAACCCATCATATGAAGTTCGCCCGGTTTATGAAAGAGGGGTGTTCAGCCCCCAGGACATTAAGAAGATTAACAAGCTGTATGGATGCCCAATTAATGGATTACCTGATGTGGGTGAGTAGACATTTTTGATCATTATTTGTGAGCTAATAATGCACTGGTCAATTGAAGCCCAACCCTCAGACCCCAGGGACTGGGCGGGCAATTTAACATTCATGTACTGTTAGATTTAGCGCTTTCTACCGTTTTCCGGGGAAAGATTTGCCATAAAAATTATTGAAGTCGTTGCTGTTAAAAATTGTTAAACTGTTGAGGTACGCGTTACATTACCGTATATTCGTGCATTCACTCTGGGCTGCGTTTATTCCCCGCCCTGCCCCGGGGATCAAGGAGTGGGTTTAACTGACTAGTGCATAACTCTACACAACTCATAACACTTTACAGACGAATCAACAGCCCCTATCCTAATGTGAAGCAAAGTCATGATTCGTTTGACACAAAAAAGCTTGTCTACGTTTGCATGACAAAAATATTCCACTTTTAACCTGTTTTCTTATTTTATTCTTACAGTTAAGCCAGGCACTAATAACCCAGATCCTAACGGTAGGTGACATTTCATAGATTTTCTGCATATTGTTTTAAAATTCTACCTTCTATCTTTGGACACTTTCTCAGGCTTACATCATTGCAGTTACCCATGAGTCATTGACAATGATAAACTTCAGTGTTACTTTTTATTTTTTCAAATTCCTTATCGTCAATCCACCTCGGCCATATGCAAAAATATTTGCTCACGATCCTGACCAAGATTAATTACCTCATAGGTAGTAGGACAAGATCATGGAGACCATGCAAATTTTCCGTTAGAAATCTCATTTCAGATAACCTTACTCTCTTAGTTGGTCTTATTTTGTGATGTCGATTAGTCTTCTTTTGTCGTGGTCGACCACTAATCAAGAAGCTAAGGTTATCCATTTTTCTTTTCTTTTCATTACGAATGCCCTTTGTTCCGTTTCCACAGCCTGTGTTTGCGAAGACAAGCATGCTGAGTGTCAAAGCTGGAAAGATAGGGGTGAATGTGGAAACAACAATGCATGGATGAGCTCTAACTGTCCAAAATCTTGCAGGGTTTGTGGAGGTAAGAATTGCGTCACAACATACAGCGGAATTGATTGCTGATAGAATTATTCTAATTCTTGCGATTACCGTTTTCCCTCACAAATGTCCTAGCTTTGGTTTACTAAAGACCTGCGATTTTTCCTCACGACTGTCGCCGGCAACGAGAGGTTTTAGCTGTTATTTACATGCAGTCGTGAGTAAGTTGGACGGTCGGTTTGCGCGAAGCAATTCGTGTCGTCAGCATGTCGTGCGAGACAGTTTTGAGGAAAAATCGTACAAAAACCGATTGCAAAAAGGGTGTGGGAGAGGATTAGCGGTATCTTCTATCACTGTGTCACTCATGCTGTTACGTGAAAAGGGTTTGCACTTCTTCCTTTTACAAATACTCGTTAAGGATATGTCATTCTACGAAACTAACATATTTTATTTATTTTCATTTTCAAAAATCAAGAGCCTGACTCAGGTAAGTTCATAAATGTTTTAACCTATGAGTTGCCTATTCGATATTTATATCCAATTATTTATTATTTATTATTAAACCATTACAGACTGCAAGGACGAATTTCCGGTAGCATGCGAGGAATACGCTCAGAGATATGAGTGCAGCTACAACCCAGGGTGGATGCTTCCAAACTGTCCCAAATCCTGTGGTGTGTGTGGTAAGTTACTGGTTATGCACTACATAGCCTGGCCCCAAACAATGACCAACCATTGCTATGTAATGGTAGCGAGGTTCGAATTCGGTACGGAACGCGAATCAAAATCTTCATCAGATCCAGAGCAATATCCACTGACTAGAGGATTCCAGAAACAGGAACCGGCCCTGTTTCTGAAGTAAAATTCGGAAGGGAGGGGGCACAGTTAAGGTCCATGTTGCCTTTCCCCCAATGGATTTTTTTTCTTGCATAAAATATTTCCAAATTTATTTAGTCTCAGCTTGTCTTAAAACGTTACCGCCAGCAATTCATACCAAATCCTCATAATTATTACTGTTGGTTGAAGGTACTGCGGTTCCTCCTACTTTGGATCCTAATGCTTGTGAGGACAGGAATACAGGATGTCCTGGTTGGGCTCAGCGTGGCGAGTGTAGCAAAAACTTTGACTGGATGCACCAAAACTGCAGAAAGAGCTGCCGAGTGTGTGGAGGTGAGAGCCTTAGATGTCATTGTAATTATGGTTTCATCAGCTTTGACTAAGACGTTTTTGTTATTTTTTTTCTTTTAACAGAACCAGATTCAGGTAAGCTATAAAACAAAAGAAAAAAAAAGTACCTGAGCACACTAATGAGGTAAAGAGTAAGTAAGACATAATCCAATAAAGACCAATCAGGGAATACAAAATCAACGGTAAAAGTACAAAATATTGGATGCCTAGCGAAACGAAAAAAAAAATCAGTATTAAAAGGGATGGCATGACCGTAATAAGCAGGCTAAGGTGCAGTAAATAAATGCCAGTAGCTTAAAAGCCTCGGGGAAGAAGACAAGTGTCCGTTGTAATAGGGTGTCCATAATATATATAGGTAGGTGTCCATTAAAGGATACTGAATTATACTGAACTGCATTCATAAATATATAAAAAAATTACCAATCTTTTCAACAAGAAAACAACACCAGGGTTAGTACGATATAACGAATTGAAACATATTGTACTAATATCCATTCCTATTTTTCTATATGGTTTACGAAAGAGGGGGAATAATGGAGACTCTGTTCGCACTATCAGCCTCCCATATGTATTCCCAGTTGTACGATTCGCTCTATATTAGAATATGAGTCATCAATTTTTCCTCAAATATTCTTGCCATATATATTCCCACTTGTACCCTCTATACTAAACTATGACTCGTCAATTTCTTTTAACCTCAGATTGCAAAGATGAGTATCCTCAAGCTTGTTCTGACTGGAGCAGTGCAGGCGAATGTCAAGCCAATCCTACTTGGATGGGAAATAATTGTAAGAAGTCCTGCAACAAATGCTCTACTACAGGTAATGCTTGCACTACTTACATATATTTATTGAGCTGATGATGTTTCGGAAATAAATAATTTCCTAACTTTACCTGTCGTGATTACGTTGCTGTGAATTACCGTATTGATTTGGAAGAGTAGGGGGGAGGGCTTGCAATTGATAGACCTCTTGCATTGATCTGCTAGAGAAATTGTTTGGGGAAAAAACGATAGGTCGTTTTTTCTTATGCAAAAAAATCCATTGTTTTGTACCCCAGAACAATTTCTCTAGGAACTCAACGCAAGGGGTCATTAGATGTAACCTGCGTGCGGCCCGGTTCAGTTTAACTTTGAGTTAAAGTTGGGTTGCACATGCACAGGCTACATAGATCCGGATAAGCAGTGCATGCTAATGATGCAGATATAAGATCAATGAGGATTTTGAAAATATAACGATCAAACAAAATGTTTGGCTTTTTAAATGCTTTTTAAAAGCACTGATAGTAAGAGGGAGTAGAGGGCGCACCTTTGAGCGCATTAAACATGAGCCCTTGGCTCGGGAGAATTGGGCAACCACTCCCCGCGTTATCGAAGTAAATTAAATTACCTATACCTTTTTTTTTATTTGTTAAGGAACATAAGAACAGGAAGTATATAATTTAAGTCGGACCACAGATCGAGATATTACCATTAGAAACATTTTCCATTTCAGGTACCTTACCTCCCCAGACCCAACCACCCTCTACTTTAGAACCAACCACGGAACCTGATGACAATTGTAAGGATATCAAACATTTTAAATTGATTATCATAACCTCATGCTATAAGAACTTAAGTAAAGAAACCATCTATGCATTCTACTATCTAACCAGGACATTAATCATATATACTGAGCATCTAAAACGCAATAGACCCAGCTACTAGACAAATGTAATGCAAAATTTGATCATCATCTGTTGTGACTCCATATACAAGGGCCTTTAGTGCTATGAAAGGCATAGATAAAAGGCGGCAAATTTAGTAGTAACTTTTTATACTAACCATGGAGTTAACTAATTAACTTGCATAAACTAACAGAAAGAAAGATATAACCCAATGAGCTGCTTATTAAATTGACCTTAATCTTTACTATCAATACCTTCAAATCCAATTCTTTTATCCCCTGTAGGTACCCTGATTCCTGACACACCTCCACCCCCAACACCACCACCCCAGACACCACCACCCCCAACGCAACCACCCCAGACACCAGCACCCCCAACACAATCACCCAATACCCCACCAACTGGGGACTGTAAGGACGTCTACCCGACAGAATGTCCCAAGTATAAGTCGTGGGGCTGGTGTACCCGACAGGACAGGCTTGATTACATGAAAGAAGTGTGTAGTAAGACATGCAAATTCTGCGGCGGAACGACAGGTAAAGTTATGAATATTGACCGCTCTGAATACAAAAAACCGTCATTATTTTTCATTCTAATCAACAACAATATAGAATTGTAAATTATAGATTATTTGATTATATATTCTAGAACGTCGGATAACAAGGTCGATCGAGTTACCTCCCAACATAAAAAATAACATATTATGTAACATAAAATAATTGATATTCCAGCCCTTTGGTTGTGCATGTGCTTAAATTTATTTTAAATATTTTTCGTAACCCAACCTTTGTTGGGAATCAAAAAGTCATAAAGTTTTTTCTTTAGCTCAACTCACATTTGACAACATAAAACTTTGACACTGATACCAAGATTTTTACAAAATTCAATCCCGATTTGTAGTTACCAATCCACCAATTACCCAATCTCCACCAACTGGGGACTGTAAGGACGTCTACCCGACAGAATGTCCCAATTATAAGTCGTGGGGCTGGTGCACCCAACAGGACAGGCTTGATTACATGAAACAAGTGTGTAGCAAGACATGCAATTTCTGCGGAGGATCTACAGGTAAAACCAATTACGAATAATCATATATTAACACCCATATATATCGCTTAGGGATGTGTTTGGCTTTCTCTGTTTGCGCAACCAAAACAACACCAGACGCGTAACACTTTCCCTTCTTTTGGCTTCCATCCATCAAACTAGATACATACATACTTCATTTGCAAATATGTTCAGAATATAAAATGTCAGCTAATCCTGATTTGGACCTCTCAAACGGCCGTCCATTGTTGATTGACGGAAACTATTAACCCGGATATCTTTGAAGTTGCGAGTTCACAGTAACACATGGCGTACTACTAAACGACTTGCATCTAAATATTCTTTAGGTGGTGGTGGTGGTAATGGTGATTGCAAAGATGTGTATCCTCAATACTGTCCGGACTACAAGAGCAGAGGGATGTGCACAGATCCTAACTACGTGGACTACTGCAAAGAAGTTTGCAAATTAACCTGTGGATACTGTACGTAACTCCTTCTATATAATTATCGATGTATTCGCACACTAATAGCTTGAGAGTTTTGTCCTCCGTATCGGAGGTTTTGGATAGGAAAACCACAAATTACACCTGGAGTGGCGGATCCAGACATTTTAGAAGGGGGGCGACTACTGGAAGGTTTAACGAGGAACGGGGGGTGACTTACGAAGGATAATACAGAGAAATTTGAGTAAAAGAGAGTTGGCTACCCATCCCCTTCACCACCCCTGGATCTGCCCCGCCCTGACCTAGTCCCAGAAGGTTTCTTTTTGATGATTGTTGATAACCCTTTTCTCGTTCGGTAAATACCGTTGTTTTATGATTAAAGATTAACCTGTACAGGTTTAGCTTCGTTTAAGGTTAAACCACTTGCAAAAGTCAGCTAAAATGTAAAGGCTATGTAACTTTAACAATTCCACCGTCGGACTGACGTTAAATGGTAGCTGTAAAAAACTGATTTATAGACGAAGCTATGCCATTGCAAATAAGTCTCCTGTGGTCTTCAAGAATAGCGGTATGCCTAACTCAGTTGAATTTTCTTTAATTTCTTCTAGGTTAAACGCATCCCAGAAACGTTTACGACTCCCAATCTAATGGACCGTTCAATTTAGTTATACTAATAGCAAACATGTGAATTTGCGTTTTAAACGACAAATATTAAATGATAAATAAATATTGTAGTCAACTTATCAATGTGTTTTAATTCGTTATAGAACAAACATAGCCAATCCAAACTACACTCTCTTACCATAATCTCTATTAGTTTTTGTCACTGTATTTCATATGGCAATTTTGTCTATAGTGATAATTGGAATTCAGATAATAGATAGATAGATAGATAGATAGATAGATAGATAGATAGATAGATAGATAGATGGCATAGATGCTTCATTTAGACACGGTAGACTCTAAGCCAAATTTGCCTAGTCATAGTAATATTCTTACAGGGTGATAAACAAACTCGAAGTATACGGGTCAACCGTTGTTACCGACCCCCTCCCCCTCCCCCTCCCTAAAATAAAATACTTACACTCCCATTTGGTGGTGGGTAAATCTCAATCGAGGAAACTGGGGACTAGTTATATTCAAGGGAGCCTGCGATTCTTATGGTCAGCATGAGAGCAAATGATATCGAAACCAAAAATATGATGTGTAGAGGGGAAAATATACCGTAGATCAAAGATTGTGGCACTGCTTTATCCAATATCGGAAGTCCAGGTAACGCTTTAGTTTCTCTATACTCAACAGAGGCTAGTTATTACCACGCTCATTTAAAGGAATTAATTTAATAGTTAAAAGTTTACCGTCTTTATATAAAATGCTTCAATTATTACGTCACCAAATCAAATTTGGCTTTTATTACTAAAAAAACACACAGAATTTTTATACTCTTAAGACTCCTTTATTAACAATTGGAGATGGCAGAAGAAAGCTCTGCTTACTATAAGATCGTACAACGTATATCAAAAAAGGATTTGTTCGTTTGTTTGGCTCTATGGATGGAGGAAAGCCCCTTGGTATCAATAGAAGACTGTGGCAATGGAAGTATGGTAAACAGTAAGATTGGAGATAAAAGAAAGAATGTTGAGCTCGATGATAATCAAGACCTAAAGAAAATGAAAGTATTGGACAGTGATGAAGTTGATTCTGGAAGCAACAAAATTGAAGATTTGGAAAATCAAGTTTTTGTGGAAAAGGTTGATTCTGAACATACTCTTAAAGATAGTGTGATAAACAGTCCTATGACAGATTCAAATGAAGCTAGAGAAGTAAAGACATTGAGCACGGAAAGTAAACTCAACACCATGGGTGTGGTTATTGTTGATTCAAATGAGCGCATAGTTGCAATAGACTACACTCATCAAGGTCTTCATGCCATTACCAATGCGATGGTCACTCACTCAGGAAAAATGCAAGGTTGTGTAGTGTACGCCTCTAGAAAACCGTGTTCGTTGTGTACTAAGTTTATGATCCAAATGGGAATAACAAGGATTTATTATTTACCAATGGAGCCAGAATGCCCTATAACAGAAGACCTGAATTATTGTGAACAAATGTATAAGACGTGCCCTATTGCTCAGTCTGTGTATGTGCCTTCAATATGCCAAAATGTAATAAGAGATAGTACAGTAAAGAGATCTCCTTATACACCAACAAAGCCAGACCATGTTGGTCCCATCGAAGTTTTATTAAACAAATACTGGAATAAAGAATGGGTTAATATATTGCCACAAGTGCTTTTCTGGTCTGATTATGAGAAGATTTCTGATAAAGTAGCATCTCAAATAACTGTAATGTTTGAATGGCTTGCTAAGGTGACTTTTGTAGATATCCCTGAAACCACAAAGTTTAAACCATATGGACTTTGCAATGGTTTGATATCAGGAAGAAGAGATATTGAAAGGGATTTGCAATGGCAGCAGACTGCACTACACATGTCCAGAATGGCACAGATTTTAGCACAGAGGTCTGACGACCCCATGAGGGGGGTTGGAGCAGTGGTTTTAAAGGAGGATGAAATAGTCGCTGTTGGATGGAATGGATTTCCAGCCAAGGCATTGTATGGTGATTTTCCCCGAGCAAATGACAGAGATGAGAACATCAAGGATAAGAAATATCCATACATCATTCATGCAGAACAGAGCACAATTTTATCTAGGTTTGTACAAGATATCAATCAGGAATCAACTACAATGTTTGTGAACAAAATGCCTTGTGATGAATGTATGCCAATTATACTAAAAGTTGGAATAAGAAATGTGGTGTTCCCTCCAGAAAGACCTAAGCAATATACCACATATCTACATACAGATTTGATATCAAGATGTATTAAGGCTGGTAAGATAAATGGATTTATTTCTGAAATTTTTGAAGCCCAAGTAAAAGTAGCTTCAAAAACTTTGCAATTAAGTGAAACTAAAAAAGACGAAGAAACTCTAAATTATGACACCAAATGACACTTATAAAATTTTCTTATTGGTTAGTGTCATCTTATCATTGAACTTGTTTCTTCAACCATTAATGGTTTTGATAACTAACCCTCTTATCCATGGCCAAGAGTAAAATATTGCCAGATATTTGTATTGCTTATTATTTAATAATTCCATAATCTAGAACACATTCTTAGCAATAGCTTACACTTGGTAATTTGTTGTCATACATTAGTGTTTGAGGATTGCATGTTTACACTATGAGTGTGTGGGTTTTTGGTAATATTTTGGTTTTACCCTAATATTTAGATGGTTTAAAAAGCTTCGTTATTAAAATTATCATGGTTGAGAAAACAAGTTTAAATAATTAAATATATATAATATGTGTGAAAAATTGTTTTATCCGATTTCCAAACACCCAGAAGGGAGTTGAAAATATGAGGCAGAACCAAGGTTTTTTTAACTAGCTTCAAGGTGTTTGGATTGATGATGAAACACCCTTTCACCTTTGATATGGCTTCTCAAGCTATTAATAATTCTTGGAGGTATTCAAAGCATAAGCTACCCAAATGCTAATTAAAAATACATTTCCAAACCTCCTTCATGCTAGTGATTTTGCTTTGTCTCATGAATCATTATAAGTTCGAGAATAATAAACCAGATTTTTTTTGAAATATTTTCAACACTACATTTTATTTTCTAGTAAGTATACTGTAACTTTTAGTCTAAATATAAGTTTTGAACTATCTTGTGAAGGCAGCCATCTTTTAGATGTCAGGAAAAGTACATTAGTTTTGCATGAGAAATTATCCAATTCCCAGAGTAAATGGAGTCAGTTGTTTTCCCAACTGTCATGGCTGCTGTCTGGTGATGCTGAACAACCTCTATTATAGTCAAAATGGCTTAACCTTACCCCCTAGGTTCCATTAATAGTTTCATTATTCAAATATCAAAATTTATTATTCTTTTCGAGAATACAAAGCAATACAAAGTCTTCATGTTCTCAGAAAATAATATTATTAAAATTTCAATGCTTGAATAATGAAGCCATTAATGTTCATTTAATAATAATGATAATAATAATAATAATGATAAAAATAATAATAATGATAGTTTTTTGACTTCTATATTGCATTTTCCATAAAAATGATCAAATGATCAAAAACATTTGTCCAAACCTAGGAGGGTAAGCTTGAGCTGTTTTGACTGTAAAACCTTTTCCATGCTGTGCATCTTGTTTATTGACTTCATTTACCCTTCAAAATGTGCCTTAATTTAATATGGTCTGATGGCTGGACATCATTAAGATGTGTGATTTGTGATAAATAATAAAATTCTTGTGTATTTTTTTTACACTTATTGATTTTTCATTAGTTTTGTAGTAACAGATAGTTTTGAAATTAGTCAAACACCACTGTGTTTCTTGATTACAGACTCATTTATACAATGCTAGCCTTGTTTCACTTGTTTTAGATGGGTTTGAAAGGTTAAATCATGAGAGCTAAGACTGATGGCTGTAAATGGTAGAAATTATATTTAAAATATTTCCATACAAAATCTAGGCTGACCATGAATATCAGAGATTTTAATACTGGACTATCACTAGTTAATCATTTGTGGATTTGATTACTTTTATATTCAGAGGATGGCAATAGAGCAATCCCGGCTATACTTGAGTGTCCAACCAACAAACTCAAATTCGTAAGTTTTCATAGTAGTTATCAATTTTTATACTTAAAGGTACTATTAGAATGCATTGATTCTTTCAAAAACAAATTTTTGCTTGTCCAACATAGCAACAGTAACTAGGGAGGTAGAACAATAATTGTTATATAATTAATATAATTATTATATATAATTGTTATATTATATAATTATTATACAGGATTGGTGTCAGCATGACAATATTCTTTTTCTTTATATAAACATATAATTGAAATAATTCGTTTGGGTAAACTAATTTCCATTCACTAGTCCTTTGGACAATTTTAATACACATGCTAGGAGCTAGGTTAGTGGTTTTAGGGTTTCGTGGTTTGGGATCCCTGTGGCACAAAGACAGTCGTTAATCGATATAACCTCGTTCCCAAGCACTATATCTTATCTATATCTTCATGTATTTCATAAGTGCTACGCGGCCCACATATTCTCATCGTTAATCGATATAGTTTCGTTAGAAGCCGATCTTCGAAAACTTTTTATCTTAGAATAAAGACATTCATAGTTCATTATGTGTCTTGTTTTTCCTTGGGATAAAGCTATGAATTACATTTTAGTCGTTTGAAGTACGATCATTGAGTAAAAGCACTGAACATATTTTTTGATAGATATGGATGGCTGTAAACTTTAGGCTTATCTTAAGAAACAAGACAAGTTTCGGCAGATCGTAATGCTACGTAATCTTTAGCTACGGAAGTATTTTGATTGTATTTCTTTCGTAACTGTGAAGTGAATGTCTTGTTGCAAAATATTAGTGAGTTTCTTAAAATAAACATATTTAAATCCAAATAGACTGACGAATTGTTTTTTCCCCCCTAAAGTGTCAAATATTGTTATTCGATGGATTTTTCTCTTCACGACCTTCGCTTAGAACAAGGGTTACAGGTATCCCATAGGTACACTCTATTTTCAATACCATTATCGTAAATAATAGGTTTGCTTGACTTGCAGTTTTCATTCTTAAAATATTTTGAAATGACTTTTCTAAGAAATTACCAGCTACGCATCACTTGCTTGATTATGCTAGTTGATAGAACGAGTTTACTTTCTAAGGAAGGTTAGCACACAAAGCACACAAAGGCGCCAGGACCGGGCACAGGGAGCCCAGTCCCATGATATCACGCAATACCACAAAAATATTTTCATTTAATAAAGATGGAAAATATTTTCTACTCTAATTATGCATGAATCACTCACAATGATGACCAGAAAAATCTTTATTTCTAAGAAAAGCTCGTGATAAGAAGCGACGCTTCGATTCATCTTGCCATCATTACCATGTACAGAGAAATGACAAGATTTTGAATCAATAGACCGTTTTCTCAAATTTGTGTGCGCATCCAAATTTAAAGAATTTGACGGGCCAAGATACCAAAACACGAACTTTATAATTAGTATTAACATACATTTCTATAAACTTTTTTCCGATAAGGATTCATTAAATTAAATATTCTCCTCTTTAAATATAAAACTGGCTTCTCAATTTTACTGAATTTGCGTCTTTTAATTTTGTGGCCCGTCAAGTTGGATGGAAAACGACGGTCTATATGAGAAATTTGTTTTAGTACTAACCGTAAGTCAAAAAATCTAATTATATTTGCCAAAGACAATCTAATAAAAGAAGAACATAGCACAGCTAGACCACTAGAGGGAAAAATAATTTAGACTGTCCGTACTCCTGACAATACTTAAACAAATAGTTATGCAATATCCCTATTAATCTCAGTCTGACTTTTGAGATTGTAGCATGGGTTAAGGTGTAGAAGATTCGACAATCATTTTAGGGGCAGTCAGCTGGAACGGGCCAGCAATATTAGACTAACATAAAAACACCAAGGACTATGAATCGATCCGTGGATGAGATCAGATGCTGGTTCATCGCATTTTGGACAGGTCAACCCCGTCACTACAAGCACTTTCAGACCGAGCCCGTCTTATGGAGTTAGGTGTGGAACAAGGCACTGTCATGGTATCAAAGCGTGTTGAATATTTTACCAAGAAAAACAAACGGTAGTTGCACCTGTAAGGCTTTAACTCATGCCGTGACCTTCACGCGTCGAACCAAGATCTCTCTCAACAACAACAGCGCGTCTTATAGAGTTAGGTATAGAACAAGGCACTGATATGGTATCAAAGCGAAAATGTTGAATATATTACCAAGAGAAACAAGGTAGTTGCACCTGTAAGGCTTTAACTCATGCCGTGACCTTCACGCGTCGAACCAAGATCTCTCTCAACAACAACAGCGCGTCTTATAGAGTTAGGTATAGAACAAGGCACTGATATGGTATCAAAGCGAAAATGTTGAATATATTACCAAGAGAAACAAGGTAGTTGCACCTGTAAGGCTTTAACTCATGCCGTGCCCTTCACGCGTCGAACCAAGATCTCCCTTAACATCAAGAATGAGTATAAACATCGAAAACTATAAATTAAAACAATGTGTCTTTTCCTTTTGTTGATGACTCTGGTTTATTAATCCGCGACAATCACGTTCAGATTTGATTACACAAACTTTAAACATTATGAAGTATGAATATTCATAGCTGTCGGCATGGTTTTAGTTGGAACTGAGATGTTTCATGGAATTTTAATTTCCTCGATAAAATAATATGTTATGTAACTGTCTCAATGTTCGTACGGTAATGTGTACGTAACGGTGGCTGGTAGCTTGAAGTACGCGGATCCCTCGAGTGAAGCAGCGTTTAGTTTCTCTATACTCAACAGAGGTTAGTTATTACCACGCTTATTTAATGGAATTAATTTAATAGTTAAAAGTTTACCGTCTTTATATAAAATGCTTCAATTATTACGTCACCAAATCAAATTTGGCTTTTATTACTAAAAAAACACACAGAATTTTCATAATCTTAAGACTCCTTTATTAACAATTGGAGATGGCAGAAGAAAGCTCTGCTTACTATAAGATCGTACAACGTATATCAAAAAAGGATTTGTTCGTTTGTTTGGCTCTATGGATGGAGGAAAGCCCCTTGGTATCAATAGAAGACTGTGGCAATGGAGGTATGGTAAACAGTAAGATTGGAGATAAAAGAAAGAATGTTGAGCTCGATGATAATCAAGACCTAGAGAAAATGAAAGTATTGGACAGTGGGGAAGTTAATTCTGGATCCAATAAAATTGAAGATTCGGAAAATCAAGTTTTTGCGGAAAAGGTTGATTCTGAACATACTCTTAAAGATAGTGTGATAAACAGTCCTATGACAGATTCAAATGAAGCTAGAGAAGTAAAGACATTGAGCACGGAAAGTAAACTCAACACCATGGGTGTGGTTATTGTTGATTCAAATGAGCGCATAGTTGCAATAGACTACACTCATCAAGGTCTTCATGCCATTACCAATGCGATGGTCACTCACTCAGGAAAAATGCAAGGTTGTGTAGTGTATGCCTCTAGAAAACCGTGTTCGTTGTGTACTAAGTTTATGATCCAAATGGGAATAACAAGGATTTATTATTTACCAATGGAGCCAGAATGCCCTATTGCAGAAGACCTGAATTATTGTGAACAAATGTATAAGACGTGCCCTATTGCTCAGTCTGTGTATGTGCCTTCAATATGCCAAAATGTAATAAGAGATAGTACAGTAAAGAGATCTCCTTATACACCAACAAAGCCAGACCATGTTGGTCCCATCGAAGTTTTATTAAACAAATACTGGAATAAAGAATGGGTTAATATATTGCCACAAGTGCTTTTCTGGTCTGATTATGAGAAGATTTCTGATAAAGTAGCATCTCAAATAACTGTAATGTTTGAATGGCTTGCTAAGGTGACTTTAGTAGATATCCCTGAAACCACAAAGTTTAAACCATATGAACTTCGCAATGGTTTGATATCAGGAAGAAGAGACATTGAAAGGGATTTGCAATGGCAGCAGACTGCACTACACATGTCCAGAATGGCACAGATTTTAGCACAGAGGTCTGACGACCCCACGAGGGGGGTTGGAGCAGTGGTTTTAAAGGAGGATGAAATAGTCGCTGTTGGATGGAATGGATTTCCAGCCAAGGCATTGTATGGTGATTTTCCCCGAGCAAATGATAGAGATGAGAACATCAAGGATAAGAAATATCCATACATCATTCATGCAGAACAGAGCACAATTTTATCAAGGTTTGTACAAGATATCAATCACGAATCAACTACAATGTTTGTGAACAAAATGCCTTGTAATGAATGTATGCCAATTATACTAAAAGTTGGAATAAGAAATGTGGTGTTCCCTCCAGAAAGAACTAAACCATATGCCACATATCTACATACAGATTTGATATTAAGCTGTATTATGGCTGGTAAGATAAATGGATTTATTTCTGAAATTTGTGAAGCCCAAGTAAAAGTAGCTTCAAAAACTTTGCAATTAAGCGAAACTAAAAAAGACGAAGAAACTCTAAATTATGACACCAAATGACACTTATAAAAAAATTTTATTGGTTGGTGTCATCATATCATTGGACTTGTTTCTTCAACCATTAATGGTTTTGATAACTAACCCTCTTATCCATGGCCAAGAGTAAAATATTGCCAGATATTTGTATTGCTTTATTATTTAATAATTCCATAATCTAGAACACATTCTTAGCGATAGCTTACACTTGATAATTTGTTGTCATACATAGGTGTTTGAGGATTGCGTGTTTACACTATGAGTGTGTGGGTTTTTGGTAATATTTTGGTTAATATTTTGGTTTTACCCTAATATTTAGATGGTTTAAAAAGCTTCGTTATTAAAATTATCATGGTTGAGAAAACAAGTTTAAATAATTAAATATATATAATATGTGTGAAAAATTGTTTTATCTGATTTCCAAACACCCAGAAGGGAGTTGAAAATATGAGGCAGAGCCAAGGTTTTTTAACTAGCTTCAAGGTGTTTGGATTGATGATGAAACACTCTTTCACCTTTGATATGGCTTCTCAAGCTATTAATAATTCTTGGAGATATTCAAAGCATAAGCTACCCAAATGCTAATTAAAAATACATTTCCAAACCTCCTTCATGCTAGTGATTTTTGCTTTGTCCTCATGAATCATTATAAGTTTGAGAATAATAAACCAGATTTATTTTGAAATATTTTCAACACTACATTTTATTTTCTAGTAAGTATACTGTAACTTTTAGTCTAAATATAAGTTTTGAACTATCTTGTGAAGGCAGCCATCTTTTAGATGTCAGGAAAAGTACATTAGTTTTGCATGAGAAATTATCCAATTCCCAGAGTAAATGGAGTCAGTTGTTTTCCCAACTGTCATGGCTGCTTTCTGGTGATGCTGAACAACCTCTATTATAGTCGAAATGGCTTAACCTTACCCCCTAGGTTCCATTAATAGTTTCATTATTCAAATATAAAATTTATTATTCTTTTCGAGAATACAAAGCGATACAAAGTCTTCATGTTCTCAGAAAGAATATTATTAAAATTCCAATGCTTGAATAATGAAGCCATTAATGATCATTTAATATTAATGATAATAATGATAATAATGATAAAATAATAATAATAATAATAATAGTTTTTTGATTTCTATATTGCATTTTCCATAAAAATGATCAAATGATCAAAACAAATTGACCAAACCTAGGAGGGTAAGCTTGAGCTGTTTTGACTGTAAAACCTCTTTCCATGCTGTGCATCTTGTTTATTGACTTCATTTACCCTTCAAATGTGCCTTAATTTAATATGGTCTGATGGCTGGACATCATTAAGATGTGTGATTTGTGAAAAATAATAAAATTCTTGTGTATTTTCTTACACTTATTGATTTTTCATTAGTTTTGTAGTAACAGATAGTTTTGAAATTAGTCAAACACCACTGTGTTTCTTGATTACAGACTCATTTATACAATGCTAGCCTTGTTTCACTTGTTTTAGATGGGTTTGAAAGGTTAAATCATGAGAGCTAAGACTGATGGCTGTAAATGTTTTTTCGAAGTAACAATATTTCTCGAAGAGATAATATTTATATTATGATCATCCGGGTGGATGTAATCCTTAGAAGGACTGTTTGATGTGACTGACGTTTCGACAACCTGTGCGGAAGTCATCTTCAGAGTCAAGTGAAGAAAAAAGTCAGATATGGGTCTTATTTATACTGCCACAATAAACAATAGAACAAAATGTGAAGTTAAGAGATGATTCGGGTCGCTAACTTAATTGGCGTCATTTCGGCTTTGTTTAATAGCCTATTATATGGCGTGGGTAGTTTAATTGAGCGGTTGAGTGGATTCAGCTCAAACTTTGTAAACCAACTCTCAAGCACGAGGCGTTCAGCTGTAAATGGTAGAAATTATATTTAAAATAATTCCATACAAAATCCAGGCTGACCCTGAATATCAGAGATTTTAATACTGGACTATCACTAGTTAATCATTTGTGGATTTGATTCGTTTGGGCAAGGGCGCTAGGGCAAAAATTGGTGTAATTTTTAGCCGTTAGACTCTGTTATATTGGTGTTTTTTAAACGTTAGAAACTGTTTAAACTGTTACGTATCTGTACTGCTATGTGCTGGCTTGATTTGTTCAGTTTTCCCGTCTATATACGCCAAAAATATTGCTGTGACCAACGGTTCAATCGTACATAACGAACTACTGTATCCTATACCTGCCTCGTGACCGCTTATGTAAGCGTACGTGTCGGTTAATAAGTTAATAAGTTAATCCAAATCCCCTAGAATAACCAAGAATGAACAGGGGTAGGAAAGGAAAGGCCAATCTATTGTTCTCTCGTCTGCTCGTATAATAGGATTAAAGTGAAAGGTACGGTGGCAATTTGTTTACTCAGCGATGACAGACGTGTAACCAACGAAACCTAACGAACCAACTTCCGATCTACCCGAACTGACCTCGGCCAAACTCGAGCCCCGACTTACTTGTTAAATTAGAAACAGTTTTAAAAAGCAGTTCCATTCAAACTGATATCCAAAAACTCCAAGAATCATTAATAACAATTGTACCTTCTCTTAGTATTATGGCTGTCCGCTGTATAAGTAATTCCTAGTAAACGCGATTGCTGCGGAATACAATTTTGCATCTCGAGCGAATGGATTCTAACGGTCGTCTGCATGCGGTTGGGATTTCCAAACAGATATTGGATTAGCGCTTATACTTATGTGTGGATCCTATTTCAAAATTAGTACATATGTCTGGAATCTTTTCGATACAAAGAATGTCTTAAAAATAACTTTAGAAATGCATTCATAAGTTTTATTATATTATTGGTAATTCTTTCAAAATTATCAAGAACGTCATGGGAACCGAAATATCATTTACAACGCGGATTAGAGAAGCAACATCTAACACAACACGTGAACGTTGTAAAAGGTCACGGCCAGGGGCTGTCATCGGATAAGTTTGTTTGGGCCACAATTTAGTTTTCGAGTTTCGCCGAGGCCAGTTCGGCTAGATCCGAAGTTGGTTCGTTAGGTTTCGTTGGTTACACGTCTGTCATCGCTGAGTAAACAAATTGCCACCGTACCTTTCACTTTAATCCTATTATACGAGCAGACGAGAGAACAATAGATTGGCCTTTCCTTTCCTACCCCTGTTCATTCTTGGTTATTCTAGGGGATTTGGATTAACTTATTAACTTATTAACCGACGCGTACGCTTACATAAGCGGTCACGAAGCAGGTATAGGATACAGTAGTTCGTTATGTACGATTGAACCGTTGGTCACAGCAATATTTTTGGCGTATATAGACGGGAAAACTGAACAAATCAAGCCAGCACATAGCAGTACAGATGCGTAACAGTTTAAACAGTTTCTAACGTTTAAAAAACACCAATATAACAGAGTCTAACGGCTAAAAAAAAACACCCGGCAATTTTTGCCCTAGCGCCCTTGGTTAATCGATATAACCTCGTTCCCAAGCACTATATCTTGTCTATATTTCTATATCTTCATGTATTTCATAAGTGCTACGCGGCCCACATATTCTCATCGATATAGTTTCGTTAGAAGCCGATCTTCGAAAACTCTTTTTCTTAGAATAAAGACATTCATAGTTCATTATGTGTCTTGTTTTTCCTTGGGATAAAGCTATGAATTACATTAGTCGTTTGAAGTACGATCATTGTGTAAAAGCACTGAACATATTTTTTGATAGATATGGATAGCTGTAAACTTTAGGCTTATCTTAAGAAACAAGACAAGTTTCGGCAGATCGTAATGCTACGTAATCTTTAAAAGATATTTCATAGGGAGGGGAGGGGGTACACAAAACACTAGTGCACAAAACATCAGTGAATTCGTCGAGAATAGGCAGTGTATTCTACTTAAGAGCATAGAATATCATAAATAGAAATCAGAGTAGAAAGATTAATCGGAATTCGTTTGTGATTTTGCCACAAACAGAGGATTTTAGTAGAATGGCCTGTTTGACCTCCCCCGGAAATGATTCTGAATCTCAATGAATATCAATCCGACGCTGCCAATCCCAAGGGAACACATAACTCGGGGGAACACAAATCCCTGTGACAACGGAAGTATTTTGATTGTATTTCTTTCGTAACTGTGAAGTGAATGTCTTGTTGCAAAATATTAGTGAGTTTCTTAAAATAAACGTATTTAAATCCAAATAGACTGATGAATTGTTTTTTCCCCCCTAAAGTGTCAAATATTGTTATTCGATAGATTTTTCTCTTCACGACCTTCGCTTAGAACAATGGCCACAGGTATCCCACAGGTGCACTCTACTTCCAATACCATTATCGTAAATAAAAGGTTTGCTTGACTTGCAGTTTTCATTCTTAAAATATTTTGAAATTACTTTTCTAAGAAATTACCAGCTACGCATCACTTGCTTGCTTATGTTAGTCGAAGAGATTGAGTAACAGAACGAGTTTACTTTCCATATATTTCGGTGCAATTGAGTTGTTTATTTATTTTAATATCGAAGTAAGGTCTACATATATATCTATTTTTCTTACTGTTAGTTTTTATGAATTGAAAGATATAGTATTAATAATTTTTTTGTTCGGTAACCCGAATCCTGATGTTCTTTGTTGGTAGAAATTTGCATAACCTCCTAATGACGTCGTATTAACGTCGTACTTAGAAATAGTAGAATTCGATGACCGAACGAGTTTACTTTCAGCTTTATAAATGTTATTTAAAGTTGAAGCGTCGTTTTTCAAAGTAAGACTGCGCATCTATATCGTTACCTTACGGTTAATTTTAAAGATTACTAAGAGATATAGTTTTTAATAAATTATTCCAACACTATTCATCTCGCTTGTGACGATGTTTTGGCTGATTGGTCGAAATTTGATCGAAACCATGAATATAAGAAAGCAGTCAGATCGGGATTGTTAATATTAAGTCAGCTGTTTGCGGACGTGTGTTAGGCCAAGTACTTGCTTTTGTTTAGATCCGCAGGAAAATGATTGGAGATCGCGGCTTTAGTTCTCTATCATGGGTAAAATATCTTTTAAGGAACGTTACCTGTCTTGCCACGTGTACTTATGGACGAAGCTTGTGACGATGTTTTGGCTGATTGGTCGAAATTTGATCGAAACAATATAAGAAAGCAGTCAGATCGGGATTGTTAATAAGAAGTCAGCTGTTTGCGGAAGTGTGTTAGGCCAAGTACTTGCTTTTGTTTAGATCCGCAGTAAAATGATTGGAGATCGCGGCTTTAGTTCTCTATCATGGGTAAAATATCTTTTAAGGAACGTTACCTGTCTTGCCACGTGTACTTATGGACGAAGGAAGAAACAAGTTGGAAAAGATTCAATGTACATGATGACCGCCCTTTGGATGGAACAGTCTCCTTGGAATTTCAACTACCCACAAAACCGACTAAATGTCGTTGGCGATGAAGACAAACTTAACGTCGTGGGAGCGGTGTTTGTCTTGCCAAACGATCGAGTTCTTTCTGTTGATTGCAGTAGAAGAAACGACTCCATGTCAGCTTCCCTGATGGAAGAGGACGAAGGCATCGTACATGGTGCTGTACAGGCGCTCATCAAGTACCCTGACAGAGTGAAAGACTGTAAGGTTTATCTGTCAAGGAAGCCCTGTGCCCATTGTGTCAAGTTGCTGGTCCAAGCAGCAGTGGAGAAAGTCTTCTACCTTCCTTTGAGACCAGAAAAATGTGACGAAAAAGAAGACAAGAGTATCGATGCCTTGTTTCGAGTGAGTACCGTGAGCAAGTCGGTCTTTGTTCCCAACATTACCGAGGACGACGTGGAAGAACTTAAAACGGAATCGAAGAAACCGTACGAAATTTGTATGAAGAATTTAGGGAAACAAGAGAAAACATTTGCGAAAGGAGAATGGGATAAATGGAAGGGAAATATTCAAGAACAACTTGCCTGGGAAGAATACGGCGACAAAGAAACTGGGAAACAAGTCAACGAAGACATGGAAAACATGTTGAAATGGTTTGGCATGGCAATATTCACTACAGGCCGCAAAGAGGTTATGGATTGGGAACCGGCTAAAAGTCCCTCTTCTTCGAAAAAAAAGGAGTTATCCAAAGAGGTAGCGAGCCATCTGTCTCGACTTGCACAGATGTTGTCCAACAGATCAGATGACCCCAAAAGGAACGTTGGTTGTGTAGTTACAGTTGGCGATGAAATAGTTTCCATTGGATGGAATGGCTTTCCTTCCAAAGCACTTTATGGCAACCATCCCCGTGGTTCCTGGAGTGACCCGGACAACGTCAAGTCTAAATACCCGCACGTCATCCACGCCGAGCAAAACGCTCTGTTGTGCAGAAATCGCCGAGATCTCGCAACTGGCATCGCTTATGTGAATAGGATTCCTTGTAATGAATGTATGCCTATGTTATACCAACTTGGAGTCAAGACCATGGTGCTTCCAGATGTTCCAAAGGTTGACGATAAGAAAATACCTGGTAGGGAGAGTTATTTCTATAAGCTGCTCAAGAATGACAAGATTGATGTTTTCACACAAGCAAAGGAAAAGCAAGCATAGGATTTCTAGCTTCAGTTTCTAGTTTTTTTAGGCTTTCTAGCATATTATAGTAACAAGTACCTTACGATGTATATTGTATAGAGACCATAAAGGCTTTTGATTGTAAAGATAGGATTGTGTTAGACAATTTGTATAAGCTAAGAACGTGTATGAATACTCGATTTGTAGTGAACATTCGATGACTTTTCTCAATGTGTACGTAGTGGTCAAAAATACATAAAGAATTTCATTGAATGAAGATGGAAAATATTTTCTGCTTTAATTATGCATGGATCAATCTTTATTTCTAAGTAAAGCTAGTGATAAGAAGCGACGCTTCGAAGCATCTTGCCATCATTACCATGTACAGAGAAATGACAAGATTATGAATCAATAGACCGTTTTCTCAAGGTTGTGTGCGCATCCAAATTTAAAGAATTTGACGGGCAGTAGTATAGGGAATGGGGGTCAGTCTAGCGCAGTGACGACCGGAGGATTACCCGTCTAAAGTGAATTCTCCGATATTTACCGTTATTACCCGCATCCCCTGTTTTAAGTCTATGATCTGTTAGTCTATATATGGAGTGCGAAGATTGTAAAGATTTTATTTATGACTTCTGTATGAAGTGCTTGAAACAAAAGTTTGTACCTCAACCACCTAATAAGTATATTTGTTGTGGTAAGAAAATGCGAATAGAAGATGACACGTCAGCACAGTGTTACGAGTGTGGTAAGAATATTCGAAATGCCGTACCTTGTGCTACCAGGGAACAATATTACTCCAACGGAGGTCTTAAGAAGACCCCATACAAGAGAAGAAAATACTTTAGAGACTGGATGAGTCACATCCAAGGTCATCGGCCGGTATATTTAGACGACGAAGTAAGGGAAAGGATTATAGACAACTTAGAAGAGCCAACACCACAAAGCTTAAGGAAGACATTGAAAAAATTAAAGCTAGGGAAATATTACAAAAGTATTCCCTATCTTTTGTCTAAAATTACCGGTGATTCTATTCCCGAAGTTTCTGATATGAGCAGAGCCGAGTGGATGTTTTGTCGGTTGGATAAGAATATTCCTTATTACCCCGACGTAATTTACGACATATTTTACAAAATAAACCCCAACCACCCCCTGTTAGGATGGATTCCGAGAAAAAAGTGGATCTTATAGCATAAATCTTACGCGTAATTTCCAGACTGACGTTCAATGTGCAAATAAAATCCTGTCTCGCTTTTTTCAAAACAAATATTTACTGAGCGAGCTTTTCTCCCCGCAAACGGAAAACGTGACCACGTTTCCATAGTTTTTCTGTATTTTACCTTACCTTTTACAAACCTTCTCACCAAGCGCAAATATTCTTTTGTTTTTCTACTACTTGGACTTTTTTGCGATTCTTTCTCAGTAATTTAAAATAATTTTTTACTGGTCAACTGACGTTTCACGTTTGCCGTGAACGTAAATCTAAAACTCCCTATTGCCGCAGGCGGCTCCAACGGCAGCCAAGGGAACTCCAACAATTACTCCCGGCCCCGTAAGTGAAGTTGCAACCCCTGAAACTGTTAGAGCAACAGATATTAACCCAGCTGTTATTGCAACCTTGGGCAAGACACTTCTGGTTCTGGCATATTTCTTTCTGACTTCTTCGTAGTGTTTTGTCTGCTTTTCGAGGTAAGCCAGTATTAGGTTTGCTTTATTTAACCTAAAGTCAGTTTCAGCATTCATCTCGTTGGGTCCGAGCTCTGCTTGGATACTTGGATAAAGTGGTGGAGCAGTTGGTATGACATCCATTATATACTAATGTACGATGCGTACGTTGGGGAATGACATCGAGGAGCAGCCACATCACGACAATCGGGACTACTGGAATTGGAGGGCCTTTATGAAAATGGTTCTCCATGCAGATCCTAGCAAGTTCGAACGCAAACCCGATGGTATTTACTTTAACGGCTCTAGAATGTACAGCAATGCGCTAGGCACTGTCATGGTATCGAAGCGAAAGTGTTGAATATTGTACCAAGAGAAACAAAGTAGTTGCACCTGTAAGGCTTTAACTCATGCCGTGAACTTCACGCGTCGAACCAAGATCTCCCTCAACATTAAAAATGAGTATAAACATCGAAAACTATAAATTAAAACAATTTGTCTATTTTCTTGATGTCTTTTCCTTTTATTGATGACTCTGGTTTATTAATCCGCGGCAATCACGTTCAGATTTGATTACACAAACTTTAAACATTATGCAGTATGAATATTCATAGCTGTCGGCGTGGTTTTAGTTGGAACTGAGATGTTTCATGGATTTTTAATTTCCTCGATAAAATATTATGTTATGTAACTGTCTCAATGTTCGTGCGGTAATGTGTACGTAACGGTGGCTGGTAGCGTGAAGTACGCGGATCCCTCGAGTGAAGCAGCGACAAGCCTTGCGCTGCGTCTTATTATGACAGTCTGGGGTGCGGTTGTTCGCTCTAGTTGTTTTGTAGGTGTTTCCCTATGGAAAAATTTTTTTTTAAACTCGGTATCTGTCATTAGTGGTATCTTATTCCACGCTATGCATGCATCCTATCTCATCCATCCATTCACATTTAATCCCATTCCTTCATTCATCCATCCATTCTATCCATTCATCCATCCATTCTATCCATTCGCATAAGCAATCCATTTCATCCCATCCATCCATCCATCCCACCCATTCATCCATCCGTCCATTCCGATCCTATTCATTCATCCCATCCAACTTATCCATCCAGCCATCCCTCTAGATACTTCAACAACCCAACCACCATCCATCCCTCCATCCATCTCTCCATCCATCTCTCCATCCATCTCTCCATCCATCCATCCATCAATTATCCATCCAGCCATCCCACTAGATACTTCAACGACCCAACCACCATCCATCCCTCCATCCATCTCTCCATCCATCTCTCCATCCATCTCTCCATCCATCCATCCATCAATTATCCATCCAGCCATCCCACTAGATACTTCAACAACCCAACCACCATCCATCCCTCCATCCATCTCTCCATCCATCTCTACATCCATCTCTCCATCCATCCATCCATCAATTATCCATCCAGCCATCCCACTAGATACTTCAACAACCCAACCACCATCCATCCCTCCATCCATCTCTCCATCCATCTCTCCATCCATCTCTCCATCCATCTCTCCATCCATCCATCCATCAATTATCCATCCAGCCATCCCACTAGATACTTCAACAACCCAACCACCATCCATCCCTCCATCCATCTCTCCATCCATCTCTCCATCCATCTCTCCATCCATCCATCCATCAATTATCCATCCAGCCATCCCACTAGATACTTCAACAACCCAACCACCATCCATCCCATATCCCTCGTTATTTTTCATTTTCTCATCCGCACCTTCTCCACTTCGTTTCCTTTCCTTTCTTTCATTCATAAAATTCTCAAAACCACGTTGTTGGACTATTATTCTTCACTAACCGTGCAGCCTTTATTTTGTGTCTTTTGTTTACTCTTTCTATAAACTGCTTCAGAGTTATTCCAGAATTAATCAACTTGTCCACGCCGGAATATTTGTCCGGCACGTTTGCCTCCGACCTGTGCTTGTTGCCGTCAAGATGCTGTCTTGTTCCCCCATCATATTCCGTGTCACACAGCTCACAATAACCTGTCATTCGTTTGATAATCAACCAAAGATTAAGGTAATTGCCATAATAATAAATAATAATAATGGAGCTTAGATAGCTCACAAATCAAAATTCATGGCGCTGCACTCTCGATCCCAGAGCCCGTTCATTGTTGCTGCGCATGCTCGAAAAAATATCCTTTTCTGTATACTTGAAAGTTGGGGTGGTCTCTGGCTCCATACATAGAACTGCTCTCCAATATTTTTATTTTTCCCCAGCTTTTTTGCGAGTTGGGGTGATGTCAGGCTCTCAGCATGTGATTTTTCGATATTTTACACATATTGTAAGAGCATTCAGATGTCATGTCATTATTATTATTCTCATTATTCTAGTATGTCGTCGAGCATGCGCAGTAAGAATGACGGGTCTGGGGACGAGAGAGCAATGAGTGGCTGACTGGCTAGTACAACTATGGAACGGTTCGATTTAAAGTCCACAAGCGTGTGCACGCTCAAAGTTATTAAACCTTTAAAATTATGTTATGGAACCACCGGAGAGTAAAACCCTCAACTTCTTCACGAAGAAAAGAAGATTGAAACAAAACGTTTGACACAAAGATCGAATAGATGACGTGGATTTTAATCACTAAAAAATGTTAATTGTTTTGGCGTTTGTTTTTGACAAAAAAAAATTTCAATAATAGTTATAGTATCCATTACTCGTATCATACCTTTCTTGAGTGTAGCATTTCTAAACAGTCTCTTTCTTCTTGGTGATAAAGGTGTTGAAGATCTTCGGGCTCTTTTGACGTCATCGAACGGCCCGTTGCCTGGTTTTGCATCCAGGTTAGGGCGTGGCCATGATTTCATTTCTTTGATTAGCGGTCGGTATTTCCTTCAAAAGCGTGATCATTTATTTCGTCAGAACTTGATGAATTTAGCATTAAGAGTTAGGAGAGGATTTTCAATTACATCCTTTTTCAAACTAAAATTTTTTAAATATCCTTTTTTATATTTGTTTGTTTTATTTAATTCTCATTTTCATTATTAATGACTCACTGTTTTGATTGAGATATGTTTTGGCTGTCCTACAGCCATCGTCAGTGATAAGGATTGATAAGATTGTAATTGCAAATTACTGACAATGACATTTTCTTATTAAACGGCTTTGGTTACTATTTATCAAAGTCATTGTAAATTACTGCTGTTTCGACCACTTGGAAAGAATTCTCATTCTTGACCGCTTTGAATGTTGTTTTTTTTTTATTGCCAAGGATTTAGCATAAAGATAGTAATCCAGAATTAATGAAACAAATAAATAGATAAATAAATAAATTCGGCATCAGAAGTCGCATTGAAATGGCTTCATGAAAAAATCGTTGCATTTAATTGGCTTCTAGAAACAACAAGTCGCACTTGAATGGCTTGCAGAAAAAATCATTGCGGTAAAAGCTCTGCTACTTTGGCTTTGTTTCCTTCCATCTTTCTATTGTCCTCATTGTTAGATCTGAATAGCCGATAACGAGCTTTTGGTGTATACTCTGCTACTTTGGCTTTGTTTTCTTCTATCTTTTTCATTGTCCTCATTGTTAGATCTGAATAACGAGTATTTGGTGTAAAGATAAGAATATGTGGACCGCGTAGCACTTATGAAATACATGAAGATATAGAAATATAGATAAGTTATAGTGCTTGGGAACGAGGTTATTCCGGGCGAAAGCCCTTGGAATTAAATTCGGAAAAATTAATTTCCGACCTCGCTGGGAATAGAACCCACGAGGTCGGAAATTAATTTTAACGAATTTAATTCCAAGGGCTTTCGCCCGAAATAACCTCGTTCCCAAGCACTATCACTTATCTATATTTCTATATCTTCAAGTATTTGGTGTAGTTTTCGTTGTCCTAGATCTGTTTGTATAATTGTATAAGTGCTCTATAGCTTTTGTTTCACTCGTTTCAGTCTAAGTATTTTCGTCATTCTTAGCCTAGTCCCTTAGGAGATTTTGTACGCCTTATATACGCCCTCTATGCAAATTCTTAGTTGGTGCTCGCAGTTCGTCCCTTCATATACACAAACGTAAGTTATTCGTTTCCCCTATTTCTTATCGTATTTGCAGTTTAATGTTTCGTAGTTTTTTCTATTTGTTGTATCATATTTACTAAGTTATTGATCTATTTGTAGTCTTTACCTTACGCTCAATCAAGTATGAGACGTAGTATCAAAACTCATGTTCACTACAACAGTTTTCAATAGGCATAGTGTATAAGTTCCAAGCAGACAACATTGTTTATGTTTTTATTACGAACTCTTGGGCAAAAAATCTGTTTGACTTTGAGTGTTTCTAGTTTTCTATACATGTAATCTTGGGGTGCATCGCCATGATCTTTGTCTTAAAAAGAGATACGCGCCGCCTACCAGTATATTTAGGAATCTCACCTACCTTGAACGGTCTTCAACCTTGATGAATGTTCCTCTCAGCCGACGCATTTTCGTGCTCGTCTTGGGTGTTCGGGATTTTTGGTCTACGACTTTACGTTCTTTGAGCCATTCTTTGAATTCATCAAAAGTTTTGACGGGGATTTTCCAGGTCTTTGCATTCCTCGTCACGTCACTGGAACTTATGCTTGATGGAAGTGGCTTGACATTCTGAAGCATTGTCTGACCACGTGACTAGACCGTGATTGACAGAATAAGAATAGCACTTAATTGGTTTTAATTCCAAAGTGAGTATGTAATGTAGGAGGACTGTTTTCTTAGGATTTTATCTTATAATCGAAATTAAAATCAAAGTTGATTTTCAACAACTATGAATTTGTCTGAAACTTTTTTTACAGGCGAAAAGAGACCGCGCGATTATTGACTTGGAAACTCGAATGGTTGTCTTATGTTATCATCAGACGGTTAACGAAGAGTGTTAGCAATAGGACTGAAACTTGGGTGTCAGTTTCCCTGTTCAGAACAAGTGTCATCGTGTCAAAATTAGATTTGTTTGAGTCGTGTCCATATTCATGCGTCTTCTCATGCGCAACCGTTAAGCAAAGAAATGATATACTATAGAGAATGACACGTGGTCTAAATGGGAAACATAAAGGCGCGATTACATGGAGCAATTTTCACGCAACAATTGCTGCAACTTGTCTCGCATAATTTCTTCAGATTGCGCTGTAAGTTACACGCTGCAATGCTCCATGCAAATTGTGTCGCAATGCCGTTGCAAGACAAGTTGCATAGGTAATTGCTCCATTTAATCGCTCCTTTACGCCCGAGGCAAAGTAATCTATAGACCCCTTGCATCACTTTTGAGTGCAGCTCAATCTGGGGACAAAGCAATAGGTTCCAATTCTAAGGAGACTGCAATTGTTTTGTCCCCCAGATGAAGCTGCTTTGACATCGCATGAAAGGGCTCTATTGTTGCTTGTCTTTCCTTGCTGCAATCAGAAAGAGCCAGCCCATACCGCTCGGAACGAGTTACATGATTGGATTAAAAAACAATAGATTGGTCATCCAAACAAGAGCACTAAATCTAACTTTACAAAAGTGGTACTGTACTTAGGGAGTCTAGCTTTTGAGCGGTACTAGATTACTCACCAGAAAACTAGTTTATTTAATTTGAAATTAAGATTAATTTTATTAGATGATTACCGTTTACTGACTTTATCAAAGGCCCTCTCGACAGCAACTACCAGACTTAACCAACAATAACGTCATTCATTCTTTATAGATAACTTACCGGATGGAATCGTGGTGATGTTCTGCGCATGTCAGGTCTATCTGTGACGACACATGTCACGTGTTTACTGAGAAAGCGAGCCACAGTCTAAAGGTAACACACTTTGTTTATAAACACTTGATGCCATGTATATGTTACTGGCAGAATAATGTTCGGGGAGTGGGGAATGATGCTAGGTATTACATTTACTCGGACTGCAGTCAAGGTCATGCGATTGATCAACTATAAGTTAAGTCTGAGGGTAAAGTACAGTTACTCGGGCTCCGTATGTAAGTATGTAATCCCATTTACTCCTCCCATGGTTGTACAATAGCTTCATCCAACTTGTTGCTTCTGTACTAGGATAACCCCCTGTACTAGGATAACCCCCCCCCCCCCCCCCCCCCCCAATATAATCACACTACAGTTACTCGGGCTCCCTACGGTTGAACACACTAAGTATATAATCCCACTTACACCTCCCAATTGTACAATAGCTTCCTCTAACTTGTCGCTCCTGTACTAGGATAACCCCCCCCCCCCCCCCCAACCCCAATATAATCAGACTACAGTTATTCGGGCTCCCTACGGTTGAACACACTAAGTATATAATCCCACTTACACCTCCCAATTGTACAATAGCTTCCTCTAACTTGTCGCTCCTGCTCTTTTTCGGTACGTCGAGGTAGAAAGACTCGCCATGCAGAGGCCTGGGTAGGGCATGCTTGCGCCTTCTTAACACCGATGAGCCTACAATGAAAAAAGCCGCCCTGACTTGAGTTGTAGTCACGCGCTCCCACCAGCCAATAAAATGCCGTGTTGTGTGCTGTTAGTGGATATACAGATGACGCACGCACCTTGCATATGTCGGAAGTAACAATGTGAAGAAAAGAAAAGCCAGAGTGGAGTCATTGATGTTCACACCACTGTCTGGTAAGTTAAATTTCTCTTCTTTTTTTTTACGAAATTGTTAAAGAGCTTTGATAAGATTCGAAATACTCGTTGAGGTTCTCAAATAAAAACGAAAGGTAATAGAAACAGAAACATTTTTCATATACAAGTTAAAAAGCGATCAGCCTTAACTGTGAGCCGATTTTTCATTCAGAATGTAACGGATAGGTTATCAAGGGTGGTAGAGCAGAAGTGCACTCGCTCTTATCTCTGGGTTCTCGGGTTTGATTCCTGGGCTCGGCATCACATGTGAGTAGAGTTTGTTAAGCACCTGCAGCACCCAGGTTTTCTCTGAAATCTTCACTTTTTCTCCCTCCGCATAACCCACCACGCAAAATACCGATTTGATCTGTCAGTTAAACAGTCGTGCCCTGTCTTTGATCATCCTAGAGGTTATTTCATGGTATCTATAAAATGTCATGTTTTCTTTACGAGAAATTAAGGAAAAACAGGAAAACGCCTATTTATTTCTCACCTTGTTTTGGAGGCATCGTGTACTCAGTTTGACTGCGCGCGCGCCGTTTTTGACAAGACATCCATCACATATATGTTATTATGACGTCATTAGCCTATTAATTAGAAATAACGTCATAAGAAATTCGATTTGTCGTGATTTCTTAAAATAGGTTATCGCTAAATTGATTCATCCGAGTAAGAGGCTATCCACACAAAAACACAATTTTAACTATTATTAATAATATCATTATTATATCATATACAAAAAATTTCGATGGAAAAAGGACGAAAGATTTGAATGGTTTAAGTGACGGTTATATGTTAAGCGTTCTGATTGGATGAGCGATAATCGAGCGTGCTGTGATTGGCTAAAAGAATGTCATTTCGGCGTAGCGTACGCTGGTGCTTTTTTTTACAGTTATACGAAATATCTCGCAATGTATGTCTTATGCGAGCGCCGTGCGCAATTTAATTGAGCTATAATCGACATTTGTTTTGAAATACTAGAAACTCCGCGCACTGATTGACCAGTCAAATATATGAGATATATAACGCGCGCGCTGGTTGGCTGGCTACCGTGTTTATATTAGAAGATAGAGAAAAATCGCCAAATCGTTCAAGAATTTTTCACCCCGATGACGTAATCGCACCAGTCCCACGGGCGGTCCTTATATGAAAAGGCGCATTTTCAAAACTCATTTAAAAATCAGGAATGCATCCAATTTTGAAATTTGTTTTGGATTTTCGCATTTTTGTGAATATATCTCCAACTCCTAAGGTTTGTGATTAAGCATTAGGGGTACTTTAAGTGACATGACAGTGCACAAGCAACATGGACCTCCAACCAAGTATTTCAAGTTTGGGGAGACCCTGCTATCTAATTAATAAGCAGGACATCAATCAGGTTGGCATGATATGTAATACCATATAAACAACTCAGTCCTCATCCAAAAGGCATGGACTATAGCCCATGGTTTTGATAGATTTTGGGTTTTTTTTCACTTCCCTTTGAACTTTTTTTATAAATTGGGATAATTTTTATTTTTCTTCATTTTCGCCAAATAGTATGGACTATAGCCCATGGTTTTGATCGATTTTGGGTATTTTTCACTACCTTTAGAAATTATCCCATTTTTGAAAGTGGTCAATTTTGGCTTATTATGGCAAAAAAGCATGGACTATAGCCCATGGTTTTGATCGATTTTGGGTGTTTTTCACACCTTTTGAGAAAATATGAATTTCTTGTGAACCATGAAAAATAGGTGTTTTTGGACAAAAAGCATGGACTATAGCCCATGGTTTTGATCGATTTTGGGTCATTTTCACACCTTTTGAGAAAATATGAATTTCTTGTGAACCATGAAAAATAGGTGTTTTTGGACAAAAAGCATGGACTATAGCCCATGGTTTTGATCATTTTGGGGTGTTTTTTCACTTCCCTTATAAGTTATCCTAATTTGGAAAAAGGTCAATTTTGGCTCATTTTCACACCTTTTAAGAAAATATGAATTTCTTGTGAACCATGAAAAATAGGTGTTTTTGGACATAAAGCATGGACTATAGCCCATGGTTTTGATCGATTTTGGGTCATTTTCACACCTTTTGAGAAAATATGAATTTCTTGTGAACCATGAAAAATAGGTGTTTTTGGACAAAAAGCATGGACTATAGCCCATGGTTTTGATCGATTTTGGGTCATTTTCACACCTTTTGAGAAAATTTGAATTTCTTGTGAACCATGAAAAATAGGTGTTTTTGGACAAAAAGCATGGACTATAGCCCATGGTTTTGATCGATTTTGGGTCATTTTCACACCTTTTGAGAAAATATGAATTTCTTGTGAACCATGAAAAATAGGTGTTTTTGGACAAAAAGCATGGACTATAGCCCATGGTTTTGATCGATTTTGGGTATTTTTCACACCTTTTAAGAAAATATGAATTTCTTGTGAACCATGAAAAATAGGTGTTTTGGACTAAAAAAGAATGGACTATAGCCCATGGTTTTGATCGATTTTGGGTCATTTTCACACCTTTTGAGAAAATATGAATTTCTTGTGAACCATGAAAAATAGGTGTTTTTGGACAAAAAGCATGGACTATAGCCCATGGTTTTGATCGATTTTGGGTCATTTTCACACCTTTTGAGAAAATATGAATTTCTTGTGAACCATGAAAAATAGGTGTTTTTGGACTAAAAAAGAATGGACTATAGCCCATGGTTTTGATCGATTTTGGGTCATTTTCACACCTTTTGAGAAAATATGAATTTCTTGTGAACCATGAAAAATAGGTGTTTTTGGACAAAAAGCATGGACTATAGCCCATGGTTTTGATCGATTTTGGGTCATTTTCACACCTTTTGAGAAAATATGAATTTCTTGTGAACCATGAAAAATAGGTGTTTTTGGACAAAAAGCATGGACTATAGCCCATGGTTTTGATCGATTTTGGGTCATTTTCACACCTTTTGAGAAAATATGAATTTCTTGTGAACCATGAAAAATAGGTGTTTTTGGACAAAAAGCATGGACTATAGCCCATGGTTTTGATCGATTTTGGGTCATTTTCACACCTTTTGAGAAAATATGAATTTCTTGTGAACCATGAAAAATAGGTGTTTTTGGACAAAAAGCATGGACTATAGCCCATGGTTTTGATCGATTTTGGGTATTTTTCACACCTTTTAAGAAAATATGAATTTCTTGTGAACCATGAAAAATAGGTGCTTTTGGACATAAAGCATGGACTCTAGCCCATGGTTTTGATCGATTTTGGGTGTTTTTCACACCTTTTGAGAAAATATGAATTTCTTGTGAACCATGAAAAATAGGTGTTTTTGGCCAAAAAGCATGGACTATAGCCCATGGTTTTGATCGATTTTGGGTCATTTTCACGCCTTTTGAGAAAATATGAATTTCTTGTGAACCATGAAAAATAGGTGTTTTTGGACAAAAAGCATGGACTATAGCCCATGGTTTTGATCGATTTTGGGTCATTTTCACACCTTTTGAGAAAATATGAATTTTTGTGAACCATGAAAAATAGGTGTTTTTGGACAAAAAGCATGGACTATAGCTCATGGTTTTGATCGATTTTGTGTCATTTTCACGCCTTTTGAGAAAATATGAATTTCTTGTTTACCATGAAAAATAGGTGTTTTTGGACAAAAAGCATGGACTATAGCTCATGGTTTTGATCGATTTTGTGTCATTTTCACGCCTTTTGAGAAAATATGAATTTCTTGTGAACCATGAAAAATAGGTGTTTTTGGACAAAAAGCATGGACTATAGCCCATGGTTTTGATCGATTTTGGGTCATTTTCACGCCTTTTGAGAAAATATGAATTTCTTGTGAACCATGAAAAATAGGTGTTTTTGGACATAAAGCATGGACTCTAGCCCATGGTTTTGATCGACTTTGGGTGTTTTTCACACCTTTTGAGAAAATATGAATTTCTTGTAAACCATGAAAAATAGGTGTTTTTGGACAAAAAGCATGGACTATAGCCCATGGTTTTGATCGATTTTGGGTCATTTTCACACCTTTTGAGAAAATATGAATTTCTTGTGAACCATGAAAAATAGGTGTTTTTGGACAAAGAGCATGGACTATAGCCCATGGTTTTGATCAATTTTGGGTCATTTTCACACCTTTTGAGAAAATATGAATTTCTTGTGAACCATGAAAAATAGGTGTTTTTGGACAAAAAGCATGGACTATAGCCCATGGTTTTGATCGATTTTGGGTCATTTTCACACCTTTTGAGAAAATATGAATTTCTTGTGAACCATGAAAAATAGGTGTTTTTGGACAAAAAGCATGGACTATAGCCCATGGATTTGATTGATTTTGGGTGTTTTTCACACCTTTTGAGAAAATATGAATTTCTTGTGAACCATGAAAAATAGGTGTTTTTGGCCAAAAAGCATGGACTATAGCCCATGGTTTTCATCATTTTGGGGTGTTTTTTCACTTCCCTTATAAGTTATCCTAATTTGGAAAAAGGTCAATTTTGGCTGATTTTGGCAAAAAGCATGGACTATAACCCATGGTTTTGATCGATTTTGGGTGTTTTTTCACTTCCCTTATTAATTATTCCATTTTTGAAAAAGGTCAATTTTGGCTTATTTTGGTCAAAAAGCATGGACTATAGACCATGGTTTTGATGAATTTTGGGTGTTTTTTTGTTTTCCTTAAAATTTAAATGGTTTTGAAAAAGGGTCATTTTTGGCCTATTTTGGCCAAAAAGCATGGACTATAGCCCATGGTTTTGCAGGATTTTGGGTGTTTTTTCACTACTCTTATAAGTTATCCTAATTTGGAAAAAGGTAAATTTTGGCTCATTTAGGGCCAAAAAGCATGGACTATAGGCCATGGTTTTCATCATTTTGGGGTGTTTTTTCACTTCCCTTAGAAATTATCCCAATTTGGAAAAGGGTCATTTTTGGCTCATTTTGGCCAAAAAGCATGGACTATTATAGCCCATGGTTTCCATCATTTGGGGTGTTTTTTCACTTACCTTATGAGTTATTCCATTTTTGAAAAAGGTTAATTTTGGCTCATTTTGGCCAAAAAGCATGGACTATAGCCCATGAATTTGATCGATTTTGGGGTATTTTTTCACTTCCCTTATGAGTTATCCCATTTTTGAAAAAGGTCAATTTTTGCTTATTTTGGTCAAAAAGCATGGCCTATAGCCCATGGTTTTGATGAATTTTGGGTGTTTTTATGTTTTCCTTAAAATTTAAATGGTTTTGAAAAAGGGTCACTTTTGGCCTATTTTGGCCAAAAAGCATGGACTATAGGCCATTGTTTTGATGGATTTTGGGTGTTTTTTCACTTCCCTTATAAATCATCCCAATTTTGAAAAAGGTCAATTTTAAAAGGTCAATTTTGGCTCATTTTGGCGAAAAAGCATGGACTATAGCCTATGCTTTTGATGGATTTTTTTTTTTTTTTTTTTTTACTTTCTTTAGAAATTTATCTTAATTGAAAACTTATGGATATATAGTCCATGATTTGATTAATTTTTTTTTTTTTAATAATTTAAAGAATCTCTCTTATAGTGAGAGAAATACACATGTTATATTACAAATTGAAAGAGGCTATTGATGATATTGGATTGCCATGGATAATCAAGACAAGACCTTTGCTGTTGTGTGTTGTGACCTTAAAAAAAATGCAAAAACCTATTTTCAGTGAAATTATTCTTAACTAGTACTATGTAGCCACCTATTTGAAAAAAAGGTAGTCAGAGTGGTGATAGGTAATTCCAAAATGGAAAGTAAATTTTAAAAATGGTTTGTTCCTCTTCAAACAACACAGTCATGATATCTTGACACTAATTTGCATCTGTCATTGATGATAAAATGAAGCAGCAACACATGTTATTTTAGCTATTCTTGGATGTTGGAATTACCTTTGTACTATTGCTCGGACGACCTTTTTGAAATAAATATAATTTATTTAGGATATATGTATTGATGTAAGTGATGCATGAGTATTTCAGGGAGAGTTATTCAGTTGTCGATAAAAGTGTTACCGCAGAATAAGATTGCAAGAGATGAAAGATGTTTGTTCACTTCAAAAACGCAACAATACAGACAGTGTTTGCTATAATATAGTAACAAATGAACACAACAGTTTGAAAGTTAGTAGTTTGGTTGATTGGCTGCAAGACGTTTGCATGATGGTGTCATTTGACTACCACTACCAAAATAGGTTACTTATTCTTATTTGTGTTTCCTCATGCGAATAGTAAGAAACTAACACCTTGCACTAACAGGTCATGTGGCCCAATCCCCTTGAGGTAATTCCGTAGTCTAACTCTAGGTACATCCCTTCTGCGTATTATAACCTAAGATATGGCAGGAAATATCCATACTTTGACATAACATTGAAATGATATGGTTTAACCATTAATTAGCAGCAAAATTTCTGTGTTATGATGTTTAGGGCCATCTTGAAACTTGTCATAGTCCTCCCTCAGTCACTGTATGTTTTGGGGCCCCATCACTTTATCATGTCATGAAGAAAATTATATGGATATTAAAAAAGCTTGCCTGCCTTTTGAGTACATCTATTGCTTGATCGCAAGGATTACAAGGATTCGTCTTGGAAAAGTGTTGGTCACGTGACCTGTTAGTGCAAGTGGAATCCTGTTACATTTTCCAGAAAATATATCTACAGCGAAAAATTCACAGCCACAAGAAGCATGTGTTAAGGGCAGCAAGTGGTACTTGCACACTGGCACGTGTGTGCATGATTTTGATTTCACGTAAATATTTGTGTCAATTAGTCATTTTTGGGGAAGGTGTAGTTGGTTCATGTGACTGGGACCTGCAGTAAAGTAGCATATTTCAAGCCTTTGTATTGCTGAGTCTTTGAATTACTGAGTTAAAATGCTCCCCCCCCCCCCCCCCCAGGTCAACTTTCTGTGGTAGCAAACCTTATTATCAAAGGAAATTCAAATCAGAACAGAGAAAACTCCATACCTCAAGTTTGTCAAAGGACGTACACCAGCAGACGTTCTGCTTGATAGACCATCTCCTCGCAGTTTGGCAGCTTTTTCCCGTGTTTCTTCTAGTTCTTTCCATCTCATTTTTTCGATGGAGGCCTGATGAAATCAAGGGGAAAAGGCAATGGCTGAATGGGGTTTTCTTGGTGAACTTTAGCAATCCGTTTGGGATATTAAAACCTTTTTGAATTAAAGAGTGAAGAAATTTTCAAACAAGCAAGTTTTTCATGCAACTGAAATGAATATAATTATGATTGTTGTTCAAAGATTCTAAGTTCCAATCTATTATATACGCGTAACTAGAAAATAAGGTGCAATCTGTTTGGTTCAAGCTACGTAAATTGAGTTTGATTTCAACGCTGTTTGTCATTGAGTTACGTCACAGATGTCAAAGTGGGCGTGGCCCCCAAAACATGGTTGTGTCCAAGCGCGTAACTCGAAAAATGTGAAACTCGAAGTGCGTACCTCGAAAATTGTAACTCGAGTTTTACCTTCCCTCAATCATCACTACCTCTGCGAGGTTTGGCCTACCTTTTCACGTTCCAACTCCTTCTGCCGTTTTGATGTGGCTTTCTTCGGCGACAACGTCCGCGCAAGTTTGTCACTTTCTCGTTTCCTCTCTGTACAAAAATCAGATGATTTATAAGTCATTCCATTCAATGATTGCAAAGCGAGTGAATCACAAGACTATCTTTTGTTCACTGACCTGCTTTACGGGCTTCAAGTTTTTCTTGCAGTTCTTGGAGTTTCGGGTCTTGGAGAGACGATTTCTGTACGACTTTCTTCTCTTCATGTCTAAAAAATACATTGAAAACCTAGAGTTACTAAGAAACAAATATATCGACTACCGACTGATCTACGGAAGTTCACGATAAACATTTGAAAATATTACAATAATTACAGCAAATAAATATTGAATAGACCATTACAAATCCACGGAGTTTTTCAGTCTTAGTGACCGGGGGTTTCCTGTCCACTTATTGTTCTTTTTCTTTTACGATATTAATACAACAAAACACAAATGCATAAATCGTACCTTACAGCTGCTGCTCTTCCTTTCTCGGCACGATGTTTAGCAATGTTCTCTAGTTTGTCCATTAACAATTGATCTTTTTTCTGACCACAAAAGGAAGCAAAACAATCAACAACCACAACACCGGGTTATCAGTGTGATTTTTTGTCGTGTGCTACCCTCTTGAAATAAAGTTAATTCATTCACATCATGGGTCATCATAGTATTCATTCATTAGATAGCAACTGGGGAGAACAGTTGGTGAGCGTTCACCATATCATACACCACAAATCTCCCCTCACTTGATGTAGTGGAGACCGTCTTTACAAGTCAAATTCATATCAAATCGTTTTTTTCAATATTTATTTACCATGACTGTTTTGATCGTTACGCGCTGATCGTCACAACACTTGCTACACCGTACTATCTCTTGGATCGACGGTGGTTGATTGGTCGATTTCTTTGCCGCAACTGGTGTTTTTAGGCTAAATTACGCGCACCCCCTCCCTTCTCAGTTATCTAGGTAATATATGTTGTAATATATATATATAAGATACGAGGGACATTACTTACTACTTTTGCCTTCAAGATTTTATCGCTTTTTTCCTCCATTTCTTCCTTTTCGGCCATTTTCAATAACGATAATCTTTCCCTCAGCTGAATAACGAAATGCAAGAAAGTCAAAGATAGTTCACACAACGACACCAGTTTGCGGTTCGCTTGCATGAATGGCAAACTATATGGAAATGGACCTTCCTTGTGATTGTCTTGAATACGAGGTGAATATAAAAATACGAAAGATATGCCACGACAAAAAGTGGATATCTTTCATATTATTTCCATATTAGCGTCGCATCCACGATACTTTTGTGAAGGATCCATTACGAGGACGGATCAAGGAATCAAAGAAAGGGTGGACTACAAACCTTGTCCAGGGAACAAACCTTCAATGCATACAATTTTTGCCAAGTTCAAATAAAAGACATCACTCAAAAGGGGGGTAGCGGCCCCGTCGGCTCGACCCCTAAATCCGCCCCTGCAATGGGTAGTCCTACCATATCTCGTAACTGTAACTACGTGTTGTGATTGGATGAATTACTGGAAGACAATGTGATGCCATTTCAAGTTACGGCAGGTAGGTCAGTACTGTACCTTTACAGCTCCTACGGAAACCGCTCTATGTTTAATGGCTACGGGTCAACGTGCTATAAAAAATGCTTTCACTTTTACAGCGCGCCAGTCTGAATTTTCTTATATTTCAGACTTTTTAAGCATAAAAGGTTATGAAGTTCTTCCTACCTCTGCGATGGACATCTCACTTAGTAGACCAGCTCCCGAGGTCTCCGTTAGGTCAACGTACTGTCATACAATAGCAAAGTAAAATAAGATCATGAAAGCCGTTATTTACTACAAAAATACATATACAGTAAAACCAACGACAGCAATAACGAACAACAGCGAACAACAGCAACAACCGCAATAGCAGCAACAACTCTTTGTAACAAGAAAAGTGCAACCAACATCAGCAACAACAGCAATAGCAACAACAATAACTCTTTGTAACAAGAAAAGCGCAACCAACATCAGCAATAACAGCAATAGCAGCAACAATAACTCTTTGTAACAAGAAAAGCGCAACCAACATCAGCAACAATAACAGCAATAGCAGCAACAACAACAGCACCAACACTGAGTAGCAAAGAGAGCAGCAACATCAATAATAAAAGTGATAATGATTAACTTCTACTCACCTTGAATCGTATCACTGGTACACTTTCGATGGCTCGGATTTTGGCGATAAGTGCTACTTTCTGACGCATTTCTTCTTCAGCCTAAAAAAAATATCCTACTGTCAATCACATCCACAATTACAATACTC
The DNA here is from genome assembly GCA_011057435.1 of Actinia equina. Lineage (NCBI taxonomy): Eukaryota > Metazoa > Cnidaria > Anthozoa > Actiniaria > Actiniidae > Actinia > Actinia equina. The sequence continues at coordinate 198,094 of WHPX01001287.1, forward strand.
CCTTCCCCCCCCCCCCCCCCCAAACACCCACTGGATACACAAGAATAGGACGCGCTCCATTATATGAGCAGCATATCTTTCTGTCAATCACACCCACAACAACAGTCCCCCCCCAACACACACTGAATAAACAACAAAAGTAGAACAACAAATGAAAATGACGTACCACTTCTAGTGCTTTCCTCATCATTTCCTGGCTCTCTTTAGCTACTTCTTGTACTATTATAAACACATCATATACGCATGGGTATTAGTATATTTATGGGTGTAAAACTTGACTCTACATAAAAAACATGCATAAGCCTGAAAAGAGATTGCTAGGGCAATTGTGCATGCACCTTATATCAGGGTGTTACAAACAATGCACAAGTAAGCTTACCTATTTTTTGCTTGAACTCCTGGAGTTTCTTCCGAGCTTCTTTGGTGTTCTGATGTCCTTCCATCGTGCTTTCCACGAGATTTCTAACAACAGAAAGAGCATTAAAGCTCAAAACACTTTATTTACGATTTTAAAGCTCATTATCAACCTTGATTTATCTTTCATTAGACCCCCTAAATAAATAAAAAAGAACACTAATGGAGTTCCTCGCAGTTCTATATTGGTACCTACCTCATTTCTTTTTCCTCCTCAAATTTCTTTTTCAGATATTCATTCATCATTTCTTGAGTCTAGAAATATGGCAATTCTAATTTAGACCACGTTTTTTAAATTCAAGCCCCTGTCCCTGTCATGTCAAACAGACATCACTCTTACCTCTAGTTTGATTTGCTGTACTCGCTCTTGGTTTTCTTTGATCAGAGTTTGTCTTGCAAGAATAGCTTCTTCGTAGCTCAGCTTTCCTTCCTAAAACGGGACAAAAGGTTTGCAATGAGGCATGTTGGTACTTTAATCAAGAGGCCTTCAACAACACATTAATGAAAGTCATCAATGAGTGTACATTACCAGTCGTCTTCTTTCAATTTCGGCAAGATTTTCTTCCATATCTTTCTACAAGACAATAATCAAAAACACTTGCAGTTATCAACACTGGAAGATCTGTCTATGAAACTATTCACTAGAACCCCAGCAATAATACATGGTACAGCACACAAGCTAGAGTGACAAAATGGAAATCTAGGCTGCACAAACGAAGGACAAAACTAAATGAAACAAGATCAAATTGAGATTTATTTTATCTCTTTCTTTCTTTCTATTTTTCCTTCTTCTTTTTATTCCTCTAGTTAATGTGATCATCAGTGAGAGTCCACTATCAATCAAGTTCATACCTTTCTCATGCTCTCCTGCCATTTGAGGAATTCTGATGGGTCTTTGCCTCCTTTCTCATACTCAGCCAGCCTGCACAACAATCATGGAAATCAAAATAAACACTTAATTATACAATACAGGGTACCAATCTTGACTCAACATTTCTTGAGATATCAATAAAAATGAAACAGCCACCATGTTGGTTGATCTAACAAGAGAAGCTCATGAGGAATGCTTTGGTATTGTCACCAACATGGCTGCTATGGCATAACATGTAGCTCAGGAATTCACAAATGTTCAAATTCAGGGAAGCTCAGAATCCTATGAGAACCCATCCCAAGGAAATACAAAGTAAATCAATACAAACCGTCGTAGCTCCTCCTCTTCTTTCTTGTCAAACAGCACTCCCTCTCTCATTATTGCTGCAGCATTCAGTCTGATTGGTACATTTCCTACCTAATCAACGATACAAAACATGGATCCTCAGACGTTAGTTTAATGGGCACTTGGAAAATTCTGTTCTCATCAGGCCTAACAGAAACCATTTAAATCTATAATGATCCACTACCTCCTCCCCTCCCCACCCTCCCCCCCCCCCTCCAAGTCAAAATATATTTTATCTTAAGTAATCATCTCAGAAAGCTTGTAATTCAATATCATTGCCAGACATACCATTGTGGAAGGAACTTCAGATACTTTGGATTTGTTAAACTGCAGCCTGTATAAAGAATCACAACATATGATGGTAAGATGGCTGTCTTGCTCGCAAACTAAAAGGTAACAGATCCCCAGGAGATGCACAACTCAAAAATGTTGCACTAGCGTTTAAGCAGAAATGAGGTATGACTAAGCTAAAACTAATGAAGTAATCAGGCCCTTTAATCATGACCGGCCACTGATTGATCACTATTTTAAGCCCCAGACTTTATTAACATTGGCAACACTTTTCAATAAACAGGTTATCTTTCTTTGTTTTAAGATGGACATTTAGCTCCCACATAGAACTAGCAAAATCACTTTTTCCAGAAAAAATGAAAAAAAATTTATTTGAACATGGTTGTAGTGTACACATGCTCAATCTGAGCCATGTGGTTCTATGCCCTCAGAGGACCTGTCTTTGAACTCCGAAAGTGTGCAGAATACTTTTTTAAAGCACTAGTTCATAAACCACCATTATTTGTGTAAATAAAAATTAACTTTCATCTAATAAAGCTTATATCATCATTATAATTATCATCACCATCATCAATATATTATTAGTATTATCAAATAGACAAATTAATATACTCACTTTGCTTGCTCTTCTTTCATGATTATCTGCATTCTTTCTCTTGTTTTCGCTGATTTTTCTGCACTTGCACAACTAAACTGCTTGGCCGATGATTTCATCAGTTCTTCCTAAAGACATATGAACTTATATATATCATCAAGTTACCATATTTTTTCTAGTCTAGTCTAATAGTTTACAATACTGTTTTCCAGAAACTATTTGCAAAGTTGGCTGAGCACTTCTTGGTGTCATTGCTCTTCACTAAAACTCACTCCCTCACAGCGCCATCAGGGTATAACCATGAGTACTAACAAAGCTATGTTAATTACTTGTTATTAATATATAAATTGCTACCTAAAAGGTATTTAGAATTTTTTAATATTGCAGGTTATTCATTTTTTAATATTATTTTCTATACTATTTTATTTATTTATTTATTTTTTTGAGGGCCACTGGATTATCAGTATGATTTTTTAAAAATTATTATAGCTGTCATGTGCTACGCTCTTGAAATAAAGTTCATTCGTTATTGCCAGTCATTTGCCACAAGCACCACAGTGTGTATCTAAATGGGGTCAAACTGAAAGCATGTGATAAACAAACATCTATTATAATAATATGATAATAAACATAGCCCTTGGTTCAACAAGTCATGCATGCATATGATTCAGTGGGTGTGCATTATGTAAGTGTAAAATTAAAATTTAGTTACTGCACTATATGCTAGCAGGGATAATGGCCAGTAAGTGAATAATATTCAAATATTATTTATTATTTCAACCTTGTAGTACCTCTGCCTTTTTTCTGTTCTCTTCACGAACTTTGGATAACACTTCTTCCTCAAATGGTTGTCTGTAAGTTGTCTGTGGAACCTAAACCAGCCCAACACAAGAGTAAGTAAATCATTGTGGCATCTTTTTATTGGCAAGTCATATAGCATAAAACTGTTAATAACAATAGACCTCTTTACCATTTTAGAGCACATGTTATTCTCTTGAGAATTATACTTTGACATTCGATGGTCTCTTTGTCAAGAGAAATTATCAACATGTGGTCTGAAATAGGAAAAACATGATGTCCAAGCTAAAGAGGTCTACTGAAAGTAAAACTGAATCTTTGCATTCTTGTTTCACTTACTTCTCTACTCTTTTGTAACTTGGGAATCTACGAGGGAAAACAAGTTATGGGGAAAAAAAGTTTAAAAAATGCCAAGTGTAACAATAGCAAGAGAAAATCACTCTCAGTACACTACCCATGCTTCTCACAACATGATATATAATATTATTATAGTATCAAATTGAGCTGATCCTTGCTGTATATAAGCATGTAAGCAACTTATGCAGCTGCAAATTGACCCAGGCCCAGAAAGAATTTTGAGTCTTGAATGGCCGATTTGAACCCATGCCTTTGTGATTCCGGTTGTATGCTCTAACCACTGAGCTACCAAGTCAAATATTATAGTGTAATACACAATATCATATTGATCAAATAAAGAATCATTAACTGACCTTATCAGGTATTGGAACACTACGAGGCTGTGGTTTTGTTAGATTAAATGGCTTGATTTCTAATAATCATAATAACAAAATGTCATGGGTGGAACGATGATTTTCAAGAGGGGAGTGTCTGATAGTACAGCCTCTCTTTTCTCAGGGCTGTGTGCTCTGGGTACAAGATTGCTCCTGAACTTGGATAACAATACACACACATAAAACCAGAAGGCATTTAAACTAAATGAAATAATTTATTTTATAACATTTTCAAAAGCTAATAAACATTGGCAAGGTGAAAAAGTTTCATTAGAAAGATTGACAATTGAAAGGATATAACACATAGATTTAGAAAGAAACATGACATTTTGGCTGCTATAACTAGTAATAGTCTTCATCTGAAATCTTGACAAGTTGGTCCCAATCTTATTCTCCTTGCAAGTCATCATGGGATACCTTGGGGAAACTGGTCTTAGAATAATGAGTATGATATACCTGTTGCTGGTTTGCTGGGCTTAGGCTTTTGTCTATTTGCTTTTTTGTCTTCAAGTTTCTTCACAATTTCCTTGAGATCAGGAAGCCATCTACATGTACGATACAAGACAGTCAGCTACAGTTATACCAATTCTTATAATAGTCACATTGTCAATGAAAAAGGATAAAATATCAGGGCTAAAAATAATGACAGGTCACCAGTCATGATGTCTGGCTAAATTAGTTGCAGCTCAATCATTCCTCGTTTCTTGCTCATTCTAACTTACCAGTCAAAATGACCATCAAGGCAAAAATTAGACCGGGCAAATTCTTCAATAACTGGCCATTATCTTAAACCCCAAGAATCAAAAGAAGTTAATAAAATGCAACACCTTACCGTAACAGTGGAGAAAGAAGATTTGCTCTGACATAACTGTGTTCATATTGCTTACACCACTGAAAATAACAAGGATTAGTATATGGAAGAGGAGTAAGACTTATAATCATGAAATAATATCCTTTCTATATCTAAGCCCCTTATATAAGGAGTTTCTGTCATAGCACAGACCTTCCCTCTATCCCTCAGACATGTTACGACAGAGAATGATGAGAATAGTCTCCTTCACAGTTCCATGCGCCATCTTGAAAGGTAGCTGTGCCTTTACATAGAAGCAAGACGAACGGTGAGCTTGCAATGGTAGAGACCCTTTTTTAACACTTGGGAAAATTATTCACACGTCTCTATCATTGCAAGCTCATCATTTGTCTTGCTTCGATGCAAAAGCACGGCTACCTTTCAAGATGGTGCAGGAAACTGTGAAGGGGACTATTATTGATAAACTACAGAATAGGTGGTGTATGTGTGTTGCTAGTGTAAACCGTGGTGAAAAACTTGAGTGCTCTAGTTGTACTTTCTTACTAGGAAAAATTGACACTATTATAATAATTATAATTATTGTAAATGCTATTAGATACAGGTGTATTGTAGTGGCTACTAAAGGCCTAAAAAATAGAAAGTCACAAACCTCAGCTTTCATCCAAGTTTTAATGTTTTGTTCATTGAAAAGAAATGCAAAAAACTGAAAGAAAAAAAGCATTGAATTACATATGATTAATAACACTATGACTATAGCATTATGCAGTGTTCAGACTTCTGAACAAAGAGTCTTGGTAATAACATTTTTTATTGAGCTTTCTTACCCGGTGCATTTTATTTGAATCTTGTGATGTAATGAATTTCTTGAAGTGAGAAAGACCTAATTCATCAAGTCTGTACAGAGCTAAGTATGTAAGGACTGGAAAGAAAGTTTTCAATTAATATTTTTAGATACAGTAAGACAGCCTTTAAAAACTATCAAATTTGGTTAGCAATAAATTGCAAAAAATTGGGTTGATGAATGTTGCTAATCCAGCTTGTCACTGCATGGTCTAGGGTTGGATACTCAGACCTACTGTCATGTGAGTAGAATAACTTGTTTGTTCCCTTCTACAGTAGCTGTGCTTTGAAGGTTTTGTCTGGGTATTACTATAGAATACCCTGCCAAATGAAAGCCACTTCATCTAAGGAATGTGCGTGGCCTACTTGGTGATTAATTCTTCATATAAATTCTCAGTGTATTTTTCATCGCGTCTCTCTATCTATGCAGCCAACTCAGCCTATGCAGCCTACTTGCCTGTGAACCCATTGTTTATTCCTACAATAAGCCTTCCCCAATCCTAACCCTAAACCTAACCCCAAAGGTACTCAATTGTAGGCACGTTTTTCTTAAGAGGTATTCAAAACTTGTACCCAAGGAATATTTTTTAGTAATCATACACTAAACATTTTCATACAGACAATCAGATTATAGGGTGATTATGAGGACAGGCTAATGACTAGTTTTGTGGGCAATATTTTGTGTGTAATAAGTAATATATCCACAGAAAGCAACTGCTATCTAGTTTAAAATACTCTAATATTAAACAGGATAGTTGAGATAACTTACCTAAATACAGGTTTTTATCAACAAGTAAGCAAGTCTTTCCCACATCTACGTAGAAAGCATCTACAACAACCTGAAAAATAAAACAAAAACATTCTCAAATACAGATCAAGCTACAGAAATAGCTGGAAATATCACTGTACCTTAAGGATGTTTGTGTGCTGTACACATCCAGAAAATACTTCAGTAATAAAAACGTCTTCGTTCTCTTCAATATCCTGACAAACAATTATACATGTAATGACGGTCAAGTTCAAAACCAACTGCCAAAGCTGGACAACTAAAATCTTGAATTAAAAATTCAAATATGCTACTTTACCTTGATCGAGGATAAATGCGAATCTACATGTTCTTGAACTCCATGAATATTGGGATTAAAGCCATCAAGTAACTCTACACAAACCTTGATCAGCTCTTTATACTTCATCCTATATGTTTTTGATCAAGTTCAACTGTTCGTCTTCGTCTTCAAATCAATGGCAAACAAATCCTTAAAACCAACTCTAAAAATATTTATTCGTAACTGTTTGGTCGATGAAGATCGTTTTTCAGCCTTAGAGAAGTTTGATCGTTGCTTGTTAAGGTTACAGATGTTTAAATAACTCAGTAAAAAAGACAAAATTTCAGGGGAGTTTGAAGTTTTTTGTTCTCTGTCGTTCAGTTTACATCTTCCAAGGCAACAGCACCGGTTACTACCAACCTCGTTCCCAGGGCCCTCTCGGCCCGACTCCAAAACAAGATGGCGGTCGTCGGGGAGAAGACCCTGGTGTTGGCTGGTAAATCGCGCGTTTTGATTGGCTCCTGAAAAAAATACTTACAAGCCCTCTGATTGGTTAAAATTTTATAGTACAAGATGGCGAACTACTTATATTCCTCTTGTATTGTTCCTCGATGAATCATTCAAAAAAAGTCACATTGATTAAGATTTAAAAAGGAAGAGAACTGACCTAACAGCTTCTACTGATATCCTAAATGGCGCATACAAGGTCTTAATGATTGGTACAGCTTAGTTCGATGTTAAAAACTGTCATAAAACAAAGTAGGTTCGAAATTTTTTTTATCGCTGTGTCTATATGACCGGCAGCCGGCCAGGGTCTTCAAATTACTAAATGGCCGGCAGTCTAGAATTTTTATTTATATCTAGCTAGAAATATAACCAATCGATTCCAAACTACTCCAACTTTATTCTTTTAGCCCAAGCGAACCCGAAAAACGTTTTAGATCTCATATTTTACTTTTCGCCGATGCCCGGCATAGAATACGAAGCCATGAATTCAGTGACTTAGTGAAATCAATAACGACTGCCGGCTAAATAAAACATGAATTCCTAAATGACCGGCAGTCAAAAAATACACATTTTCCTAAACCAATCGCTTCCAAACTACTCCAACTTTATTCTTTTAGCCCAAGCGAAGCCGAAAAACGTTAGAATAAAAAAAAAATTCAAAAAAATCAAAAAATCAAATCCGAATCACCATCCCAGTGAACAAATCTAAAAGTTGTTTTGAATAAATATAAAAAATTCTAGACTACCGGCCATTTAGTAATTTGATGACCCTGGCCGGCAGTCAAGAGTTCCAAGTATACTCCAATAAGATGTTTTTGATTTGATGTTTTTGAAAATGTGTATTTTTTGACTGCCGGCCATTTAGGAATTCATGTTTTATTTAGCCGGCAGTCGTGTTATTACTTTCACCAAGTCACTGAATTCATGGCTTCGTATTCTATGCCGGGCATCGGCGAAAAGTAAAATATGAGATCTAAAACGTTTTTCGGCTTCGCTTGGGCTAAAAGATTAAAGTTGGAGTAGTTTGGAAGCGATTGGTTTAGGAAAATGTGTATTTTTTGACTGCCGGTCATTTAGGAATTCATGTTTTATTTAGCCGGCAGTCGTTATTGATTTCACTAAGTCACTGAATTCATGGCTTCGTATTCTATGCCGGGCATCGGCGAAAAGTAAAATATGAGATCTAAAACGTTTTTCGGGTTCGCTTGGGCTAAAAGAATAAAGTTGGAGTAGTTTGGAATCGATTGGTTATATTTCTAGCTAGATATAAATAAAAATTCTAGACTGCCGGCCATTTAGTAATTTGAAGACCCTGGCCGGCTGCCGGTCATATAGACACAGCGTTTTTTTATTCACAAATATGACCTGCACATGATACATAACTATGAAATAATCATAGCACAGGGTGCAAAAATACAACCCAAGAAAGTTATGAAAACCTTAATTGCGCACGATTAGTCTTCAAAAGGAATAAAAGAAAGACAGACTTGAACGATGAAGTTTACATTCGAGTTGTTTAAGTTTTCTAGTTGCCTTAATAATTATATGAATATACCACATACACCACATACATATACCACATACTCTCAATTATATGAATATGAGAGTTAAAAAGTGTAGTTGTATATTTATTGTAATTAATTTACAGAAATATTGTAAATAAATAAAGTATTGAAGTAATAAATTGTTGGTGGTGTTAAAAAAAACTGTTCAAAACTAACAACATTGCTAACTGGCAATGCTGAAAGAAGAAATATGTATGTATAAGAACATTTGTCACTAATTCAAAATCCTTAATCTAAACTTATTTATTGCTGTAACTGCAAGTCATTTATTGGTTCAGCTGCAAGGTAGCAATAAAATTATTGTTGTCAGAGTAACTATCTAGTAACTTTCATTTGTCTAATTATTCAAGTGACCTGATTATTTTAGGAGGCATTGAAGTTCTTACATGTAAGGGTTAGACAAGTCTTTATATGGGATAGCTGAACTTTAATTTTATATCCCCCCCTGTTGTTTTATGTAATTATTTTTCTCCAACCTGACCACTCATTAATAGTGTAATGCAATATTTCAAACAGTAATCATCATGAAAAAGAACTTTTGCAAGTTATGAAATTATGGTCTACCCCCAAAAAGGATAGCCCAAAGAGGGATGCACAAAAGGGTGACAAATGTGATTGCCTAAAACATGAAAAAATTTCTGACAGTAACAACAATTTTGCAAGGAAGAAAATACTTTTTTATTTAATGAGTCCTTTTTAGAGAGAGTTTTTTTTTCGTTTTTATAAATACAACAGAAATTCTAAAGTTTTAGGGCTACTTATACAATATTCAGTTTATATTGAATTGTGTTTGAACATTGAGCACATTAAGATTGCCATTTTTACCAAGGTCTGTCTTAAGCAACCTGAATAATGAAGAGTTTTTCTCTTGACTGTGGAAACAAGACACAATTGGCCATAAGCATCCAACATAACGAAATATCAATGACCTATGATCTTCGAAGTACTCCAAGAAAGATACGTCTTGGGTAGCAATATTGAATAGTTAAAAGTGTTCATAAACAGTTAAGCTATGGGTCACTTGGTAGACAATAAACAACTCCGAATCTCAGTATCCAAGCAGTCAAAACTATAAGAAGTAGCAGTAGCAGTAGAAAGTGAAACCATATGAAAGTCCCGGAGTAAATTTACATCACTTTTGTTTCTAAGACGACTCAAAAAATGGCTAAAAAACCGTTGTTGGTGAACTTTCGCACAAATTGCAGCTTTCACACATCAAGCAATCCAAAAACTGTCTTGTAATCTAAAACGGGAGCAACATATACCCACGAAGAAATGCCTTTTTCCCTACACTTACACGATTTGAAATAGTAGTTTGGCCGCCATTTTGAAACAAAAATCACGTGATCAAAATCTCCAGAAATCTTGGAGATTTTGATCACGTGATACCAGCCAACACCAGGGTCTTCTCCCCGACGACCGCCATATTGAATTGGAGTCGGCCGAGAGGGCCCTGGGAACGAGGTTGGGTTACTACTTCATGTTGAGGTGCTTGGATTGCTTGAGGTGATTTGCTTACTTTCATTGCTTGGCTTACTTGAGGTGCTTGACTTACTTCAGGTGCTTGACTTACTTGAGGTACTTGACTTACTTCAGGTGCTCGACTTACTTCAGGTGCTTCACTTACTTGAGGTGCTTGGCTTACTTCAAGTGCTTGGCTTGCTTCAGGTGCTTGACTTACTTGACGTGCTTCACTTACTTGAGGTGCTTGGCTTGCTTGAGGTGCTTGGCGTACTTGAGGTGCTTGACTTACTTTAGGTGCTTCACTTACTTCAGGTGATTGGCTTACTTTCATTACTTGAAGTGTTTCAAATATGTATGTACATAAATGTTCAAAGATATGATATCTGGGAGACTTGAGTTTCATATTTTCTTCAAAGTTTGAACATAGCAAAGAAGATGGTATATGTAAAGGCAAGCGGAAAGTTAAAAAAATAACCCTCCATGGCCAGCTGAGGTTTAACACCATTGAATTTAATATAAGCATAGTTAATGACACTTCATTAACCAAGATATAAGTATGTCCATAGCTGCCATAGGATGATTGTTAGGTCAATTTATTCGCTCCCGTATAAAAAGATATTTTGGTTAAAAAGTTCTGAAGGTTTTAATGCACTTTTTTTTCTTTATGTCAAGCAAACCAAATAGGAAGGTTTCTTGGTTTTCGTAGGGGATAAAAATTTCATCTCATTTGTTTGCGAAGAAACCACCGCTTCCTCCCCCTTATTATTATGCCAATTTTTTTTTTTGAACTATCGCTATCATTATAACTCGAAAATAACTGCACTACACATACCTTTATAGCGGAGCACCATACCTAAAACATTAACTGAGGAAAAATAATATTTCTATTTATGGGCTATAGTCCATAGCTTCAAATTAACCAAGGTAAGATGAACACCTACCGTGGTTATATTTAGCTTCGTTTTTGGCTTCAAATAACCACGGTAAGAGGAACGCCAATCGTGGTTATTTTAGCTTCGTTTTTGGCTTCAAAATAACCACGGTAAGAGGAACACCAATCGTGGTTATTTTTGCTTCGCTTTTGACTTCAAAATAACCAGTTTAAGGGTAACGTCCACATTGGTTATTTAAGCTCCATTTTTGGCTTAAAAAATAACCAATTTAAGAGTAAGGCCCAAATTGGTTATTTAGGCTTCATTTTTGGCTTAAGAATAACCTGCAATTTAAGAGTAAGGCCCACATTGGTTATTTTGGCTTCATTTTTGGCTTAAAAATAACCAATTTAAAAGTTTATAGATGATTATGATCAGCAGGACGATAAGAAAAATGAATATGAACAAGAGACTGAAGGGGTCCGCGAAGGTAAGGGTGACAGAAACATGGCAAATCCAGTAGACGTTACTATGGATACCAACAATATGAACAAGAGACTGGAGGGGTTCGCGAAGGTAAGGGTGACAGAAACATGTTACACAAAGTTACTCCCCTATCAAATATGGTGAAGATAATTCGGTTTTACAGTGGATATGAAGTCGCGAAAGAAATTGTCAAACTGCCTGTTGTGCTCGCATAAATATAATGAGTAAAGGGTGCGCTCCGCATCGAAGAACATCTTTGATTTCTCCACCTAAGCTTTTAATCCAAATCAAAAGTTTTTAAGACTTTGGAGCTCTGGCTACCTGCGCAGATAGATAGGGTCTATTAAAGTGCACGCATATGATATATTACCTTGAAAAAATTGCACAAATTCAAACAAATTAGTAAGTTCAGCGACTTTGTACAATTTTGTTAATCGACTTTTTCACGAATATAGATGTGAAATGCTCTCTAATGTGTATAATTATTATGATATCTATTTCGCGGTTTTAATGACTCATGAAAATACACTTATAAAGATAAATAACTTTAGGAATCTTGCGTTTTCATTGGTTGCGGAATTTAGCTGCGCAGGGCATTGTGGATATTCTATTGTCCCATAAGCCCCTTGGGTCACGAGCGAAAAAAAAAAACATGGAGGAGGAATATGAAGAGGAACGAAAAACATCGCTATTAGACGGTAAGAAATTTTCGGAAGCTAAAAAATAACTCTCGTATTATGTAATTTGAATGTTTTTACTTCTCTGTTGGCGTTTTTTTCCTGGTATTTGCTGTCTTTTCGTTGAATTAGCGAGTGTTTTTGTGGCACGTGCGAAGTTGTCATGGATTTACTGTAGAAACAAGTTTTCAAACATTCCTTTTGTGTTCATAGGATGGTTTTCTTATCTTTGAACAGTTAAAATATGTGTATTAATATTTTTTCGAACACTTTTGCCCAATTTTCCATTTCTTTAAAAGAATTTCTAAAACCAATTTTCTTCATACTTTGAAGACCAATACCTCTCCAAACCTACTCCTCCCTGTGAACAAAAAAATAAATAAATAAATAATTTGGTGTTGATAAGCATCGCCCGCTCTGAATATAAACTGCTAACACAACAATTTAAGCGTTCAAAAGGCTACGCCATTACTCAAAGCACTAGCTGTCTAGATTCCTCTCGCTAGTATTTACAATTATTACAATGAATGGTCTGAACCCAGGTGAATGGATATTTTTCGAAGTAACAATATTTCTCGAAGAGATAATATTTATGTTATGATCATCTGGGTGGATGTTGTCCTTAGAAGGACTGTTTGATGTGACTGACGTTTCGACAACCTGTGCGGAGGTCATCTTCAGAGTCAAGTGAAGAAAAAAGTCAGATATGGGACTTATTTATACTGCCACAATACAATAAACAATAGAACAATAGGTAGTGTTAAGAGATGATTCGTGTCACTTACTTAATTGGCGTCATTTCGGCTTTTGTTTAATAGCCTATTATATTGCGTGGGTAGTTTAATTGAGCGGTTGAGTGGATTCAGCTCAAACTATCAAACTTTTAAAATTATCGTTCTGTGATTCTCCCACATACCAACTATCAAAGTATCTAACAAATATACTACAGCCACTAACTAACGCCTCCAAACATAAGTTGCAGTCAACAGAGAACTTTATTAATAACATCAAAACATACTATGTACCTGATGATTATATGCTAGTATCTTTTGATGTAAAATCCGTGTTTACCAGTATTCCACTACAAATGGCCCTAGACTGCACTGAGGTCTTAATGATACTAATGACGATACACTTCCAGTACCCACTAATGAAATTATGAGTCTCCTTAAATTATGTCTTGAATCCACTTTTTTCCAATTTAATGGGAAACACTATAAACAGCTTCATGGCACAGCAATGGGTTCTCCTGTCTCTGTGGTTGTCGCAGAGATTGTAATGCAATACATTGAGAAACAAGCCCTTGCATCTTATAACAAACCACTGCCTTTTTGGCTTCGTTACGTTGATGATACTATAACCCCGTTACCCTTTGAACACATTGACGCGTTTCATGAGCACTTGAACCAACAAAATCCTCACGTTCAGTTTACTAGAGAGTTAGAGGAAAATGGGAAGATACCATTCCTAGATTGCCTAGTGAGCCGCCATAACAATGCTTTGCACACAACCGTATATCGTAAACCTACGAATACCGACAGGTTGCTTGATCAGTCATCCTATAATCCAACTATGCACAAAGCTACGACAATCAAAACTCTAACCAGGCGTGCCCAAATTGTATGTGACTCTCCAGACAGTCTATCTCACGAGACAGATAGACTTAGACGTATTTTCCTCAAGAACAATTACAGTGACAAATATATTGATGGCAACACTCATAAACCAAGTAGACCTAACAACAATGGAACAGCTGATTCACCAGAAACCTTTATCTCATTGCCATACATTAAAAGTACGTCAGAGACCATATCACGTATTCTACAACCATATGGGATTTGTGTCGCTCATAGACCAATATCCACTCTACGAAAGGTCCTGACTAAGGTCAAGGATCGTGATAGCCCAAACGATCGAGTCGGAGCTATTTATAAAATTTCATGTAATGATTGCCAGGCTACATATATTGGAGAGACTGGTAGATCGTTTAATACTTGAGGAACATCAAAGTGCAGTTGTGAAACATGATAATCGTAACAACATTGCCATGCATCATACCAAGACTGGCCATGCAATTGATTGGGAATCTAGTGAATGTCTTTCTTTTTGCAACAATAGAAAGCAACGCCTCGTGCTTGAGAGTTGGTTTACAAAGTTTGAGCTGAATCCACTCAACCGCTCAATTAAACTACCCACGCAATATAATAGGCTATTAAACAAAAGCCGAAATGACGCCAATTAAGTTAGCGACACGAATCATCTCAACACTACCTATTGTTTTATTGTTTATTGTATTGTGGCAGTATAGATAAGACCCATATCTGACTTTTTTCTTCACTTGACTCTGAAGATGACCTCCGCACAGGTTGTCGAAACATCAGTCACATCAAACAGTCCTTCTAAGGACAACATCCACCCGGATGATCTTCGAGAAATATTGTTACTTCGAAAAATAGTATTTACAATCTAAATCAATCTAGTTACTTCTATTATATCTATATGAAATCTTCCCAGGCTAGCCCAGTTTAGAAGGCTGTACCATGGTTCGAGTTTTTTCAGTTCTTTCTCATTCAGTAATTTTGTGCTTCTGAGCAATAAAGAAATCTAGATATAATACAGGATTCTAAGATTTTCTTTTAAGTTTTCATGGACACTTTATTGTCTGTGAGAACGTTCTTTAGATCGGGAAATTTATCAGTTGCACTGATAATTCTGTTGTCAACAAAAGAATCTTTTGAGTGGCTGTAAAATATATGTCCCAGATATTTAAATTCCTTAACATTCTCAATAAAAAGGTATAACTAGCTAAAACTAGTGTGAGCTGCGTCGGTGTTTCTAATGAAACAGTAATGATGAAAAGGTAAATTATACACCGTGAAAAAGATGAAAAAACTTACTGACGTTTCGGACGCCAGTCCTTCGTCGGAGTAAAAGAGGACTGACGAAGGACTAGCGTCCGAAACGTCAGTAAGTTTTTTCATCTTTTTCACGGTGTATAATTTACCTTTTCATCATTACTGTAACATTCTCAATATCGTTTCCAGAAATGTTCAGTGGACTTGTTGTTCATGAGTTGAAAGTAATTGAAAATTCAATTCATTCAATGCATTGTTACCACTGCTTTTGAAGACCACCAACTCATTTGTGCAGGCTAAGCCTTGTTTATGAGTCAGCTATTAACAGATAACATTACAATTCTGTGGGATTTCAACACAATAGTATGGTTCAAGGTATACAGTCTTTACATTACAATTAATTTTTTTAATTGTTAGCTTTTAAATGAAGCTAAGCCTTTACAAATGAGTCTTTAGTCATAAGATGCTGCAATATTGGACTATTGTAATTTCATTAGGGAGAGAGACATATTTTATTCTATTGGATTTTTCTGTTGAAATAAATTCCCATTCAATTCCCATTATTATAAAAACATATTTATTTGACAATTTCAGAGGTTTTGGCCCTTTGCAGTTAAGAGTCACATGTCTGTACTGGAGGGCAAAATTTTGTTTTTATATTAAATTGGTGATTCTTTTTAGCTCTTTGTAAAGAAATGAATGCAAAACGTGTATCCATTGTGTTACAGAATGCAGTTTTATTATGATCTCTTGAAACAGGTTGAAGAAAGTTTGTTTGCTCACCAGTATAATCACCCATGGGAATTTAAAATGTTCATTCATTTGCTGTCAGTGAATATAATCAGCACATGATTACTGAGCTGCAAAGGGCCTACTCCCATTCCATTCCCATTATTATAAAGACATATTTATTTGATTCCCAGTTCAGAGTTTTTGATTGGGAATTCATTCCCATGAGTGAGAAACTGTATTTAATTTCCAATCTAGAGGGTTTATTGGGAAATAATTGTTGTCCATCAAATTGATCCCAATAATTTACTGAATGTTGGTTTATTATAATTCTTTTCTTTTCTCAATATATAAAGAATTTCCCTCCAATATTTTTGAAATAGGAATAGGACATTTGACTACCATTCCCAAAATGCTTCATGAAATTTCATGAAAGAAAATTCATGAAGCATTTTGGGATTTTTAGGATAATTAGGAAAAACAAATTTGAATAAGAAAGAAAACTTATGAAGCATTTTGGGAATGGTAGTGAAATGACGCCATCATGCAAATGGCTTATTGAAAATGGTTTCCTGTGATGGCTGAGCTACAGCAGTAAATCTAATTTGGCTGGTCATAATGAGCAGTAACTTAAACACAGGACTCGTTATAGCAGAAAAATTTAATCTAGACTGACTTATGGATTCAGTCTCTCTATTAATCAATTTATAAGTAATGACTTTCCTAGACTTGAATTTTCTATTTTCATTTCAGGTGAGGGACAATATCTGGAGATGGACTTACTTTGCTCCCTCAGTATTGTTGCTAACCATATTTACTGGTAAGTTAATGTTTTACTCTTGCTAATGAAAATAGCTCAAACATTAATGAGCAAAACATTACAGCTGCGGAAGGGGTCATGAGTGAGTGCTGCTGGTCTTTAAGGTGTTTCAATACAGTTTCGTGATCACCAAACAGAACTTGTTCAATCGTTAAGTTGACAATGTTCTGTTTGCTGGAACATTCTAGAATTTATACTAGTTGTTGATCTTGGTTTGAAGTTTGTACTAATGTATATTTTATTAAGATCAAAGTCTTCAATGCAAGAAAATTGAGAAAAATCGAAAATTAAAAAACATAAAAGTGTGCATGATTCAGATGTGCTGTAGAAAAACTGTTAACTACTATGAATCCCCAATTCATGACAAACAAAATATCAAGGATTTAAAGAAATTCTTAATATGTTAGATTTGGAGAAAATAGCACGAACATTTCATACTCTCAGTTTTGTTTATTGCTTTTGCCCACTCAGTTCATTTGGTTCTATTGGGAAAAAATGAAATTTTTTCTTTTGATTCTTGTTTTTATACAAAGAGTCCTTCTTGTGAAATGGTTATTTCATCTGTGCTAACAATGCTCATTATTGTAACGTTAATTATCTTGTATATATGCATGGTAACCTCCATTTTGTTTTACAGATCCAAAGGCCTCTTAGGAGTGTGAAAGAACTAACACTGATTACTGTGACACTACTGTAACTGCGGTCACTTAGACCAGTTAGACACAGTGAACCAATCAAAATGTGATATGAAAACAACTATGAGTGCCAGAGCAAGGACAAGAACCTGTAATTCATCTCAGTATGGTGTTTCAGCACAAATCAGGTAAGTAAATATTATTATAGTTGTTCAGATATAACCCGAGTATTAGGCCCATGCAAGGGAAGGGGACAGGGGAGGAGATCAGAGGGAAGAAAGTGGACCTTGTGTTGAGTTTCCATATTCTGGATGCACATCTGATTGGACAAGGATTTACCAAAAGTATAATTACAAATCTTCCACTTCATCACTAAATTATCGGAGAGATATATTTATAACCAGGTTATTAGGGTGAGGTGTTGATAAACCTCAATAGAATTAGGGTGAGGTGGGGATAAACCTCAATAGAATTAGGGTGAGGTGTTGATAAACCTGAATAGAATTAGGGTGAGGTGGGGATAAACCTCAATAGAATTAGGGTGAGGTGGGGATAAACCTCAATAGAAATAAAGTGAGGTGCAGATAAACCTCAATAGAAATAAAGTGAGGTTGGGATAAACCTCAGTAGAATTAGGGTGAGGTGGGGATAAAACTCAAGAGAAATAGGGTGAGGTGGGGATAAACCTCAATAGAATTAGGGTGAGGTGGGGATAAACCTCAATAGAATTAGGGTGAGGTGGGGATAAACCTCTATAGAATTAGGGTGAGGTGGGGATAAACCTCAATAGAATTAGGGTGAGGTGGGGATTAACCTCAATAGAATTAGGGTGAGGTGGGGATAAACCTCAATAGAAATAAAGTGAGGTGCAGATAAACCTCAATAGAAATAAAGTGAGGTGGGGATAAACCTGAATAGAATTAGGGTGAGGTGGGGATAAACCTCAATAGAATTAGGGTGAGGTGTTGATAAACCTCAATAGAATTAGGGTGAGGTGGGGATAAGCCTCAAGAGAAATAGGGTGACATGTACTTGTATTGGATACTTGAGGATTTTTCGTACATTGTTTTCAGGAAAAGGCAAGTGATGTACTTGGGATTTTTTGGTAGGGTTGCAGAATCAACCTAGTTGATTTGACTTGGAAATTTTAAAATTTTGAATTCTCTGGACTTGTCTTGTAATGCATGTTGTGTTTTAAAAATAAAGATTTATAATGGAGTATTTTTTTTCTGTATTTTAATTAATTCCATCTTTACCATCTCCACGCCCTTTTTGACAATTGCCACCCTAAGTGCCGCCAGCACCAATACCTCCTCGATGTCTCACCACCAATACCTCCTTGAGGTCTCGCCAGCACCAATACCTCCTAGAGGTCTGGCCAGCACCACCACCTTTAATGTATTCAATTAAGTATTAATGTATTCAGAGTCTGCTGAGGGTCTGGGTCTATAATTTATTCAATTAAGTATTAATGTATTCAGAAACTGCTGAGGGACTGGGTCTATAATTTATTCAATTAAGCATTAATGTATTCAGAAACAGCTGAGGGACTGGGCCTCTAATTTATTCAATTAAGTATTAATGTATTCACAAACAGCTGAGGGACTGGGCCTCTAATTCATTCAATTAAGTATTAATGTATTCACAAACAGCTGAGGGACTGGGCCTCTAATTTATTCAATTAAGTATTAATGTATTCACAAACAGCTGAGGGACTGGGCCTATAATTTATTCAATTAAGTATTAATGTATTCACAAACAGCTGAGGGACTGGGCCTATAATTTATTCAATTAAGTATTAATGTATTCACATGGGTGAGTGAGAGGCTATATGTAGAGGAATCTATCGTTCCAGATGACATGGCTGCGGCGTGAGTAAGGCTCATAGTAATTATGTTATCACGAAATAGAACGATTGAAGCACAACACTTGAAGTAAGGTATTTTTGATTTTGCAAGTAGATTTTAAGGTTCATTTTCAGCTTGTGATAACTGTAAATTTTGGATAATGACATTTTTCCATATTTGTGGCTTTTTAGAATTTATATGATAATTTACATTTACCATCCCATTTTGTATGATTATTTTATTGTTAGTTAGGTGTTTTAGGGCATCGAACAAAATGGATTTTTGAATTTGGGTTCCCTTTAGGAAATTCCTAGCTATGCTCCCCCACCCCCTCCCCCTTCACCCAATGCTGAACTCTTGGTATTCGGTAACATTTTCCATTTGTCTTTTCTTTAGTTGATTATTATAGTTTTGTTGCTGTAGGTAAACTGTAAACATATCACTGTTGTGACACACCCATGAATAGTAAGATATGACTATTTATACTGCTACTCACACTAACCTTCACAGTGACTGTCATTTACGCCATCAGCGCACTCCCATAAAATCTGCAAAGAGCCATCACCTAATATCCTTACCCACAACCTTCAGCAAGAGAACAGGCAACTGATAATGGCAACAAGGTTAGACTCTGTCAGGTTAATCGGTAATTTTTTTGCACTGTCTGACGATGATACCTAGCCTGGTAGGGCAACTTCGGTTAGCACTGATAGGGCCTTGTGGGATCACTCTTTGTCTGGCCCCTACCCTTCGACCTGTCCGGCATGGGTGACCCTAACAGGAGTACATGACTCCCGCCGGCATAGCTCTAGGGGTCACTGGGACACGCAAACCGCCTCACCACGATAAGGTGGCAATCCCATCGAGACGGGTTAGGACCTTGTGTGACTGGTATCAAGTGTATAGAGTGTGTGCAACCATGTGACTCAAAATTCATTGAGATATAAATAACGATGAAACAGCCACCATCTTGGTTGATCTAACAAGAGAAGCTGATGAGGAATGCTTTGTAATCGTCAACCAAGACAGCGGCGATGAAGTAACATGCACCTACTCTATTTCATTTTTCTGGTGTACAAAAAAAGTAGTCATGTTAGGGAGTGTTTTAAACTAGTAAAGAATTCCTAGTAGATTTTGGGGAAAAATCTTAAACTAGCAGCCAATATCATGATATTAATTTGTTCAAAATTAAAACAATATTAAAACTGGAATAATTAACTGAATTAAAAAAAACCATTTCATTTGTGATTTCTTTCTGAATTCATTTATTTATAGTCTTAGAGGTTTTGAATAAAACAAACTTATGCTCTTATAACCTTTCTGTGATGGATTACAGTGTGCTGAAAATAGTGTTGAATGATGAAGTTTTCCATAAAAGTATTGTAAACCATTAAGAAAACATTCCTACAAAAACACATTGAATATTTTGTGAAATAAACTTGATTGCAGGACTCAAAATAGATGCAAAAAATACAATCTCTATTTCCTGATTGCAAGTAAGATAAAATAATTGTCACCCATGATATTGAGAATAATGTCAACAGAAATATTCAGTCAAAATTCACTTGTCAAGGAACACTTGTCACAAACATTTGTGTTATTTTGAGCCCTGCGCAGGCCTTTTCTGAGTTTGATAAACAGGATGCATTGTGGTCTAGCTTGGGTACAAAGAACATGGCATGATGGACAGTGTTACCTCTATTAATATAAGGTAGTAGAGTAGATTTGCTCAAGGTTTCCCTCCTCAGTGCTTCAAGGGTTTTTCTCTTGCACTCTCCTCTCATGGTGTCATATGTGCTTCAAGGGCTTTTATCTTGGGCCCCAGCTTTCTTCCCTAGACAAAACCAACTTCTTAATTCAATGTATGGTATTTGAGTGAAAAGTCTAAAGGTTCTGCTATGCTATGCAATTTTCTCAGCAACTTGTCTCACATTGCTTAACTTGCAGCATTGCTAGTTTTTCCTTTCTAAATATGGATATACAGTGAAACCTCTCTGAGACAGACACTCTAAGGACTGCACCAAGTGTTTGTCTCAGAGAGGTGTCTGTCTTATACATACATTATGTAATATGACACCTGATAAAAAAAGTTGTACAATCATGTGAGAATGCACTGTACAAATGATACCATCATTACTGTACATTGTTTAGTACAATAATTTCTATCACAGTTTTAAATGTTAAAGTAAAGTACATTAATGTTGTACATAACATATCCATATTTATCTACACCGACTGTGGTTAGTGCAGAATAGATGTGTAGTCATTATGAGTTCTGTAAATGAACACTGTATATGTATGCCGTACCTTGTTGTGTACAAATTACTAAAAAGAAATTACTTAAAAGATACAGTTACTTCCTTAGTATTTATTTATCTGTGTAATCAATTATCACAATTTGTCTGTTGACCTCTTCAAAATGTCCGTAGTGCATCTTACAGAGTGTTGGTTTTATAGAGTATAGATACAGTAAAATGACCATCGACAGGCAAGTACTGGAAAAGGTGTGTGTCTTATCTGCATGTCCACTTAGAGAGGTTTCACTGTAATCAAAGGTGCTTTAAGTTGAGATGTGAATGACAGATTGCTTTTATGCAATTAACAAGCATGAGAGATGGTTTGAAGTGTACTGTAGTGGTTCTCTAACATCCCTCTGATATTGGTTAGTAATGATGAGTTCGGGGAGATGGAACCACCATTAAAAGTGGTCATCCAAGCCACTTGAAACCCTAAACATTTGCAGATGTAATTTTAAAGGCAGCACCTTCTCCTCAGTCATTTTAAGACCCTGAGTGTTGGTCCAGCAGGGACGCGAACCATGACCTCCTGCACGAAAGTCTGATGCTCAACCAACTGAGCCAACTGGTTGGTGGTTCAGCAACTTGCAACATATATTTTGGCTTCTTGGGGGGGAAATGTGAAATGTGCGCATACATCAGTTGAAATTGTAAGAAAGGTTGTTGGACAAGTGATACACTGTGCAATATTATTGTTGATGTCTTTAGCATGAGTATTTCTACAATAGACAGCGCTTGCAACGAAAGACATTTTGCTAGTTGTCAGTGATTGTATAGGAGACTGGCCTTTATGAGAAATATATAAGTTTTCATATAAACTTTGATGTAGCTTTATCTCTCTGATAAAGTCATCCTCATTAGTATTCTTTATGTATAAAGACACAAGTCATTATATAACAATAACATTCTTGTACCTTTGTACCCGATAAAGTCCTCTTCATTTTAGTATTTAGTAAATAATTATTATTTGTTGAATGCTAAAATGAAGAGGACTTTATCGGGTACAAAGGTACAGGAATGTGTGTGTGTGGTCACTAAAACACTATGTACAGTATGTTACCATGATATCACAGCTTGTTTAGAAGGGAAAGAATGATCAGCAAAAAAATAATTGGGACTCCTTTACCTCTACAGCTGAATTAATAGCTCTGAATAATATCTGGTTTTATTTATTTTTAAGCCTTTGTTTATCCTAGAATATATATAGTATATGGTTGGTATTAATGCTTCCGTTAGTTCTAAAGAGTCAGTACTTATTAGGCTTACTGGGCTATTCCTTCTTGATAATTTGGGCTATACGTCTAATATTGGGAGTACAGCATATGGAACATCAAGGTGTACATTTGCAAAAAGCAATACTATATTCATCTAACTGAAATAATGAATATAACCTGGTATTTAATTAAAAGAATATGGAACTGTAATGGTATTTTTTAAGTAAGCTTAAACTAAAATGAACCAGTGGAATCAGGGAGGGGTGCGCACACCCTGCACCTCTCCCCTGGATCTACAACTGGGTTTAATTAAATCTAAAAAATCGAACTGGTTCATATATACAGTATTCAAAAAGCATCATTATTTTAATCATGGTTTACATGAAAGCTATTTTAAATTTATATTTTCAAAATAGCCAGCATTCAGTATTACTAGTTACAACAAAAACACTAAAGCCTAACATGACGTCATCATCATTAACATATTGGAAGTATAAATCTTCATAACTTAGAGACGCATCACTCAAATCAAGAAATATTTAACCAATCAAGTATTTACTTTATGCAGAACCGGTACTGAATGTATTGTCAAAGGGTTCATTTACAATGTACGATTTTTAGTTCAAAACTGATTCAGAGCAAATATGAAACGACAGTTCAAAATAGAATGCCTTTTTAAAGGACGAAGAAACCCAGAAAACACGAAATAAACCTTATCATAGCATTTGTATGGATTAGTGTAGCATATAAGCATTTCTTACCGGATAAAGGATGGTATTCTGATCCACGTTTTTCTCCTTTTTCCGCCATCTTGTTTGTTTATGTTTTCGATAAAGCTCGCACAGCATCATGGGACACCACAGGGATACCATGTAGAAAACAAACCATAAGTCCATCGCTCTTTTGTTGGGTTTATTCCAAATGGACAAGAGTGAAAACCCTGTCTAATGGAATCAGTATAAATTTGATTCCTTAAAGTTTACAGTACCTTTTCACCATACCACTACCACTCATGTAATGTGTTCTTTTAGGTACCCGCAAAACCCGTACAATTTCAGAGGAACGTGATCATCGTGGATGATTCTACACTAAGACAGACAGTCTGGGGCACTGTCTCTTCTCTCCTCTTCACTTCAAGGTCTCTTCACTTTTCTTTTCTTCTATTCACTCCACTCCACTTCACTTCACTTCACTTCACTTTACTTTACTTTTCTTCACATCACTTCGCCTCACTTCATTTCACTTCTCTTTTCCTCACTTCTCTTCACTTCACTTTGCTTCTCTTTTCCTCACTTCTCTTCTCTTCGCTTCACTTCTCTTCACCTCTCTTTTCCTCACCTTTCTTCACTTCATTTTTCTACCACAGGAGGAACTGCAGAACTCTGAGACGCTGGAAATTGGCTGAAATCGTCAACAAGAGGCAAAGAATGGGCCAAAGATGAAGGACCATTAGCCTGAAGGTCAACACCAAGTATTTTATTGATTTTTTCCTCTTGAAATATTTTGTTGCCAGTGTTGGAAATTATCCGATAGATGTAAACTAACGTTAGAATTCAATTCCACGTGTTTTTCGCTCCCACTTTTGTTTTTTTTTGCCTCGGTGTACTCATCTCCTGGAGCATTGACGCTGGCAGTCACAAGCAAAGCATTCAAAGAAGAGAAGAGCAGAGCAGAGCAGAGAAGGGAAGGGAAGGGAAGGGAAGGGAAGGGAAGAAAAGAAAAGAGAGGAGAAGAGAAGAGAAGAGAAGAGAAGAGAAGAGAAGAGAATTAGAGAAGAAAAGAGAATTAGAGAAGAAAAGAGAAGAGAAGAGAAAAGAAGTGAATAGAAGAAAAATGAAGTGAAGAAAGGTGAGGAAAAGAGAGGTGAAGAGAAGTGAAGCGAAGTGAGGAAAAGAGAAGTGAAATGAAGTGAGGCGAAAGTGATGTGAAGAAAAGTAAAGTGAAGTGAAGTGAAGTGAAGTGGAGTGTAGTGAATAGAAGAAAAGAAAAGTGAAGAGACCTTGAAGTGAAGAGACGAGAAGAGACAGTGCCCCAGACTGTCTGTCTTAGTGTAGAATCATCCACGATGATCACGAAATTATACGGGTTTTGCGGGTACCTAAAAGAACACATTACATGATTGGTAGTGGTATGGAGAAAAGGTACTGTAAACTTTTAAGGAATCAAATTTATACTGATTCCATTAGACAGGGTTTTCACTCTTGTCCATTTGGAATAAACCCAACAAAAGAGCGATGGACTTATGGTTTGTTTTCTACATGGTATCCCTGTGGTGTCCCATGATGCTGTGCGAGCTTTATCGAAAACATAAACAAACAAGATGGCGGAAAAAGGAGAAAAACGTGGATCAGAACACCATCCTTTATCCGGTAAGAAATGCTTATATACTACACTAATCCATACAAATGCTATGATAAGGTTTATTTCGTGTTTTCTGGGTTTCTTCGTCCTTTAAAAAGGCATTCTATTTTGAACTGTCGTTTCATTTTTGCTCTCAATCAGTTTTGAACTAAAAATCGTACATTGTAAATGAAACCTTTGACAATACATTCAGTACCAGTTCTGCATAAAGTAAATACTTGATTGGTAAAGTTTTTCTTGATTTGAGTGATGCGTCTCTAAGTTATAAAGGTTTATACTTCCAATATGTTAATGATGATGACGTCATGTTAGGCTTTAGTGTTTTTGTTGTAACTATAGTAATACTGAATGCTGGCCATTTTGAAAATATAAATTTAAAATAGCTTTCATGTAAACCATGAGTAAAATAATGATGCTTTTTGAATACTGTATCTATGAACCAGTTCGATTTTTTAGATTTAATTAAACCCAGTTGCAGATCCAGGGGAGAGGTGCAGGGTGTGCGCACCCCTCCCTGATTCCACTGGTTCATTTTAGTTTAAGCTTACTTAAAAAATACCATTACAGTTCCATATTCTTTTAATTAAATACCAGGTTATATTCATTATTTCAGTTAGATGAATATAGTATTGCTTTTTGCAAATTTACATCTCGATGTTCCATACGCTGTACTCCCAATATTAGACGTATAGCCCAAATTATCAAGAAGGAATAGCCCAGTAAGCCTAATAAGTACTGACTAACGGAAGCATTAATACCAACCATATACTATATATATTGTAGGATAAACAAAGGTTTAAAAAAAAATTAAAACCAGATATTATTCAGAGCTATTAATTCAGCTGTAGAGGTAAAGGAGTCCCAATTATTTTTTTGCTGATCATCTAAACAAGCTGTGATATCATGGTAACATACTGTACATAGTGTTTTAGTGACCACACACACACATTCCTGTACCTTTGTACTCGATAAAGTCCTCTTCATTTTAGCATTCAACAAATAATAATTATTTGCTAAATACTAAAATGAAGAGGACTTTATCAGGTACAAAGGTACAAGAATGTTATTGTTATATAATGACTTGTGTCTTTATACATAAAGAATACTAATGAGGATGACTTTATCAGAGAGATAAAGCTACATCAAAGTTTATATGAAAACTTGTATATATTTCTCATAAAGGCCAGTCTCCTATACAATCACTGACAACTAGCAAAATGTCTTTCGTTGCAAGCGCTGTCTATTGTAGAAATACTCATGCTAAAGACATCAACAATATTTGCACAGTGTATATCACTTCTCCAACAACCTTTCTTACAATTTCAACTGAATGTATGCATCAGGTGTCATATTACGTAATGTATGTATAAGACAGACACCTCTCTGAGACAAACACTTGGTGCAGTCCTTAGAGTGTCTGTCTCAGAGAGGTTTCACTGTATATCCATATTTAGAAAGGAAAAACTAGCAATGCTGCAAGTTAAGCAATGTGAGACAAGTTGCTGAGAAAATTGCATAGCATAGCAGAACCTTTAGACTTTTCACTCAAATACCATACATTGAATTAAGAAGTTGGTTTTGTCTAGGGAAGAAAGCTGGGGCCCAAGATAAAAGCCCTTGAAGCACATATGACACCATGAGAGGAGAGTGCAAGAGAAAAACCCTTGAAGCACTGAGGAGGGAAACCTTGAGCAAATCTACTCCCATATGACACTAACTTCAGTAACAAACTTTGCCTTGATGATCATGAGGGGAAAGTACTCTTACGATTTTGACATTTTTCTTTTGTTTTTATTTTCTAGCTGCACCAAATCTGTCATATTCAGTCATACATGTACTAAGCTGTTGTGCTGCAAAGCCTTGTGAGATAATGCAGTGCCATCAAGATCAAGACAATCAGTGCTGATGACAGGAATCATTGACCAATGATAAGGATATCAGCATAAGATAAAAATTCATCTGTGTCTGGGGTATGGATATAATCTTTGGAACTAAACTCACTGGGTAGATGGGTTAAGTTGGGGTAAGATTAAGTGAGTAAGTGAGGCATGGTAGGTTAGGGTATATTGTGATGAACTTTATCTAGGACTTTATCTAGGCCTAGGAGGAAAAAACTGCCTTTAGTTTGATTTGAGAAAAAAAAGAAAATTAAAGTAGTACCTCTATTCAGCGGCCACCCTCTATGTAGTGGCCACTTTTCAAAGTCCCCAAATATTTGTGACTCAAGAACTGTATTTAATACCTCTATACAATGGCCACCTCTATTGAGCAGCTGCAGCCACTATTTTGTGGTCCTAAATGCTATTATACCTCAATGGCCACAAAGTCCTATTGGTGATACTTCCTATGTTATGAGCTTGATAACAGCAGCAAATTCTTCTTTATAATCTTCATTGTGACAAGCTTCAATTCAACTCAAACATCCAGTATCATGGTGGTTCTTGTTGAGAAACATTTTTACAGTAGTTTCAGTGGAAATTACAGTGCAACAGTGAAAGTTCTCAAAGAGTTTCTAGAGGGAGTTACAAAATGATTTTCAAATTCAAATGTTCTTAAAATCATAGTCACAAATTGCTCACACACAATCAATATAGCTGCATTTTCTAGCCATTATGTGGTTATCTGGTGAGTTGTAGTATATCCATTAAGTGGCCAACCTCTATTAAGCAGCCACTTGGCTAGGCCCAGAGGGGGGCACCTTAATAGAGGTAACACTGTCCATCATGCCATGTTCTTTGTACCCAAGCTAGACCACAATGCATCCTGTTTATCAAACTCAGAAAAGGCCTGCGCAGGGCTCAAAATAACACAAATGTTTGTGACAAGTGTTCCTTGACAAGTGAATTTTGACTGAATATTTCTGTTGACATTATTCTCGATATCATGGGTGACAATTATTTTATCTTACTTGCAATCAGGAAATAGAGATTGTATTTTTTGCTGCTATTTTGAGTCCTGCAATCAAGTTTATTTCACAAAATATTCAATGTGTTTTGTAGGAATGTTTTCTTAATGGTTTACAATACTTTTATGGAAAACTTCATCATTCAACACTATTTTCAGCACACTGTAATCCATCACAGAAAGGTTATAAGAGCATAAGTTTGTTTTATTCAAAACCTCTAAGACACTCACTATAAATAACTGAATTCAGAAAGAAATCACAAATGAAATGTTTTTTAAAAATTCAGTTAATTATTCCAGTTTTAATATTGTTTTAATTTTGAACAAATTAATATCATGATATTGGCCGGCTGCTAGTTTAAGATTTTTCCCCAAAATCTACTAGGAATTCTTTACTAGTTTAAAACACCCCCTAACATGACTATTTTTTTTGTACACCAGAAAAATGAAATAGTGTAGGTGCATGTTACTTCATCGCCGCTGTCTTGGTTGACGATTACAAAGCATTCCTCATCAGCTTCTCTTGTTAGATCAACCAAGATGGTGGCTGTTTCATCGTTATTTATATCTCAATGAATTTTGAGTCACATGGTTGCACACACTCTATACACTTGATACCAGTCACACAAGGTCCTAACCCGTCTCGATGGGATTGCCACCTTATCGTGGTGAGGCGGTTTGCATGTCCCAGTGACCCCTAGAGCTATGCCGGCGGGAGTCATGTACTCCTGTTAGGGTCACCCATGCCGGACAGGTCGAAGGGTAGGGGCCAGACAAAGAGTGATCCCACAAGGCCCTATCAGTGCTAACCGAAGTTGCCCTACCAGGCTAGGTATCATCGTCAGACAGTGCAAAAAAATTACCGATTAACCTGACAGAGTCTAACCTTGTTGCCATTATCAGTTGCCTGTTCTCTTGCTGAAGGTTGTGGGTAAGGATATTAGGTGATGGCTCTTTGCAGATTTTATGGGAGTGCGCTGATGGCGTAAATGACAGTCACTGTGAAGGTTAGTGTGAGTAGCAGTATAAATAGTCATATCTTACTATTCATGGGTGTGTACAACAGTGATATGTTTACAGTTTACCTACAGCAACAAAACTATAATAATCAACTAAAGAAAAGACAAATGGAAAATGTTACCGAATACCAAGAGTTCAGCATTGGGTGAAGGGGGAGGGGGTGGGGGAGCATAGCTAGGAATTTCCTAAAGGGAACCCAAATTCAAAAATCCATTTTGTTCGATGCCCTAAAACACCTAACTAACAATAAAATAATCATACAAAATGGGATGGTAAATGTAAATTATCATATAAATTCTAAAATGCCCCAAATATGGAAAAATGTCATTATCCAAAATTTACAGTTATCACAAGCTGAAAATGAACCTTAAAATCTACTTGCAAAATCAAAAATACCTTACTTCAAGTGTTGTGCTTTAATCGTTCTATTTCGTGATAACATAATTACTATGAGCCTTACTCACGCCGCAGCCATGTCATCTGGAACGATAGATTCCTCTACATATAGCCTCTCACTCACCCATGTGAATACATTAATACTTAATTGAATAAATTTATAGGCCCAGTCCCTTAGCTGTTTGTGAATACATTAATACTTAATTGAATAAATTAGAGGCCCAGTCCCTCAGCTGTTTGTGAATACATTAATACTTAATTGAATAAATTAGAGGCCCAGTCCCTCAGCTGTTTGTGAATACATTAATGCTTAATTGAATAAATTAGAGGCCCAGTCCCTCAGCTGTTTGTGAATACATTAATGCTTAATTGAATAAATTATAGACCCAGTCCCTCAGCAGTTTCTGAAACATTAATACTTAATCGAATAAATTATAGACCCAGTCCCTCAGCAGACTCTGAATACATTAATACTTAATTGAATACATTAAAGGCCGTCCCCCAACAGACTCTGAATATATTAATTGAATGCATTATAGATCACGTCACTCTGATATATAAATCACTGTTGTGCAGTAAAACCTAAGGATAGTGGGGTGTGGTTATTTTGTAATTCTCCTACTTGCAATAATCCTCACAGTACAAAGGCTGCCATGCCATCGAGGTACTCTCATGGGTCTGTAGGGAGTTCAGAGTCTGATATTCTTATCACCAGTGTTCACCATTAGAGGAGTTTCTGGTATGGTTTCATAAGATGGCTGTTGTCGGGACAGTAATTTTACTGCTGTGGTCCTGGTAAGCGTGGGTAGCAACAATCTGTGCTGGTGGGACCTCGAGGAGGTGGTGGTGCTGGCCAGACCTCTAGGAGGTATTGGTGCTGGCGAGACCTCAAGGAGGTATTGGCGAGACCTCGAGGAGGTATTGGTGCTGGCGGCACTTAGGGTGGTAATTGTCAAAAAGGGCGTGGAGATGGTAAAGATGGAATTAATTAAAATACTGAGAAAACATACTCCATTGTAAGTCCATTGTAAATCTTTATTTTTTAAACACAACATGCATTACAAGACAAGTCCAGAGAATTCAAAGTTTAAAAATTTCCAAGTCAAATCAACTAGGTTTGAAAAAATGCCAAGTGCCAAATTCTGCAACCCTACCAAAAAATTCCAAGTACATCACTTGCCTTTTCCTGAAAACAATGTACAAAAAATCCTTCAGTATCCAATACAAGTACATGTCACCCTATTTCTCTTGAGGCTTATCCCCGCCTCACCTTAATTCTATTGAGGTTTATCAACACCTCACCCTAATTCTATTCAGGTTTATCCCCACCTCACCCTAATTCTATTGAGGTTTATCCCCACCTCACCCTAATTCTATTGAGGTTTATCCCCACCTCACCCTAATTCTATTGAGGTTTATCCTCACCTCACCCTAATTCTATTGAGGTTTATCCCCACCTCACCCTAATTCTATTTAGGTTTATCAACACCTCACCCTTATTCTATTGAGGTTTATCCCCACCTCACCCTAATTCTATTGAGGTTTATCAACACCTCACCCCAATTCTATTGAGGTTTATCAACACCTCACCCCAATTCTATTGAGGTTCATCCCCACCTCACCCTAATTCTATTGAGGTTCATCCCCACCTCACCCTAATTCTATTGAGGTTTATCCCCACCTCTCTTTATTTCTATTGAGGTTTATCCCCACCTCACCTATCAACACCTCACCCTAATAACCTGGTTATAAATATATCTCTCTGATAATTTAGTGATGAAGTGGAAGATTTGTAATTATACTTTTGGTAAATCCTTGTCCAATCGGATGTGCATCCAGAATATGGAAACTCAACACAAGGTCCACTTTCTTCCCTCTGATCTCCTCCCCTGCCCCCTTCCCTTGCATGGGCCTAATACTCAGGTTATATCTGAACAACTATAATAATATTTACTTACCTGATTTGTGCTGAAACACCATACTGAGATGAATTACAGGTTCTTGTCCTTGCTCTGGCACTCATAGTTGTTTTCATATCACATTTTGATTGGTTCACTGTGTCTAACTGGTCTAAGTGACCGCAGTTACAGTAGTGTCACAGTAATCAGTGTTAGTTCTTTCACACTCCTAAGAGGCCTTTGGATCTGTAAAACAAAATGGAGGTTACCATGCATATATACAAGATAATTAACGTTACAATAATGAGCATTGTTAGCACAGATGAAATAACCATTTCACAAGAAGGACTCTTTGTATAAAAACAAGAATCAAAAGAAAAAATTTCATTTTTTCCCAATAGAACCAAATGAACTGAGTGGGCAAAAGCAATAAACAAAACTGAGAGTATGAAATGTTCGTGCTATTTTCTCCAAATCTAACATATTAAGAATTTCTTTAAATCCTTGATATTTTGTTTGTCATGAATTGGGGATTCATAGTAGTTAACAGTTTTTCTACAGCACATCTGAATCATGCACACTTTTACGTTTTTTAATTTTCGATTTTTCTCAATTTTCTTGCATTGAAGACTTTGATTTTAATAAAATATACATTAGTACAAACTTCAAACCAAGATCAACAACTAGTATAAATTCTAGAATGATCCAGCAAACAGAACATTGTCAACTTAACGATTGAACAAGTTCTGTTTGGTGATCACGAAACTGTATTGAAACACCTTAAAGACCAGCAGCACTCACTCATGACCCCTTCCGCAGCTGTAATGTTTTGCTCATTAATGTTTGAGCTATTTTCATTAGCAAGAGTAAAACATTAACTTACCAGTAAATATGGTTAGCAACAATACTGAGGGAGCAAAGTAAGTCCATCTCCAGATATTGTCCCTCACCTGAAATGAAAATAGAAAATTCAAGTCTAGGAAAGTCATTACTTATAAATTGATTAATAGAGAGACTGAATCCATAAGTCAGTCTAGATTAAATTTTTCTGCTATAACGAGTCCTGTGTTTAAGTTACTGCTCATTATGACCAGCCAAATTAGATTTACTGCTGTAGCTCAGCCATCACAGGAAACCATTTTCAATAAGCCATTTGCATGATGGCGTCATTTCACTACCATTCCCAAAATGCTTCATAAGTTTTCTTTCTTATTCAAATTTGTTTTTCCTAATTATCCTAAAAATCCCAAAATGCTACATGAATTTTCTATCATGAAATTTCATGAAGCATTTTGGGAATGGTAGTCAAATGTCCTATTCCTATTTCAAAAATATTGGAGGGAAATTCTTTATATATTGAGAAAAGAAAAGAATTATAATAAACCAACATTCAGTAAATTATTGGGATCAATTTGATGGACAACAATTATTTCCCAATAAACCCTCTAGATTGGAAATTAAATACAGTTTCTCACTCATGGGAATGAATTCCCAATCAAAAACTCTGAACTGGGAATCAAATAAATATGTCTTTATAATGATGGGAATGGAATGGGAGTAGGCCCTTTGCAGCTCAGTAATCATGTGCTGATTATATTCACTGACAGCAAATGAATGAACATTTTTAATTCCCATGGGTGATTATACTGGTGAGCAAACAAACTTTCTTCAACCTGTTTCAAGAGATCTTTAAGGAAAAGTGACAGTATTAATTCTTTCAAGCGAGAACTTAAAGTACATTTAACTAAATTAGATCAATTCTTATAGTTTTATTATTATTATATTTAGCTAGATTTTAAGTCTTATATTCTAGAGTGCATGCCGGGAGAGTGTGAAGCAACTGCTGGATTTTTGGTGCGTAATGGTGTTTAGTTGTCGACTGGTATTTGGCGGCTGCCTGGGGGTTGATCCGGGCGTGGAACATAGACACAGGGAGGTGCAGAGACACAAAGGGAGGCATTCTGGCGTTCTTTGTAACGCGTTGTGTGTTTCTTTGTCTCTCTTCATTTCTTTGTTTTTGCGCCTGGGTTGATTCTTGGTTGGTCGGTGACTGTTGGTTGATGACTGGGCACTGTTGCGCCCTAGACAGTAATTTGTTTCACACTTTTCTGGCATGCACTCTACGCATTGTATATATATATATTTTAATGTATTAGTTTCCTAGAGCTTT
This sequence comes from Actinia equina, assembly GCA_011057435.1. Classification (NCBI taxonomy): domain Eukaryota; kingdom Metazoa; phylum Cnidaria; class Anthozoa; order Actiniaria; family Actiniidae; genus Actinia; species Actinia equina. Next base: position 231,553 of record WHPX01001287.1, read on the forward strand.
TCTTAAGGTAGCCTCGTTGTTAAGGGAATTTCTTTCCTGTTTAGAGGTTTTCCTCAGTTTTGCAACCTTGTTCATATATATATATTTTAACTGAAAACTATTAAAGTAAAGTAAAGTAAGTAAAGATCATAATAAAACTGCATTCTGTAACACAATGGATACACGTTTTGCATTCATTTCTTTACAAAGAGCTAAAAAGAATCACCAATTTAATATAAAAACAAAATTTTGCCCTCCAGTACAGACATGTGACTGTTAACTGCAAAGGGCATATTTATTCATAGCCAAAACCTCTGAAATTGTCAAATAAATATGTTTTTATAATAATGGGAATTGAATGGGAATTTATTTCAACAGAAAAATCCAATAGAATAAAATATCTCTCTCCCTAATGAAATTACAATAGTCCAACATTGCAGCATCTTATGACTATAGACTCAATTGTAAAGGCTTAGCTTCATTTAAAAGCTAACAATTAAAAAAAATTAATTGTAATGTAAAGACTGTATACCTTGTATACTATTGTGTTGAAATCCCACAGAATTGTAATGTTATCTGTTAATAGCTGACTCATAAACAAGGCTTAGCCTGTACAAATGAGTTGGTGGTCTTCAAAAGCAGTGGTAACAATGCATTGAATGAATTGAATTTTCAATTACTTTCAACTCATGAACAACAAGTCCACTGAACATTTCTGGAAAAGAAAATTTGTTTTAGAAATTCTTTTAAAGAAGTGGAAAATTGGGCAAAAGTGTTCGAAAAAATATTGATACACATATTTTAACTGTTCAAAGATAAGAAAACCATCCTATGAACACAAAAGGAATGTTTGAAAACTTGTTTCTACAGTAAATCCATGACAACTTCGCACGTACCACAAAAACACTCGCTAATTCAACGAAAAGACAGCAAATACCAGGAAAAAAACGCCAAAAGAGAAGTAAAAACATTCAAATTACATAATACGAGAGTTATTTTTTAGCTTCCGAAAGTTTCTTACCGTCTAATAGCGATGTTTTTCGTTCCTCTTCATATTCCTCCTCCATGTTTTTTTTTTCGCTCGTGACCCAAGGGGCTTATGGGACAATAGAATATCCACAATGCCCTGCGCAGCTAAATTCCGAAACCAATGAAAACGCAAGATTTCTAAAGTTATTTATCTTTATAAGTGTATTTTTATGAGTCATTAAAACCGCGAAATAGATATCATAATAATTATACACATTAGAGAGCATTTCACATCTATATTCGTGAAAAAGTCGATTAACAAAATTGTACAAAGTCACTGAAGTTACTAATTTGTTTGAATTTGTGCAATTTTTTCAAGGTAATATCATATGCGTGCACTTTAATAGACCCTATCTATCTGCGCAGGTAGCCAGGCTCCAAAGTCTTAAAAACTTTTGAATTGGATTAAAAGCTTAGGTGGAGAAATCAAAGATGTTCTTCGATGCGGAGCGCACCCTTTACTCATTATAATTATGCGAGCACAACAGGCAGTTTGACAATTTCTTTCGCGACTTCATATCCACTGTAAAACCGAATTATCTTCACCGTATTTGATAGGGGAGTAACTTTAAACAAGAAATTTCCAGCTGCAATACTGTTTTCTAGTATTTTCCAAACACCCCTAGGGGGTAGGCCTGTTCATATTTTTATGTACGACATTAAATTCGGCAATTGTTTAAATTTTTTTTGCCAATCTACGAAAACATCACTATTCTTGTTTCATGATTTTTATTTACATATTTTTATGTAATAATCGTAATAAATGATATTTAAAACTATTGTGGGGAGCCATTTATAACAATGCTTTCCTGATCATTCTTTAAGAAATCGAGTGTGGATTAGGACCAATCATACAGAAATCCTAGACTTTTCCACAGTCTCTCGCTCGTCCGCTCCACGCTTAGAGACTGTAACTCAACTGTACAATGACCAGTTATTAAAGTTACCATGATATCTCATCATTACAGTGACCACATATTTGTACGTCAATATAGTTCAGATCAGCTGGCCGTATTGACATCTTCTTACCCCAGTCATATCAAACACAGAACTTACCTTTCATCTCGGGCCTTTCAGGGTATTTACTTAATCGATAGGACACTGAATCTAGACTAGAATTACACTCCAATAGTAACAAATTAATCAAAGGAAACTATCTGTTAAAGATCACTCTCGATAGGCCATTTGAAGGGCATATAATCATGTAACTGTTACTAGATGGCAAAAACATTCGGACTTCATTTATTTAAATATCTTTTGCTGGATTAACAATCCAAGATATCTTTTCCTTTGTAAGATGCTCCTCCATCTTGACTATGAAGCAATTTAAAGTTTGTTTGTTTGACATCCAGCATAGCCTTCCACAAAGGACCTTCGCATTGTTTGTATATCTTTAGCTCAAACCCGATAGTAGTGAAATCACGTGATACTTAGTGAATGAAGCCATAAATAACCAATGTGGGCGTTACTCTTAATTGGTTATTTTTAAGCCAAAAATGAAGGCAAAATAACCAATGTGTACCTAACTCTTAAAAATGAAGCCAAAATAACCAATGTGGGCGTTACTCTTAAAAATGAAGCCAAAATAATCAATGTGGGCCTTACTCTTAAAAATGAAGCCAAAATAACCAATGTGGGTCTTACTCTTAAATTGGTTATTTTTAAGCCAAAAATGAAGCCAAAATAACCAATGTGGGTCTTACTCTTAAATTGGTTATTTTTAAGCCAAAAATGAATCCAAAATAACCAATGTGGGCCTTACTCTTAAATTGGTTATTCCGTTAAGCCAAAAATGAAGCCGAAATGACCAATTTGGGCCTTACTCTTAAATTGGTCATTTTTTAAGCCAAAAATGGAGCCAAAATAACCAATGTCGACGTTAGTCTTAAACTGGTTATTTTGAAGTCACTAAAGCGAAGCTAAAATAACCACGATTGGCGTTCCTCTTACCGTGGTTATTTTGAAGCCAAAAACGAAGCTAAAATAACCACGGTAGGTGTTCATCTCAATGTGGTTAAATGTAATTTAGGCTAATGTAGACTCGAGGTCAATGACATCTCGCAGTAGCGTTGTCCGGAAGCATACCGCTATCTCCGCTGTCAACGCATTTATTACCTCACGCGATCGCTGATGGACTCAGCTAGCAAGTTGTTTATAGCATGTCGCAATCTATTCTAGTCGATCTCTGTGGCCTGTATGAGATATGGATCATAGCTATCATTACGAAATACGACAAGACGCTACAGACGTGATCACGCTAGCTTAATGCCAACACGCGAACCTTTATTCGCCATCGCTATCTATCGCTAGCACTCGCAATACAACGCTATTACGCTATCACGCTATTACGCTATTACGCTACAACACGAGTTTAATTTCCCGCCCGCCATCCCTACCTTTGGTACAGGTTAGTAGAGGTAAGTATTCCATTGACTGGTCGCGGTCAATGTGACAGGTGTTCGGTGGGTGGTGACAGGGTGACCATGGTTACCGCTAATTTGTGCCTGGCTCCCCCATCCCACCGGATATGCACCTAACGCCAAGTTCATCATTGACGATGAGTTTAACCTTTGTTAATTTGAAGCTATGGACTATAGCCCATAAATAGAAATATTATTTTTCCTCAGTTAATTTTTTAGGTATGGTGCTCCGCTATAAAGGTATGTGTAGTGCAGTTATTTTCGAGTTATAATGATAGCGATAGTTCAAAAAAAAAATTGGCATCATAAAAAGGGGGAGGAAGCGGTGGTTTCTTCGCAAACAAATGAGATGAAATTTTCATCCCCTACGAAAACCAAGAAACCTTCCTATTTGGTTTGCTTGACATAAAGAAAAAACAAGTGCATTAAAACCTTCAGAACTTTTCAACCAAAATATCTTTTTATATGGGAGCGAATAAATTGACCTGACAATCATTCTATGGCAGCTATGGACATACTTATATCTTGGTTAATGGAGTGCCATTAACTATGCTTATATTAAATTCAATGCTGTTAAACCTCTGGCCATGGAGAGTTATTTTTTGAACTTTCCGCTTGCCTTTACATATACCGTCTTCTTTGCTATGTTCAAACTTTGAAGAAAATGTGAAACTCAAGTCTCCCAGATATCATATCTTTGAACATTTATGTACATACATATTTGAAACACTTCAAGCAATGAAAGTAAGCCAATCACCTGAAGTAAGTGAAGCACCTGAAGTAAGTGAAGCACCTGAAGTACGCCAAGCACCTCAAGTAAGCCAAGCACCTCAAGTAAGTGAAGCACGTCAAGTAAGTCAAGCACCTGAAGCAAGCCAAGCACTTGAAGTAAGCCAAGAACCTCAAGTAAGTCAAGCACCTGAAGTAAGTCGAGCACCTGAAGTAAGTCAAGTACCTCAAGTAAGTCAAGCACCTCAAATAAGTCAAGCACCTCAAGTAAGCCAAGCACCTCAAGTAAGCCAAGTAATTAAAGTAAGCAAAGTAATGAAAGTAAGCAAATCACCTCAAGCAATCCAAGCACCTCAAGTAAGTGAAGCACCTAAAGTAAGTCAAGCACCTCAAGTAAGCCGATCACCTGAAGTAAGCCAAGCACCTAAAGCAATCCAAGCACCTCAAGTAAGTGAAGCACCTAAAATAAGCCAAGCACCTCAAGTAAGCCGATCACCTGAAATAAGCCAAGCACCTAAAGCAATCCAAGCACCTGAAGTAAGCCAAGCACCTCAAGTAAGTCAAGCACCTGAAGTAAGTGAAGCACTCGAAGTAAGTCAAGCACCCCAAGTAATGAAGCACCTGAAGTAAGCCAAGCACCTGAAGTAAGCCAAGCACCTGAAGTAAGTCAAGCACCCCAAGTAATGAAAGCACCTGAAGTAAGCCAAGTAGCAACGGTAGCCATGAAAACGCCAACAGAGCCACAAGGATACACACACCAGCACACACACCATAAAACAAGAGGTATTAGTGCCACTTCATGAGGTCTTACATGAAGTAGTAACCTTCATGAGGTCTTACATGAAGTAGTAACCTTCATGAGGTCTTACATGAAGTAGTAACCCGTTCAGTTTACATCTTCCAAGGCAACAGCACCCAAGTGAGGCAAACCCAGTCTTACGCGAGTAAACTTCGACAAAGGCAGCCCATAAACTTAGGCTCATTCCTTTATCAATAACAAATTGGATAATAATAATAATAATTAAGAGCGAGTCCGTGTGAAAACCATGCAGGCAGGTTTACATGGTACCTCACCGATTTTCTTTAAACTTAACTTGTTTGTACATCTTGATGAGCTTACTACTCAAGCAAAGTTGTTTGACCTTAGCGTGAAAAGCGTTGGAGTTACAGCTGTTTGAATGTTTTAGCCTCAAAACGGCCAAAATTAGCATAAAATGTTCCTGAAGTTTGAGGGTCTCGTATTTTCTCTACAGTTTAGATAGGGAATTCATATCTTTTCCACGACTGACTTGTGACCTTATAAGCATCGTAAAGTAAATAAAAAATTAAGTATTTAAAATTTGACAGTTCGGTAGATTTTTGAATTATGGCTATTATGCAGTTGTTTTCGAGCTTATAAAAATATAGATTAGAAAGGAGCTATTTTCAAATATGCGGCTTCATTTCCTTTGACTTCGAAAGCTATCACAGATATATCAATGATAGGGCAACCTGTTTAGCAAAAAAAATATTTGTAAAGGTTTAATTTTTCTAGGAAAAATTCCATCTCAAATAGATGAAAATTCGCTTGTTAGAAGGTGTCACGTGACCCAACGATACGTCCATGACGATATTTTCGAACAAAAAACGGCGTAGACTTAGGCCATATCATAATGTATAAAAACCTTTACCGTGTAAGAATAGTAAATACAAGTTCACAATTTAGATTTGTTGTTTATATATATATAGTTCTGTGCTCGTTGACTCAAATATAAGGCACTTTGTGTCGATCGATGCTTTTTATACAATTTCATCTTAATTTTAAATTCCCTTATTCGTCAGTTCGACATCCACTTAACTTTATGTTGCTATAAATAAAACTACGCTCACATACGATAAGCCAAACTCAAAAATACTTCAGCATTTTAATGTTTTTATTTGATACGATCGATCAGGATCGAAATCAAAATATCTTGTTCATTTCAGGCGTGAGAGTAGTTGTCTCTGATTGGTTGCGCGGAATTTCTTTTAACTCGGTTCATGCTAACTTTATCATCATCACTATGACATGATCCAGCTTTTTCATCTAATCACGATGAACTTGAAAAATTTTAAGATTCTATAATATTTTCTTTGATTTCTTTGATACATCTTAATTATAGACTTCTTAGAGACTTCGAATGTGTTTTTATTAGACGTATTTTAATACACACCAAATTTGCATACATTAACAGTGAAGACATTAACAGTGAAGACATTAAAAGCGACGTATCGATCGATAGTTAATTATCCTTCAATCATTTCAACTATATGAGAACCTTGTTTTGGTTCTGATAATGCAATGGCGTTTTGCTCTTTCCAAAAATATTCGAAAAAATCTTGTGGGATTTCTAGGCGAAACAACAAACAGACGTTTTTTCTTCCACTAAAATCATGTAAAAATAATGTCTCAAATCATCTAAAAGGCTGCTTCCAGACTTCACCGAATGATGTGAACGTGGAATGGAAGTTGTGTCTTCTCAGAGCGGGATTATTCAATGAAGAGGATGTGGACACTTTCACAATATGCCCACTCCACAGAGATCAGTTTGGGCTGGGATGGCGTCCAAGCAAATCATGCAAACATCCAGCTCACGACAGCAAACAAAAACCGGTTAGAGGCGTAACAAAGCGCCTTTCATCAGAAATATTTGAAAGTTGGGGGATTTTGTGCGAAATCGGTCAAGGTACTGCTTTATTTACTTTATTCTTCAGTTTTGCTAATTAGATTTATGAAAAAGCTAATTTAGAACGTTGTTTACCATTGTTTCATGCAGGGATTTGCATGAAATGTTTAGGAATTCACAGAAGAACTCTAGAGGGCTCAGTATCGCAGGTATGATTTTATTTATCCCATGTTTAAGTCAGTCAGTCAGTCAGTCAATCGGTCAGTCGGTCAGTCGGTCAGTCGGTCAATCGGTCAGTCGGTCAGTCGGTCAGTCGGTCAGTCGGTCAGTCGGTCAGTCGGTCAGTCGGTCAGTCGGTCAGTCGGTCAGTCGGTCAGTCGGTCAGTCAGTCAGTCAGTCAGATGCAGATGTGCCAGATCTAGAAGAGTTGTTAGTCCATTTAATTTTTGTCTCATGTTTACATTTTATCCCGCCAGTTGCAAGACTCAGCCTGTAGCTTGAACGAAGAGAAAGGTATTATACCTCCCCTAGCCGGCCTAGCCGACAGCGATGACGAAGTGGCGGCCATCACAAGAACGAAGCGAACAGAGGTTTGTATGTCTGCATGTGTTTTTATCGTCCGGTATGGTGTAAACGCAGCTTAAGTCCTATCCATATATGTATCTATTTATAGGCGCAACCAGGGGTATACTTTAAGTTAGAAAACAAGCATGATGATTTGACGTCACCAGTGTCTCATTTAGTCAGTCAAACAGAGTCTTTATCTTTGAATGATCAAGCTGACCAATCTGATCAAGAATACATGCCTACTCCCCTTCCAAACCGTAAACTTCAAACCCTGAATCGACACATTACCAGTTTGAGTGACGGGCGAGTGAGCCCGGTGCGATTTCAACTAAACCAAGCCATAACAGAAGTTGCCAGAAGCACTCGTTCTTATATTAAACGAAAGGCCAATGAAGTTGTCACAACAACTCTTGAATGTATAGCGCCCGGACAGTCTGAAGAACTTCTCGGGCTAATAACGGTATCTTCTTCAACAATTGATGACAGACCTGAAAATGATGTCATGAAGACGCTCATTTCACTATACAATGGGGCCACATCACGGCACACCAAACTGACATTGTTGTCAATCTTCGTCAAGCACTACACCAAAACGCAACTCAAGGCAATGGTTCCTGGACTAACAACATGGCGAATCGACGAAGCAAGAAAATACGCAGTCGCTGGAAATTTGTGCGAAGGAAAAAACCCTGTGATTCGTTATCGGTTAGATGAAAAGAAAGTCGATCATTTTATAGATTTCATCAGCAGCCCTTATTATCTTCAGGACGTGGCATACGGAACAAGGAAGCTAAAGTTGTCGAATGGAGAAGTAATCGAAATACCAAACATGGTTCGGACTGTGATAAATTCAAGAATGGTAAGGCTCTATGAATCATATTGCCAAGAAAAAGGCTTTACACCACTTGGACGATCGACGCTCTTTTCCATTTTAAAGGTATGCATTTAAAATCAAACAAATATTATATCTTTTCAATGAAAGAAATTAAACTATTTCTAAATAAAAAAGACACTAAATGGAAATAAATCATAAGGGGCACGTGACACCAAAAATCTGAGCTCCAAATAGAAATCGAGCGCATGATCCTACGCAGGCTATCTGCGTACTAGACGGATAATCTAATTACTAGGCTACAGATTTTTGCGGAGTCCAGGCTTATGGTTAATTTTCATGCAGTGTGTGTGTTCATTTACTCGTTTGTACGTTTATTGATCTATCCACCAATCCCACCCTCCCTCCCTCCCTCCCTCCTTCCCTCCTTCCGACCGACCGACCGTTCATTCATTTATTTATATGACATATAATAATTTGATATCTGATCTCAATGCATTTTCCCATAGGTATGTGCATCGTCTCAGAAGAAAAGTCTTGCAGGACTAGACAACACAGCGACTGAAGGAGCGTCAGCTTTTGACACCATGGAAATGATCATACATACCATGGCATCCCTCGGTAAACATCTATTTTACAACAAATGCGATGAATTATCTTACGACCCTCTTTTCTGACTCTTAAGTGGCTTATTTAAGATCTTCTTACCCCTTTTCTTATGTGTACAGGTTTATCTGTTGATCATGCCAACAACTTCATACAAAGGATTCAAACAGCTAAGAGATATCTGAAAGCTGATTACAAACTCCATGTAATCGAGGAAAATCCCTGTGCTGATCATTGTATACGATTCGCACTGTCTTCAAATGAAAATCAGTATAAGTCAGATTGTAAACATGATCATGATATGCCATGCGATCGGTGTCAGGACTGCAGAGACGTCTGTGAAGATATAATTTCCGAGCTCGACTCAAAGGCTATTTCATACAGGTATAGTCAAAACTTTATATAACATAAATATTTCATTATTTCATTTTTAATCAGCACTCGATCTTTAAGGTATAATTTCTTCCCCCTTCCCTTTAAGAGATAGACCCTTTGCAGTTAGAGGTCTTTGTGACCTCACCTACCTAAAAACAAAGCAGCAATTGTCGTCTAACTAAACTCGACCTGTCCTTTCCATTTCTGGGCATCAGTTTGGCACTGCTGATTGATTTAAGGTAGGTGAGGTCACTTGACCTCTAGCTGCAAAGGAACTATTGTAACGATATTCATACAGAATAGCCGGACTTATCTACAGGTGCTTCAAATAACTATTTTAACCTTATTATTCATAGTTATCCAGAGCAACAAGAAGAGCTAAAACATGATGCCGAAAAAGCAGCAGAGAAAATCCTAGATTGGAAATCACACATTGTCAGGGCTATCAATCAAGAAAGGGCCAAAAGAGAAGTTCTTGACAACCTTGCTTACGAACAGACTTTGATCATAATGGATTGGGCTATGAAATGGCTCCCTCGAAAGTACCGTGAAACCCAGAACGAGTGGTTTGGGAAAAAGGGAATTAGTTGGCACGTTTCGGCCTGTATAACAAAAGCAGCTAGTAACAGAGAAAACGACTTCGAGGTACGTTATTTGTCTTTTAGTAAGAATGCAATGAATTGCGTTTTATACAAATACAACAAATTAGATTTTATGATTTTATGCATGTTTGCTGCTGTTCACAGGTGCGCACCTTCGTTCATATTTTAGAAAAGTGTAATCAAGATTGGTTTTCGGTACTGTCGGTATTAGAGAATCTGTTTCTTGAACTTCCAAAAACCTTGCCAAACATCAAAGAAGTATTTTTGAGAAGCGACAATGCTGGTTGCTATCATAATGCTGCCTTAATCACAAGTATCCATACCATTGCTAAGAAACAAGGGCTGATTCTGAAGAACTACAGTTTTAGTGAGGCAAATAGTGGTAAAGACGTCTGCGACAGAAATATTGCACCACTTAAGGCACATATTAACAGATACTTGAATGAAGGTAACACAACTTTATTCTTTTTTTTTTTTTCAACGTAAATCTATTGCAGGGAATATGGCTGGTGATATTACTTCACTTTAATTAATATATAACTATTTTTACCTACTAGGTCATGATATCACTTCTGCTGAACATCTGAAAGAAGCTATTGATTCCTATGGAGGGTTGAAAGGATGCCAAGCTGCTATAATTGAGCTAGATACGAAGATACAAAGTGCCACGAAACCTTTTAAATTAAAAGGCATTAGCAAGCTTAAACAATTCGAATATAACATTGGTGGAGAAATGACGGTATGGCAGGCGTGGAATATCGGAAAGGGTATGAAAATATCGAAGACTGGCAGTCCTCAAAGTGAGACGGGCGTAATCGTAACGCGGCCATTTCTTGAACCAAAAGTGACGTCTGGCATTTTAAAGAAAACTATAGTGGAACCTTCTTCATGTCCAGCTGCAAAAAATGAGCCAAATATCCCTGATATAAAAGACAAAGAACCTGTCAAGTTTTATTGTTCCGAAGAAGGATGTATTAAAGCATATAGCTGCAGTCGCTATCTTAAACAGCACCTTGATATTGGAAAGCATGAATTCAAGCTTCACGAAGAATCACAGTATGATCAAATAAGACGGAAATGGGCGCAAAAATGCACTTCTCTAAAACCTCCAAACCCCTCGTGTCCACCAATGGTTAGCTCGGCTTCTAATTCAGAAGAAGTACATGTTCCTGATCTAGTGACCGGCTGGGCATTGAAAAAATCGAAGCAGTGCAAACGATTTCCACTGCACGTGAAGAGCTACCTTGTAGGGCAGTTCCTGATTGGGGAGGACACAGGTAGGAAAGTGACGCCAGCAGAAACATCGACACGAATGCGTTCCATGCGTGATAGTAACGGGAAACGAGTCTATGATAAAGAAGATTGGCTAACGGTACAGCAGATCACCAGCTATTTTTCAAGACTAGCGGCGATGAAAAAATTTGGTCAGTTGCCACCAGCACCTCTAACTGAAGAAGAAGAGGAAGAAGTCGAAGTTGCCGTGCGTACGACCGAAAGATATAATCTGCGTGAGAGAGTCTTGAGAAAGCTCACTTTGTGACTTCTTTAATCGGTCGAGCTAGAGTGTATTTTGGGAGGACCTTGCGATGACTCTAGCAAAAATTTAAAGGCACTGGAAACTAGTTTCAAATGATGTCGCACATGTAATAACAATATGATGTTGCAGCTTAAAACATGAAATGGTCGGCTTTGAATGGCAATAGTACCACTTGGAGGATTATATTTGTTGTATTTTGATTTTTTTCTAAACAATTGTCTTTTAAACTTCTTGCGTTGAAGATATATATCAATATCTAAAGACGTCCAGATCAATGAATATGTACTGTATTTTGGTGTATGGCTTTTTGACTTTGTTTGTTGTATCATTTTCTCACAAACAGTAAGCAGCAGAGCTAAATATCTGACTTCTTCTAGATTGTTTTCCTTTATCTACTACTGGTTTGCAATGTTTTTCATTTGACGAGTCATCTTTGTTGTAATCAGCCATTAGCTCGTTGTGTAAGATAATCGCTAAATCACGCAATTTGCGGTGCTCTCATGCTTCATAGTTAATACTTTACAAAAATATTTTTTCGTGCACTTGTTTCCTATTATCTATAGTAAAGAAAAATCAAACTGCGTACTTTTAGAAGCCCGCCGCAGCGAGAATATACGATGTTTATTTCAGGCCAAAAATACCTGTTTTAAATTTCGATTTCAACGACTTAATCGTAAATTACCTTAATTATTTTCTTTCGAATTGCAATGATAGTTTGTTACCTTCATCGTAGTGTTCAATAGATATACTACACTTGTATAAGTTTCCATTTCAAAAAGAGCTGTAGTTTTAGAGAACTGTTATTGTGAATTTCGCTCTAATTTCAAGTAATTTGCATAATTTGTCTGGGCATGGTTCATTCGACATCCATATCTTCTCGGCGTTTTAAAATTTTCGTCTGATATTCCACACATTTAATAATCACATCAAAGTACATAACTGTGCAAAATATCAAGATAATCGGAGATACCCCATGTAGACACATTTTTCAGCATTGCATGGTTTTCAGGTGGACTCGCTCTTAAACAGCTTCTCATTGATCCCATATAGATAACTGTCCAATTATTTTCTTAATTGGACAGTTTGCAGCCAATTTCTTTATCTCCTCAAAATATTACGCACAGCTATATGATATTGTGACTATCAAGATATTTCAACGACCATAAGGTACGTTTTAGGACAAAGGCGATAAACTAACAAATCTCGAAGTTTTAAAATGTAAGCAAAATTACTTTTTTTTTTCTAGTCAGCTCGCTAAAACAATAGTGAAAACGTGCCTTGTTAAAGTATTTTACGATAATACAAGAAAAAGGTTTGTACAAAGAATATTGTACGCAATTTTCATGGCTAGTTTGGATGCAAATTCTCGTTTGAATAATATTTTTTTTCAACATCTTTTGTTGCATGTTTAAAGATTGTGATTAACGTCTTTTTCCCCCAGCCTGTACAAACAATCCCAGGAAGACCCAATTTGAGTGAAAAGTCTTGGCTACTCCAAAAACTCTTTGTACGTATCCCACTTTGAGTAGGAAGCAAATACAAATGATACATTGAAACCAGTACCCCAAAAATGGATACACTGGAAGAATATAGACATATATCATTATGACAGTGTAGTGTACCAGTGAAAGTATTCTTCATTCAAAATTTAATATTAAAGTAGTGATTTCAATATTGTGTGCGTTTGTCATCAAGAATACATTATTTTAATTAATAAATGTCCTGCTTATCCAATATATCAAAAAGAGGGCCCAAAACAAGTCTCGATGGAACCACCATAATCCTGCTCTTAGTGCAATTTTTCTCGTTTAACTAATTTAAAGTAACATAAGAGTCAATCAGTGCTCATAATAAAAAGACCTCAGTCTTCCTTTTGTATGATATGTTAATTAAAAATAGAGGACCCAAAATAGATCTTGTAGAACACCTTAGTTTTTTCCTCATCCAATTTTACTTGTTTTCCTAATGTATGCCAATATAAAATTGACCTGTGACCAGGTTGACAAGAATTCTCTTTGAATTTTCCTGTACATTATTATCAATAAATAGTACACTTCCTATTACTCTTTAGGCTTCTTGTTTCTCGTGTAAAGTTCATATCCCAGACCAGCAATAACTGCAAGAACAGTTGATCCTTGAGCCAAGACACGTGCTCGCATCATACTTTGTTGCATTTTAGCATTTCCTCTCAAGAAGGAAAAAAGTCCATATCCCAATGCACCAACCGTTGCCACACATCCTAGAATTGGCAACTTTATGTTAATCACGACAACAAACAATTACCAACAGATATATAGCATCCCAAGATCTAAGGTTCAGAAAGAGAAATTTGTAAAAACCCTTATAAGAAAAACGTCAACAAAAGGAGAAATGGTTAGTACAAAGGACAAGTAGGAGGAGGTCATTGCTAGAAATAAATGCCAACTTTCTGAATTTCCACATAAGTATTTAGATTCTTCTGTTTAGTTTTGCAGCTGCAAGAACGACTCTGCTTTTAGTTCTAAACTTATTTTTTCAGCAAAAGCTTTGAGGTGTTGTCAAATAACCAACAATAAAATAAATTGTTGTTTAACATTTATTTGCTTTGGCAATTTTTTGAATAATTTTTTTTAGACACTACGATACAGTGTAAAATATGTAAATATATACTCTTGACAGCTAGTTCTAACAGACTGTTCATTAGTACTTTACAAATTACTACAAATGATCCTTACTGTTTGTTTTAAACATTTTGGTAAACATTACATTATATCATTATATCTTGGTATATTTCTGTTTAGTCTTTTTTATAAGAACGATAAACAGCATAGCCCAAACCACCACAGACGGCAAGAATGGTAAAACCCTGTGCTGCGACTCGGGCTCTCATCATGTACTGTTGCATCCTAACATCACCCCTTTTAAAGGACACTAGGCCATATCCCAGTGCTCCAACAGTAAGAAGACACCCTGGAGAAGATGAGAGTTCTCATGTGTAGTATCTCTACTGTATGTGTACCCAGTATTCATCATGTGCATGTACAGTGTCTGTATCTGGGGCCTCAAAACATTGTACCCTTATTATAATGACCTCTAGAGGAACCTGCCGTATGAGGTACCAATAAAGGTTTTTAATGTACCTTGGAACCTTTAAGTGTGTGAGACACATGTTGGAGCAATGATTAGGGGCCAAAGGTATATATCCTTTAATATCAGCCATTACTGTACTCAATCACGGCTACTCTAAACATTTGCATTTACGAAACAACTAGGTAAATTTGTCAAAAAACAATTATACGAATATTGCTAGCTCCCAGAGCATCTAACTATCCCGTACTAAAGACTGTATATCAACAAGGAAAGCTGGAATATCAGTTGAACGAGTAACTACACATGTAATACAGATCAGTAAAAGTTATGTAACGAGCTTCCAATTTGCTGTTGAAATACAAGCCAATGAATAAAAAAATTATGCAAAGACAAACCTACCTATAGGTACAAAAGGGTTCTCTCTTGCTTTCCTAGCAAACTTTTCTTTGGCAGTTTCATCTCTAGTTGGCGGTTCCCATCGAGGTTTCTTCTTCTCTTCTGGTTCTATCGGTGCCATTTTTGTTTTACCACAGGGCTCCCATCATGTGGTACTCTCCACTTTCCAGTCTTACCACAGGTATCTCAACGGGTCACTGATAAAACAGCTATATCTGAACAGATTTCGCTTAACACTCAGCACTACGAGAGCTACGTACGAAACAAAGATACTTTTCAATTTTAATTGGATTTATTAAGACAGAATTAAATTCTTAATTTTAAATTTATTTCAACGCGCTAAAACCACTGTGGGCTACCTGTGGTCTGGCGGGGAACTGAAATCCAAGATGGCGGCACGTGTTGGGTTTTTTAGGCTTTCTCCTTTTTCTAACATTTCTTGTAAGAAATTGCAGATACCTCGTAGGATAGGTTAGTATTTGATTTTTTAGCTTATTTTTGAGGTACTGGGAGGGTTTTTTTGTAGGGTTTTCAAGTGGTAGGAATTTGTGACTTTAGTCTCGTTTAGGCTGGTGCTTATAAAGCTTATGGGAAAGTTTATGCAACGAAAATAGTGTAGTAATCGTTTAGAAAGTATTACAATTTTAAATGTTAAACCATTGTGTGTATTGACATTTTTATATTCATCCAGCCTCAAGAAATCTTCATTCACTTCCAAAATATCTTGGTGTTGGTATTTCCACAACTAGAACTAATTCCTCCTTGGTAATCATTGGGAAATATCCGGGATCGACAATTTTTTCAAGTTCTTATGGCTTACTGTCAAGTAAGATTCAAACATCATTGTTTCATAGGAGTTTGAGCATGTTTGTTGGTATTTTGCACCATAGCAAAATAGCATTCAACACAGGACATATGGTAAAACCAGCGTATGGTAAAATGGAGAACAGGTTTACTGTGACAGCTAGGAATATTAACATTATGAGCAAACGTGGTAAAAGAAAAACATGCAAGGCTGTTGCTAAGAGAGTTCATCGCACTGGAAAAGGGAAATTAAAAAGATGGAGGGCGGGAAAGAATCATGGGATGATAAGGAAAAGTAACAAACGACGAAAACAGCTCAAGAAACCAACATATTGCAATAAACAGCAACTAAAACTACTTAATAAGATGTTAAATGGATGGTAAAGAGACCATGATTACTGCAGGAACCAAAATTAAGCGTGAACCAGAAAAGCCAAATATAAAGTAACTACCTAACAGGAGAAACCAAGGACTAATCGGCTCTGGTTTTTCAAGAATCTCAGGAGTTTGGAACATGAAGCAAATGAGCATAGACATTTTCTAAGTTCAATAAACAAGATTTGTACTGTCATTTAGCCAGCATATCCAGAATGAACCATGTTTACTATCTTAGTAATCTATATTATATCATTAGTGGAAGTTTAGAAGGGCTGTACTGGCTCTGGAAACCTTCAGGTCACTTCCCCAAAGCTAATTTGCTCTGATTATGAATGTTTATTTTTCATTCAATATTGTATTGAACTGGTGTAAACATCATCAAGAATCTATAAAAACTCTGATAGGTGGTAGGATATTTTGTAAGAGGATCATAATGCATGGTGTAGAGCAGATAGATGTTGTGTGACTGATGAGGCATAAAAGTACAATTAGTGAACTGATCCAGCCCAAAGGGGGAATTCTGGTTATGTGGAGCACCCCAGAACCACTGGAAGCATTCTCTAACTAAAGAAGCATATATTGGATTGTCCATGAAGAGGTCACTTCCCACTGACCTCTTCAAGTTATCCATCCCCTCCCTCCCTCCCTTCCCCAAAGCACACTTGTGTTAGGAATATGTTGCCAATTGGAAGCAGATAGTGACATGATGTTGTTTGTTCATCCCATGAGTTGTCATCACCGCCATCATCATGCCATCCAGACATTACACCAAATCTACTGTTATATGCCTTCACTTCTCTCTTTTAAAATAAGAAATTAGATCTATTTTACTTGGCCAGTGAAAAGATAGCATGATACATAGTAGTAGACTCTAATTCCATTGTTTTCTTTTGTTTTGCTTTGACCGTTACTCACTATTCATACAACTTTGTTCTACTGACCAAGTAAAATCACTTTATTTGAGAGACAAGACCAATAGACCATTTTTGAGTTCCTAATTACCACTGTGTTTTTTCCTAGAGACTCATTTACGCAGAGTTAGTTTCATATCAGTGTCTAAATATTCACAAATACCATCGGTAAAGTAAAGAATGCACAACTTCAACAATACAAACATTTAGAAACTCGACGTACCTTGACTGGAACACGTGAATATTCTGCACAAAATCAAGGTTAACCCTGTGTAAATGAGTCTAATCAAGGAGGAACACAGTGGAACTCCAAACTGCCCCTTTTTATAATTTAATGTTTTGTGATTTGTGACGTCGAAAAAATAGTGCATAAACAACTAGTACATTTCCAATTTAATTTTCTTGTGACATAATATAAATGATAAATAACACATTATTGTTCATATTTTGATATAAATAAATCCTTTTCATGTACAATCTGCCTGTAAGGTAGGGCTTAAAATAAATGCTGGTCATGATGACTGCCCAAATTAGTAATTATAGCTCTGTCAGGTCCGATTGTTACTGGCCCTAATATTACTGGTCAAAATGACTGATGAGCAAATATTTTAGTGGACAAGTTTCGATTCTGGGCATACATTGTCCGATGGCCGGTTGTTATTTAAAGTCCTGTAAAGCTACCTAAAACACACCTATCCAGAAAGTGAACATTGTAAAAAACTAAAATAAAAACCATGTTTGGTTCAATGACGGCTTGGAAAGGTTTAAATTTAAACATTTTCTTTAGAAATTTTTGAAGTACTGTTTGCTGAAATTATCTCAATTTTTTTAAGGGATTATTATTATTTTCTACAAAATTATATTATTTTATTTTTATGGTTTTTAAAACTTGTTGGTGATGCTTTTTCTCTAAAGCTTTTAACTTTTAGTTTATATAGTTTGTCATTACTCTCATTTATGAACTTGAACTTTCTC
Source organism: Actinia equina (assembly GCA_011057435.1). Lineage (NCBI taxonomy): Eukaryota > Metazoa > Cnidaria > Anthozoa > Actiniaria > Actiniidae > Actinia > Actinia equina. Next base: position 249,407 of record WHPX01001287.1, read on the forward strand.
TAATTTTTTAAAATTTATAATTATTTGACTTGCTTATATTTTGATTACCAAATGGGAATTCACACTTTAAGGATTTTAGGAACTTACTTTGTACTAAGTGAAATACTGAAAAGACTAACTTGAATTTCAGCAAAATATTAACAATTCATATTTTTTTGCAAGCCAAACCCTAACGTTCCATAACTAGAAGAGTAAAAATATGCATTCAAAAAGGGAAGTAATGTTGTATTCATGATTCATCAACTGCAAGGGATGGTGTTGAGGTGAAGGAAGTTGAGAAAAAAGAGCTATTATCAATGCCAGCTATGTATTATTGAGTCACAACACTAGGTTCGGGAAGATGTAATTTGGCTTCCGAGTTGCGCTTGAACAAATCTCTCAAAGACCATGCTCTTTTGATTAACACCTCGCCTGTTACATTTTGCTGTATCTGCACATTATTATCTAAAAACATGAAACCTGCATCATCACTAACGTCATCTAATTCAGCATCTTGCTGTTTAAGGCTGTTTACAGCTTTGTTTGCAGTTGGTTTTTCAGTCTCCATTCCTTCTGGTACCCCACGGGTGCCTGGCTTAGGCCGCTTGAGTTTACTGTAAGAATCATTGTGACTACTTGTGTCTGTAGATGTGTGGGTCTTTAGATTACTAGCATTAGCTTGTGCTCCATGCCTGTGCAGGTGATAATTTATTAGCTTTTAATAATATTGAGATTGGAATTTAAGGCTTTTAAATTAATTTTACTTTGTGAAGGATTTTTGGTGAAAATTGGCCAACCTAACATTGTAGCATTAACGTTTAAGTTTACTTTTTTTCACCTTAAAAATGGCTGTGGGGGAGACTAGCTTTGGATCTAAGGGTAACTGCTCTACCAATGTCAATAATTTGAGTAACTTTACTTGAGCCAAGTTCCAAAGTCATATTTTTGCAAATTTGGAGTCATTATAATTCTATTGGAGATGCTTGAATGTTGATACTTGATTTGAAACGTTTTTGATGTTGTATGATATATGAATATATAAATATTGATATATATATATTGGGTATCATCAAGTCTTGTCTTCCTTACTTCCTTGTATTACCTAGAGGCTTGTGACTTGTTTAATGATTTACTGCTTGTCTGTGCAGCTGACCCCCCTAAACAAAACCACACAAAACAAAACAGTAAGTTACAAATGTATTGTGTGTGGTATTGATGGTGTTGGCTATAATGATGTTGATGCTGATATCATGGTGGTGATGGATGATGATTATAGATGATTAGATGTAGATGCGTAGATGACAATGATAAATAAATTGATGTTTATGATGGTAACATGATAACCAATGTGATGTCTATTCAATGATGGCAATGATAATAATGATAGTGTTGCAGTGATGAAGATGAAGCATGCAGAGAAGAAGATGGTGGTGGTGGTGATAATGAAGAATTTTCCAATTAAAAGACATACTTGTTGTGAGATTTCTTGCCATAGATGAATTCCTTGTCCACGGTTTGCTCTCTTTTCCTTTTCCTTTTGAGTTTTTCTAACAAAAAGTCAAAGATAGAAAAGAGAAAGCCCCAAATCAGAACTCATCCTTGCCAGGGACAGCTGTGATCATGTAGGGGAAAGGGGGTGGGGGGGAGATGGAGGTTGACTCCTATATATAGAAGGAAGGATGCATTGGGATGCTTGTCGAAAATTCTCCGCTCTTATCCAATTGGAGTTCCCCCTAGGTGGCAAAAAAAGGCTGACCTGAGTTGCTAGATAGGAATAGATGAAACAGGAACAGAGTAGTGGGTCAGGGAACACCTAAAATAGGAACAATAACCCTTACTGCCTTATTACATGAAATTCTTGCGACGCCATTTCGCGATTTTGGAGGTCGTATATTTTACAAATGACAGTCAAATCTCGCGATTTCATTAAACAAATCATTTCTAATTCCCAAATTATATCCAAAAATTTCTTCAACAAAAACACTTGATTAAGTGACATTAACAATAAAAAAATGAGAAATTTGCTTTATTTATGAAATTTTCAATTCTCACCTCTGCTTGATGGTTGTTTCGTGACAGTAACGTTTTTGCCAGGTCCAAGATATCTTTCTCCTCAGCATTCTGTACTCCAATGTTATACAAAAAACCTTTGATTAGCTCAATGAGCTTTCTTTCTTCCTCTGTAGAAAGACTGGCTTTTGGGTTATCCTTTTCAAGAACAGAATTTCCTGTCTTAATTGCTGCTAATTCCATCTCCATCTCACTTCGTTTCTTCATCACAACAGAAAGTTCTCGTTGCAAGCGCTCACTTTTTACCCTTGCAACACTAAGGGCTTCTTCCAAGTCTTCTTTTTCGCTGTAGACACCGTTGAGTGTTTCTCTCAATTCTTCACGTTCATGTTTAGCAGATGCTAACAAAACAGCTAAACCCTTTTTGTCCTGGCTTCCTTGCATAGATTCACTGATGGATAGTTTATATTTCATGGATTTGATCTCGTTTTCAAGGTTTGCAATATATATACACAAGGCGTCTACTTCGCAGCGCAGAGCAGTGTTCTCAACATAGTATTCCTCGAACCTTTCCTCGTCTTTATTTGGGGACAATTCGCTTATTTTCCTTGAATTTCTCTTTGGTGAAGACTCTTTGTTCTTAGTGTCTTTGCTACTAACCTCCTCGGTGCCATCTTCATCCACTTGCTTCACCGCTTTTCTCAGACGCCGCTTCAACACCAGCTGCTCATCTTCAACATCAACCAGTTTTTGCACCAAATTTTTCATGTCCTCGAGTTTTACTTTATCGTTTGATAAATCCTCTATTTCTCTTTGTAACTTCAGCCTATCCTTCTCATAATATTCCATCTGTTCTTTATCAATGTTCTGCGACCCTGTCTTTTTGTCATTTTGGCTTTCATCTTGGCGGTCAAGTTCATCCAAATTACCACTAATGACATTCTGTGCCGTTTCACGACTATAATTATTCAAACGCTCTTGTAGAATTTGATTTTTCATCGTCAGAACCTCCATCTCTTTCTTCAAGATATTAACAACCTGTTGACTTCTCTCTAAACCATCTCTTGACTTGTAGACATCTGATCTCAGTTTCTTTAGCTCCTCCTCTGATTCAGATATATTTTCTGCACTCGTTGTCTTTTCTTGTCTGAGAATCAAAATTTTGTCTTGAAGTTCGATTATTTTTTCTTTAGCTTCCGCCAGCTCAGTTTCTATTTTACCGCCCTTGGAGGTACTTCTGGACTCTTGATTTGTGTCGTTAGAGTTTGGAGGTTTTCTTATATGCATAGATGATAGCTCCACCTCCAACTTGTTACTATCCTCTCTCAGTGAAGTCAAATGCGTCCCAAGATTAGCAGTTTGGATGTTGGAAAGGGTAAGCTCCCCTTTGAGTCGAACAAGCTGCTCCTTAGCTAACAACAATTCTGACTTCAGCTTGCGGTCTTCATCGGTGTCCCTTTTGATTGTAGCTCGTTTTTCAGTAGTCTTGGATCGTTTGAGTGTACTTCTATCCGAGTCACGCGTTAAGGTCTTTGAATCTCTTGGACTTGTAATTTTCCCTCTTTTTCCTGATGTTCCTCTCTTTAGTGTGTTCGTCCGCGGAGAATTGTCGTCTTCTCTCGGGCTCTTCTTTATCGTTACTTTCTTCTTGTTAGCCAAGTACGATGGTTTCTTGTTCACTTGGCTCTTTGCTCGCGAAACAAGATGGATTGACTGGATTCGACTTGGAGTTGCGGGATCTCTTCGATGTCCTCCTTTCATTTTGACTTCAACAAGACTTTCCCTGTCGCTATCATCTTCCTTCCTTAACCTTTCGCACGTATGTCGCAGAAGATTCAACTCCTCTTCATACGCACGTAAACGTCCTTGAGTGGTCTCCAGGAGCTTCTTTGCATCATCTCGTTCTATTTCTATTTCTTTATACTTGCTGTCCATTGCACTAGACTTGATCTCTCGCGAAGACAATTCCTGTTTCAATCGTGTTCTTTCCACTTCAAAGTTAGCAATCTTCTCCTTATAATTTCGTATGTCTTCTAAATGTATGTGAACTACACTTTTAACTTGTAGTAGTTCATCTTGTAGAGATGTTTTTAGTGTAGAAACATGGCTGAGCTTCTTTTCTAACTCTTTATTTTCCTCGTCCGTTGCTTTGAACTTTAAAGAAATGGCATTGTTGTCATTAACCAAGTTCAAGAACCTTTCTTCCAACTCTTGACGAATTGCAATTGAGTCTGCAAGCTCTTGATTTACCTGCAGGAAGGTTTGTTTAAGATTCTGTAGCTCGGCCTTCACATTCTTGGTGTCACTCTCTGCTTGGATGAGATCTTTTGATCTTCTCATTTCATATAGCGACTCATCACTATCACTCTCTTGGGCCGAACTAACTCGCCTCAGGAGGTACCTAGGTTTTGCGCGTTTATTGCCCCCATCTACCTCATCTGAGCGATGAGGTTCATTGTCTTGAACATCGCTTGTTGATCTCGATCTAAAGCCACTTTCTCGAGAGGTTTCTCTCGATGAGTCACTCATGTACTCAACATCCTTAGAACCACTAGTTTGATTTGTCGACCAGATTTCCGCTCCAAGATCCATGACTTCTTTACGGTATTGAATGAGCTCGTTCTCTAAGTTCAACCTCGCTTGGGATTCACTATCAAGCTCCCTCTCAAGTTCATCAATTTGCTTCTCATACTCATCTCTGGTATTCTCTAACTTCTCCGTTAGGCCCTCAACATTTTCTCGGAGTTTTTTGCTTTCAACAACTTCAATAGACCACAACTCGCCGAGTCTCTTGTTCAGATTCATTCGCAAAGACGAAACGGCCTGTCGCTGGTTGGCGTGAGTAAAAAGTGCGGATTCATCATCTTCAAGCTTGTTTAACTCATCTTGTAGTTTTAACAGAAACTGCTCGATTTCTCCGAGCTTTTTCGAGGTGTGTTTCTTCACAGAAGTATCGTTTTCTGCTGTTTCTTGGTTGATATCTCCGTTTGGTATTACATTTTCTTTATTAGTCTGGAAATTCCTCAAAGGCACAACAGATCTTTCTACCCCATTCATTTCTTTGCAACCAGAAGCGTCCCCATTCACTGCAGCTTTACTATCAGTCAACAAGGTCTGTGTCGCTTTTGATGTTCTTGCCTGTATTGGCTTGTAATTGGCTTTTTTCAAAGTTACCTCAAGTTTTTGCATTTCCTTCAGTTTTTCCTGCGAAAAAAAGAATATTTTATGATTTAGTTCTCATCGTAAAAATATTGATGCAAAGTATGAGAAAAGGTATATTTCAAAACTCATCTAAGTTTTTTTGGGGAGAAACAGAGGAAATTTTTCATTTATTAGAGAGTTTTAACATGCTTTCAGTTTGACCCCGTTGAGCTGCGCCACTGATGTACTACTTCCAGTGGTGACCAGCGATAGCAAGGTTTTTTTAGATAGACATTGTTATGTATCTGTTTTATTTAGACTCATACATTGTTTACTTTGCCCCAACTCATCGAGGGGGTTCACTGACACGTTTTTTATTCCCGCAAACGGCAAACATGACCACGTTTTCATCGTTTCCTTGCATTTCATTTTAACTCTTGCAAACCTTCTCATTAAAGACAAATATTCTTATTTTTACAGTCTATGTGAATATTATTGCGATTCCTTTTTAGTAATTGGAAAGTTTTCTCTCCTCAACTGATCTTGTCAAACCTCTCTAATAACGATATAGCACTAAAAAACCCGCCCTTAAAAACCCTAAACCCTAAAACCTACAGCACGACAACGGTCCAACAAATGCCAGCTATGGGTTTGTAATGCTCCGGTATGTAGTTTGACTAACGTAACCCTCTACATAACCCCTTCAGTGTCGCACTGTGACTTTAATATCACGCTCATACATAAACGGTTCTCAATCATGAGCTTGCCATTGAAAAGGTATTGATGACAAGCGTAGAATATACTTTATGAAAGACTACTACTTAAGAATCAGTACACAAGACAACACAAAAACAAAAGAGTAGAATAAACACTATTCCATTAACAAGAAGTACAATGTATATTACCAAACAACTTTGTATATGGTGTGCAGGACATGACTTCCGTCACTCCGCTTTGCATTATGGGAATAACCGCATGGTCTTGCCACGCCCTGTCCGTTATATATCCTAACGATGTTTAGTTCTACAACACTGACAAGTGGCACTAACTAATCACACTACACACAGAACTATTTGAAAAATGAATATAAAATACTTTCACATAACCAAAACACACACATTCATTGCTTCTCTAAGCTATCTAATATTAACAAATACTTGTTTAAAACACACTTTCACCCGTCAATTTTATTGCATTAACAAATTTTACTTTACAAAAAGTTCAGATCAATTAAAGTTGTGTTTTTTTATGTTATATCACTTGTTAGTTTTGATCATTTATGTTTTATCTTTAAATTTTTAACGTGGATAAAATTAGTGTTTGATATGCTTTAAGAACATTTATTATTTTAGTGTCTAATGTTACGTGTATTTTCTCATTTTGCATTTTGTGGCTATAAAATTATTTTAAGGTGATTACTTATTTTCTAAACTTTTGTCATAATTTCTGAAATAATTTCTCTCTTGTATTTGCCGTTTGTTCACGTAAATTTCGCACACGAAGCCTTCCAGTTAATTTATAATCATAAACCCGATACTCAGTAATTGTCATATTTACGGTTCATTCGTGTATATCGTTTTACCCCAGTCATTCTGTCCATCTGTCCATGAAAGCCCTACACAGAACACCCCAGTCAAGCGAAAACTGTTCATTTGGCGCTCGCACTAATCTTATGGTTACCCATCAGACCTCTAACACAACGATCATTCAACATATCCAGTACCAGTCTTAGAGTCACTCTTCAATATCCTAACGACACTCCTTCTATCTCACGTGACGTTTAGTGTTTAATTTCAAAAATTATATCGCCAATTGTCAACCAAACCCTCTGTCTGTCTGTCTGTCTTTCAGTCGGGCGGGTAGCGACCAGTGTATCTTAGCATCGAGTACTTTTGTATTGCAAAGCATTAGCTCTTGGATCCACTAACTCATCTCTTCAGGACTGTTGGCAACGACATCAACAAAGTATGACACTCGTCATGGGTGGATCAATCTTGTCTTCAATTTTTGTGTGTGTTTTGCTTGGTGTGATCTCCTTTTCAGAAGTGACCAGACGAGTGCTTCAGTCATCCTTGCCTTTAAAAAATCATAACGACTTCTTTGTGTATACAAACGTTACGTGTTCACGCATAGTAGGCAGCTTGTTGCCATGATCGGTGAAGCTTGGTTCTTCGTTATCTGTCAGCTTTTTCATCCTTTCATCTATCCCTTTATCTCTTTATTATTTTAAAAAAACCTTTATTCTTTTGAACATTAATACACGACGTTACGCTCTTTTCAAGTAAGTTCACGTCTTGCGATGAAACACTGACAGTGCTTACTATAACCATGGCCCTATTTCGAAGCATATCTTTACTCCTTTGCGGAGGCCACACTTTTTCATTCATAAACTAACTTTCGTTGTGCCAAGCGCAGTTTGTCTAGTTCCAATTTTAGCATGACGCCATATGTATAAAATAGAAGTGGAAAAACTGATCTTGGTGAACGAATGGAACGAAGTGAGTCCAGGTCATTGATGAAAGGCGCGTAGTGGAAGAGGAAGGAAGCCACACTTGAATGAAGCTATGCTATGCGCTGCTACTGATCCTTGGCTGAAAAGTAAAGTCGAAAATGTAAAACTGAACAGAAGCAACGACATGTCTTGTTTCGTTAACCATTTAGAGGTCTTGTTGTCACGAGATCGGTGAGGACCAATCAGAGGTCAATAAAAGTCGTTATAATGTCAGTCAGTATAAGGGCCAATTAGAAGTCTGGTTTACACGACAGGTCGGTATAGACCAATAGGAAGTCAATACAAGTTGTTATGATGTCAGTATTCTATTCGGGCCAATTAAAAGTTTAGTTGTCACGAGATCGGTTTGGACCAATTACTGAGAAGTTTTCTTGTCACAAGGATAGAAAGGACCAATCAGAGGTCAAGATGTTATGAGATAATTGTTTCAAGTCAGCAAGTAGGAAGATCGAATCAGAATTGGAGTTAAGTTATAAGGTCTATAAGAACCAATCAGAAGTCAAGTTATCATGAGGTCAGAACGGACCAATCATCTGTCTTTTTTCCGTCACGTGTTGGTTATGGTAGTCCAATCACTGGCTCGTCTTCAAATGTGCTAAGTGCTCTTGCTCAGGTGCTGTTTTCCCCCTCCAATCAGAATGAAAGGTTTTTACGGTGCTTTTACGTGCAATATAGTGCTGTTAATTAATACCATTACTGTGTGCCATGGCAACCAAGCATCAGGCTAGCTGTTAAAGCTTGAGGGCAATCAACATATGAGACGACTGGAAAAATTGCTTTTCTGGCCATTAGAAAAATAGCTAAAGAATATAGCTCACATTTCTATAACTAGTCAGAGCTAGACAGCAATACCTCTATTTACTTAAGGCAAAAGAATATCTTTTTATTCACTTCTACCACTGTTTTAGCTACATAACCACTCGCTTGTATTCGTTCTGCTAGATGCGATTGATTTAGCTAAAGGCGCGATTATATGCAACTTATCTCGCAATGGCGTTGCGACACAAGTTGAAAGAGTGTCTACACGGTGCAACGGAGACGCAATCACTGCCAAAAGTAGAAATGAATTCTATTTTTCGAAAAGATTGCTGCAACTTGTCTCGCAACTCTTTTCAAATTGCGCTAAGGTTACACGCTACAATGCTACCTTGGGTATAATATTTTCCCATTTCAGACAACGTGTCATTCTCTTGAGAATAAGATTCTTTATTGAGTAGTATCTATATTCATTTGACTTCGCATGCCGGTGCAACCGTTAAACAAAGAAATAATACTCGAAGGAATGGCAAGTGGTCCGAAATGGTGGAAAATATGGTCGTAGTGAAGAGGTCTATTATCAAACAAAACATTTTGAAAAAGCAATAACTAGTTGTTAAATAGATCAATAGCAAATAAAAACTGAAAAATAAGAGGAATCGTAACAAACCTTAGAATTCTTGAGCCGTGTTTCTAACTCTTCGTTCTCTTTCTTACTATCGTTCAGCTCTACTTTAAGTTTTGCATTTTCCTCCACGAGAGACGAGATTCCGTCTTGTAAGTCTTTTTTCACATCCGAAGGGCCACCCACGGGGTTTTGCATACTTTTCATGTTGTATAGTTGGAAGACCGACGACAGATCGCTCTCTAGCATTGTCTTGCTTGTTCTCACGTCCTGCAGATAGTTGGAAGTTTCGGTCAACTTCGTACTGAGTTTAGCGTTCTCGCTTACTAGGGTTTCAACCTGAAAAAAAACCCGAAATGACATTACTTTAAAAATATAAAATAGTAAAAATACAATATAGAAATCATTTTCTATATTTTACTCGATTTATTATTGTCTTCATCGATATCTGTAATTTGTTTATGAACTTGTCAAGTAACTTTTGCTTCCAGTTAATTGGCATTTTTTTCAACCAGCATTCTTTTCCCGCCAATACCCTTACAATACATCACACTACAGTAATATCAAAATATTCAAAATTTATAATATTGATTAATAATAAATAATTGTACTTATTTATTACCTGTAATCGCATCACCTCTAGTTCCTTGTTCAGATTGTCGTTGTTATTTAAGAGTTTTGTACATTTTTGTTGGGTGTCAGTGTGTTCAAGTAGCAGAATGGCGCTTTGTAACGCCTTGTCAACAAGAACATGACAAAGAGACTGATCCAGAAGAGCCATCTTGGCATGTAGCATGGGTATCTCTGGGTCTTGGTGAAGTTTATCTAAACAACGACGATGAATACCAACAGTAAATAAACAAATGGAAGAGGAGAATTAACCAATTACCTCCAGTTTTCCGTGGTCAATTGAAAGTTGGAATTAAGAGGACATACCAAGGAAAACTGGAAGAAATTGTTTTTTTTTAACACAAAAAATGTAAAGACATTATTACGATAACAGGAGTAAAATTGGGAGAAAAAAACCTGTCTCAAGCGAGAGCGTGATTTGCTGACGTAATTTATCGGTATGTCTTCCTATTTCCCCCGGCTCTAGACCAATCAGAAAGCAGGAAAATTCACAATACCGGTTAAAATGGAAAATTTTATAGATGATGGGGGAAACAGTTAAGTGTATTTAGGTTCATGTGCAGTAAGGGGCTTTGCACCATTACAAGACGGCTGCCATGACAGGAGGTACAACAATGGAGTCCCCCCCTGGGAATCTGAATTCTTTCTTATTACATATAAGTCAGATTAGCCGGACCAGATTCAATTGCTACTGCGTCCTGTCATCATGGCTGCCATCACGTGATAGTGCATTGCCACTATCTATTGACAAAGGACATATTCATTTGACGGCGTACAGGGCACGGCACAGTCTTGGAGTACATATATAGTTTACAAAACCAATTCAAATCTGATAGTATTTTCCTACCTTGTTGGGTTTCCCTATGACGTAATAATTCCACCATCGCACCATACACTTTTTCCTTGTTTTCTTCCTTCTTTTCATCGCTCCATGTCATCCCAAATGCCTTCTTTAAGAACTCGATTGCGTCACCATCCAACGACCCCTTGATATCTTGGAGCTTGTTCCGAAGACTCTTCGTGAGACTGAGAAACCTTGATTCATTTGTTTCTTGACAGTCTAATTTGGCATCAGTTGTGGAGAATTCAGAAACTTTGTCATCATCGGTTTTATTGAACTGAGAAAGTAATATTTTATTCTGCTGCAAGCTAACAACCTCTTTCTCTTTTTCATTCAACTCGGGAGAATTATTATTAACCAGAGACGGCAATATTTTCGGTTCGTCACAGTCGCTTACAAGTTCTTCTTCTAACGTCTTGAGGTTAAACCCATTGCTTGTTAGTTCATCTCCAGAGGCATTCAGAAGTCTTAAATAACTCTGTAACAGCTCAAGTACGTTGCCAGTGTTTTCCAAGACCTTTTCCTTGGTATCGAGCAGTGATTTACCAGAGTATATGTAATCGTCTTGGAAAACCTTGGCTAGTTCTTGTCGTTCGTCTTCAGGCATGTCTTTAATGGTGTAGAAGAGTTGCATGGATAAGAGCTCAGCCAGTAGGGCACTCTTTGCTCGATGGACTCCACCGTGAAGGCAGGTGCTGAGCGAGGAAAGCTGCTGTTGAAGTTGGCTGGATAAGGATTTTTCTTTTTGTAGCTGTTGGTCTATTTGATGTATGTCATCACAAAGGCTTGTCTCCTGGAATGTTTGTAAGATAGGCTATTAATTGTATGGACATTATATAGAGAAAAATGATTTATGGATGGATGGATAGTGGCAGGAGGGTTGAAAGGAAAAAAGAAAGAAGAAAGAAAGAAAGAAGATAGGAATGAAGAATCTAAAGAACGATGGAGGGAACGATGGAGGGAAAGAAGCAAGCAAGCAAGCAAGCAAAAAAAAAAAAAAAAAAAAGAAAGAAAAAAAAGAAAAGAAAAGAAAGAAAGAAAGCCACACAGGCACTTAGGACTACGGAAGGAACCGGCCATATATATCAAATAAAATATTTAGCAATCATTTTACCTTGGATTCGAATAAATTCCTGATTGTCGCCAAAGCTTCTTGTGCTGTATCCATCGAACTTTTCAGCATATTTTCAGCTTCCAACTTCACCTTGGTTATTCTGCTTTCATACGATTCTTTTAGGTCTTCCATATCTTTTTCTGTAACATAAACAAAACAGTGACTTAATCAATATAATTACAACAATCTTCAGGAAACAAATTGATAATAAAAACGCGCGTACGGGCGCGAGAAAGGGAAAAAGATGTGTACTGTGTGCTCAACAATAATATCCCTAAATAAGAATACATGTGCGCGTCTCTACGATAATCTTTAAAACATGTACAATGCGGTGAATTTCTTTAATGTTTTTAGAACATACCTCTAGAGTCTAACATTTTGGTCAAATCATCACTAAGTTTCTTGTAATCCACCTGAAATAAAAGAGTTCAAAATAAATTAAAATATGAAGGCGTTTTAGGTAAAAGGTCGAGTCCTTTAGGCCTCGCTTTGTTGTCAATGTTAGCATTTAAGCTAAAACTTTGATGCCATCAAAGTATGACATCAGGAACTGATGACAGTACTATGGCATTCAAATGGCTTTCGCTCTGCACCAATCAAAATCAGAGAAATGCAAACTATCCAATCACAATGTAGGATGAGACCTACCTCCACGTTGACGTAAGCTGTGTTCGTAATCTTCATAGCGCGAGATCCAAAGCTTAACGTACTTTTGGTTTCACTGACGTCCGTCATGGTAGGGGACACACAGACCTTTCAGGATTGAATTACTAGTTAGACCCCCAAAATTATATTCATTTAAATTTTATCGAATCCTAAAACAACCTCTGGGCTGATCTAAGTCAGGGCATGGCTAACTCACAGATCCAACCTTGAAACAACCTCTGGGCTGATCTAAGTCAGGGCAAGGCTAACTCACAGATCGAACTCTGAAACAACCTCTGGGCTGATCAAAGTCAGGGCACAATAACTGGAGAGACAAACATGTGATGCCGAGTCAAGGAGCTGAGTCTTATACCCTCAAAGGCGGAGGCGAGTACACTATAGTACTACACCACCCTTGATTCCCAACTGAACGATAAACCTTTTATACTGATCTATTATATTGAGGCATAAATGCACTTACAATAAGACTAGTTTTACAGTTTCCTCCCAGACTCTCTTGTAGCAGTCTTGTTAATGTAGAGTTACGGAATGGTACATGAGTGTGCTTGCCGTCAGCTAACGCATGGATGACGTTCCTGTTAACATGCCGATGATAAGAGTTGAATATCAGTTCATTAGCTCATAACTGCCAATAGTAAGGGGATGGGAAATTCTGAAACTTTGGACAAAGGATTAAATAAAGGTAACAATCATTAAACCTACCCTAACTCCAACAGCGACGAGTTGATGTGCTGAGCTTCGCTTAATCTATCTCCTTCAGCTTGTGTTTTCTTTAACCGTTCACTTCCGGCCAAGTCACATCTGAATAGAAATAATGCGTTTTTAGAGGAGCGAAAGCAGAGGGAAATAATTGAATGCTTTTTGTTTGGAGATGGGAATAAAAATAAGAGGGTTCCTTTTATTAAGGGGAAAAAGGAGAGAGAACTTGCTTATAGATCAAAGAAATGAGGCCGTGAAAGAGCTTTACTACTCACAAGTGAATTCTTCCTCGGACAAGGACGTCGTCAGTGAAAGTCATTTTTGCAAGTGAGTCTTGTTCCTCGTCCTAAAAGATAGCAATACAAAAATATCACGAGTGCAAACATACCGATACTGAATGCGCCATGGATCGCAATGAAAGGAAAGGGCTGGCAAGGAAAAGGGATCCACGGAAAATCTTGAAACAGTAAATTATCAGAATATGCAAATAAATAAGGGTTACTTACTTCTGTTTCTGAAGCGCAATCCGAGACTTCTGAAGTCGAGGCAGAGAGACCCTGAAAAAAAAACATTTGGTAAGACGAGCATCAAGATCATTTCCCAATCCTGGGTTTGGGAATTAAGGGCATTTAGACAGCCCGGTACACCGCTCAACCATAAAAGATTTGCGACTATAGTTACGGAATGACTTCAAACTATTTCCAATCCTGGGATGGGGAATAAACGGCATTTATGCAGCCCGGTACACTGCTCAAACATAAAAGATTTGCGAATATAGTGACGGAATGACTTCAAACTATTTCCCACCCACGAATATGTTTCTCTATTGAAGCGTTGGCTTGCATAATATGCATGTACCTTTTTTAGTGAGCCAGCTTGCTTCACGTGTTCTTTGCGTGGATGTGGACCTGTTAAACAATGATCACTGGTTAGCATATAGTTATGTATGTCAGAGAGAAGCATAACCAGCATGGCGATTGCTAGCGGTTGCCTCTAGCGTCACCATGGCGATGTGAACGAAGCTGGTCTCTGAACGCTTTATGTTACAGAAAATCCAAAGAAAGAAACACAAATTCTTTTAAACACCACATGGCACGTACACGGTAAAACATTGAAGACATCCTTTAAACCAATTACAGGGCGCGCTTATGTTTAATGCTAATGACATAAAAGTGTTAGGTTTCAGCAGCCTATTGCGCAGGATAAAAAACTTAGGCACGAAAGCAACACATGGCACGGTCACGGTAAAAAAAGGATACCTTTAAACCAATTACAGTACGCTCTCAATTTATGAGTGCAGGGGTTAGGCAGCCTATTGCGCAGGATCAAAAAACTTCCGTGCGTGCACAACAACACATGGCACGGTCAAGGTAAAACAATTTAAGGTGTCCATTAAACCAATGACAGCATGCAGCAAGACTGTTGTTCTTCACTGACCAGCGACTGACTAGCCTCTCGTGAAAACGCAAGTTATGTTTCCACGTTAACACGAGGCTAGTCAGTCCCAAGTCAGTGTAGAACACCAGTTGTTCACATTAGTCGCCACATTTCGATTCGGTGTATAGGAACTTGTTTTTGAGTCGACCTACTTTTTCTGTCTCCATTAGGAACACAGTCTTTAGATTTCTTGCCGTCATCCTTGTTTAGTGTTCGTTCTATCAACAGCATGAACACGGAATGTGATCTGGAATACAAATAAATGGTTGTCAAATGACGTACATCACATGCGCGACTACGACCAGGACTTTTTATAATGGTTCTGCGATCTCCACGACAATGTTTTTGGCTTCTACCTATCAGAATCCTACAGAACATGGTATCTGATATCTTGGTCTAGGGTTACTAAAACAAAATATAACATGCCGGTCAAGTGGACTAAAGCATCGTGTCCTTCTCTTCCCTCAACGTCAAAATGACTGGCAAGACAAAGAATTGACTGGACAAGTTACAATTCTGGGCAGACATTGTCAAATGTCCGGTCGTTACTTTAAGCCCATCGTCACATTCTTTGTTTTATCTTTCTATTTTTCTTTCATTCTTCTTTATATATTTGGCCAAAATGCGGAGCGATAGAAACTGCTATTAAACACCAAAAACTCTGTGTCATTTAGTTCGAACGATGATCCAAAACAAGGTAAAATATCTATATCTGCAATAATTACATGCATACCCTTTCTATGCAAATGTACCTGCTCGAAGTTCTGTTCATTTTGGTTTCTGCAAACACCAATCTCTTCTTGCCAACAGCCAATAAATTCATTATTTCCGTTGGGCTTCGTACTACAAACTCGGACAAATTCTCTACATAAACTCCTGTGTTATGATAAACACAAAACGTGTGAAACACTAGCTATAACATAGCTTTACCTTGGGCAACATTTTTTTAGACCATGTGTCATTCTATTGAGTATCATTTCTTTGTTTAACGGTTGCGCATGGATATGAATATAACCCAAACTACAATTATTCTTACTCTCAAGAGAATGACGTGGTCCAAAATTGGAAAAAATTACAGCCAAGGTCAAAAGTTATCTTCCAACAGCAGGACCTCTCTTAGAAAAGACATACTGGATATAGAGGGATAGGTTGGGGCTAAAACCTCAGAGAACACTTTCAGAAAGGGAACAAAGGTGGGTTAAAAAGTCAAAACAATTGCATACCTTTTTGGGGATGTTCTCTGATATTGAGTTCAACTTTGTTTGTAGAATTCAGAAGATCATAGATTTTCTCTTGGTAAATTTGAAGATATGACATTGATACCTGGGGATGAAAAAACACAAAAGGTATGGTTAAATTTTGGTTCTATGCAATATACCCTCCTCATACTCTTCCCATCCCTTGGAAGTTCCAATCCTCTTCCATGGGGGAGGAATTGATATTTTCTGGGACTACAAGATATACCCTCCTCATACTCTTCCCATCCCTTGGAAGTTCCAATCCTCTTCCATGGGAGAGGAATAATATTTTCTGGGACTACGAGATATACTTCCCTCAGACCCTTCCCATCCCTTGGAAAATCTAATCATTTGTCATTGGGAGGTATGAATGTTTACTTAAACTACATAATATACCCTCCCCAAGTCCTGCTCCAGTAAAGTCCAATTCTCATCCATGGGGGAGGTATGGATACTTTCTAAAACTGTCCTCATAAATTCTATAAAAAGACACAGAAAGACTTCTTGGTGAGTATTATACTCCTTACTTTGTAGTCATGTTTTGTGTCTTGCATGATTCGTTTGAAGCATCTATCTACCACGCCAGATGTGATTCCATCTAGTCCCATCAATGTGTATGTTTTACCTACACGGAATAAAAGGTATGGCATATCATTGAAGGAATGTTCAAGCAACATCCGTTTTTCAACTGTCTCATTACCTCCTTCCTCCCTCATCTCCTGTTATCCCTGCCAACCATAAAATATTCCCTCTCATCATTACATTACAGCTAATTCACAGATTGAACCCGTACTGGGCTGAGTCAGAGCACACTTCAAACTCCAATTTCCAATGTCACTGATGGCCACAATTTTTAATTTTATTGCCATTTTTAATGGAGTTTTTTTAATGAATGTTTTGTATTGTACTAACTAGTATTGAGGAGGTCTGGATTACCTGAACCAGTCTGACCATAAGCCATGAGTGTACCATTAAAACCATTGAGAGCAGCATTGACGATAGGCTTGCATAATGTGTTACAAACCTTAAAATGAAGTTATGAATTATTATTACTGCAGTTTTCGATATTCTGAAAACATGGTAGTTGCAAGCGTCATGCTGGAATTTGATTTTTTCACTGCCATCAATCAGAAATAATCAATACCTTTTATTACTGGCAGTAGTGAAAAACCAATTTTACAATAAGCTGTTGAAATGTTTGAGTTTGCAGAATATAAAAAGACCCAGTAACCCAACATTTTTTCCATGAGTTGATAAATTCTTATCGCTGATAATTGATAATACAGCTTTGGCTGGGTTGTTGTGTTAAATTCAGCAAGTAAATACAAAGGACACTTTAAAAAACTTTTAAAAATTTGTAAATATATATACTGATATTTGGTATATTATTTCTTAATCAAAAAATAAAACACTTTAGTTCTAAAGTAGGGGGGGGGGGGGGAGGGGAGAGATTCAAATGAAGGATGCTTATAACATCTGAAACATTAGTACAAAACTAATTATTCAAATTAATTTTCTCTACTTTCTAAAACGATGTTCGTGTGATACACTTATTTCAATAAAGTTAGTCATCAAAAACCTAGAAAGCTGAGATCACTGAGCATCATGGGAAACTTTTCATATCAAAAAACCATATGTACAAAGCTTTTTTAATACAAACTGCAGCTAGATGATGCTCAGAAGAGGTGAGGCTGTAACCGGTAAAAGATTCGCAAGTACATAAACAGTTATTAAGCGGTTGAACGTGTAAAATGAATCTACCCATAATCCTTGCTGGCCTCAGCTTTATAGCTTTTCAGTTGACTCACTTTATTGAAATAAGTGTATATTTATAATAATGACCAAATAACATGGCAACCATGTTGGGGGAAAAACTGTGAAAAACATTATAGCATACACACTAACCAGGACCACTTGAAATAAGTAAGCCAATCACAACACCGAGTGAAAACAAATGAAAGATAGGGATTGGCTGAGTTCAAATATGATATTGATTATGCTCTCTCTTGATTGGCTATTTTTTTTAAATTTTAAACATTGTTCAAGTGGTCCTGGTAAGAGTATTGGCAGTAACTCTTGCCTCTCCTTACCTCATGATTAGTGGATTCAGAAGGGAAAACATGATCAAATGGATAATCCTTCTCCCAGCTGTGTTTAGGGTCACTCACATGGATCTGAAGGGAATGTCATGAATATCATCAAATATCATATACTTTTATTATTTGAATAAAAATGATATCAGTTAAGTGATAAGATATAACTTCACGGTAAACTGGAAACTGCAAGTTTTGTCATTATATTGACCCTAATCTACCTATCTCTTTTATTTATGCGTTTTCGATTATATTATATATCTAACACTTTGCAGACTCACTTTATGCAATATGATATGGAAATTTGTGAATAAAAACCATATCAAACTGGTAATGTGTGATACTCTCTACGTACATCAGTGAGGACAGTTGAACCGTTAACACCAAGTTTTTATCACCTCTTTAAAAAACATGCTGTAAATTATTCCCTGATTCCCTCATGCCTCATGATTAGAGGGTTTATATTAGTAAAAAGTTCAAGAAATAATAACCTGAGAAAACTAAAACGTTCAATGAGTGTCCTCACTGTAAGTTCATAGAAAATATTTGACACCAGTACTAAGTTTTTACACCTAGAATGTACATCCAATATTACTAAAAGGTTTCCTATAATAGATCTTTTCGAATACCTATCTCACTCATTGGATAAATTAATGGATGAATATATAAGAACAAGACTGCAAACATCTATTGATGGGGTTAAGATTAAAACTATTTATTTTCCCCATTGGAAACAATGATTTAATATGTTAATAAATGTTTATGTAATCTTATAATTTGCTAACTGTCTCGTTTGGACTGTGGCTATTACAACTGGCTTGTACCAATTTTCTTGTAGCTTAGTTTAGCAACTTTGATACTAAATAAACATTTATTGATATAAAATAAACATATTTAAAAATATTTAATATTCTTTTTAACAGAATTTGAAAAACTCTTCAGTTGAAGACCTGGAAATTATTCCCTTTCCCCTCGATAAACCGCAACATTTTTCTCTGTTTCATGTAATTTCACTTCATACAATTGCACATCCTTTGACAACACTGAAGACAGCTTATCCCAGATAAACACTGCTATATTCTCTGCAGAGCTGACCACATTTTTAAAATATTCCACATCCAAATCCAAGTTCTTATGATCAAGTTCGTCCAAAACAGCCTGTATTATTCTTTTTAGATCAGTAATGTTCATAACCATGCCTGTATCTTCGTCTAGGTACCCTGCTACAGTGATTTCAACCTTGTAGTTATGTCCATGCCCATGTGGATTGTTACATTTGCCGAATATTCGTTTGTTTTCTTCGTCTGTTAGTTTCGAGCTGTGTAATCGGTGAGCTGAACTAAAGGACTCGATCCTCGTGATGTAGACTTTAGGTCTTCTTTTTTCTGTGGATTTTTGTGCCATTTTTAACCAGAAAAATATTTCGCTTCTTTTGGTAAGAAAATAATTAACTTATGCTGGATTACCGCTGACCAAAATCGAAATTACCCACAATACATTTCGGAAATCAGTTTGACCAAAAATTGCATTTTATCCATTCATTGTCATGATATTTAGTGGAGGCTTTGATTATGATTTCTTGCTTTAATGACGAATAATTGGGTATACTTATTCTGGTGCTTAACTTGATACAATGTGTATAGAGAGAGAGAGTCATATGACATTTGTTATATAATAGAACCTAATGTTGCATGACAAGTAGATATTATTACATTCATAAGCTTAAATACTTAAATACTGACTTCAGTAATTACATCTGAGAAGTAGTTTCAATTGGCTAAAGGCAAAGACTGAAAATGTATTTAATTTAGATTTTTAACGTTGCTTAGAACACAGGTAGCCCAAGCTTGGTTTCTGTGGTGTCCTGTTATAAGGAAATGTATGGGGTATCATCAAAAATTTCAATAAAATCATCAAAACGTGAAATAAAGCCTCGAAATTTTACCTAATCATTGAGAAATAGCACTTCTTTCCCTCTGAAATAATTTCTTAGAAATAATTTCTTAGTGGTGGGTAAAAAAAATCGAAAGAAAGAAAGAAGTGCTATTTCTCAATGATTAGGTAAATTTTGAGGCTTTATTTCACGTTTTGATGATTTTATTGGAATTTTTTGATGATTCCCCATACATTTCCTTATAACAGGACACCACAGAAACCAAGCTTGGGCTACCTGTGCTTAGAATATTCAATAGTTCAACATACTCATTTCCATTGTCCGGCTTCCTATTCAATTTTATCCCTTCAAAACTCAAAATCAGGTGAAAAATAACTACTATCCGTAAAAAAAATATGAATTTATAGGATAATTTATTAATTTAAGCAATATCAAAAATATGTAATTCGGTTTAGTTACCGATGAGCGTAGTTCAGAGACATCAACTGCTACTGTTTCTTTTCTGCTATTTTCCTGTGGTTTCATGGGACGAACTCGCACAAAAACCTTAACTCGGCCAGAATCTAGAAAACAATTAGATAAATACTGTAAATAAATTGTCCTATTTCACTATGACGTAACATCAAAACAATCTATTGTTTAAACGCAAAGCATCATGGTCGTCGGAGGGGGTCAAATCAACGCAAATTCGCCGAAAATTGTTCTAAAACCAGTATCAATCCACGAAGAGAAGTAGAATAGCGAGCACATATTATATCTAAAACCAGGCCATTTTAGATTCAACTGTTTCGCTAGGAGCAAATTTTGTTGAATTTTCTATAGGTTTTGACAATCCTATATCCCCCACATAAACAAGTAATGACGTCATTGTGAAATAGGGCAATCGAAAATGTGATTTCGAAAACACTATAAGAACATGCAACGAGGCTAGCGATATTGTAAATAATTTTCCAAATTAGCTGAGCCAATAACTTTGCTGAGCTCACTGTCAGAACTGAGTCCATACTGGTTATCAAATTCCCCGAAAAGTCGTAGCTCGGCATTTCGTGGGAAGTTTCAGTCTAGAGTTTTAAACATATTCGATTTAGTGGCTACGTTTTAGCTCTACTGGCTAAAAGCATGATATATCAACATAACTTGATGGTCTACCTCTTCCCACTTTAATGCTTGCCGATTTGGCCGCCCCATTCGTTGCTCGTGAATTTCTTCGAGAGAGCTGTTTCCTTGCTACTTCATTCGGCCTCATTTTTCAGATCTTTATGCGACTGATGACCAGTTATTGAACGAGTTCACTTCACCATTCACTTTTAACATCGCACCATTTCTGTCGAAACTAAAGACAGGGAACAATTGTCAATAGACAATCTCATGGATAGAGTAAATACCAATAAAATATATGCTGAGAATGCCCTTAGAATATATTTTTTGGATGCCTTTTTCTCAAATTATTAAGTAGCCATGAAAACAATAAATGCTCATCTTGAAACTCCCCTTTTGTCGAGTGAAGCCACTAATGGGAAATGAAACTCATTTATGTACTACCTGTGTACAAATAACTCATTTCTGTTTTCTAATAATACTTAAATTATGTTTAAGACAATTGAATTAAAAGTTTTCAGAGAACAGTTTTATGCTATCTTACATGAATTTAGCCTTACACGGTGAAGGCCCGGCGGATAAGATTCATGAATTTCCACAACGACTACTGTCTTAAAATTCAAACAATAAGAACAATTTTTTCCCATGGATGGCAATATTAGCAGTCGGCTGATTGCCGGAGAAAAAAATTTACTTTAAATCCCTTTTTAAAAACTTAACATCTTTAGGGTTGCTATATAATATTGGGTCTTTACTTTACGAGAGTATATTTGGGAAATGAAATAACAGAAAATTGCAACAACAACAACAGCAAAAAAAAAGAATTCAGTGGAAATAAAAAAGCATCTTTCTACTGCCCATCAGTACAGACATTTTAAATTTTAAAATGAAAAATTTCAGTTATCAGAAAAGTTACCTTAAAATGCACAAGACCGTGGTGCGAACTTATTCTCGTAAGCGAGTTAGCGAGTGTGCAAAATAAGCGTAAGAATGGCAGTCATTTGTCACAGCTGATTTGCCCGGTCGTTGCCCGGTTGCCTTGAAAGACGCTAACAAACTTTTTCAGTTTGTATTCAAACAGAAAATTCTAGAAAGCAGCATGAAAACTTACCTATAGCAGGTTTCAGAATGCTTCTTAGCTGTCACAATAAATATTTGAAGGAACTGACCGAGTTAAACTGCCGTCATGTGCAATTAGATAACAAAGAATTTAATTCGTGAGGAGTGCAGTGCTTTAACCAATACTGAACAAACGGTGCAGAATACGTCAGGGCTTTAAATAATGCTTACCTATGTCAACATCTGGTCTTCAGTTAGCCGATCGATATAGTTTTTAACAGCGATAGTAAAAAGTTCGTATTACTCCAGGAATATGTAATATATACAGTAAACTACGCACTAAACGGAGATATGTTACATATTCAGAATGGTTCGCTAAGTATCGACATATAAAGTCATAAGGTTGAGTATGGCCCGAGTGATATAGGCCTCTTTAATGCGAGCTTCATAATCCTATCAGTTTGGAGAGCATAATTTGCATTTGATCACCTGTTGCTGACTGGTGGTAAAAGAAGACCACACGAATTCTTATTGGCGGAAATCGAAAAATGCGCGGGAGATCTGTTATTTTTTGTTTGTGTGTGTAGGTGTGTACAGTAAGTTGAACATAAAGCTTGTAAAGTACTCAACACCAACCACCTTTGTGGACATTAAAAGCAAATCATTTGGCGTTTTCTTCTCTAACTCTAAACACCCCTCCTATATACTATGTTTTCCTTCAGCTTTAACTTCGTGAATTTGCCACAAAAACATCACAAATTTTCGGTGTTTCTTTTCTTCCATTATTATTATTATTTTCAAATAAGCGAAAAATGGTTCGTTTCGCGTTCATGCACCGATGCTTTCCTAGTACAAAACCATGACACAATCAGTCAGTTATTGGATTACTCAACTAATTGTTAAACCTGACTACTTCACGCAATGTTTTATGGTCCAGAACATTCCTAGCTGCCTTGGCTTGTCCACTAAGAAAATTCCAAATACTTCTAGATAAAAAAATAAGATATATTTCATAGATAAATAACATTATGTTACTTAGGTTTTTGCTGCAAAAAACGGCTTATCGACTGAAGGTAAATTTTACTTTTTCCCGGGTCGGTGACTCAAGCATAAACAGCCTTAAAGTGCGAAAAAGATAATGTACAATGATTATTCTGATAAACCTGCATCGTAATAAGTGAAATTACGTTTGCCATACACTATAAAGTAAAACCAGTGAAATAAGGATAGTATTTCCGATTATTAGCTTTGTAAAATTAGCAAGGTGGTCTTTACTGGAAACTGATATTTTATATTGAGATTATAAAAGAAACTGACTATTAATTTCTGGTACATTGACAGGGTTTTGTTTATGGTAGTTAAAACTAAATATGAATAGAAGTTATCACTCATTTTATGACGACAAGCCTTTACGACTAGGAATATCTTCCCGCCAACTTTCAAGTAGATTTGCTGAGTACTTAGCAGCCGACATTTTCGAAGTCCAACGCTTGACTAGCATAAAGAGATAAAATATCAATATGTTTTTGTGTTTAACTGACTCTGACACCATAGACTACATCATTATCTCTCACAGGAAGTAATCAAGCATCATAGAAATCGGTCGAGAAGAAAGCCAAAATATAAACATTGATCAATGGGCGGAGCCGATATAATTAACCATAGTTTTCTCAGACTGGATGTGTTTGTACTGTATATTTGTTTGGGAATTTTTGGAGAAAACCCTTAATATGTCAAAAATTCCTCTTATGCGAAAGCGTGTTTTCTTCACATAAATAAGCATGTTTATATTTGGACATCAATTCCCCTAATTTCAGAGTAATAAAATAAGGAGATTAAATACATGACTACGGTCCTTACCAGGCTAACTACTATAGAATAAGCCGCCACGAAAATATCATATGAACTAAGATAAATATATTAGTACCATTTGAGAGAAAATACATACAATGAGAAAAATCGATCGCATGCGATAACAACATAAAATGGAATTACTTTCACTTGTCAGTGCTGAAAATCCTTTGGATTTTATATTAAAATTAGTGTTTGATGAATTGTCGCGAGTTTTGCAGACAGTACATGATTCAGAAGGGTCGTGTAAAATGTGACAAATTGAAGAAATAATGCCGAGATATGAACATATCGCAGTTATTAGATTTTCCGGCTGTTGCAGATGTTTGATAGCTAAAATTTAATTCAGTGTTGAACCGCTGTCAAAACTGTTTTGTAGCCGTAACAGGTTTAGTAACATCGACGGAAGGAACACACCCATTTTCATTAATCTATTTTGCTCTTATAAATTCGACGGCTTATTTTCCACGCTTTTATGATTTATTTGTTGTTTTTTTTTTTTTTTTTTTTTTTTTGCAAGGAAGAAGCAGGACCCGTGATGAAGAGACCAAAGTCAAAAGATTTGTACTCGTATGTTTGTGTAAATACTTACGTTCTACGGAACGCTTGATCCGGCCTTGGTCAAATTGGGTCATCTAAACCAGCACCACAGGAAGACCACCATCACATGCCATTTTAAAACAAGTCTTTTTCTCAAGTCGTTCTCAATTATTTCAAATGTTTCGGATAACTTGATTTTCTGCCGGGAATATCTAGATGATAAGATTAGAAAACAACAATTATTAAGAGATTTGAAATGGAAAAGGTCTGATGCACATGACAAAGTACCCACTTGGCTGTTCTCAAATTACAGAATTTTCTTGGAATGTTTTGCGTTTGCTTTCAACTTGTATCCATAAATTCTGCTAAGACCTGTCGAGAGCTACGGGTGGTCTTTTTTTAGTTGCCATGGCAACGTTGATCATAACGTCATTTTTTTTGGTCTGACAATCTCACGGTTGTCTGGTTTGTGATAATAATCCTTTGTGCCATAAAGAAAATAAATGATATCACGCTTTGAGGTCAACACACAAAAAATTAAAGTTATAGCATTCGTGTTGCTTTTGAAGGCAACTGTAAATAGATGAGTGGAAGCTGAAAGGAAAAAAGTAGAGGAATATCAAATTGCCAGGACAAAGCAATGATAATGATATGCATTGAGTGCTTGGTTTCGAATTACTGAAGGGAGGCAACGCATAAAGGAACGAAGAGAGAGAGCGAGAGAGATAAACAGAAGAATAGAAATATCCTTTTGCATTTGATATCAATCATTGGTGACTTATACGCCATACACTCAGTTATAAACACTTTTACACCAAATTGCAAGAACGTTGCCTGATATAAAAACAACAAATAACAACTAATAGGAAATAAAAGATAAATAATTTTTAATATTTTGATTCCAAAGCCACCTAGATTGGCGAAAATAACTGATTCGGTATATACCAACAAAGTATTATCAATATGTCAGTCTATACCGTCAAAACAGTGCAATAAATACTACTATTTTGCTCCAAAAATAATTTATTCCTATTTATCATTTTTTTCAAATTTGACTGGACATTCCTGCAATTAGGTGTATATATATATATATCGGAAAATCCTTAAGAAATTCTAAGATGAAATAAAAATGTAGGAAACACGCTTTGCATCAATTGGGATATTTATCGAGCTACATCAGCCAGCATAGATATTCGTTAGCTAGTGAGTGAAAGGACAAAGCGGTTTTTTCCCCACAGGCCTCGGCAGAGTTATTTTAGCCCTAATTAATTTTAGCGCTCATTAAAGTAAGAGTCATCCTTGTCGATTTTATACCATTACTTAAATTACCATATTGTTAACAACACAGGCCGAAGCTGTGTTCTTTGGTTTTGTATGGATCTCAAATTTGGCCTAAAAATCCCAGCTAAGCCTTGACCAAAACATAATACTTTGTAGTAGCAGCGACAGCAGGTCATTGTAGTCAGTACATTTGCCTGAACTTCCCAGTTATAAGTATTCACATTGTTTAGCTGTGGATGCGTTGCTGAGAGACAGTCACGTCATATATATACCTAGTTCTAAAATAGCATCCACCCTGTTAAAAATACAAAGATCTAAAATATTCGAACTGGTCGATCTATTTGAAGCATAAATTGGGGGTCGTGGGAGGTTGGTTGTATCGAAAAAGAGTCTATATAACAACTGCAAAACCATTTCTGTTTTATCATCACCAACCCGGCTATAGTCAAGCTGACTTCTCGTGCTGATCTAAAGAAACTTAAGCAATTTTACTTTGACCGTGCGGACGCAAATAATGGATAGTTTAAGAGCAAATAATAATAATAATAATAATAGATTACTAATATAAGAAACGATACAGACAGAAATTCACGAGGTTTCATCTTTTCTTATATCCTGTATCGTTTGTTATATTATTAATCTCAAAATTCTTACTTATCAATAATAATAGAAAAACTTATAAAATCCTTTCAAAGGAATTGAATTAAAAAAAATAAAATTGAATTTTATCAAACCTCGAAACAACCTCTGGGCTGATCAAAGTCACGATATGGCTAACTCACATACAGATCGAACCCTGACACTACCTCTGGGCTGATCTAAGTCAGGGCATGGCTCACAGATCGAACCCTGACACTACCTCTGGGTTGATCTAAGTCAGGGCATGGCTCACAGATCAAACCCTGGCACTACCTCTGGGTTGATCTAAGTCAGGGCATGGCTCACAGATCGAACCCTGACACTACCTCTGGGCTGATCTAAGTCAGGGCACAGCTAACCTAACAGATCGAACCCTGCTCAGTGAAACATTTTGAATAAGTTTCTTCTGACATAACGAGACTGTTATCAGATCATTGTACTATAATGCTTTCATGTTGGTATTTATTTCAGTCCTTGATGCTTAGACATAAATAAATACCCAAGTTCAGAACTAATCAATCTTACTCGCGATACGCCCATAATTGTCAATTAGAAAAGTAAAGAAAACATAACCCAATGTCATCTCTTAACGATTCATAACTGATGAAACTACTTTATCAGATGATGTCTTTGATCATCTTTAGTATTTTCTAATTGGGAATAAACATTGCTTTCTGGCTTTGAAAACTCTCCAGGAACCAGTGAGCGCGCTTTGATTCGGTTCTCCACTCATATCACACCATATTGGTGTTACCTTCAGGCTATCCATCACCATTCTTTTGTTCAACTTCTACGGGGCGACAACTCTACGCCTAATCTGTCCGTCATTCCAAACCTCATACCTGAAGCCATTGTGCTTTTCAATCGTTGCTCAGTCAGCCAGCACCAACTTAGGAGTCAGTCAGGCAGTTGGTCGCTAGTAGTTGGTTGGTTTCAGCTCTAAACGTTTTGCAAATTTCCTAGCTGATCAATGGCACATCAATAATACTACACTTTGCTAGTATTATAAGCATCTAGATCAGTTAGTCGAAGTCTTTTCACGACTCAAGCCCAGCAAGAATATAATCTTCCGCCTTCCGCACAGTTAATTCGTTCGTAGACACTGCCTTTGTGCCAGGCTAATTTGGGTGACTTCTCATATTGCATTGAAGGACCGGAACTTGAACGTCGTCCATCTTCATTGGGAGGTCGTTTGACTAGATTGCATCGCATTACAATCATCCAGTTTCATATCTGAACTAGGATAGCCAAACCATTATCGTCAAACCATTACTATAAGTATTTTTATCGTGTAGCGCACATTATTTGAGTCATCTTGAATTCGACGAAGCGTTGCAGATCCTAGACATGGCATATCAGATCCTAGACAATGTTAACCAGCCTGGTACACGACAAGAAACAGATCAAGGACTACTGTATTTTACACAGTCAGTCATCAAGATGGAAAGAGAAATTTCTCAAATAACTAAAGAACGAAAAACTTCTGAAGTTCACAACCCACAGACGTTTCCTGAAATGATGTCTTACGCACCTGAATGGCGCAGTCGAATTGGGTTGGATGATAATATTTATTCCAGAATGATCGAGTCGAGAAAGAGTGTGCAGACTGTTAAAAACGCAGAGAGTGTAAGACTTGCGGAGGATTCAAGACAGCAAAGACTAGCACCTACATTAAGGGAACCAGCTTTTGAAAGTGCAGTAGAAAGAAAGGGGATACTTGAACATAGCTTGGGGCCTAGAAAAAATATGACAAAATTTAGAGACAGAAATAATATTATATGGACTCCACCACAAACTTGTGAGGGCTTTGAACCTAATATATGTTTATCGAGAGTTTATTTTGCACAAGGTAGAGAAAGCAATAGTTATCAAGTCCCTGCATGTAAGAACAATTGCGCCAAGAGTGATTTAAGGAAATTTGAAAGCCTTAAACTACCCCCGAACAATAACTTAGCAGACAGACAAAAGAATGACTTAATGGACAAGACAACTGTTCAATTAAGGACACAAAATGCGGCTAGTATATTGAACAGTCCAGTTTCTAAACCAAGTATGCTTCTTGAAGGAATGTTTCAGAATTCGCATCCTGCCAGAAGACATGGGAAACACGCGGATAAGCGATCTTCGTCAGCAGCTGAAGAGTACCTTCTACCAGATTGTAAAGAATCTAGACCTAAATCTCTCAATCGTGACGCAATATACTCAAAGCCTTACTCCGTCAATAATGAACACTTGCCGCCTGAAAAGCGCTCAAGATATGAACAAGATGTGCCTGAGACGATTGTCATACCCGATGAAGATGAATTGGTTAGCACAAGGCAGTGCGGAAATAGGGAGTCAAATCTCTTGCAGGTTGTAACTGATAGCGAGGGTCGGATTCGAGTGAACGTTGCCAATGCTCCTGCCACAGAGAGACAGAATGTTGACGTTACCAGACAGATTATTGCTCATGATCGAGAAGGACGTCTGAGCACCCTGAAGACAAATCATGGAGAAAGGACTCTTAAGGAATCCAGAAAAGATTACTTGGAAACCAAGGAACGCTCTTCAAAAGCTATCAGTTTTGAGAATTACACACCTAAGACGTGCAATCACACTTCAGCTTTAATAACAAATGACCATCAATGGGAAGTTTGGAAAAGAGCAAACTGCATTCTTAGCGATAAGTTGGATTCTGAAACCGGTTTTCATCACTACACAAAGCATCATCATCATTGCAGAAAGGAGCAACTCTGTGAAGGAGAAAGATTTATCATCGATTCCAAAGATGAAAATGATAATATTTTTGAAGTAGAAAGGACTCACCTGAACGAATTCATTCAAATTCCAAGACATGAAGTTCCAGACAATAGCTTATCCATCCATGCAAAGGCAGCCAAACGAAACTTAAATTTCATGAACTTCTGTGATCAAACAACACAGAGAGAAAGATGTACTGCAAGATTGTTCAATATCCCAAGAGAAAACTGTTCAGAGAATTACCAGCTTCTGTTAAAGAACGATCGAAGATATGCTTGTAAGGATAGGCAGGATGTGCGCTGTCAGAAGACACAGATAAGTGAGCATAATAACCAATTAAAAGGACCTCTAGTGGGGGTCAGTGTTAGCCAAACAACAAGCGAGCAAAGTTTTCAAAACAGAACACAAAGATGCTCAGTTCAAGCTCCAAAAGAAGGAGAAGGAAGCAAATGGAGTAATGAATTGGAAACAAACTCAAGACAAAAAACCACCGTCATAGACTTGGCATCAACTGTGTTGCCAAATAATAAAGATGATGTACAATCTTCATGTTCAGCGCCAAGGAGCAAAGCTAGTTGCAGTACAATGAGTTCAGAAAAAGGTCCGTCTCTGCAGCCAAAGATAGAAAAGAAAAACAGTGGCGATGGCCGATATCCTTGCGATTGGCCGGCCTGCGAGAAGTCCTACAGCCACTATTCCTTTCTAGTTCTCCATAAAAGAATCCATACGGGAGAGAAACCTTACCCCTGTTCGTGGGTGGGGTGCAGCAAGCAGTTCCGTCGATCTGATGACTATCAAAGACACTACCGCGTTCATACTGGTGCCAAACCTTATGTTTGTGTTGTTTGTGGTAAGGGGTTTAAGCGCTCAGATCATAGATTATTCCATTACAGGGCTATTCATCATCTGAAGGACGCAAATAACAAAAGAAAGAACAAATAAACATTAAAAGAGACAGAACATATCATAACAATTAGTAAAAGAGATTTTGATCATCTTAGAGCATCGTGAAACGTCAGATGAAAAGTAAAACGATTTTCGGGATTAGTGAAAAAGAAATCGAGAAAATAGTAGAGACATTATCTTTGGTAAGAAGTTTTGAAAAATGAAAACGCCGGCAAGCCGTTTGCGCGAAGACAAAAATGTAGACGCTAGTAGATTATTTAGCTCGACGTGCAATCGAGGGCCTTGATATTAGAACGAAAAACCAAATTGAACTGTATTTTGAGTCTAAGATATAGAAGTAAGTTATAGTGCTTGGGAACGAGGTTATTCCGGAATAACCTCGTTCCCAAGCACTATAACTTACTTCTATATCTTTGACTATTTCATTAGTGCCACGCGGTCCATATACTCTCTTCTTTGTATTTTGAGTCTGTAAGCTTTGCAAAAACTTTGAAAAACTTGATTTCAGATTTCATTCATAAGTAAAATAAATCAATCTTGTCTCCTTCCTTGTGAATATTTTTGATGTTGAAAGTAAACTATACTGCATGTATTCGAAACGTTGCAAACGGACTATTTGCTGTCCACCCTCCCCCCGTGAGTATTTTAAGTCTTGCCATCTTATTGAATATTCATCAGAGAATATTATACTTGGTTTGGGATCTAGAAACTAATGATAACTAATCCCTCTGCAATTGACCACAGCAGCGACAACTGAAGCAGAAGGACTGATCTTTCACATTTTCAGCTCAAAATCCAGGTATTCTGCTTTCCCAAACCCTTTAAATATTATTTAATAGCTTGCTGAGCTTGCTGCTGTTCGTTTTGTGTGACCCAATGTATTTTAGTTTCGTTGGTCCCAAACACGAAACAGAATCCCTGCCGGTTTGTTTTGTGTTTACTGGAATTGTTTTCTTGAAATAAGTTGCTAGGATCAAAACGGAATCAAAAAATGTGTTCCTTAAACGGCTTTAAAAAGATGGAAATGTAAAAATTTCTTCGTAAAGCAGGAACTCGCATGAATGATGTGCAAACACCACCTAAATCTTCTCGTGCACAACACTGATCGAGTTGAAAATTATTTGCCGGTAGAGAATAAATTCTACCTTCGTCGTTAGTTTGGTCATCTTCAAACTCGTTTATTTTATACGGAGAACAGAAAATAATCATCCAGTTAGCGTCGATGGAATTCAAGTTCACCTTTCTCTTCGAATACATTTATGCAAGGAAGACTTTAAAGTACCGTTTACGTCTGAAGAACCATCAAATCCAGCACACAGCCATACAAAACCGGCCTTTTTACCAAAAGGAATGAACACCCAATATTTAATGTACACAAATTAAAATCACTCGAATTGCCACAAAATTATCATATCTGGTGGTGTCTGCATAAACTGATTTTTCTTCTTCAAAGGTCGCGACACAATGAGGGCTTTTTTCGTACTAAAGTGTTTTGACAGTCATGCACACCTGGAGAGACTAATATTGCAATACTGAACTTCTCTTACAAACATGACAAGTGCTTGAATATGCATCGGTGATATATAACACTTGTTATACAGAAGCTTTTTGCATTTGTGGCAAGGATGGATCAGTAAAGTATAAATTTAATTATATACTCAAAAAAACTTGGAAAGAAAAAAAGCCGTGAAGTTAAAACAGAGAGCGAACGTTTCTATTCCTTGTGTGGCCATAGAGAGACGCTACGAGATTACTTGCGATTCCCAAATGTTTTATATTCTATTAGCATAAAACAATGACAAATTCTCTAGGGCAAGCCAAAAACAATTGAAAAGCTCTCAAATTGAACCCAATTATCAAAACATAAAAACACACAAACGTGCAAATCTTTTTGTAGTCGTCATGCAATGAGGTCAGCTACCACACCACAAAATATTATAAAACTTCTGTGATTTTTTTGAATATTGAATTACGCTGGCTTTAAATTAAGCATTATGAAGTTAAAACCTGCCGAGAAATTAAAAAAAACCCGTCTATTTAAAAAATTCTAATCTAATTCTAATCTTCTAATCCTTTAATAAGTATATTCTGATAACCGAATGGTTACGAAAATGGCTGTTCCTATGATTAACGCATTACCCAACTCAAAATGCCAAAGTTTAATGTTTCTGCTCGCTTTTTATATGATATTAGTTCAGGTTTTACGGAATAGTTTGAGTAGCAGTGGCTATGGCAGTTTATTACACATTTAGGGTCGATATCCGTGTAATAAAGCCGTGAATAAAAACTATATCAGTGAAGTGATACGATATCACTTCACGGTAAACTGTAAACTGGAATGGTTTTCATTTTATCGACCTTAAATGTGTAATAAACTCGCTCGAGGACTCGCTCGTTCGCGATATGATAGAAAAACTCGTGAATAAAAACGATATCAAGTTCTTAACATGTGATAATCTCTATATATTTCTTTTCTCTGTCTGCATTCTTGTCCAGTGGCCTCTAGGGCGATATGATAATGACGATAATTACTTTTAAATCTGGGTCAAAGTAATGCGAAACAAGAAACAGCCGCACCAAAAGCACTCAATAAAGAAAAAAAAGAAAAGAAGCAGCACCTGTTTTCTCTGGAAAAAAGAGGCTAAGATTTCTAGACGAAGCCAGATAAAACCCTTTATTATTTGCTATACCCTCAATAACAGTCTAGATATTTTTCGTTAATATCACATAACATTTTATTTCAACTTTCGTGACGTCTTCGCAGTGAAATTAAAGCAGTTTGGTCGGACGACTTATCTTAAGACAGGTCAAGATATCTTTTTAAATATAGCTCCAGAATTTATTGAATAATTTTTTGGTTCTTGAAATTCTATGAGGGAAAAACATCGCGGTTGTTACTATAGTTACTAGTAAGATCTAGGCAGTAACACAATTCTACCATAAAGACGACACGTGGGATTGGTTGAGCTCTTTCCCGCGGTCGCTGCCCTCAGTTCATTATGCCTTATGGTATTTCTACTCAAGAAGATGTAGAAATAAATAAAATCTAACTTGATCGTCTTTGTTTTTCGATGGAACAACTTAAAATGGCCACTCGTTACTATGGAGAGAGGAAATCCCCGGAGAAAAATCCTCGAGTCGGAACAGGAGAGAACTAACCCAAGTAACTCTTTTCTTGAGCATGTGACCGCGATAGTTTGAGACAGCAGCGCACACCGGGTCGGTGTCCACTGGTAGAGCGAAGCTTGGGATTGGATAAAACGACAAAAAACAAAGAAAGCATGGATTATGGTGAACAATGTGTATTATTCTACCATGCATACTTACCATTCATTGTTTGTTCATCCACTCCTAGAAGGCTTCGTTCTGCCTGTTGTGTGTTACCCGCGCACACCATCGGTGACGATCCCAGATGGCACCTTGCTTGGTTGTCGACGTCTTATTTTCCTCGATTCTCACGTCTTTTCTTTATTCCATAGGAATAGTAGGCGTATTTCCAACGGAATCCATCATGTCGGACAAAACCCCTGATCCATACTTCGACCTGATCATGGACGAAGATCTTGTCAACAATGAGTGGCCACGTGGACTAGACGAGATTAAAGAAAAAGGCACACGATGTATTGCTATCTCATCTATAAGTAAAGAAGACTTTGAGGCTAACAAACACATCAAGACCAAGAGTGGAGGCTGGACCCTAGCTCGTGCCATCAACACGGGGGTTGTGAATCCGACTTCATTTCTTGGTTGTCACGCGGGAGATTTGGAGTCCTACCAAGTGTTTGGAGAGATACTTTTTGACAAAGTTATTGCCAAATATCATGGTGGTTATGACGTCAAGACAGGAAACCACGTGACGGACATGGACAGTGCCAAGATCACTGAAGATCTGAGCCCTGAGGCGAAGAAAAAAATCATTTCAACGCGAATCCGAGTAGCCAGAAATATCTCCACTTTTCCGCTCAATCCTGGAGGTACTAAGGAGACACGCCTGGCCATTGCTGATCTGATGGAGAAGGTATTTGCTGGTTTGGAAGGCGATCTCGCTGGGACGTTCTACAGGCACACCACGATGACACCAGAGCAACAGCAACAGTTCATTGATGACCATTTCTTGTTCCGAGGCAAGGACAAGATGCAAGCGGCGTCGGGATACCACGAGCACTGGCCTCATGGACGAGGAATCTTCGTGTCAAACACGAAAGAGTTTCTTCTTTGGATCAACGAAGGTGACCACCTTAGGATAATCTCCATGGAGAAGGGAGGTGACGTCAAGAGGGTCTTCGACAGACTGTCCAGAGGAATTGCTGCTATTGAGGCTGGGTTGAAGAAGGAACTAGGGATCGATGATGTCTTCATGCATACCCCATCTCATGGATGTATTACCTGCTGTCCAACTAACCTTGGAACAGCAATGAGAGGTTCAGTCCACATACTCGTCCCAAAGCTCATCAAATCCATGGGTTTTGAAGCTATCGACAAGTTTGCAAGAGAGCGAAACTGTCAAGCTAGAGGGTCGACTGGTGAGCACTCAGAGGTCATTGACAGAATCGATATATCGAACTGGAGGCGTCTGGGATATAGTGAGTGGAGTCTGGTTCAAGACATGATCAAGTGTGTGAACGAATTGTCCAAGATGGAGGACGAAGCACTGGAAGGTGGTGATACCGAGAAAGAAAAGGAAAAGGAGAAAGAAAAGGAGAAAGAAGAGCAGAAAGAAAAGGAGAAAGAAGAGGAGAAAGAAGAGGAGAAAGAAGAGGAGAAAGAAGAGGAGAAAGAAGAGGAGAAAGAATTAGAGGAGAAACAAGAGGAGAAAGAAGAGGAGAAAGAAGAGGAGAAAGAATTAGAGGAGAAACAAGAGGAGAAGGAAAAATCGAACCAAAACACAAACACCAATGACACCAAAAATGGAGAAGCAAAAGCCAAATCTTGTTCTGTGATTTAAAGAATGACGTTATTTTGATAAGTGTGAACAACACAAAGAAGTGTTCAATAACGTTTTAGCTAGCGTTATTATCTGTGTCCGGCTTTCCAAGGGACTTTTTCATGCAAAAAGAACATCCCATGCATTTAAAAACTATTGTATAACCTAGATCTCCATCTCAAGAGAGGTAAATATTTATTAATCTATGAAAGGAATATTAACTAATATTAGTATTAATATATTCGACAGTGTGATAGGAATTTTTGTATTTTTCCCCCAAAACATTTCATATATTTTTGCTGAATTTGAAATAATGAAGCAACAGATTTAAGAACTTCGTGTGACATTTTTGTAGTAGTCTTGTTTAAACTCTAAAATAAACCTTATTTTGAGGGCGATTTGTTGGATGAAGCGACTGCAGTCAAGACGCGCAGCGGTATCTCGTATCTCGGTAAATCGCATTCTTAGTATTCTATAGTTACATATATAAGTAATTCAATATCTACGAGTGCTTCCAAGAACAGGAGTGGAGAAGGTCGCATCGATAAATACAGGTCAACGACGTCGATCTTTATCCTTATTAAGCAATATATTCGATGAATCTACTGTTATTTAAAGGTCAACATAGATGCTCTTAAGCACGTGATGTGTCGCCAAGAAAAGAAAAAACGTGTCGTAATGTTTTGCCTCGTGCTCAGTCGTGTTTGTATCAAAAGCTCAGCGAACATTTTGACCATGTTTATCAATGACTGCGGTAGATGAACTGCAGAATTTCTAGTGATCAGACAATTAGAATATTTTGAAAGACCAATCTGGAAAAGCTTTTGATTTGCTAAGGCACGTAGTTAAAGACAAAATAAATAAATAAATAAATTGCTTCTCCTTGAAAAAAAGAAATCGATACAAATGCTTTAAAACTTGAATATAAAGAAGAAAATTAGGAAAGCAAGTTATAATAAAAATATACTTATATACCAAATGAAATCAAATTATTAAAAAATAACAAAATGTATGCTATTCTAGCTTCAAAATTCGTTCATAACAATACATCCTTGATATAAAAATACTTATTTGACGACCTTCATAAGAATACAGATAACTGTTGTATCAACCAACTGGTCCCAATTGATACACTATAACAGTTCTATCGTCAAAGGAAATGGGTAATGATTGGCGGTTAATGCAACTGCCAACAGTTTTTTTTATATCTGACCAACATTTGCGTCAAGTATTCTCAAGAGGTATAACCATGGTGTTAATCTGAGGCGTCAATCGGAAGAATGATTTCCTGATTTGAATTAAATGAGTAGAATTAGATGAACAATTAACAAGAGATGAACTGTAGAATAGACAAGTGCGTTAATTTTGGATTATTTAATTTTGCTCGAAAAGTTATCCCCTTCCCCTTCCCTTCCCCCTCCTCCTCTCCCTCCCCCTCCCCCTCCCTCTCCCTCTCCTCCTCCCTCTCCCTCCCCCTCTCCCTCCCCCTCTCCTCCTCCATCTGCCTCTCCTTTTCCTTCTTCTTCTCCTTCTTCTCTTCATCATTCAGTTTGGCCATCGTGACTTGCAACGAGAAATTAGAAACATAGCCGCATAAAATACAAACTTATGTTCTTTAGAGTGAATTTAAATCTCTCTAATCGTCCAAAGTGACAGAAGGTGTGTCTCATTTCGAGACTCATCAATAACTTTACACCATGCTTCTAGTTATCCGATTACTTCAAGAGTTTTACTGTGTGTTATCAAAACACAACTTCTGTCACTCTTTACCCGGCTACGTGTTCGTATTTTCCCCATCTGTCGCCCAGAATCCAGAAGAACTGCTGAAACGAATGTCAAGCTATTCCGGTATTACTTTTTATGCCGACTATGAAGGTAGATTGAAATCCTCTTGAAGAACTTGCTCGAACTATTCTCCATCAGATTAACTCGATGCTCCCAAAAAACTCCCATCCAAAGACATCTAATATCTTAAAATGGGGCGGCATTACGCATGCGCCGATTCATAATGACGGTTTTCCGATAAAGACTCGTTGACCTTCACATCATTAACTTCCATGTTAAATCCAGTAAGATAAATAGCGAGTAACGATTGAGCTCGCCAACTTTAGTGTGACAGACTTTGCGTATTTTGTCTTAAGAACAT
Source organism: Actinia equina (assembly GCA_011057435.1). Classification (NCBI taxonomy): domain Eukaryota; kingdom Metazoa; phylum Cnidaria; class Anthozoa; order Actiniaria; family Actiniidae; genus Actinia; species Actinia equina. The sequence goes on from WHPX01001287.1 coordinate 286,225, forward strand.
CGTTATAACAGCAAAAACATGGATTTGCCTTTTCAGCAGCTTCGTATCCGTCAAAGCTGAAACATTTGGCCTGTCTATTGACCTAGACTCAGAAATGATATTAATAAACTGCCCCAAGACTATTAATATTATTCTTAAAGACTCTACGTGAGAGGCAGTTGACAAGGGACTGGCGAGACGAGAAGATTCAGTTAATTGATTTTATATTCGCACTTATCCATCCATACGCCTCTTCATCATCCTTCCTGTTTCTGGATTGAAGTTGACATTGCGAGGAACACAGTTACAAGCCTAGACCTCCAAGAAGCGTCCACCAGACCTGCGCCAAGTTGCTCGTTCGCTTTCTAATCAGGACAACCAAGCTACGCTGAATTACAGGTAAGTAGCAACGTCTTAAGAAAGCAATGTCTCAGTAGACCTTGCGCGCTTTGTAAGATTTCGTATGTTTTTCGTCCTAGGTGAGGTTTGCTCTCGTGTTGCTAACTAGGAATAGTCAAATACTATAGACTTCTGCCAGTGCTCAATATATATTTTACGTCTTTAAATATCATCCCGCTTTAGCATGCTTTAACTTTCTAATACAACTGTTCGATTCGCAAGACTCGGACTTGAAAACTCCTCATTCCTCCTAAACTTGTTTCAAGGTCATTTTTGGTTATTTCACAATTGCTTCGAGGCGGGTTTTTCTCCAGGTTCTGTGAGCTAGCCATGCCCTAAACTTTATCGCCCAGAGTTCTTGCAGACTTCGGTTATCGTTTTCTTGGTTGGGTATCAAAATAAACCCATGAGTGAGTTTACCTTTTTTGTCGCAATATTAAGACGTGCATGAGACAGACATGTGACAGACGCCGGCGAAAGCCTTTGTTTTGTTTTGTTATTACAGCGATTTAAAAAAAAAACTTTTTGTGTACAAGTTTGAATGGCGATCATATGGTGAAGCTGGTATATCGGATTAGGTCTAATAAAGACATGTATACACGGCTAGCCATTCTCGTTTTACAACCATTTAAGTTCTCCAAGACTCAAATCTTGTTCAATGTCGTAGCTAGCAAGTTAAGCTTGATCTGTTATTAGTTTTACGTACCGCAATTTAGAACGAGTATAAAAATGTTCATCAAGCGATTTTTAAACTTAAGTAGAACCTTATCTGTGAAGGACGGATTGATGCGCATCATATGTTATTGTAATCGATTTATCAGTGTGTACATAAGACCATGCTACGATCGATATGAACATTCACTTATTCAATTGCCTTAAACTGGTGAGTAAGAGAGAGGTTCTCGTGTGAGTGCAATACATACGGTATACTGACCTACAGTACGTACACGGGACAACATGCTGTAACACGTTATGGCTTCCCATTGTCTAATTTATCCAAGCACAGCGCGTAGTTACGGCTTCGGTGAGATACAGTGCGGCTACAGTACAGTTACGAATTTGCCATATCGTTCCCAACTTGTAGGAAAACTACTATAACATTAGACGAAAAAATAAATTATAAATCAAGTAAAAAATATGAAAATGAAAGCCTTTGAAGAATGATATATAGAAGTAAAGCTTCCTAAAACGCGCGCGCAAACACCAAAGATAGTCATGGGAAGCCTTTTCAGTGCTGCGACTTGTCATTATGTACGTGCAGTAGGTCAGCCTCTTTTGCTACAAACTTTGCTCGAATAAAATCTAGTGGAATGTTATGAATTACTTTATTCATTGCTTAAATGCATGGCCTAGGTCTTAAGTTGATCTTGGTGTCATAAGAAATTATAGTCATTAGTCTGGATATAATTCATCGAGGAATCTGTAAATGTACAAACCGTATGTACAGTAGCGTATCACTGCTTACCAGAAACCAAATTGATGTACGAAATCTAGAAATCACAGTAGGTCAAGGCCAAGGACGGAATTCGCTGGATGAACAGAAAAGATTATGTACGAGCGGTAAACAGTACGACAAACGCTCTGCCGACGAATAAATTTGCAAAAAAATAAAAGGAGGGAAAAATTTCAAGGAAAGAAAAGACAAGTTTGTTGTTTATCTTCGTTTTCAGAGTAAAAGATGAAGAGAAAAGACGCGAATCCGGGTCGAAGACGAAAACAATCAGTTGTTCAAAGCAACGTGAAACCCGTGAAGATAGTTATACTGGGAAGTGTGGGTGTTGGCAAGTCAGGTACAGCACTATCCATCCATTCCGTTATCCATCCATTCATCATGTATCCATCCATTCATCATGTATCCATCCATTCATCATGTATCCATCCATTCATCATGTATCCATCCATTCATCATGTATCCATCCATTCATCATGTATCCATCCATTCATCATGTATCCATCCATTCATCATGTATCCATCCATTCATCTAGCCATTAATGCATGTATCCATTCATTTATCCATCCATTCATCTTACCATCCCTACATGTATTCATCCATTCATCTTACTATTCCTACATGTATCCATCCTTTCATCTAGTCATTAATGCATGTATCCATTCATTTATCCATCCATTCATCTTGCCATTCGCCTACATGTATCCATCCATTGGTCTAGTCATTCCTGCGTGTATCTATCCATTCATCTTACCATCCCTACATGTATCCATCTATTGATCTTGCCATTAATGCATGTATCCATCTATTGCTGCATGTATCCATTCATTCATCTAGTCATTCATGCGAGTATCCATCCGTTTATCCATCCATCCATTTCATCTTTATAATCTATACATTCCATTTCATCCCATCCATCCCATCACGTCATCCTTCTAACTATCTATCCTTCCATCTTTCCTAACCTTAGCAGATGTACGAAAACATAAATGAGCCGGCGCGCCTTACAGTAGTGCGTCAAGTAAACAAGTGGTTTCTTACTTATCATTTCTTTTCTTGTTAGCCCTTACAGTTCGTCTTCTTACTCGTCGATTCATCGGTGAATACGATGTCACACTTGGTAGGTAACTTGAATAAGTCACAATACACCAATGACTGGGGTATTCGATAGATAGTCTTAGGTTCGTGTGCCGATTTGAAGTGGCTTCTGTTTTCCTCCCTTCACAAAACAAAATCTGTAAAATCACAATCACAATCTGGGTTTATTTAGCCATGCCCTGACTTAGATCAGTCCAGAGGTTGTTTCAGGGTTTGACTTGTGAGTTAGCCGTGCCCTGACTTAGATCAGTCCGGAGGTTGTTTCAGGGTTTGACCTGTGAGTTAGCCATGCCTTGACTTTGATCAGCCCAGGGGTTGTATCAGGGCATTGATAAACATTTATAATAGATATTATTAGCTAAAAAATATTGTGCACGTGGATGTTCAGAGTACCATAGTTTATCTCGTGCTCTCTTTCTTTAAATACTTTTGTTTTACTTTTTCTTAGAATCAACGCATCGTCACCAGATTGAAATCGATAACGAGTTTATAATTATTGAACTGACGGACACAGCTGGCGAGGTTAGACTGTTATTAACCTGATTTTTCTTACTCAATACACCACTGTGTTGATTTTGATAAAACTCGTTTTTTTATGAATAAAAAAGATAATCACCTACAGTCTGTAGTAAGAACGTAATAGGACGGGAACCTTGGAGAGTGAGGTTGGGGCTGTCCCATGAGAGTAGAGTTTGATGAGTCTCTCCTTTGAATCTGATTGGATGGTTTTTCTTTTCAGTCCAGAAGCTATTTTAGGGTTAAGTCTGTGAGTTAGCCATGCCCTGACTTAGATCTACCCAGAGGTTGTTTCAGGGTTCCGTCTGTGATTTAGCCATGCCCTGACTTAGATCAGCCCAGAAGTTGTTTCAGGGTTCAATCTGTGAGTTAGCCATGCCCTGACTTAGATCAGCCCAGAGGTTGTTTCAGGGTTTGACTTGTGAGTTAACCGTGCCCTGACTTAGATCAGCCCAGAGGATATTTCATATCGAACGATCTTTGCATTCTTTTCCACTATACAGAACTCTGCTGTTAAGCTCAACCACTGCATGAACAAAGGAGATGTCTTCCTCCTCGTTTACTCCATTACTGATCACAAGACATTCGATGAAGCCAAAAGAATCGCAAACTACATCAAAGATCGCAAAAACGCTGACTCAACGACAATGACACTCGTCGGAACGAAGCGAGATCTTGAACACTTTCGATCTGTGAACGAAACTGAAGGCAGCGAGCTTGCACAGGAATTGGACTCCGGATTTTACGAACTTTCGATCTCGGACAGAGACGGATATCAGGAGGTTGTTGACATGGTTAAGGCGTGTGTAAGGCAGCATTTAAAACGAGAGAAGCAAGAACGACAACAGAAAACTAATAATTCTTCTCTTGGAAAGATGAAAGAAGGACTCATTAGAAAAACTGGTTCTCTCAGACGAAAATCAGTCGCTTTTTGAGAAGAATTAGCTTAAGAACTGAATATCAAATCAAGCCAACGATTGCTAAAACAGTACGAATCAAGCTGGGAAATAATCGAACCGAATCAGAATCGTTTCTGGATTCTCTGACTTTCGCAAAAATGAAGCTCGTTACTAAACAGAGAGCACAAAGAAGAACAAATGTATAAGAGAGGATTTATATCATCATCAAAGGAGCTACTAGACGAACGCGGAAATAAGTTTCTTTACCTTGGGTATAATATTTTCCCATTCCAGACCACGTGTCACTCTCTTGAGAATACGATTCTTTGTTTGAGTGCATGGAAACAAACAAATTAAACAAATTGCGTTAAACAAAGAAATGATATTCAAGGAAGTGAGACGCGGTCCGAAATGAGAAAACATTACGCCCATGGTAAAGAGGTAGTATTCTTCGATTGCACGCTACGTCATCGCGGCCATGTTGGTACCATTTAATGAAAGATTTCTCATTAACATCCATTCTTTACCGCACCAAGATGACCGCCATGTTTTTGTCTTTTGACTCTCTTGGGGATACTTGCAACCATCAATTTAGATTTGTCTATACGTGACTATAGCGTTAGAAGGAAAATGATGGTTCTTGGCGAGTTGGATAGAGGGATTTTACTTGGCCCGTGAAAAAATATTAAAGTAAAATACATTAACACATCCTAATTCCATTCGGTTTTCTTTTGTTTTTTTTTTCAGTTTGACTCTTAGTCAATAATTATACAACTTTGTTATTTAATAATACAAGTTCCGTGGTATTAGCTACTTTTGCTGCATATCATAAAGGACTTAAAGGCGCTGGAATCCTGAGGCTACTTTCATTGCTATGACAACACCATCACTATGGCAACTCCCTATCATTTAAACTATCCATAATAAGACAACTAGAAAATCTATACAGATGTGGTGTATCAAGAAAAGACTTGTACATGGTTTTGATTGAATAAAAGGTCGCATTTGAGTCTGAAGATTAATGCATATCATGTCATGCATATCAAAATACCCCGGGGTATTTTGTATCTTGCTCTCTGGGAGGAAGAGGGGAGTATTTGTACGATTCCTTTTACCACAAAATTTTTAAATTTTTAAAAGACTGGATTTCAATAATTAAACCAGAACTCTGAACGACAGAGATGATGTTCTCCGAGTTATCTCTACATGAAAAGAAACATCTAAAACATATCCGTGCTGACTAAGAAGAACGTGAGCTCTTGGTACGAGAATAAAAATATAGAATATCCAACGAAATACTACTAAATTTGAAGCTACTTATATTTGCAATATATGTTTGGTCGTTTCAAATTGATTGAAGGATTAAAAAAAAAAACAGTGTGGTGGCTGATATATTACGGTGGGTTGTATAACGTGGTTTCTCTTTAAAATATATATAGAGGTAAAAGGACCTCGAAGGGCACCCTGTGTCCTATTGTGCAGTCTCAGCCTGAGGGCAAAAGCTCAAATAATAAATGGTTTATAATCGGAAAAACATTTTTCGAAATCTTTTATTTCTGGCTACACATACAAATGATTGCATGCTTCTTACTAACACAGCATGATATTTTGATAAACCTCGTCCAATAATTGATGGGTTGCAAGCATTCCCAAGAGAGTTAAGAGACAAAAGCATGGAGGCCATTGCGGTGCCGTTCACAATGGGTGCTAATTAGAAATATTTTGTTAAATGGTCCCAACATGGCCGCGATGACGTAACGTGCAATCGAAAAAATGCTTATTACTCAAATCCCTGTCACCAATGCTGCATTATGATTGGATGAGCAACGACTAGTTATATCCTAATAGTAGCGAAAAGTTCCAGCTTTGAAAACCAAAACATTAAATATAATTTTAATTCAAAATGTTTTTGCATATATGATATTTGACCGACTAGTTGGATTTGACTAAAACTCTTGCCCTCATGGACTATGAGTCAATAGCCCATTCGGCCTTCAACTCATAGTCCTTTCAGGCTCGAGGACTATTAAATTGCTGCTTAATATACATATCACCATTCAACAATTCACTTCATGTTGAATCATTGTATCAGGGGTTAGGTGCACTTTAAAGGAAGCCATAAACTCAGACGACTCAAATATAAGTATATACACTCAATTGAAGAATCGTTGTCGGGCTCAGAAACATAGAACATAAAAGGTGAGATCGAAATAGAACATGGGAAATGACATAATTATATTATAATTTATTCATTTGCACCATCCATGCAGTCGGTTTAGAATGCCAAACGCATATTAAAAACAGTGGATGATGCCACGGGTCACCGGTCACGCCATGCAGGTGACTGCCTACTTTTGGAAATTGATTTAAACTTTTTTTTAAACTTCGATTTTCCGATTCCAAATCTGGAAAGAAAAATAGGGTGACCCGAGCTCGTTTTTGAGATAATCAGCATTTAATGGAAGCCTACGCACGAGCTTTTGGAGTAAAAATTGAGCCACCGGTAGTGATATGAAAAAAATTAAGATTCATAAGATAATAGTTATTTACAGACTATATGATCCACGATTGAAGGCTAGTCAATCATTCTACAATGATACATGGATATTTTCGACAAAAAGAATACACTGATTTGTCATATTTCGTAGTTTCGGTGCTCTTAAGTCCTATTTACACGGCACCATTTGCCGCGCGACTTCGCTCAAAATCGGGTCGTGTAAAGGGTCCTACGACAGACGTACGCGGCCTCAAGACTTGTCGTAGCATTTTAAACTTTGGCTTAAAACCCTACGACATGCCGTAGGAAAATGACGTAAGTATGATGATTTTGACCGAGATTGGGACTGAAACTAGTTGATTCCAAAACAAAATGGCAGATTTCCATGAAAACGTCTTTACCGGTAATTAAACACGAAGTGCAAAAATTCTGAATTATCTCATCAAATAACAAGGTAGACATGATTACTTACTGCACTTGTCAACTGTGTATGGTGGCATTTAACAAGAAACATTTGCTGTAGTGACGAGTAAATTGCTCGCGTTTTTTTCGTGCCGCGCGCGACAAGTTGTGCTAGTGTAAATAGTACCAAAATTTGCCGTATACGTCAAGTCGCGCGCGGCAAATCGTGCTGTGTAAATAGGCCTTTCAAGAAAGTCGAACAAAAATCCCTAAAAAAATCTATTTTTTCATGTGTTACTGATTTAAACTTTTCCTAAAATGTTGATATTACCTAGATTTTTAGGAATGAGCTATTAAAAAATAGATAGTCCCGAGAAAAATTTGAGGGTTTTGCCCGTACGCAAAACGCGTATGGTTCTTCAATCATGAATCTTGTAGATTTTTCATCGGTTTTTGAGCGCGCGCTGATCGTGGGCTCAAATCGAACGTTCAAAAGTAGGCAGCCACCTTAACGTACTTCCCATGTGCCATTTTTGTCTCAGCTTCTATGTTCTGTTTCTCAACCCGACAACGATACAAAGAATTGTCTTGGTCGGGTGATGATCAAAATAATTACCAGTACTGAAGACTGTTTATTATGGTGCGTATATATAGGTTTCAGTTTCGTAGATTCACAGATAAATCCCCCTTAAATTCCGTCCTTATGATGTGTTATGGCAGGTTAAAGATTCGCTTTTTCCGTTTCCTTGACCTAAATAATACACTTCTTTGATTATTTTACCGTAAAATATTTAATACTGATATTTTTTGGACGTAATTTGTTTAAATTTCTGGAGGAAGAACGTAGCCATGTCTCAGCTTAGCTTCTTTTTTAAGAACGGCAGAGTTTCGATCGGTACAACTGGCTCAGTGAAGTAATAAGGGTCATTTGGAGTAACATGGAATGATGGCTGGCCTGAGTGATCAGATGGAGCCGTCGATGAGTCATGGCTCTTGCTTTTGTCGTCTGAATTCGAACGACCACACATAACGTACGATGTCAGCCCAGTAACACTGATAAAACCAACAATCATCGCTCCGATCGCGATTGCTGCTGTAACGAACACCATTTTAAAAATATTTGCTTAATTTGTTGGCTGTTCGCTTTGATCTTTTAAAATTTTGCTCCTTGCTATGTCTCTTGGCTTTATTCTGCTCAGAAGTAAATAAAGACGACTTTATGTATGCAAATATAACATGTGACATGGCAGATGGTTGGGTTTTATTCACACGTGACTTGCTCTTTTCCTGGTAACCCAGAGCAACTGTCAAACTTAAAGTGCATCCCCGATACAATACTTTTAGTATTGATTCTACATAAAGTGAATAGTTGAATGGTGAAATATTTCTTTATTTAAGTGATGCGTCTCTAAGTTATGAAGGTTTATACTTCCATTATGTTACTGACTGTGACGTCACCCCAGGCTTTTGAGTGTATTTGATTTAAGAGGAATTTTTTTTTTCAATAATGAGCAATAATGACAAAAAGCGCTAAAAAAAATAGACGTCCGTATGAGTTTTGATCCCAATTTTCGTTTTCTGCTAACACTCAAAACCTTTCTTAAACAGTTAGAAACTGATGTACTATGATAAAATGCCTGTTTGAAGCGGTGTTTTCAATCGTACAAAGATGTTTTGTTGCATTTGTATTATGGGAAATAAGCAAATGAAGGCCTAAACCTCATTTTCGAATAAAATGTTTGATTCTAATTTCATCGGTCATCTCCACTTCCAAACAAGTTAAGCTTTCCGAATCACTAGATTTTAGCCTCGTACAACAGCCTTTCTTCAAGAAAATAGTTTTTGGCGCTCACCGCTTGAATACGAAAAGAATTCTCTCTTAATTGTTTTTACAGTAAACACTAGCCATTATAGAGACATCAAATTTACAATAAAGATTGTGGAAACCTTAAAGTATAACGATGATGCTTTTTAAAAGCTATTTGTGTGAACCAGCCAATATATGTATAATTAAAGAAGCATGGGGTGACGTCACAGTCAGTAACATAATAGGAGTATAAACGCAACCTCGTTCCCGTCGGTATAAACGTTCACATCTTGAAATGAAGAAATATTTCACCATTCAATTATTTTCTTTATGTAGAACCAATGCTGAAAGTATTATGTCAGGGGCACTTTTAAAAACCGTATTTCATTTGACAACTTTGACTTTAACTTTGACTTATTAACAGGATGAATTCGCTCAGCGGATTACACATAGGACTTGTTGAGCACACAGCTGCTTTAGGTATCTGTATTATTAGTCACTGTTGAATTCATAATGAACGTCAAAGCTTCAAAGAATGCGCGAATCTTATATATCGAGCTGTCTAAAACGCTCTAGTCTCCTGGAATAAACTTTTCTTTGCTACTTGGTAAGCACACAGATCGTATTCGATATCTTCACCTCCCTTCCGTTCTTCCATTATGCTACTGACTGTGACGTCAACCCAGGCTTTCGAGTGTATTTGTTTTAATTGTTATAATACTAAACACTAGCCATTATGAAATATAATAATAATGATGATGATGATGATGATAATCTTAAATTAAGGGTTACACTCAATATATACATATACGCATACATCAATATACCTTTTTACAATAACTTACAAATTTCTCGCGCGCTGATTGGTTATTTTTATTATCAATAAGAGGACAGACAGATAAAGCTGACGTCAACGAGCGCGCGCGCTCTTTCCGTTGGTTGTTTTGATCATTAAAATCGCCTGTACCTGTACCTATAGCTATAGCTATAGCTATAGCTATAGCTATACCTATACCTATGCCTATACTTATACCTATACCTATACCTATACCTATACCTATACCTATACCTATACCTATACCTATACCTATACCTATACCTATACCTATACCTACACATATACATACCACTAGGGTTATTGAGACCACAAAACAGGATAGACAGACTAAAATAGTACATGTAGTACATATGACTGCAGGGAGCAGTTGCCGTGCACACAGACCACACTGCGATAAAGAATATTTCTCTACAGTAATGGCCCAGTTGGATGGCGGTTGCACGGAAGACATATAGATGGCGACTGAACAGCTTGAAACACTTTAATCCAACAAGGAAAACTGTCTAAAGTCAAATTACCAGGAATAATCATTTTTGGATTTTTTAAGATATCAAGTCAAGATTCTTTGGAATTCTTATCGAAAACGGAATCTTAGTATCATTTTGTAGTTCCGGAATTCAACTCTGTTTGCACGGATCCTATTTTCTTCAGATTGGAAGATAAAGACTAGCTTAATAAAGACATTATGAGTAATTCTTATCTTTGCAGGAAAAAATAATTATTATTATCGATGTGTGGGACTATTAAGGCCTGTTAATGATAAGAGCAACTAGTTTAATGGATGAAAAATATTTAGAAAAGAACAAATGATCAAACAACCTTAACCTAAGGAAAAGAAAGAAAGAAAGAAAGAATGAATTAATTAAAGAAAGAAAGAAAGAAAGAAAGAAAGAAAGAAAGAAAGAAAGAAAGAAAGAAAGAAAGGAAGAAAGAAAGAAAGAAAGAAAGAAAGGAAGAAAGAAAGAAAGAAAGCAAACAAGCAAGCAAGCATGCAATAACTAAAGGGCGGAGGGAAAAAATAGCTAGCTAAAAATCTTTGTTATTAGTCACGTTGTCTGTCTTCGTTTATCAATCTCGGATTCGAATCAATAACAAACGTATACATTTCCCATTAACACCGCACTAGACAAAAAGGTGACCAGGAGACAGTTTAAAGGCCGTCAATAAAGAGCCATCTGCTGAAGACCGCTCCATTAGTCGCCGCTTTTAAGAGGATCGTTTAGATATATCAATGTTAATTATTTTAATCAAAGTTTGAACAGTTTAAATTTGAGCACGCTGTAACTTGGGTGTAGTTGATATTAGAGCGAAAGACCAACTGCACCTATTCTGTTTTCGTCGACAAGAAGAGTTATACAATGGATTGTCCGTTCTGTTTCTATCGTTTGGATTGACAGAAGGTAATGATAGTTGTGATATTGCATGTGTATTTTTAAAGGGCATTAAAACAGAGAAGTGTTAAAGTGCACCTAACCCCTGACACAATACTTTCATAATTGATTCTACATAAAGTGAATAGTTCATAACTTAAAGACGCAACATTCAAATAAAGAAATATTTCACTATTTCAACTATTGAATCGGGGGTTCGGTGCACTTTAAGGTTTCAATGTGGCAGATACAGGATACAGGAGAGTGACACTGACTCGTATCAGTATTTGGTGCCTGCAATAATAGCGCAGCTCAGCCGTGACGTCATAAAAACGAAGACAAAGGCGAAATTCGGACAAACAAACTTACAAGTTTACTTTTAGCAGATAATTTCCACAGCCGATCGCAGTTGATCTTAGTTTACATGGGTTATTATTGTAACTTTAAGTAAAAATAATAAAATCGGTTCGTATAATATTCGTAGCGGTTAAACAGAATGCAATTTTTGTCCGAATCTTTAGCTATTTTTAGAATCAGAATGCGCTATTGAAAGTCATGACGTGATTAGTGTCGCAGGCTAATTTAAACGAGTTTAGATAAAAAAAAGATCCTTAATCGTGGCGGATTGCTCACGGAGATCAAAGACTTCTATTTAGCGATATTTTCAACGTGACGACATGCACGCCCGATGCTTTAAAAGCTCCAGTTTTTCCTAAAGATACCTTTGCTAGCGTTCACTATCAGTTCTAAGTTGTCCTTGAAATACCAAAGCAGAACTAGCACGATGACCCTTATTCTCCGGCTCTCTCCCTAAAGGCATCACTGAAAAACCTCTTTTCGTTCCTTCGGTGTATGTGATATTTGACTGGAATGTAGCATCTTTCGCAAGGCGACTGGGCAAACCGTTTAGGTCAACTGTTTGAGATGACGTCTCAATATCAGGAATGCCAATAATTAGCATGGTGTCATAACGTGACGTTCTTCCGCTTAATCGAATTTACAATTTGGCGCCAACAATGCGACGAACGTGCATTTCCGTTCCCGCCAAAACTCTATGTTCAAGGTTACGTTTTCTGCACCTGCGATACTACTCATAGCAGAGACCGCTTAAGGCTTAGCGAACACCACGATACCCATCAGTACTTGCGTGCTTTGCTTTTGCTTCAGAATGACGTAATGATGAAGCTAAACTCTGAAATTTTTCATCAAAATGATTATCAGTAGACAGCTAAATGGGAGGTCAATCTAAAATCTTTCAGCTCAACGCACATTCTTTATAATCAAACACTCATTGTTTGTTAATGGACGTCCAATTATCTCTTGTTTCGCTTGTTATCGTTATAGATCACTTTTGAAAACACGCGCATAACACTGGCTTCCTAAGACTCATTCGGTAACTATTGTTTCTTCAACTCTCTTTCTCAAGACCTTGGCCGCCCCCCTGGAGTCTTGGTCAACGTCGAGTTTTCGTTAACGGTTATCGACGGATCTAGGTCCTTGTCTTTCAAGTGGAGTTTGGTGTCATTTCTCTTCAGACATCACGAGAGGCAAGTGAGCTTGAAAACAGTTTATAAGAAAGAAAACAGGCAGGAAAGAAATTTTCTTTTCACCGTCCTGACTCAGTGCAGACAGATTCATCAGCAAGATAAGGCATACTATCTGCAGAGCTTAATAAAATCACGAGAGGCAAGCTTGAAAACAGTAAGAAGTTTGAGGCAGGAAAGGAATCCACTTCTCACTGTCCTCACTCAGTCACAGATTCAACAGCGAGGCGGTATACTATCTGCAGAGCTTCAAAATAAGGTAGGAGAGCCTAGAGCGGTCGGGTGAGTTACATTGAGTCATTACTCTGTGTGGGCTATTAATGATAACTAGGTTTGTAAACATATCCTCTGAAAGTCAAGTTCTGGTATTCTGGTTTAGAGTCCGACAATCCACAAATCGTTTACAACTTACTAACCCTGTTCTAACCTTATTTATATTTGTAAAGACTAGTTCAAACTGTTCACTTGATTATAAATGGTTTTAGTTAATGTTGCTGCTATTCGATATATAACTCAAGGAAAAATAGCTTTATTTCAGGATTTTATCTTGGAGTTTAGCACCTTAGATATTAGACATGTCAAAACATTTTAAACTTGCAAACATTAAAGTGCAGTGACCCAAAATTAAACTAACTACGTACAAACATTTGAGCCACAAGTGTTTTGAAGTTCTATTATTTGCTTTATTCTGTCTTATTTTGATGGTCAGTCTAACGTAGAATGTAGGAGATCGATCCTGTGGCGTGTATTTTGACATGCCGACGAGAGCTCAGATTCTTTACGCGTTTGTTCTCTTCATTGATATTTGAAGCGCTTTGCTGCTTTACGCGTGAGTTTATCGTTTATAACCCCCCAAAGATCTGAATAACACTAGGATTCAATTAACTTTAGATTTAGACTCTTTCCTTTTAAGGGGAAAATTGAAAAATATACGCAAAATTTTTTTGGACGGCATATGCGTGTTGTAAAAGGGTAAGTTCTAGGCCCGCCATGCTATGTTAGGTAATTTTAATATCAAAAAATATTTTTTTCTGTAGAAATATTAGTCTGCATTTTGCGTACTGTTCTGCGGAAAAAGAGAAATAAAAACAGCAGAAAACAAAGCCATAATACAGCAATAATACAAGGATTATTATCAACACCAGCATGGCTCTACTGCAGGAAGTTTTAAAAAGGATAATCCTTGAAGAAAAAACGCGCTAGCGTGTAGGGTTTATCTAGAAGTGCACATGTCAGATATATAATTCTATTTATCTGTCAAGACTTACCGTAAAGCTGGAAGAAAATTCGTACTAAACATCACAACTGATACGACTAGGAATTTAAATCCAAAAAAGCTTTAAGAAAATCGCTTGTAACTCTTGATTTTCGAAGTTCATTGTGAAAGCGATGGGATTTACATTCAAAACGGTCTCCTTGATTCCCGCGGTTTCGGGTAAAGACCAAATCGAGACTAAAGGAATGTACAGAATAACACAACGAGTTCTCTAGAAGGAATCTTAGCATGAGGTGGTCTATTGGAGGTAAATTCTCTTTCAAAGAAATACTAGCGGAATCCAAAAGAGTCTGCATATTTAGAACGCATAGCCTTGTAATACAAGAGATTACATCATATGCGTGAAAATATTGTTCTGAATCTAGAACTTTGGTTATCGTTATTCATTCTGATATTTTTAATGTTCAAGCCAGTGATCGTGGTGAATTTATCTTCACAACACGTCCTCCCACAAAACATGATTCTCAAGCAGATACCGAGGTCATGTCAAGAACCAATCAATCTAGAACGGCCAAGAGGAATGTTGTTTTATATATAAAAGCTCTTTTTCGCCATAACTTAATGAAATTACGCCTCAGATACTGATAGATAAAACAGTAATAATATTAAAAGCAGCTGTTTAAGAAGCAAGATATCATTACTGGTTGGTTTGCATTAGTCAAACAGTATTCTGTCGTTGTTGATGTCTCGTAGGGTCAACAGTTTTCCACTTTAGAACACTCCAACATCACGCCGACTAGTGGTCGAAATGAAGATTAAATCCCCAAAGCATGTTTTTGTGGAGAGCGCGTTTCATGTTACCTTATTCTAACCCCTCCACAGCTTCAAAACGACTGGATTTTTTGCTTCCGTCTTTCAAAAAACTGCTAAATCAGAAGATAAAGAATGTGTTTAAATCTTTGAAAACGAAATCAGCTTAGTTCGTATTCTAAATCAAATCGTTAAATTTGATGGAAAATAGGTGAAACACGTGCAAACGTTCAGTCATTTTTCGTCTGAATCAACATGGTGGCAGCGATGGGACTTCAACTCCACTATTTCCAGTTTAAAAAAATCCAGTTTAGCAGACCGCCATTCGCCTATAACAATACGTTCTGAAAGAATCTCTGGTAATTTTCACGTGGTGCGTGCATAGGCCGATTGTGGGAATGGACTGAGGTGCTCGTAACTCGAGGAATCAGTAATAATTTAAACTTGTCCCTATATTCAATTTATAGATTCTGTGTATTTTTGGAAAAGCGAGTACATTCTTCCGGCAGAGTGAGCCTCATAGCAAATCACGGAGACAATAGTCAGCGGTATGTCCTATGCGCATGCGCCCATGATCTTAAATATTTGGTGCTTGCTTGTAACAAGGCTTTTATTGAAGCTATTTGTTTGTTTGTTTTATTTCGTGTGTTTTTATGCTCGTTTCCTCTATAAAAAAACCGCGGCTTAGCAAGAATCGTCACGTTTGCCAATAGGCCACAGTTTCTCACTTTACTGATTCAACATTAGTTAAGCATGCCCGATAGGCCTCAATGAATAAAACTATAATATTCCTGAAAGGAATAAGCATGGCCACAGTACGTGTACATTAATTAGCAATCACGACGGCAAGACAAATATGGATCTAAAATATTTCTACTTTAAAAATAATCGTGAGTTCGCAAAAAAAGGCATACTTACCCCATAAGTAAAACAACATTATCAGTGAATTTAAGAGAGAGATAAGAACTCATATCGTGAAAAAATGAAGAAAAAACGATCATTGATGTGCGTCAGTACTTGATGGATTCTCTTCTAGAAAAGTGAAAAGTGTATGATATAGATTTATATTTAATTGTTTTAAATGGGTTTCTAGCTCGTTTCGCGTTCTTTAATGAAAAGGATAACAAAGACGTAAAGCGAAATCTGTTCAATTTGGGATAGTGTACGTCAGGTGGTGAATGTCAGAGAGGAAGAGAAATTCATATTTGTCATACACAATACTAAGTGCAAAAGAAACATTCAACCCAAAGTAAACAAGTTCAAAAGATAAAATCGCATTTTTTCCCACTCGTTCAATTATCGTTTTTTGCCCACGATAGCAAGATAATCAAAGAAAAACACCTCTGAAATAAAAAAAACTTATGCAGTTTTAGGAGAATGGAAACCTTTTTTTCTTGTAAACACAACTAGAGAAATTAAAAAATTTAAGAGGATCTTTGATTACGTGATTCAAATGCTTATATACACTAGTGTTAAATCAAATAATTAATTTCTAGGGGAAAAAGTTAATAGAAATTTCGCTGGCTACTTGAGGAGTTAGAGATTCTAGGATCGAAAATAGATGAGAAAATGGCTAGAATTTTTTTTAAAATAGTGGCAGATCATTAAAGATGACAAGATGACACTTGCTATCAAAAAAATCATTAGCATTCAACAACAGGTATAAAAACATGTTTTTTACTATGTAGATCTGTAATAATCTATGACCTATAGTAAGCACAAAAACAACATAACATCAATTGTTAGTCGTTTTCAACTGGAGATATATCTATATGATACAAACATCTTTCTCTCCTGAATATACTGAGACTTCGAAGGACGCAATGTCCTTAAGGCCTTTACTATCGTAGAGAATTCAGAATTCAACGAATCTCCCAGTTACCTCCTGCTTCACTGACGTAAGTTTACACTTAAGGCAGGTACAAAATTTGATATTTAATTCAGGATATTTTATATTATTATTATTACATTATTATTCAGTGCTTCAGCAGAAACTTGTGAAATATCTTTCCGTTGAAATCAAAAGATCGGTAAAGCAATTTTTTTAAAAATTCCCCCAGAAATATTAGTCTGAATTTGCATTGAATATCCAACAAAGAGACAATGAAAATTGATGCTTTACACGACCATTTCTTTTTGTTTTTTTAGTTACCAAACTAATCGTAAAGAAAAGTGGATAGTGATTTTTAACTTTTTCAAAAATAACGATTTTGGACGTGCGTGTGAAATTCTTTCATCAAAGCGTCACATGGATCATGCTTTCCATAAGAATAATTTCAACACAAAAACTAAACTATTACTATTAAAGAATGATTATTAGAAAATTAAAGACACTGCAATAAATTTTAAATCTTAAAATCTTACTTTAAAACTTAGGTCAAGAAATCAAATAAACGCGATGTCTTGAATAAATACTTAAAGTAGACTGAAAATTTGCTGTTCTTTTCACAGGATTTGGAATTAAACGAAAACTGCAAATCCTTTTGTTTTACCCCGCATTAGCTTAACTAATCTCTTCTTTGCACACAGTTATACTATAGTAGAATACGTAAAGCCTTATAGAAAAATATAAAATAGTTTTATCCATTTCATGTGAACAAACTTTGAACAATTATCACCCGGAAAGATTTGACAGCATTTTGCTTTACAATCATGATATAATTTCCGCTAAGATTTCTTGCTGATTAAAATTGATTTTTTCCCCAAAAGGTGACTTTATTTTGGTTACATCTACAGAATTTAGGATATTAGAACAAAGGGATTGTAGATATTTATTTGTTTTATTTTTATTAGAATCATTGTTATTGTTGTAGTAGATTTTAGCCGTGCCTACATAAAGATAGGATAGGTTTGACGTATTTGTTTTTTGTCACTTGGGAATCGTGTTAGCCTTATACAAATTGGGATGAATGTCATATGTCCTTAAAAATATCTCAAGGAAAATAGGAAAATGCCATGAAACTTGCTTTATGTGTTAGAAAAATTCGAACATAATCTTGGAAACTCTACTTTCATGTCATGCTAAGTATACGATACTAGGATACGTAGGGTTTAGGATTGGAATAAATTCTTTACATTGGCAATTAGAGTCTGTATGAGAGTAGCCACTGTAATAAAGCTTTGTTTGAAGAGACGTGGAAAGGAAAAGTCAACTTGAGAGAATAAAATAATGAATATAAAAGTGGGTAAAGAAACGAATTTGAAAAAAATCAATGGGTAAAGAAAAGATGGAGAGATTAGTTCGAGAGAGTGAATTAGTGAGGGATGAGTGACTGATTACTGGGTTAAAGAATGAATGGGTGAACGAATAAATGAATGAATGGATCGAGTTAGATGGCTAGGTGGATGGTTGTACGAAGTATTGGGTTAATGGATAGGTGAATAAATAGATAATTGGTAGGTTGGAAAAAAGGATGGAAGGTTAAATGGATGGATGGTTAATGGGATGGATGGAAACTCTGCCAGCAGGGTAACTCTGCCAGATGGATGGGCCGATAGCGAATAAATGGTTGAATAAATGGTGGAATGAATGGATGGATGGATGGATGGATGGATGGATGGATGAATGGATGGATGGATGGACCGACATGTTCTTACATTTTTACATGTATTTCTAAAAATAAAAGCTTACACATGCTATACATAGTAATCGTCAAGCTCCTGGAAATATTCCGTCTAATATCACACCAGATGTATGAACAATAATACTAAATGTGCTTAAAAAGCGCAAATGAACCAACTATCAAATTTGAAATCTACACAGTGTGCTAATAACCAATCGGCTTTAATGCTACTAGAACACGTGGTGTTGATAGCCTTCACGACATGAGCCTTCCTCTAGGTTCGACATGCCAAACTTTTTCTCCATTTGACACTGTCAAAACATTTCCCACAATAATATTGGCATATCTTAGTCGTTTCTTACAACAGGTTATTTATTGTGGTCCCCTGGTTTGGTCTGTTGCTTAAGGAGGTGCGACCCATGTCGTGCGACTATGTGGTCTATTAGAGATCGTCAATAAGGGACGACCTATAGCTACCTATGTATGGCTGGTCGTTTACTAAAGGCCTGTGGTCGTCTATAAAAGACGACCTATGTACAGCTGGTCGCTTACTAGAGGCCTGTGATCTTCTATAAAAGAAGACCCACGTAAAGTGGTCGAATACTCGAGGTCTTTGGTTGCTTATTAGACATGGCCCTTTATCAACTGGTCGCTTATTTGAGGTAGACCCTGTTACAGCTGGAAAAACTCAGAGTGCAAAAATATTCGCATACAACAAGACTAATAGAACAGGAACGTTGACAGGAATAAGGATTTGTTTAAGTAAACAGAAGATTATCCCTTAAACGGCTTTTCTGCCGCGAGATTTTCCTCATTATGCCACACGCGACTTTAAGGATTCTCCTCCACAATTCAAACCCTTTTTTTCTACTGATGCGTGATATTGGAGTATATCTTCACCTATCATATTTAGTAATACAATATCTATGGATATTAGACCGTTGATGTACTCGCACGATAGCGGGAAACATTCACTAATAGAGCTCCAAAATCACCATATAAGAAACTTTATATAAACAGTTTTAGGTAATGAAGGCAGGATTTGGTCATATCCAGTGTTTCTCTTTTGGATTATTGTACATAATTGAGCAATTTTAATGGTTAAATAGAAACGTATTATTAAGTGATAAATGAGCTGACTAAAGAGTCCTACATTGATGGATATAACAGTGTAAATATACTTTGATTACGGTCAGTGATAAAAAGCTGCCAGAGCCATTCTAAAGGACCCTTAAACTACAGTAACACAGTAAAAGGTAAGCTTATGCTCTCAAGATATTTTTTTAAGCTTAGAGAATATGACATTTTGGAATTCGGAATCCTAGTTGGCAGAACTGACCGCTATGGATTTGGTGATCCGCTTAAGGCTAATCCATTAAGAAAGCCACTTCAGTGAAGCGTTAAAAAAACTATAGTAATGAAAGAACTTCTATTTGTGGATCCCGAATAGTATAGTACGTCCCAGAACCACCTACGTTTGAGAGTCTGCTCTTCATACGGCTATAAAACATGCAGAAAACCACCGTTACCGACTTGAGGTTCTCACTATTCGCCTTCGCTTTCGTTCATATGATATTTGTTTAAATAGTAGTCCAAGTAATTCTGATTAAAAAAGGAGGAAATACTGGAATAAGATTGTAAGTACAATGGAATTTCTTTTATTCGTCGGCTATTGGTTCGTAAATGTCGGATTTTATGTATACGTTGAATCTTCTGGTCCAGTTTTTTAAATATGATTGAATTCTGATGTGGTCAGTACCCCAAGGATAGAGAAAAATCGGCCACTTTCTTCATATTTTATCATATGCGGTTTTCACCAAACCTTCCTAAATTTCGAGGGAAAAGCTGGTTTTCATTAATCACTAAAATAATGAGACATTAACGAGTTAATAATTTCATAATATTTCAATATCATTATCCGAAAAAACGTCCTGTAAGACTATAATCGTATATTCTCGCCTTCATCACCTTATATTAGTGATTTATTAAGACAATCCTCTGAGACTTCACTGCCTTAGTGGGAATCCTGTGACACGGATTGAAGATTCATAGTCTTATTTATTAATGATTTGGTTTGATACATACTTAAGTGGCATAGATTTCTAGCTTAATAATATCCTTTTCGCAATCACTACCAAATCCTGCAATCTGATTGGTTCATCCTTAGGTGCTTTTACTCACATCCTTAAAAAAATTAAACAATAAAATAAAACAAAACAAAAAAAAAATCGAAAAAAAAAGTTTTTTTTATATGTTTTTTTTGTTGTTCGTATTAATTAGTTCTTCTACTACATTAAATTGATTATTCTGCACTCTTTATTGTGTCTTTTTCTTGTGTATGATTACAAAAAGGATATGATTAAGTGGTAATTGAACTTCGTGTCGTGCAATTTTGGTCTGAAATCAAACTTGCAATTACAAATCGCACTCACGCTACGCGGTCGTCTGATTTTGTAATTGCGCGTTCGATTTCAGAGCAAATTGCAAGACACGAAGTTCAATTACCATCATTTCTCATTTTAATGAAATAAATAATTAGTTCTTAAGCTTTGGGCGAGTATTTTTGCGTTATTAGAGAGTTTAATTAGATTCTAGTTTACGGCAAACGTGAACCGTCAAGTTGACCATTAAAAAAAAATAAAAATAGTGAAAAGGAATCGCAATAATCTCCAAGTAGTAGATAAACAAAAGAATATTTGTCTTTGACAAGAAGGTTTGCAAATAGTACAGTGAATTGTAGGGAAACGATGAAAACGTGGTCTCGTTTGCCGTTTGCGGGAATGAAAAACGAGAAACTTAATGCTTATTAATGCAAGACTTGTAACATGAAATGACGAAAAGAATATTGACATGCAATCTTAACGGTTTTGTTTGTTTTAAGAACATGTTGTCAAGACAAAAATCAGAGTGGGTGTTGCCCCTAGAAACTTCTACACCTTCTGTCGTATTTCTCTTGTGGGATCCCTAGTGCTTTTGTAGTTTGGAGCTTAATTTATTTCTATTGGCCACTTGAGAAACGAGGAAAAGAATGGGGCGAGTTTTAATCTAATTCACCTTTTCGGCGATAGCCGTCACGTTGTAAACACTTTGTCGGATTATGTTACGGTTAGCAAAAAGTTCGGACATCGTTCTTTGAATACCATACGAATAGCCCATTTGCATTATGGCGTCATTTTACTACCACTACCAAAATGCTTCGTGAATTTTCTTTCTTATTCAAATTTGTAGTTCCTCATGGGAATAGTGAGACAATTGGTGTTAATTAACAGAACAAAAGACAGTGTGCAATTGAGTCTGCTAGTAGTAGTAAATGACGCAATAATTCGACTTCAATGGACCCCCGCAAACACCCTAAAGCACTGACCACATGCAGAACGTGATTCGACTAGATGCGATAATAATGTAGCTGACATGTATCCATGATACTAGAATAATAATAATAGGCAGAAAGGAATAGAAAAACGAAGGATGTTTATCGGATGCCACGTGTACAATTACTTTTTAGCTATTATAAAAGAGGTTCAGTAAAAACTGAATAGAGCTTAATATATGATCTATATCAAACCCTACAACAACTCCTAAGCTGGCGTATCGGTTATCATACGTAGATCATTGACTGAATGGTGAATTTTATTGGTGAATGAATGGTGAATGGCATAATTTTAGACTGAAACAATAAAGATTTGTTTGACATGAATGTGAATTATAATAGAACAAAAACTGTATCAATGATAAACTATGATGCCAACGTGACGCGAGTCGTCGTGCAATAAGGATGGAGTGACGGGAGCTGAGAAGATAATAGTTAGATATTTTTGGAAGTGTACGTATGTATAGTTTGTTGATCTGAAAATGAGAAACCCTTTTGCGTCACTACGCAATATAATCTGTACTTCTTTTCTAGCCTGCGTGCATCCGAACACAAACTGTGGGAACCTAACCAACAGCTTATGTTAAGATGCACGCAGGATACTCTTTTCTTGTATAATACCTTAGAGACACATAACATTAAAATGCTCTTACAATATAGAATAAATCAATAAATAGTGAATAAATCAATAGATAGTGAATAAATCAATAAATAGTGAATAAATCAATAAATAGTGAATAAATCAATAAATAGTGAATAAATCAATAAATAGTGAATAAATCAATAAATGTATATATATATATATAAACTGCAATAATAATAATGCATGACTGGTTTGTATTGACACATCTTTTTATTTAGATAGGAATGGATTCTGGTATTAATAAAATGCATTTGTCGCATGATAGGAACACCGAATGGCTAGAGGGCTGTTGTAAATGTACATTATAGAATACATAATAATAATACAACAAGCTCGTTCTAATTTCTGGTCAAACTCACAAAATTCAAAACGCAAATACACACGGCAAAAAGAGAGAGAGAGAGAGAGAGAGAGAGAGAGAGAGAGAGAGAGAGAGAGAGAGAGAGAGAGAGAGAGAGAGAGAGAGAGAGCAAAAAGAGAGAGAGAGAAAGAAAGAGAGAGAGAGAGAGAGAGAGAGAGAGAGAGAGAGAGAGAGAGAGAGAGAGAGAGAGAGAAAGTTTGAAGAGAAAATATTGTATTTGCTAGTTTGACATTGCATCGTGCATCGATAAAAACATCAAATTGCACACATAAAACCTATTATGAAATACTTTGAATCTTTCCTCCTGCGCCTAAAATGATTTTAAAAATCTTTTCATTTTAAATTTAATTTAATTTATTTAATTTTTCAGCTAATCTTAATATTTTTCAATGAAAATCTTAAATTAATTTCCGAAGAAACTTTTCAGCAACTTAATTGAGAGGATTTATGAAAAAGTAGTGAAAGACTAGAAAAGAAAAAAAACTAGAGTCGCCAAAGAAAACAGCCTGCCAAAATACACTTGTGCAGAATTTTTTAAAAAGAAATCCATTTTCCCCTCTGGTTATTATTGCAATTATATGGTTAGTATTGTGCCTCCGTATAAATTTCGACAACATAAGATGAAAGAAAAGATCGTATTTTGTTCTTGTATACAGTATTCATAAATATGAAGCATAAGAATTAGCTTTAAATATAAATATGTTTATTAGAATAGATAAAGAAGGAGTTCGTTTGAACGGAAAACTTACAGAACTTTGACTCTAAAATGGCTTTCGAAATGAATGGAATGTATCTTTCCTCTTCTGATTGGTTGGAAGCCATTTAAAAAAATAATTTGAGATTAATGGGTAATTACTGGAAACCATTCGAGAGTAATGGGACATTACTGGAAGCCCTTTCAGAGAGATGGGGCATATTTTCGTTTTCAAATCTTGCATATTTTTAAGAAAATGTCTTAAATACTACATTTTGCTTCTCCTTGAGGATACATAATACAGGTATAATTGTGGGGAATGCCGAATGTTTTGACGTGCGATAATCCCACAAAGATACAAATCAATTTTTTTAATCATCTCGTGTAAATGGTCACTTTCGTGTTCTATGGATATGCCGAACGGCATGCATACACTCAGACAGCTGAACAAGAAACAAAAAATATACCATTCGGAGAGAAAAGAAATAGATTTAGAGCGGGAATTTCTTTTTGACTTTGCATTTTGCTGTACCTTAATACATGGCAAAGGTGACCTCTATAAACCGATTGGTGGAAAAAGAAAAACATTTAGAGCGGGAATTTCTTTTTGACTTTGCATTTTGTTGTACCTTAATACATGGCAAAGGTGACCTCTATAAACCGATTGGTCGAAAAAGGTTGAAGTTTACGTCGCTTGTTGAACCTCATGTGAATGAAAGAAATCGAGGAAGAAAATTTAATTGACAAAGGTCACCTCTGTAAACCGTCCGGTTGGAAAAGGTTGGTATAGACTGATTCACTACTGATCTTAAATGAATTAACAAATCGAAGGAAGCAAATTTAATTGACAAAGGTCACCTCTGTAAACCGTCCGGTTGGAAAAGGTTGATATAGACTGATTCACTACTGATCTTAAATGAATTAACAAATCGAAGGAAGCAAATTTATTAGCAATGGTCAACTCTATAAAGCGTCTGGTTGGTATACCAAAGATAGATATTTTAGGCATTTATAATATCATTGCCAGTTATTGTATAAAAACACATCGAACGTGTTGACTAGACCTTTTACTTATATCTTCCCTTACAAAGATATTTGTCTAGCAAGTCATTATACTTCCCTCAAAAATGCGTCAAGCGTTCAAACGATGAACACGTTCGGTAAGAAAACAATACTTGCAGCTGAATGCAGGTCTACTTTACTATTGAAAAAACATTATCTCAGTAGCACTGTAAGAAAGAAAAATAAGAAATGACCAATTTTAAGATAATTCATTTAAATTTGCGTCATCTGCGACACTAAATCATTACAACACCTCGGCGATAATTATATTTTGAAGTGGCACTAGACAGACGTATTATACCTTTAAGAAAGGCCATTCTATTGAAAAACTATTCCCATCCCACCAACGTCATTGGCGAGCCCTAAGACATATATACCGATCACAAAGCAACTATTTGGAAAAACATTTAAATTAGATGAAAATCGAACAGTAAGAACCAATAAAGTCGTATGTCGTTAAATGATGCTTAGTTTAACGTCACATCAGCGTTTCCAGCATTGTTCTAAGTGATTTTGAAAATTATTGCTGTAATCTTGAATGAAAGGGAGAAATACAACGCCGTGTGGTTGATTGGATTTCGGTCGGTGCATTTGGGGCCGCAATCTTTGGAACAAATCTAGAAAACAGACAATCCTTTCTTTACGACCGTGTTAGACGAAAACAAAGCATGAAAAAAATCAAATCTCTGGGATTCTAAAACCGAAGTATAAAGGGATATAATGAGCCAATAAGCAAAGGTAATCTGTTTTTGATTTCGCTTGGAGAGATTTGACTGATATTTAAGCAGATTTTAAAACAAATTTGCGTTTAATCTTGATAACCTCGAATAATTTCACCGAGAAAAAGCGCGCGCCTCTGGAAACTTCTTCTCTTAGATTTTTCTAACTATACTTTACAGGTATCTACTATATTCCAGACGAGTTCAAGAAAAACACAAAGGGATCGTAGAGTAAGAATAAGACAAAGATATTATAAGGTTAGTGTCGATAAACGGATTTGGTATTTTTTCTCGAGATATTTTTCTGGACTTTTATTTTACCTGTCAAACTGGTTCCCAGCAAAAAAAGCAATAGGATTATTCTTAGTTCTGTACAATTTGTGGTCTCTCTTTCTCTCTCTTTTTACAAAATGAGTGATTACTTGTATGTTAGTGAAAATTTTCACTTGGATAGTATGAAGGCAGGAAAAAATAGCAAAAAACTGAGGAAAAATCTCTTTCACTCCTCTCTCCTAAATCTAAATTAGATAGACAAGGCAATGCGCCATGTGGGATGGGCTCGGATATCAAATAAGAACATGCGTAATAGGTAAATTACGAGCCTTAGATGAAAAGACTGAAGAAGAGTGCCATACAAGCCTTTCACAACTTCAAGTCGCGTAAAAAATGAGTCAGCTCAACTACAAACTGTGGACAGCTGTTTCGGCCTCAGCACAGTGTATCTAGTGAGCTGGCAATCCCACGAAAAAGTATGTTCTTAAATTCTAAATTAAGAGGGAGCGATGAAATTGAAGTACGGTACATCCCCAAAACAGACTTTTTCAGGATTAGTTTCTATACAGAGGGGCTAAGATGTGGAACTCTCTCCCTTCTGAAATTAAATCTGCTCCAACAAAGAATGAATATATAAAACGTCTGTTAAGATGGCGTGCTGCCAGTGCTCAGTAGGACTATTTTTCTCTTTGTTATTTAAATTATTTCCTTGTTCCTAAAATTTTTCAACTTATTTTTTGGATTATATATTTATATTTTAAAGATCATATTCATAACGACTTCCATGTAAAGACGTTTTATACTTATGGAATTATCGTTTTCAAATAAAGGTGTATCTATCTGTCTAGCTTTCTCTCTCTCTCTTTGCTGTGTGTATTTGCGTTTGACATTTTGGGAGATTAACCAGAAATTAGAACGAGCTTGTTGGATTGCCATTATGTATTCTTTAATGTACATTTACAACAGCCCTCTGACCATTTGGTGTTCCTATCATGCGACAAATGCATTCTATTAATACCAGAATCCATTCCTATCTAAATAAAAAGATGTGTCAATACAAACCAGTCATGCATTATTATTATTGCAGTGTATATATATATTTTTTGATTTATTCACTATTTATTGATTTATTCTATATTGTAAGAGCATTGTAATTTTATGTAATGCGCTAGAATAAAATTATTAATATTATTTAGAGTCGTCTCTTAGTGACACGTTTCTATGCGATCAAGGTATCAAGAAGCGTGATATACAAAGTAAACCTTAGGCTAAGTACACTAAGTATGCTAACATACCAAGTAATTGTGAATCGTGATCACGAGCTATTGTTTTTGTACAGAACAAAAAATAACTTAACCTATAGGTGCTAATGACTTTTTGAAATGGATCAGTGGATACCTTACAAGGATGGATTGATCCCGACTTTCTTTCCACTCTCTACGATCTATTTTTTCATTTAATTAACAAAATCATTTAGCTAAACGTTTACCGAAAAAATGACCGCTGCTTCGATTATTTCAGTCAAAATCCCCAACATAATAATCCTCTTTTCCTACGAGTATAATTATTTATTATTTATTACCATAATTATTTCACGGCTTCAGTATGATTTTCTGTGACGAAGATAATGTCCAAGTTTGATATCAAATTCAATCCCAAGAAAGTTATACCCCACTGTGTACACGATTTAACAAGTTCAAACGTACTAAACAAACGGAGAGTTATTTTGGATCGTAATTGCCCTAGGGCAATAATGACGATATTGTGCTTGTATGCATGTAACGCCGGTGTTTTTGGTTTTTCCTTTTAGTAGGAAAGAACTCACTGTCAAGCAAGATCTCTAATAATGAACAACACGAATACCACCGAGGTTTTCCAAGGGATACAACCCTTTACACCGAGCGGTGAAAACATCGCTGCTGCTTTCTTTGTCAGCTTACTGATTATCATGACTCTGGTTGGCAATGGTCTTGTATTTGCGAGTTTCTATATGTTCACAGACTTGAGGACGATTTGCAACTATTTCATCGTGAGTTTGAGTTTAGCAGACATTCTCGTGGCTCTCTTAGCCATGCCATTTTGGTTGCAACTTCAACTGTCATCGAACAGATGGGTTTTATCAAAGGGTTTGAAAATGTTCTGGGATTGCATTGATATTCTTGGAGGGACTGCATCGATCACGAACTTAACCGCGGTTAGCGTTGACCGCATGCTGGCTATAACCGTACCGTTTAAATACCCTAAACTTGTTACGTCCAGAAGAGCTTTGGTCGTTATCGCTTGTGTCTGGATCTACGCTATATCCGTGTCTTGTGCGCGTACAGCGCAATGGCCTGGTCGTAGCTTCCTCATCTTCGTCTCCATCGTCTGCTTCTTTCTTCCTCTTTCCATCGTCATTCTCATGTACATGGTTATTTTTTTCGTGGTTCGTACTCAGGTCAAAAGAATCGGCAAAAACCATGCCAATGAGATGAAAGCAGCCAAGACCATAGCCGTGGTTATTGGTGGCTTTTTGGTTTGTTGGCTGCCATTCTTCACTGTCATTCTTGGACATGCCTTCAGTACGACATTCCGACCACCCTTCGCTCTATTCAACGTGATCAAATGGCTCGAGTACTTCAATTCCTGCCTCAACCCCATCATCTATACCTGCATGAATCGTACATATCGGAGAGCATTCAAGAGGCTTTTCAGACGATGCTACTTCAAATTGTATCCTTCAGGAGAAGGGAATACGGTTGTCAGTCAATACCTCAGTCAAGGACCCAGGGGATCACTGTTGACCACTACAGTGTATGATCATCATGACAGCAATGGCCATCAACACGACCATAACAAACAGGATAAGCTATAACTATCAAACTCTACCCTCAGGATAGAGATGCTACTTCACACTGTACCCTTCAGGAGAAGGGAATACGGTTGTCAGTCAATACCTCAGTCAGGGACCCAGGGGATCACTATTGACCACTACAGTGTATGATCATCATGACAGCAGCGGCCATCTACATGACCATGACAAACAGAAATTATAACTATCGAACTCATCCTCAGGGGAGCGATGCGGCAATCGGTAGTGAAGCCGTATACATTCAGGTTATCCCTTCTGACCACTACAGTCTACGATCAACAGAACTTCGAACTCTACTACCCAACCCCAACCCTCCCCCCCCCCAGGAGAACGACGCGATACCCGGAGTCAGTACATCATCCAAGGAGGACACTACTGTAGGACCAATACGATCTATCGTCACATCAACACCACCATCAAAAAATAAACATAAACTTTAACGATCTGTTGGAACAAATCGAGCAAGTGAAGAAAGTAAAAAAAAGCTACTCTCTCGCGTGACCGCGAAGAACGAATTTATCGCTTGAACGGTTTTTAATTGTGATGATTGAAAATAGCTTCAATATTATTGTCTTTCGATAAAAGAAATGGGGATTGGAAATTCGCATATAGATACAAAAACTCCTGCTGATGAAAGATAGTGCAAAGTATTTAATAGACGATAAGAGCCGCACAGGTTTAATGCGTACGGTTCATACAGAACTACATGAAAAAAAAAGGAAAACGATGACTACATGAACAAACTGGCGAAGTTATGAATGATAAACAAATACCAAAAGTGCCATTAGTATATTGCTAAAGCACTCCCTTCTGAGCGTTGGTGGCGTGTAAAACCACAAAGTACACTTCTACGGTAAATTAGAGTTAGCTGACGTACAGAGTATAATGAAGAATGTAGCAGACGCCTCAGTTCTAACACACCACTTCAACCAATCATTTTAGGAAATCTAAAGAAAAAAGATAGACATGACTCTATGCTTGCAATTTTTCACCTCATCGCATCCACACGAATAGCGCAGCGCACTGGTTCTAAAAATAGCTTAAAGATTCGGACAAACATTGCATTCTGTTTAACCGCTACGAGGATTATACGAACCGATTTTATTATTTTTACTAGTTACAATAATAACCCATGTAAACTAAGATCAACCGCGATCGGCTGTGAAAATTATCTGCTGAAAGTAAACTTATAAGTTTGTTTGTCCGAATTACGCCTTTGTCTTCGTTTATATGACGTCACGGTTGCGCTGCGCTATTGAAGTTTTGGATAACTATTGATGCTCGAAATATTTATATTTAAATAAAATTTAAACCAGAGAACACAGAAAGAAGGTATTTTGAGTCGTGCAGTAAGGCGTCGGAAACAAATTACTCCTACTCTTACATTAGCACAATTAACAATGATTACTATCTCGATGGCAAGTATCATTAACTGTGAGGCAAGAAGTGGTGCTGTGGTGTTAATAAATAAGGTGCGTCAAATCGTGACGAAATCGTATTTTGATCCAGAGGATTTCAAAATTTCAAATCAAGAACACTGAGGAATATTTGATATGCATTTTGACGGTGATAAATATCAAGTGTTCAAGTGACTTGCCACAAGAGTGTTGTATTCAAGCCAGAGAACGTCTAGACAATATACATGAGTATTTATAGCGCTCTAGTTCTCATTCACTGCACAGCGTCAACTCATGAACACACAACAGCCAACTAATGTGCAAAAAGCCAAAACCTTACGATTACTCGATAAGACACTAACCCTAATGCGGATTTTTAATATCTAATCTTCCATTATCCTTTTCAAAATCTCTTTACATACTCAAATGTTAAAACTTTGAGAATACAAGACAATAGTTAAAATTAGCATAACAAAAACAGCTACTGAAAGGGGTTACGGAAACATACGTATAGAGGCTTTGCACCAACACACCAACACGTGATTGCAGCCACGACAGGAGGCACAACAATAAGGTATCTTTCCCCTAGGAAACTGAATTCTTTATCATGTAGATCAGATTATGCCGTATTCAATTGTTCCTGCCTCCTGTCATGGCTGCCATCACGTGATGGTGCAAAGCCTCTATAGAACGTCATAATACTTGAGCCGTATTCACTATCTTTACCATCCAGAACAATTGATACTATATTTAAAGGTAACTATCAGAACGTTTGATTCTAGACTGAAAAATAACAAGTTTTAATAGGGACTTAACAAACAAACAAACGTCTACCAAACGAAGTCAGGTCCCATGATTAAAATGGCTGACGTGTAATATGCACGCACAGGTTCTTTGGACAGCGCCATCTTGGATATCATATCGATGTATATTGAATAATATGGGGAAGGTTAGGAAAGGGGATTGGAAGTAAAGACTATAAACTAGAGCACTGCGTAGTGAAAAAGGCACTACATGGCTTGGCAGAGCAGGGTAGGGGGGAATTAAGCCCCCCTTCCAATACTCAGTTATACATCAAATTAGTAAAACTGGGAGGGTCAGTAACAGGGTGTGTGGGGTGGGGATAAGTATCCCCTCCCTTCCCCCTTCCTTTTAAAA
Source organism: Actinia equina (assembly GCA_011057435.1). Classification (NCBI taxonomy): domain Eukaryota; kingdom Metazoa; phylum Cnidaria; class Anthozoa; order Actiniaria; family Actiniidae; genus Actinia; species Actinia equina. Next base: position 317,142 of record WHPX01001287.1, read on the forward strand.
AAATATTTTGGGTTTTTAACCTGGATATTGATGAACGCAAAATAAAGCAAATAAAAAACGGTTTGAGACTAAAGGTAAATACAGCTTAATCCTTAAATCCTTGTGTCGTTATTTTAAAGATTAACACCCACAGCCTGTCAGTCCTATAGCAGTTTAAATATCGCCTGGTAACGCGTTTGAAACATCTAATGAACTCAGTAGCCATTCCGAGGTTAAGGAAACAACTGGGTCGAGTTGACGTTGCAGTGAATTGTGGAGGTTTTAAGGAGACCCATATATTTCAAAGACGGCGTCTACTTCGTCCGCTATAACAATCCCAAAATGCACTGTAATGGAAACTTGATCCAGTGCTTTCCTCGACCTTGGAATGGCCATTTAGCATAAAGTAGATTAATCCTAGTGCTAGGGACAAGTCTCAAGTAGACATTGTTATCAAACAAGTCAGGGAGTCAGCTTTTCAAATAGGGCCACTTCAACTTTTTGAAACAACTGAAATAGAAATGTTAAGATCCAGACGAATATCATCCTTCTAAAGACCTTTTCACTTTGGGAAAAAAATGTCCCATTTCTTGTCCCATTGCATTCCCTCTTACACATTTTTTCAAAAGGTTGAACCTGGACCGTTCTCAAAGCAGAAAAGTTTGTTAAATGAATAATTATTCAACTATATAAGAATATACTAATAATATATTATATATTAATGGATATTTTTCAACGTCCTTATATGAAAATATAAATGCAAGGGGTTAATGGAAATGTTGAGCCCAGCTGACAAGTAAAGTAGTTAATTAACGTCATAATCAATTATACTTGGTAGTATAGTACCCACTTTTGGAATAATATCTTTAATATAGAACCATGATAATAAAATGTATTTCTATCTTATCAAAATATATTGTTTTTTATCCGCTCCATCGATCGCGTGCAGCAGACCAGTTTCTAATTAACTTTCAAACCCATATTTATTTATATCTGAATATTTATAAAATTAGAACAAATTTGTTTGGAATGAAGAGTAGCGTTGCTTTCAAAAGGCTTCTGGTGTGAACCAGTCATATTCGGAACCCATTTAAGAGTCGTGACACGATACCACTGGAATCTGCCTCTACAGATTCTATCATTAGCGCTGATATGCCTTATTTAGGATATAAATTCCATAAGTCTTTATTTCCTTATTGACAACAACAGAGATCGAGAATCGTACCGTTTAATAAAGGGAGCCAGACTGTATGTCTCTGGAAGTGCAATCAAACTGATCAATCTACCGTACAATAGGAATATTGAAGACAAGCTTATGAACAATTATCAGGAAATAAACTTTATTGAAAATAAAGATATAGATTGGAAAGTCAAACCTTATCTAGGATGTTATGAGGTGTGGGAAGTTGAATGTACTTCAAATAATGTGAAATAAATGAAGGATGAGAGGAAACTACATGTGCCGCGTTTAGAAAGCAATTATCTTTTAATTTTATCGATATTCTGTAACAACTTCTGGGCTTATCAAAGTCAGAGTACGGTTAACTCATAGTTTGAACCTTAAACTGACAATCGCCGTGCTAATCGAAGTCAGGCCACGGCTGACTCACAGATTGAATCGGAATTTTGCGTGTTAAGTTTTGCGGAGGTAGGAAAATCGGAAAATCTAAAAACACACTTAAATTAAGGTAGATTCCTTGGCTAAAAACATTACTCACGTGCGTATCATATCAAATGGAATCTATTCTTTCTGGTTGACACTTATGATCAAGACTAATCGCTTTTCACTATGCAAGAATCAATGGAATACCGCTCATCACTAAATAAATACTATTAGAATATCCAGTTGATTTAAACCCGACGTATTTGAGAAGCAAAGTATTTGTTCTAATCCCAGGGTACAGGTGGGTTGCAATGGACTCCCAATCCCCGGGGGATGGTGAATCCCCTTTACCCAGAAGATCGGGCAACAGGAGTTCGGGAAGCCTAAATTCTTTATCCCATAGGGGGTAGGGTGCGCAGAGTGGCACTCTTCAGCTGAAGCTTAAGAATCGTCATGACGTCATCAAATCTCGTGACGTCACTAGATGAATATCTGCGTATCGTGTAACTTATAATACTAGTAATAAATTTCTCTCAGCAAGGATTCGCCAACAAGACAAAACACCTTAAAAGTAATCACTGTTTAAACTATGTTTAAAAGACTTTTTAATTAAAAAAAGGTTAATATACATCTAAGGTTCAAATCCTATTCGTTTGTTTAAAATATTTACAATATAAAGTTTGATATACGGCAAGAAAAAGAAGTTATATATCTACTATTTTTTTAAGAATATTATTTATTATTTTATATATCGTTTAGTACGATTAAAAATTTTCATGAAAATTAATTAATTTTTTTAAACACTTTAGAAAATTATTTATAGTGAAAATTAGTTATTATTACCATTAATATATCATTATAAATTTTTATTGTTTTAAATATTTACCGTTATTAATATTGACCGTTATTATTACGTGAAGATATAGAGATATAGATAAGTTATAGTGCTTTGGAACGAGATTATTCCGGGCGAAAGACCCTTGGAATTAAATTCGGAAAAATTAATTTCCGACCTCGCTGGGAATCGAACCCACGACCTTTGGAATTGTACTACCGACATTAGTAATCATTTCCTGAATACGTGTACCTTGGGTTCTGTTTCAGCCATGGTTCACCCACCTTTTGATTGTTTTTCTTGTAGACGTTTAAGTTTAGCCAGATTCTGCTGTAGAATGCTGTTGTGTGGCTCCAGGGACAGTGCTTTTTCGTAGTGTTTGCGGGCTTCGGGATAGTTTTTCTGTTAGGTAGAATGAGACAAATGTAAGTATTAGTTCACAGAAGCTCCTCTAGAGGTTTTCTTGCCTATTTCTTGTCCCGAGAAAAGTTTTCGAGTTTCAGAGGTAAGTTTTAGGTGTGCATTATAAAAGAACAGTCATTAATATTCCTTTCTAATTAGTTGGTTGCACGTGCATTATGAGAGCACACAGCACGCGCGTGCACTTACAATTTCTTTATTCGTATCCAAAACAACAGTATCTTTGAGTTTCGCTATGCGTCGTGCTTCTCCTAAAACTTTTCTCGTGCTCTACGAACCCCACGTGCGTTGTAGCTTCACACAGCACGGGCGCGTTTTCTATTTCTTTAACAGTGCTTCAGCTATTCTTTCGTTTCTGAACTCAACTTGGGTTTTGTTTGACTTGACTGCGTGCGCAAGGGTGGTAGAAATTTTTAGTTAATTCCTTACCTCCATATGAAATATGACTCCTAGGTGCATGTGCGCAGTTGTATGCTTTGGATCAAGCTCTACTGCCTTCAAGAAATCCTACAAACAAAACAAAAGACAGAACTTCAATACCAGGGTTTGCTTACAACGGAAGCCAAGGAGACGTGGTTTAAAGGGCCTGAGCTGCACAAAAATCATTGGAAAAGCTGGGGCATATTTTGCCATTTTTGCGTGCCGTGACCTTGAAAGTGCAGTTACAAGCATTCTGATTGGGTAAACAGGTAACGTGCTGCAACGTACTGCGTGTTGTCATCATTCATGACCGTGACACTTTGGTGTCCATGCATTCTGATTGGGTAAACAGGTAGCGTTCTATAACGTACTGCGTGTTGTCATCATTCATGAATGTGACCGTGACACTATTGAGTCCCTGCATTCTGATTGGATAAACAGGTAGCGTTCTATAACGTACTGCGTGTTGTCATCATTCATGACCGTGACCGTGACACTATTGAGTCTATGCATTCTGATTGGGTAAACAGGTAGCGTTCTATAACGTACTGCGTGTTGTCATCATTCATGACCGTGACCGTGACACTATTGTGTCCATGCATTCTGATTGGGTAAACAGGTAGCGTTCTATAACGTGCTGCGTGTTGTCACCAACTTTACAATATGTCCAACACACAAAATTTAACACACAAGAGACAAACCTGTTTTGCGTCGTTCATATTGTTAAGGTCTTTTAATAGGTTGCCATGGTGGAAGTAGAGGTCAGCGGTTTTGAACTTCTTCAGTGCCAAAGATATGATGTCAATCGCCTGCATCAACCAAATGAAGAATTTATGAATTTCAATATGACCGTATAAATTCTAGTTTAGAAAATGTTCCGTCTTTTCCGCCACAGTATCTTTTAAAGGGGAGTTGCTTGTTGATTTTATCCTGTTCTTCAAGGGTTTTTCCTCCAGCTTTCCTCTCTCCGCAAAAATCAAGTCCTAAATTTCATTTCGATCATGGAATGAGAGCCACAGGTTTGTTAGCTACTCGCTGTTAAGTGCTATACCCTCGTAAAAACAAGTTGGGAAGCACGGGTGATGTAACGATGAGAGCGCTCGCCCTCTCGCCAATGCGACCCGGGTTCGAGTCCCCACTGAGCTCGATGTAGTATGTGAGTATAGAGTTGTTTGTTAGTTCTCTCCTGTGCTTCGAGGGTTTTCCGGGTTCCCCGGCTTTACTCCCTCCAAAAAGATCAACTTCAAATTCCAATTGGAATTACAGTGGATGAATAGCTACTCTGTAGATCCCATTTATTTTTTTAATCTTATTTTATTCAAAACAAGGACAATTTAGTGTCCCCAATTTTTAGGCTACTTGGCCAGCTAGTAGTTTGACACTCAAATAAAGTTGTTGAGTGTTCGATTGATAAGCACTTGGAACTCACAAATGCGTCCGAGGCCTAATTCTAAATCATTCACATCAATGGAGTTTTTTACCTCTCCCATTTTTCCTGCCTGTTCCAATGCAGAGGCAACGTTTTTGTAGTGATCAGCCTTGTTTGGGTTATGTTGTAAAGCCTTCTTTGCTAATCGCACAGCTTCGCCATGGCGTCCTAATTTGCTCATTAGTATTCCCTAAAATCATTACAAGCGTACGTCAATAGATATTTGAAAAGGCAAAGAGCAAAAATAGCTATCTTATCTATATAGTCATCTTAACATTTAACGGATCTCACACTATGATGCTGATAATGTGGGTGATGAGATATTCTTGATGAAGATAATGATGGGGATGAAGATGATGGTGGTGCTATAGTGATGATAATGGTACAGTTTGTGATAGTAATGCTGATACTGATGATGGTTGGTGATGTTGATGTTAATAATTATGACGTTGGTGGTGATGATGATGATGATGATGGTGACTGTGATGAAAAATGACGGTGAAGATGACGATGATGATTATAATGAATGCAATGATTAATCTATTCAACGATTATTATAATGATTAATAATGATTAATATCATCCCATACCATATTTGACAAAGTCTCATCATTAGCAGGATTCATCTTCAGTGTCTCACTCCAGGCCATCTCGGCATCTGCTAGTCTGTCTTGATTGTAATACAACACTCCGAGTAATTGTAAAGTGCTCTCTTCTCGCTTGATAGACAAAGCTCTACATACATGTAGATAAGATTCAAATACAACCATGCCAAATTGAAATACTATATCTCTACAATGTCTCTGAAGACATCTTCACTCGTTGAGATTGGTTCAAAGGTTGTCATCAATTACGTACTGTGACTGTGCGGTGTGCCATGGTTTTTCACATACGAAAAATGCATTTTGTTATAGCTAGGGAAGAGTAATTCTTACGTTTTAAAGGCCTTTTCTGCTTGGTGTGCTTGTCCAGCACCTTTAAACAATCGTCCCATATTTACATAAGCTACTGAGTGATTGTGGTTCAGTTGGATGGCTTGTTGGTATGCATTCAAGGCTTCCTTTACTTTCCCTACGAGAATTAACAAGAACTTGTATGTTACAATAGATGTTCCATAACTATGACAAAACTTAGGATATGAGCGTGTTGTGCCGTAATTGTGACAGTGTCGTGTCCGAACATTCTGATTGGATGATCAGTAATCTATATTATAGTCGGTACGTATTCCATAACTGTGACTATCACCTTAAGTAAAAGTACAAATGGGAGAAAATAGACGAAGGTAGAAAAAAGGGAGAGTAAAAAAAAGATGGGAAAATGCTCGATCTTGGTCAAGGCATACCTAATTTAACCAAAAAGACGCCATAGTTATTGTATCCATCAGGATTGTTGGGTGATAACGTCAACACTTGTTTGTAATATGACTCAGCCTCATCTATTTTGTTCTGTTCACTCAGTATTCCTGCCACATTCATCATGGCGTCGATATAACTGGGATTTATCCTGATATAAGGTATGGATTTATATTTATGTATTAAATTATTGATGCGCAAAGCAATGATGTTATCTAGTTATTCACCAACACAAAGGACGAGCTTTAGCAAGGGTATTATTATCATCACCAACAGGTGACTCAACCACAACTGCAACAATAACAATGGCACCAACTCCACCATCAATAACAGCAGCACCAGCACCAGAAATATCAACAGCAACCGCAACAACAGCAAGAGCACCAACAACAAAAACAATAACAACAGCATCACCACCACTACCACCAACCAATGACAAGAACAGCAACAGCACCAACAGCAGCAGCAATAACAACAACAATAACAAAGCAGCAAGAGCACCATCAAAAGCAGCAATAACAACAGCACAACAGCAGCACCACCAACAGCAATAACAACAACAGAAACAGCAGCAACCGAAGTGGCATCAGCAACATGAGCCAGCAGAGGTAGCAGTTATATCAGAACGAGCAACAACTGCAATATTATACCTCAGTGCTTCTTTAAGCATCTTTTCAGCCTTCTCCAATTTATTTTGTTTTCTGCGGGAAAAGATAATTCATAGGTTTTGAAACTTGAAATTACTTGATTACCTTTTAATTAAAAATCACAACTATTCTCACTGAATAAATTATCACCAAGCAGTATAATTTAAGTTAACACACATGGCTCACAATTACATAAAGTCGTTCGGAGCTTCGGAAAAGAATCTTGCCCCACCCACCCACCCCTAAGCCTAGTGGCGGTGGTGTTCGTGTTTTCCCAATTTTTGCTGTTTGTCTCATCATCGTTGCAGATCTCACCCCATAACTTAATCATACTGAGTAGTGATAATGGCTTCAGTGAGAATATATTACTATAGCAATATGTACTTACGCATAACGTACACCAAGATTGAAGTAAGAATTAGCATGCATTGGGTCATATTTGATGGCTAATTCAAAGTGTCTGATGGCTTCCTAGCAGAATAATAGATTTTTGTGTTTAGATTTAAACTGATTATGATAAAAATCTTTTGCTGTTAGATATATGTTCAGTTGCAGTTCCATCAGTTGAGAGCTGTGCTGTGCTGTGCTGTGGTTTGGTTCGCTCTACTGCTGTTCTGTGTTGGGTTATGGTGTACTGTGTTGCACTTTACTATTCTACATATGTACATTATTTTTTACACAGCTGATCACACACAAATTTTGATTTCTAAAAACATTTTAAATAAAGGTTTTATAATTGCTATGGTGTGGAAATCATACCTCTGTGTTGTTAGTGAAAAGTGTACCAAGATTATTGTGAGCACTCACATGATCTGGCTCTAACCTAAAAAGAAATCCGACCAAAAATCTAACCAGTCAACTTTAGCAGATAAGATTAAACTCATCTGCTAACATGAAGTAAGCAAACAAGTTAAGTAGCAATGATCTCACTGATTAGCCCAGCCATGATGTATTGCCGCATACACAGGCCATGTAGCAAAGAGAAATGCACCCTGCAATTATAGCAAGCTGAACTGCTTTGCCTGAATTACATTTAGCCATATAAATAGTTATTTTTTCTAAATAAACTTACTCTAAACACTTTTTATAGTGCTTGACAGCTTCTTCATCTTTGTTCATGTCCTTCAAAAAGTTTCCATAGTTGTAGTGCACTTTGGCATTGTGAGGAAGAGTCTCTACTCCAGACCTGAGAAAGAAAAAAAACAATATTATAAATTCCTTATTTTCTTTGATTAACACAAATTTAAGTTTCAGTCAAAAAGTAACAAAAATATCCCCCCCCCCACCCCCGTGGAGCTTGTGACAGAATGCGATTTCTGTACTCACCTGAATAATGTTTCTCTGTTTCTCCACACTTCATTTCTCTTTATAGTTTTACAACAAAATAAAATTAAGAGTAAAAGTAAACCCAAGGTTGCTAGTTTAGCTGACCATCTTGTTTCTCCCTTGGGATTATCATGTTGATATCTGGTGAGTCCAGCTAGTTTGTTTACGCCATGGACAACAAGGATACAAAATCCTATGCTGCAAGGAAATAATAACATTTATTTTTTTCCGGTCCGGTATCCTAAAAAATCATGCGTTCTGATTGGCTGTTTGAGCGGGCGGTATTTTGTAAGTATCTGCCCGCGCGCGCAGACCGGTATCCTTTGTCGCTAAACGACAACACAAAACGATTACCAAAACAATTTAAAAAAATACGGGAAAAAAATAATAAGTTACTTACCATCCTATAGTCGGTCCGGATAGGGAAAAACTGTGCCCTCGGTCTTGAACACGGACCTCGGCCTAACAGCCTCGGTCCGTATATTCAAGACCTCGAGCACAGTTTTTCCCTATCCGGACCTCCTGGCCAGTAAATAACATATATATCTTAGTCCTGTCATTCAAATTTACTGCAGTAATAATCAAAGATTTACAAATCCCCCAGTGGGGAGGGGGAATCTCTTGAAAAGTTTTTAGGGGGGGCTTGAGGGACCTCTTAGGGTTGAAAATAAGACCTCGCATAACTTTTAGTGAGTCTCCTGCTGACTACCTCTTAGGGTCAGATTTGTTCATCATGCACACCTTTTAGGGTCATTTTCAAAACCTTCCATCAAGCCCCCCTATGCACATTTCAAGAGAGTTCCCCCCCCCTCCCCCAGGACAAATCCTATCCCCATTTCTTCATATTTAGGATTTTAGGACTGTAACATACCTTGGTATGTAAAGAATTCTCTCTGCAACTACAAATCCCACTCTAAAAAATATGTTAGATGCTGGAACAAATGGCACTGTCATCAAGACTAATCCTAAAAGAACTGTCAGCTGATCATCTTCCTGGAAAAGATATATATCTATTTGGTAAACCATACACAGAAATTATATTAATAACAGATTACTGGTAAATCTTCGATCACTGCTGAACTTTATTCTCAACATCATTCACCATTACCATAAAACAGCAACATGCCATCTTCTTCGATCATTATCTTCAATACCAACAATAAACATCATTACCACAAATTCTCATCATCTTTAATGCCATCACAATCATCATTACAACCAATCACCACCAACCATCACCAATATCATTATCATCATCATCCCCACTATGACACTAGAGGAAAATGCTTGCAGCACATTTTCTAAGTTTGAGTGAGAAAATTAATGATTGTTTTCTCCAAGTATACAAAAAAGTTCAAGAGTATACTTTTGTCAGACCAAGATACTATATTAACAAACACAGTATGAAAGAATTAGCCTTAAGTTTCAAGCATGGACACTACGTTTTGGCATTTTGTGAAGTCCAATTTATCAAGCATGTTTGAAAGTCAAAGTTACATATGTTTTGACTAATTTGCATATGGATTCAGAGCATGAGCAGACGTTTTTCACTCGTGTTCCCACCAACCAACATCATTATCTACCATCATCATCATTGCCAACAATGAATGAAGTCATCATGATTATCATCAATAGTCACAATCAACATCATTATGTATCCATTTATAAAGAGATAAATAGTAGAAATGGTGAATAAAAGATTGAAGCTCTAATACCTGAGCTTTCTTCGGAAACAAGCTATGATAGGCTAATAAGCCAATCACAACAAAGAATGCTATGGTTGCTAGGTTACGAGGATCCCAAATAGTTTCAACCAATTGGATGCTTCCACCCTGCCAGTCATAGCTCAGTTTACTTGGAGAGAGAAGAAGCCAGGCGTTAAAAGCATAAAGGAAGGAAAATGTCATGAATCTTGTTGAGAAGGAGTCAGAAAATGATGCAGGATTGTCTTGTTTGATGAACCTTGGAAGACTTCCTCCTAGCATCCATATGCGAAATACCATCAGGCAGATCACCTGGATAAACAACAAAACATTCATTCATTTCATTGTCACTAGTTTGTTCCTTGGTTCGTTCAGTCATTCATTTGATTAATAATTACTTGTTAGTTCATTTATGCAATTATTGTTCATTCATTTATTAATCCTACAGCCATTGACAAAGATATGGGTGCACTTTGCTATACTATGCTCCCCTTTCTCACATCTCAAAGTTGGTTTGCTAACTGGCATGCTCTGGTCTTTCACTAACTACCCAACCTTGATGTAATTAATGCTTTTGTTCTTTATCTTGATTATGATATGCAACTAATGAATATTGATACCAATTCATTCCTTTTATTTAAAGCAAGCGCATAAATGATAAAGTCTATTCAAAGATAAAGCCAACCCAATTTAATTAATGTTAATTTTACATTCATTTTTGTGTCATCAAATGTAGCATTAATGCTGCTCAGTAGCATAGGGAGGATGGAAAATGGTGGGCATATGCCCCCCTCCCCTCGCGCTTGATGCGCTATGAGCTTGTTACTGCTATTTTCTAACTTGGTCCACTTTAACTAACATTCTGAACCACAACTAAATTCAATATTGTATGGTTATTACAGGAACAAAATTAATGATTACCACTGCTGATAGGGTAACTGTTCTTGAAATAATTGGTCTCAATGACTTGTTACTGCTATTTTCTAACTTGGCCCACGTTAACTAACATTCTGAACCACAACTAAATTCAATATTGTATGGTTATTACAGGAACAAAATTAATGATTACCACTGCTGATAGGGTAACTGTTCTTGAAATAATTGGTCTCAATGACTGTAGAAAATCTGATGACCATTTACCATTCCAGTACAACCTAAACCAAATATTATAATAAATATGAAGTTATCCTATCAAGCCTAGACCATAAGCAAGTCATTGTAATTTTACATCTTATATTTTCTATAGTAGAAACTATGCATCTTTAGCAATAATCAGACATATTTACTTTCATCCATTTTTAACCAATTTTAGCCAATACCATTTCTAACAAAATAATAAATTTGTTTTCAAAGCATTATCCATCCTTTCATCTATGTTTAATCAATACCTTTACTTTAACAATAAAAAAACTCTTAACTACCTTCTCCAAAGTTTGCTAATAACGAAGAAGTCATAAATAATACAGATGCCAAATACAGTGATGCCTTGCTCTTTCACAAACATAGCAGTACTGCCCAACAGAATACACCCCAACATGTACAACCATTGTACGAAACCGCTTGACTTTGTAGACGTTGACCTGAAATAGATTTTTAATTCACAGCAGCTGTTTTATGAAGTGTAAAATCCTCAACACCTTTTCAATATAATCACTTTTTCATCACTATGATGAATAATATAAATAATATAAATAATAAATAATGGGATTAACACTGGATTCACAGAGTGGTTCCTATTTCACTCGATTCCAATTGGAATTTAGAAGTTGATTTTTGCAATTTTTGTGAAGGCAGGAAAGCCGGAGAACCCAAAAAACCCTTGAAGCACAGAAGAGAACCAACAAGCAACTCTACTCACATACGACACCAAGCTCAGCAGGATTTGAACCCAGGCCACATTGGCGAGAGGCGAGCGCTCTCACCACTACGTCATCCATGCTTCCCAAAAACTAAAAATTTGCTTGAGACAAAACTTGGTTCATTTACCTCCCACAATTTCCATAATTCCTTTAGATTTTCCAACATTAATTCTCAAGTAATTAATATATTTATATTTGATTCATAGTAGTTCACTGTTGATTAATTTGTCATGAAGGACCAAGGACAAAAAGGTATGCCATGTTAAAAATTGTTCAAGTTGTAGAAACATATGAGATGCATAAAAGTATTTTCAATTTCGTAATCTTTATATATTCGTAATTTATGCAATTCAGTTAATCGGACTGCAAGGTAAATAATTTTATAAAACCATCTGTCTATCTAATTAATTTCAAAATGCATGTACTAAACAACAAAAATTAAGACATTATATTGTTTTGAAATAAGAGTAAACAGGTTAACAAATAGGCTAAAAAAATTGTGAGATGAGAGACATTTTTTTCCGATTTTCCTGTTTTTCATTTAAAATAAATTTTTGAAAAGTTGCCTTTAATAAAGCCAAGGTTAAAAAATTCAAATACCTTATGAAGAACAACAAAGAAAGAAGAAGTAAAAGACAAGCAAGAACATCAGCACGCCCTACAACACCTGTCACCTAAAAATTAAAAATTAAAATTAAAGTTAGGTAAGATTTTATCGAATTATTATTGATTTGATTTTTTTTAGATAATACTTTTAGTTCCTTTTGGTACTTACAGCTTCTGTATGGACAGGATGTGAAGCAAAGAGCAGCCCTGCACACACGGAAAGACGAAATGATTTGAAGACGACTTTTTCAGCAAAGTAGACGAACCACAAACAGACGAGAGCATGAAGCAAGACATTCACAAGATGAAAACCAAACGGAGACAAACCATGGACTAAATAGTTCAACCGGAACGACAAAACACACACAGGTCGGTAGGACTTATGGCTTAAGTTGCTCGCCATGGGCTTGCCCCAGAAGTCATTCTTAAAGAGGTCAAGAATTGAGGTATTTGCGTGGACATCTTTGTTGTCTTTGATCGCAAAAATATCATCATGAACCAGGTCAAACTCCAGACTATTTAGATAGCATACGAAGGCTAAAACTGCAATAACAGCATACCAAAAACTCTTCTGTAATGCAGGGAGTAGGATATTACATGTTGTTTCCGTATTTTGGGGTATTTCCTGGGTTTCTTGTTCGTACTTTGCTCGTGTTTTGGGAGCGCGCAACTTCAAATTCGCCGCCATATTGAAAATATAGACCCTTCCCGTGATCCTCTTTCTTATAACGTAACACTATATGTCACGCTTTTACGATGTTCAGTCCTTTAAACAAATTTTACTTGCATTATGTTTGGTTACGCCTCTTCATTTTAGAACAGGATTGTCAACCGTGAGCAATTTGCATAGCCGCACACGACTGCACTATACTAGCCTCCTTCGCAGCCGTTCTTAGGGTCGACACGCAACGTTTCCCTCCCCACAAACGTCTGCTTACTTGAGCCGAACATTCCTTTCCCATCGTTATGGATGCGATATCATAGGCCAATCAAAATTGGCCTATTGTCTTATCAAGAGCCAATCAAATTCTGCGTTAGAAGTTCGCGACAACTTGAAAGGAATGCCGACACGGGTTTGCTATGGAATTATTTTGAAAGGTGACAACTAGCGAGGGAGGGAAACGTTGCGTGACGACCCTAAGAACGGCTGCGAAGAAGGCTAGCACTATACAGGATTTCCAAGGTCATTGCGTGAAGTGTTTCATTTATCGACAACATTCTTCTGCAACTATTACTTACTTCTGCTGCACATCAGTTCAAGTGAAAAGAAAAACTCGTCCCACTTCTAGTAAGTAAATTAAGAACTATTACTTAATACACTATCAACTATGGTACAGTCAAAAGTATAAAATAGAGAAAAGCAAAAGATCAGCCAAAAAAAGGTAAAAATTGCTTAACGAATGTTGACCTGCATGAAACTTCATGATAAAACTGAACAGTTGTTAAACAAATTTGATTTAAAAAGACGGAATATTTAGATCGTTGTGTAATCAAAAGCCGTTCATGGTACATTACACACCAAACGATTTTTGTTATGTGTTTTTTAAGTAACACTGTACGTCTAAAGATTATAAATAGGTTATTTAACAAACTCCTCCTGTAAATGTTTTGATCACAAAAAATCTACAATTAAGCCGACATCGCTGGCGGGATCATGAGAAGCAGTTTATATTTTTAAACGAGTTAAAAGCACGCAAATGTCTCTGTGCTAACAATGATATAGAGCAAGAGAGAAGCAAATGCAAATGAGTGTACGATATGAATATGGTAGCCAGCCAATCGCGTTAAAGCAATAACTGCATGGTAAAATAACTATTTACAAACTTATCAGGATAAAAACCGTCCTTTGGTCGTACTTTCTTCGTAACTAAGTCCTAAATCCATCGGTTCCTCACTTTCTGACTTTTTACTATTTTTTTGTAGGCTCTTGTTTCACGCACTCCAACACAGAACACAGACAGAATGTTTATAGAAGTGCTACTTCTCCTGTGCACAGTGCTTCTAGTGGTTTACGCGGTCACATGGGTGCGCTTCTCGCGTGGTTACCCCCCAGGGCCTTCTCGTTTCCCAGTGATTGGAAGTCTCCTAAGCCTTCGAGATTCAAACTCACTCTTGCACAAAACCATCACAAGAATGAGCAAGACTTATGGCGACATGTTTACTTTGTATCTGCCAAGTCAACCTACTATTGTGATCAACACGTTCAGTGTTGCCCGCGAAGCACTGGTCACCCAAAAAGATACTTTTTCTGGCAGGCCGTATTTGTTTGTTCAGGATTTTTTCTCCCGCGGAAGCAAGGGACTAGGCTTCAATGACTTCACCCCTGCTATGGTCCTTGCTCGTAAACTGGTACATTCAGCTTTGCGCATTTATCAGCCTTACTTAGAGGACAAAATAAAGGAGGAAGGAATGGCAATCACGGAGAGATTCAAAAACTATAAAAACCAGCCATTTGACCCCCAAAACGATTTCTCTTTCGTCATCGCAAATGTCGTGTTTTCAATCATATATGGAATACGCTTTGATTTGGATGACGAAGAACTGCACGAGAGCGTGAGGTACAACAACATGGGAGCCGAAGTACTGGGACCCGTTAGTATCCTCAATGTCTTTCCATGGCTTATCAATTTTCCGATTCGCCAAACTAGAATCTTGAAGGAGATCATGGACCACCGCACCCGAGTCAAGGACGCGCGCTATTATAAACTAAAAGAGACGTTTCAAGAAAATCAGACCCGTCATTTGACGGATGCTTTACTGCAGGCGAAACTCGAGGAAGAAAGAGATGATAGGAATTCCCTCACGCACATGACAGATGATCATATTATGGCCATAACTGACGCAGTTTTCGGTGCAGGGGCTGAAACAACAGCCACGGCTTTACGCTGGGAGTTGGCCTACCTGCTCAACTATCCCGACGTCCAAGAACAAATCAATGAGGAAATCAAAGACGTCTTTGGCAGTGATGGAACAATAGAGCTCAAGAAGAGAAAGAATTGTCACTTCCTGGAAGCGTTTATGACCGAGGTTTTACGCTGTGCTTCTATTGGGCCTCTCTTTGCTCACAAGAGCACCTGCGACACTGTGCTGTGTGGTTACCGTATTCCTAAGAACACCACAATACTTCTAAATATATGGGCCATCAACCATGACCCAAAAGAATGGGAGAACCCCTACGAGTTCAAGCCGTCCAGATTCCTAGACTCCAAAGGAGAGTTCACTGGAACACAGAAAATGAGTTATCTGCCCTTTGGAGCTGGGCGCCGCTCTTGTGTTGGAGAAGCTTTGGCGAAGAAAGAATTGTTTCTCATGTCGGCCATTTTGTTCCAGAAGTTCAAATTTGAGAATCCAGAAGGCAGTCCTCTTCCAGATATTCACGATGGTACATTGGGCATTGCGTATGCACCCAAACCTTTCAAAGTTGTTGCAAGGGCAAGAGATGTGTAGCTAATATTAATACAGAACTGTTTTTTAGTGAGAAAAATAAGCCAAACTATAGCCACATTGTATGACATAAATAATGCTTTTTACTATTTTTTTTTTCCACTTTGACTACTACATGTTGTCGTTGCGCTTTTCAATCGCATTATACGTTCACCATTTTTACTATAGCTGTAACACAGCAGCTAGAAAACTGCTAGTGAACTCACGAATACAATGAGAATCCATTTTTGAGATACGATACATGACGTCCTTGTATGTTCTGTAAGTCGACGTTTCACAGTCATAAAGAAAGTACTTACTAAGCTCACACTATCAGCTGGAAAGAGGAAATACAAACGAAAGTTTTTCAACGAAGTTTTAATGTTGATTTTTAATTTTTGCAAGAGAGCTTGCGCACCACAACCTGTTGTCTTATTGCCAATAATAATAATAATAATGATGATGATGATGATGATAATAATAATAATAGCATTTATTTTAACAAGATGTAATTACAGTTTGTCGTGTAATCATAGAATAGTTAAAATGATTAAATATTTACTTCCCATCAAAATTGAGTTAGTGCGTTTCTCGTCACCATTTGTATCGATCAGGTAAGTTGAGCAAGAATTCTTCCTCTTCTTTTGTGTTTGTTCTTCCAAGAACTCTATTCCTCTGTGGGTATCGGCCAAATCTATCGATAACTTCCTAATTGTTAAGATAAAAAAAATGAAGAAAAAGTGAAACACGAAAAGACCTGAAATGATTTACTCAGGATTCCTTGATTTCATTACACGACATTTCTCATCTTGTGGGGAATGTTTATCAGCAGAATTGCAAGTTTTTAATAGAGGCTTTACACCGGCATTATTACTTGATGGAAGCCATGACAGGAGACAGGAACAATTGAATTTGGTCAAATCTGATCAACATTAAAAATAATTTAGTTTCGCAGGGCATAGCACATGGCGTCAGAGTTAGACCACCGTTTGGAGCAGATTATGAGATTCAAAAGGCTTTATCACGCCTGATTGAAACCCAGCAATTGTTTATCATCCAAAGAAACATTCAAGTATTTGACTAGCCATTTTCAGATTATGACCATGTCTCCATATGTTTGGTCAATTTTGGACTCCCAATGCATGGCTATAACGTTTGTAAAAGTTGGGCCACTTGCATGATGGTCTTTTCCTACAAATACCAGAATGCCTCAATAATTTTCTTTGATAATAAAAGCAATAGTAAGGCAATTGGACCCTTTTCATTTCCACGGGCAGCAGGTTTTTCCATTTCAGACCATGACACCTGTCATTCCCTAGAGTAACATTTCTTTGTTTAATGAATTGCGCAGGAGAAGACACATGAACATGGATATGACTCAAATGAATAATCTTATTGTCAAGAGAATGACACGTGGTCTGAAATGGAAACTCCCAAGTTTAGTTGGGAAAGTATTCATGGGATTCTAGTATACACTCAATTAAGGTGGCTGCCTACTTTTGAACGTTCGAATTGAGCCCACGATGAGCGCGCGCTCAAAAACCGCTGAAAAATCTACAACATTTGATTGAAGAACCATACGCGTTTTGAGCTTCAACAGGGCAAAACCCTCAAATTTTGCACGGGACTCTATATTTTTTGATAGCTCATTCGAAAAAACTCCTAAAAATCTAGGTTATATCAACATTTTAGGAAAAGTTTAAATCAGGAAAAGTTTAAATCAGGAACACGTGAAAAAATAGATTTTTGTAGGGATTTTTGTTCGACTTTATGAGATTTTTTAAGAGCACCGAAACTACAAAATATGACAAATCAATGTATCTCTTTGTCTTTTTGTCAAAAAATATCCATGTATTATTGTAGAAGGATTGACTAGCCTTCGTTCGTGCAATCATATAGTCTGCAAATAACTATTATCTTATGAATCTTAATTTTTTTCTAATCACTTCCGGTGGCGCAATTTTTACTCCAAAAGCTCGTGCATAGGCTTCCATTAAATGCTTATTATCTCGAAAACGAGCTCGGGTCACCCTATTGTTCTTTCCAGATTTGGAATCAGCATTAAATTTCAATTCGGAAAATCGATGTTTTAAGAAAAGATTAAATCAATTTCCAAAAGTAGGTAGTCACCTAAAAGAATCATTGTCAGGTTCAGAAACATAGAACATAAATGCCGAGGCCGAAATGGCTCATGGGAAATGACAATTATACTAAAATTTATTCACTTGCGCCAAACGTGTATTAAAAACAGTGGATGATGTCACGGGTCACCGGTCACGGCATGCATCTAAATAACGTACTTCCCATGTGCCATTTCGGCCATGTTCTATGTTTCTGACCGACAACGATTCTTCAATTGAGTGTATATACTATAAATTATGTCAACAGTCTGATAGTCTAATAGAGAGTACCTTATGTCTTTTGGCAAATTCCAAGTGCATCTTCATTGGTTCTGCAAATTCAGTACCCTCTGCATCTTTAGCCATTTGTTCACAAAGTTGAATAGACAATACCTATTTGAAAAGATTAAAGAAATATCTGATTTCTAACTGCATTCTACACTTCTGGTCCAAAGGCAGCCCAAACAAGAGAAATGGTCAAGGGTCGGCGTAGCAGGTGTAAAGCTTAAAATATAGATGAAACTAGAGTGCAGAGTCCAAACCTTTGGTTTCTAGGTTCCTATTCTGTGCTTTTAAAATAATGTACTATTATTTATTACTCATGATCCATGAGGATTATTTATTTCTTCAATGCAGAACTTTGAAGCAAAAAAAAAAAAAAAGCCTAAAAAACTAAGAAAAAGAAGCTTATGACACCATCACCTGAGGGCAGCCATGTTAGATGGCAGGAACAATACAATCGTTTTACATGAGAAAGAATTCAATTCCCAAGAGCAAAGGGATTTCATTATTCTGCCATCTAACCACAGGTAGTCCAAGCTGTATTATAGGTACCACACATGATGGTGCAAAACCTCTATTCCATAAAACAACACAACTTCCTGACGATAGAGTGGTTTTCTTGCTTAGTTTATTCCATAACATATACAACCAATATACTGTCAAAAAATAAATAAAAACCTGATCTGCAGCATCTTCACTGTGCTCCATTGGCAGATAAATAAAACCTCTTTCAGACAAAGACTGCTTTAGATGATCATGGGTGTTTCTCTCTAAAAACTGATTCAATAAATAATAATAATTATATAAAAAGAAGATGAAGAAAACATTTATTAAACCCTGAACCATCCAATGGGCTGATCCAAGAGACCTAAAACACTCTATTTGCGTATGATGGTGAGTTGAGGAAATTTGAACCTGATATCCTAGCAGTGGGAGCCAAGTGCACTCCGCTACCCCACCCTTCATTCAATTATCACATTTAAAACCTTTCTTGTAATCTTTCTTGCTCTTTCATCTCCATCAAATGATCTGGCATGACCCTTGTATTGAAAAAAAATTACTTTAATTTATCACACAAAAATCACTACAGAATGATAATATTCTCATCAAAGAGCACTTTACCTAGCCTCTGTTGCAGACGTCTTGTGGTGTTTGGTTCGGATCCCCCTGGGAGGGATCCGAACCAAACACCACAAGACTTCTGCAAGGGAGGCTACACTTTACCCTGAAAATACTTCTAGTAAACTGATCAGTTAGAATGATCAAAGCAAGTGATGGCTTTGGCTCTTGCTCCCAGTCTTGCAGTCCTCCCTGAAGGGCATGTTCAACCTTAGGAATACAAGGTTAGAGGCTCTTAGAGGTAAGAAGATTTAAAGATTTACAGAATAATTAATAGCTTACTAGAGCAAGGGAATCATGGGTGTCTTACCAAATTCCCAAAATTTTTCATGATTTCTTTGTCTACTTTTTCTCCACCTTGAAACCATTTCTTCTCTGCTCCTGGTTCAAACCAGTAATCTAGAACTTCTTTCCACTGATCACCAACACTACCAACATTGCTTGACATCCTTTGGAGATGATATGCTATTGGTTTCTTGCTATATATGATATACAAGAGTTTAACTAGATTACTTGAAATCTAGAGTATAGAGGCTTTGCATCTCATGTGATGGCAGCCATGACCGGAGGCAGTACAACAATAGAGCATTTTCCTCCTGGGAAACTAAATTCATTATCAGATAAACAAGATTGGACCACATTCAATTGATCCTGCCTCCCATCATGCATGGCTGCCATCAAGTGATGGTGCAAAGTCTCTTTGCTGGATAATAATAATGATGATGATGATGATGATGATAATGAAGAGATGATGCTGACAGATAAAAAAATTAACTTATATAAAACATTGAGGCCCAAACTATATCTCTTTTTCATCTTTGGTAGAGATTTCATAAATGGCAATGTTCAGTCTACTCTGCAAACTTTTCAAAATTCATAAACTTTAAGATAATCAGACATGAAAAAGATCTGTACTATAGTGATGAAGATTCTACCTTCGCATTTTTTTAACCGTATCGTTTTCTGCAAAGTACACTTTTACCTTAGACATCCTAAGAACTTTAAGTCGAAAGCATTTTTAGCGCATATAATACGAAGCATTTTGCAGAAATTTTAGTACATGCATTCACAAATCATAAGATGGTCGTCTGGGGTCTGGGTACGAGCTAAAGTGAGGTATATAGCGTGACCTTCATTTTCTTAAGGGAGGGGTACAAGAAATCCGGTGCTTTAAATATCCTTATATTTCAGCTAAAAAAAACTTTCCAACATCATTAACCAGTGTTAGTGATGAAAAGTAAGGATATATAAGAAGATAATTAAATTTATAAAAGGGATTTCAAAACTGTTTTTGTACAAATTGTACATGCTAAAATATATTCCCGACCCCTCTCCCCTAAGAAAAAAATATTCATTGTGTTCACGAGGGAACTGCATGATGCCTTATAGTTTTTATTTTACTTCCCAAAGGGACTTCGACATTCCTTGTAGTGTCTTGTGAGAAGCCAAGTTACAACCAATTTTGGGTCGTTTTCTAGGTAAGAAAATGAATTTGTAAAAGTTGTAAAAGTTGTAAATCACTCTATGGGCATTTAAAGGGTTCCTCGGGCGCACACAGCCCTTCAAGTGCTCTTAATTTACTGTAACTAGACACGGCTTGATGGTTCTTTGACCCGCTATGACTTGGAACCCTTAAGTTCAAGACAACTCAACGAGGTTTTGACTATAAGTCAATACTTAGGAAATATGAAATATCCTAGGGGATAACCTAGGGTATTTTCTTCGGTCGTTTTTGGGATGTTAGCGTTCGCAAGAAATGATGCTTTTCACTTGGACGCGCGTATAAATAGATTTTCCAGGCTAAATATGGATACAGGTTAATTGTATTTATGATAGACCAATAAGAAACAACCAAAAACACTCGAATTAATTTTATAGTTGTCGGTTTGGCTTCAAAATTATTATTTTTTCATCCATCGAAATATTTATTCTAATCTTAATATTAGGCGTTTTTTTTGGCGGATGAATAAAGGGTTACAAGGAGGCTAAACAAAGGATTACAAAAGCCAATAAAACCCCACCCAGCGAGACAGAATCATTCAGAAAATGAACTTACTTGGGAATAGTTTTGATCCAAACGAAACACTATTACCTGCCATTTGGGATACAGTCACCAGCCTCCCCTCTCTTATTATATTTCCAAACCATAATCACGCTTTACGTATTTTGAATATACATATATCATCGCGTGAGATCTGTACGAGGTTTACAAAAACAGCTCGCTTGCAGCTCTTTGTTTGAAATCCTTATGCAGATCTCACGCGAATATTGTATGTAATATATATGCAGTATGGACACGAATACTGTATACCGTCGATTGCATCTACCCGTTAACCCACGTAAACAAAACATGTTTTCGCGTGGCGTCAAACTTCTTTTTGATTATTCATTCTTTGATTATTCAATTATTCATTCACGGGAACGTGGAGAGAGCTATCAACATCAACAATTTCGAGGAATAAGAAAACAACTTTCAATCGGCCGTCAATACTTACTTTTCAAACACAGACAAACAGACATAAGTAAACTTTGAGCTTTGATATACCAAACATATTTTATGTTTGACGTCACGCGAAAACATGTTTTTTTTTCGCGTGGGTTAACGGGTAGATGCAATCGACGGAATGACTTTGTTGTTTGTTTCTTTGTGTTTCACTAAATTGTTCAAAATTAAAGTGAATTTGGCTAAGAAAATCCAACTTAAAGTTTATGCAAATGAACACAGTTTTGTATCAGACTTACAACACTCTTCACGGTCGTGATTTCTGTTGTGTTTTCCTCATGAATTATTAATGAGTTTGATAAATATTACTTAGATTATATCTAACGGCAAGCTTTACTTTGTTTACTTTATAGACTATTCTTGGAACAAAGATGTCTAGCGAAGATTGGAATGCTGTTCTTGATTACTGGTTTGGAGGGGGTGACCCTCAAAAGAGACCAAAATGGTTTGGTGGGGGGGACCCAGCTGCTGAAGAAATCAGGCAAAAATTTGGACCTCTTGTGAGTGCAAGACGACTTAGAACAAAGTGTATGGTCAAAAATATATTTGTGAACAGTGTAATTGGAAGTCAAAATGTCTTGGAACTGCCAGTGTGCAATACAAGTGGTTTATTGTGGGTGGTTGTCTACCCACACATGCCCAGACTCAAGCCCCCCCACCCCACATACCTCTAATTACAACTGTAGGCCCCTTAGGCATATGCAAGGTGAATTCCCCCCGTAGCTGAAATTGTGTAGTGTCCTTCACCAAGGGGATAGCAGTAAAAAGTTTTTTTTATATTCTTGGCTGCAACATCAAAGTAAAACCCTTCTGTTTCTAGGTTGAGAAGGCAAGGAATGATGAGTTGAAGCATTGGGAAGAAGATCCCAAGGCAACATTGGCACTCATTTTGTTACAGGATCAGTTCTGTCGCAGTCTCTACAAGGTAATTATTCTGGCATATTATTGGATTAACCTTGCCATTATATTCTTATACAAACAAGAAAACAAAAGCTTGCATTTTGCTCCCAAAAATAAACTTTTTTCTTGTTCGTTTTTCAGGGAACTCCAAAGGCACATGATAGAGATCCTTATTGTGTTGAACTTTCAAGAAAGGTAAGAACAAAATCTTCTATTTTTTCCCTCATTTATCCATTCTTTCTTCTTCTTTTTAAGTTTGGTAATATTCTTTTTGTCTAAGTTTCTCGAGCAGAAGACACATGACCATCTACAATTCAGCCCTGCTGGTCGTATGTTTCTTTATCTTCCCTTTGAACATGCAGAAGATAAGGAGGCCCAGGTCTGTAATTCAGCTTATATTATATTTTGATCATAGAATAATAATGCTGGTTTGCATTCTTATAATACAGAACAATTATGTAATTCTTTAGGCACTTGCAGTCAAGTTGTTTACTAAACTGAAGGAAGATGCAAAGGGAACCTCTGATGAAAAAAGTGCAGAATTCTGGTTTGCTTTTGCACAGAAGCATAAGGTTTGTGATGAAATTCAATCAGCATAAGACAATGATTTAATTCTCATTTAAAGTTAAGGAATGAGATTGATAATGTCAGAAAAAAGCAAGGGGATGCAAGAAAGATCTTGGAAATGCTTTTTTCAAAATTTTATTGGATTGTTCATTTCAGGAAATCGTTGATCAGTTTGGGCGATTCCCCCAACGCAACAAGACTTTGGGTCGAGAGGAACACACCTGAGGAAGCAGCCTGGCTTGCAAATCCCCCACCTGGATATACATTTTAGTATGCATGGTCTTGAAAATCAATTTTGTAATAAAAAATAACCTTTACTGACACCACTATTGCCATTGACAAGCACCTGGAGTAATATTCAACAAAGTTCAGTTTTTCTTATTCACTTTGAGGAGGTATTGTTCAGGCTCATTGCCAGGGATTGTTCAAAGGTGTGAATGAATCCTCCCACCCTCTTTTCAACCTCCCTCTTTCCAGCACAGGACTATGCTTACTACGAAGCACCTTTTCTTGGGGTTTACAAAGCACACTTTCACTAGCAACACACTAAACCAATGTACCGATAAAACTGAAGAAGAGACAAGTGTTCTGAACTACTGAAATAAAAATGATTTCTTTTAACTAAGTTCAATGAACGTTTGTATGAACTATTTACATTCGAGTGAATTAACAGACTACAAAATACAACCTCTTCTATGGCTTCCTATACAAACTGTAAACCCAAACCATTTTATTATGAGGAGTGACTCTTATGTGCTTACAGTGAACATTCTTAGGATGTGGAAAACGTAAAACACATTTCTTTGAGAACTTTATGACATATGATATCTGATCACCTACAATATATCCTCCCTATCACTTAGTCAAACTAAAAAACTAACTAGTTATTACACAGTTTCACACATTCTGAAAGTCAAAGATCTAGTAGCATGGAATATGTTTTGACTTTGGTCTGCTAAACTTACAGAGGTATGGTCCAGGTAATAGGTTTATACTTCTGGAACCAAAAGCCAAGGCCTTTCAAGATTTTTGAGTTTACAGGAATTATTAATTATTATTAATTAATTATTTTTGTATTGGTAACACTAAAGTATTGGCATAGATGTTATAGTATACGACAATATACATTCCATGAATTAGGGTTACAAAGAACGAGTTTCAAATTTTTGAAGTCCCTTAAGGTGGTAGCATGCTTTGGAAAAAAATAAGAAATTTAGAATTTCCTTAAGTGGGAAAAGAAAAAGAAATGAAACCAACCGAGTGGGAAAAGAAAAACTAAATGTACAGAAAGGCGAGGAAAGGAAAAGGAGAATTAATTTCTTGATATAAGAACTTGTGACTCAATAAATTCCCACTGCAGACACCATTTTCGTTCTTATGCAATATTAAGATATGAGCTCCAGTGATATATTCGGACTCCCTTTGATAATGCTAAGAATCCTTCTCTTCAGCCAGATAAATCACCAGCTGCAAACTTGGCCTCATCATATTCTTCAGCTTTAATTGTTCTACCTCCAAACCATCGATTGTCTAGTGCGGCTACTGCTTTTTCAGTTTCTGAAAAAAACCAAATTGATTTTATTAATCATTAATTTAGGAAGTGTAAATAAAATGAACACTCCTGGGTGGCTACCCCTTATTCCCAAGCAAATAGGCCTTTTGCAATAGATTGATAAGTGATTGTGAATTTGGACATCCTTTATTTAAAGATTTTTCATGGAAAAGAAGCATTTGCAATTTAGTAATCTTATACAGTAACTGCCGAACTGCTGATCAACCATTTTAATAAAGTCTAGTCACAGTTCTGCAAAATCGCTCTGTTGTTAGAATTAATGCACTTACCAGATGTGGATGTAAATTCAACAAAGATCTTGACAATCACTTCTGCATCTTCTTCTTCTCCTTGCTTCTCTTTATAGATTACCACTCTGTTTACAATGCCAAATTTACTGCACTCATCTGTGACTTCATGCTCTAAGTCTTCATCCAAATCTTCAACTCCCACCATGTTTCGAAGGACCATCAACTTGGACTAAAAGCATAATTAAAGGATCTGGATATTTTGGTGGCAGTAATGACTTAATGTATAGAAGGGCAGGGCCAGGGGACGTAGGGTGTAATAGGACATAGTAGGGGTAGTAGAACTTGTTAGTGGACTGGCCCACTTTTCCAGTTTAAATTCGCAAGAAATTTACTTACTCTAGGACCACAAACTTCTGGTCTAAATTTTTTTTACGATAATAATTATTGTGTGATTGTTAGGATTAACATGCATATATCAACGCGTTATATATCATTCATTGACTTATTTTATGTAATCATATCATTTCAGGGTTTTTTAATGGTACCAGGAAACCTTCGCTTCAGATGTTCACAAAAAAAAAACAGTGAGGGGGGGGGGGGGGGGTAGGGTACAAAATAATATTATGAACTTGAATTCTTAAAAATGGATTAGCTTGATCAAAAAATAATTTTAATGGTTGTTGAAATATGTGCTTATTCAGCATTAAGAAAATATATACATTTATAGCCATTAGATGAATAATTAGTGCACTATAAAATTTTTAGTCAACAACAGTGGCAAAGGTCTCCTGTAACTCAAGCTAAAGTCTGGTCTAAAGTTGATATGACAGGCTGAGGGGCTAAATTCCATTTAAAGCTCAAATATAGGGAAAAAACAAGCTTGCTCTAGGATGTTTAAGACCCTAGACTGCATGCAGTTCAATGTATATGTATATCCTAACTCAAATAATTCATCTGATTTTTTGGTACCGATTATTAACTCTGTGAACTTAACACCAGAATAAAATGAATTAACACCATCAACACTAACCTCAATCTTTCGTGATAACTTCTGCATGACCATATAGCGTGCATTACTACCAGAAATTGACATATTCTCTTCATGACTAATGCTTCCTTCCATCATTTTCCTTTGGGCTTCCTCTTCAATCTTGGCCCTGACTTCAGCCTGTTGTTGGGCTATAGCCACTACTGACTGTTGTTGATGCTGCTGCAGTTGGACTACAGCAGCTGTTGTGGATGTCAAGGCTGCTGCTGTTGTCATTACTGGAGTGGCAATGACTGGTTTTACTACTGCAGTTGAAGGAACTATGGCCCAGAAGAGAAGAAAGAAAAGAAAAAATAATCTTCTAAATGCATTTAAGATACTCACTATAACTATATCAAGTAACTCATTTGTGAATTCTCAAATTATGAATAATTATTTTTAAAAAAACACAAAAGTAATTAGTCACCCAGAAGTCTGTAGATCTGTAAAGTGGATACAGAATTCATCTTAAAAACCTTGGTAGAACATGAAGTTGTACTCTTAAAAATTCAATAACCACTACTGTAATTATTCAAACAAATACCTATTGATATGGACTTTACAGTGGCTTGTCCTTGTAAATGCACAAACATAATATTGGCTGTTCATATTTTATACATTTACTTAGGAGTATTATTTACCTGATATCATAGCTGTTGTAGCCAACAGGGGTTGGGATGCAAGCCCTGTACTCAACAGTCCTGCAGCTGAAGGAAAGGTGACCAAGCCAGGTGTTGTAATGACAGAAGTGATGACATTTGTGACAGTTGGTATTGTTATAGTAGGAACTGAAATAAAAAAAAAACTTAAAAAAGACTTCATATTGAACCCTGAAACAACCTCTGGCCCTTTCTAATTCAGGGCATGGCTAACTCACAGATGAAACCCTGAAACAACCTCTGGGCTGATCTAAGTCAGGGCATGGCTAACTCACAGATCAAACCCTGAAACAACCTCTGTGCTGATCTAAGTCAGAGTATGGCTAACTCACAAATATATCCTAAGGCCCTTCCAAACTATGCTGGATAAATTTGAATCCGCAACTTTCACACCAAAACTGAAAAAAAAGTTTTCTGTCCACACATGAAAAGGGATAAAATGTTTCACGTCCACACAAGTCCAATCAGAGGCGGCAAAAACCCTTCATTGCACATCTGAGCATGTGCATCAAAGCTGAAATTGAGCCCATGATGAATTTTAAGACTTCCCACCATGTTCCCATGACAATCATGACATCATTGTATTCAAAACAATTTGGGTACGAAATGTTCTCCATCCACACTAATACAGCTAGCTGGCGTTTTCAAGTTGTTCCACTCTGGAGACCATATTTAAAAAAATCTTTTTTGGTGAAGAGTTGTTCCAGATTCATCCAGACTAGTGTAGACGCTAGGCCTAACCCAATAAATACAAATTCTGATTCAAATTTATCCAGCATAGTGTGGATGGGGCCTAAAACAACCTCTGGGCTGATCTACATAAGTCATGACACAGCTAACTTACAGATCAAACCCTGAAACTCACAGAAAAACCTCTACATTTTTCAGTGATGTAGTGTTTGTCTTACATGCAATTTCTCCCTGGATTCCTTGTTCTTGAGCTTGTATTTTTGCTGACACAGCTGCGGCAGCAAGAGCAGCAGCAGCTGGTAGAGTCCCTGGTGGAGGAGCAAAACTTGGTACTGATAAACCACCTGATGAGGGTGGAGTTATTGCTCTGCCAACTCGAAGGAATTGCCCACCAAGATCAAAGAGGTTCATAGATGCAATGGCATCATTGGCTGACTGTTGGTTCTCATATTCTATGAATCCATACCCCTTGTGTTTGTTAGGCATTACTTCTGTTGCTAAGGTGCAGCTGACTACCTTACCAAATGCTTCAAAAACACTAAAACAAACAGAGTTTAGATACTTTAGATCGATAATTATACAAGTAATGCCAATGGCCAACGAACAAACATTATTTCACGAGTGGAATAACTGTTCTTTCTCCTTTCACTCAAAGCCAAAAAAATTCCCACCACAAATGAAACACTTTTTTTGAAGGTCGCATTAAATTCCCCCTGTGCATTCATACTCTTACAATATGTGAATGCCATTATATACCGGGAGATCACATTTGCATTACCCTGTGCTATCCTGGGGGGTTGGACGAATAAGGATTTAATTAACTAGTGCATTATAAACAGAATAAATTTTCTATGAGAATAATTAAGATAGTTGTATAATTATCACTCATGGTATCTAAAGACCCAATAACAAAATACCAAGCTACAGTTCATTCAGAAACCTTCAACACCATAACACAATGGTGTAGTAATGTGATATAGCCTCATAAATTCTAAACCACAATAGCTTGCCTTTTGATATCATCTTCGTGAAGGTCAGGATGTACCGATGCAATATATATTCTAGCATATTTTTTAGCCTCTTGTTCAAATTGTTCAATAAGAGGGGCTGCTTGAGGTACATTACTTGGACGACCAACCTTTAAGGCAAAAAAGTCTATAATTAAACTATAATTCAGCATGATAATCATTAATTATCATGAAGCTGTGATTTCATTGGAAATGAAGAATGGTTAGCCAGGTGTTAACATGTAGTCCAGCACAGGCAGCATAGCAGTAAGAGCTCTGGCATCTCATCAATGTGACTCAGGTTCAGGACTTACATGTAGTATGTTTTCTCCTGTTAGTGTTTTGAGGGTTTGTCTCTGGGTTCTCATGTTTTTCTCTCCACAAAATTTGACTTTATAATTTCAATTCAATCACAGATTGAGGGCCACAAGGTTTGTTAGCAACTGGCTTTAAGTGCTACCCTCACAAAACAAGGACAATATTCATTTATTTGGTAAGATCAACATTTTTTCTTTGTTTAATGATTGAGAAGAAACGTAAATATGGATACAACTCAAACAAAGGATCTTATTCTCAAGAGAATGACACATAGTCTGAAATGGGCAAAACATTATGTGCAAGTGGTTTTGGGCCTTGATCAACTCTTCATATGCCTATTACCTTGATATTTCGTCCTCCCAACAATACTCCATTCATTTGTTCCAAGGCTAATTGTGCTGCCTCTGGTAGATCATACTCAACAAAAGCAAATCCCTTGAAAAAATGATACAATAAACCATTCATTATAGTCAAACAATAAAAATTAAAACTTAAAATGTATATGACACGAAAAAATTTCATCGTCTTAAATGTACAGTTTGTTAGTGAAAATAAATATATCATAATGAAATTTGTTTCAAAAGCTTATTTCTTGAGATATTTGAGAAAATTAAGACCAATTTGTGACGTCATTTTGTTGACACTACCTCTAAAAGCTTGGGTAGTAATGCAATAAATATAAATTGAAATTCGTATAAAATAACAACAAAAGGCATATTCTATTGGGCTTCATTTGATAGCTTACGTAGAACTCTCCAAATGTTGGGAAACTGAAAAGTGTATTACCTGAAATTAGGATTCTACATTCAAACATATTTCGTATATTTGAAACTAAATCTGGAGACTTGCAAACAAAATGACGTCACAACTTGTGCTAAATTTTCTCAAATTTCTAGAGAAATACATTTTTAAAAAGAATTTAACCATGATATATTTATTTATGCCAATAAACTACGCATTTTAAAGATTAAAATTTTTTCTTGTCATATGCACTATAATAAAAACTCTTTGTAAAAAATATTTCATGATAAACAACTGAACATTTTATACTTTTTGAATACATCATGTATAGGGCAGTGCATAGCTTACCTACCTTATGTTTCATGGTAAGAGGGTCCCATGATAAATCAATCTTCTTGATTGGACCAAATGGTATGAATGCTTGTCTTATGTGTTCTTCTCTCAGCTCAAAGTTTATGCTACCAACATATACCCTATGATAAAAGTAAATAAACTTACTGAATTGAAATTTTCTAGCCCCCCCCCCCCCCCCCCCCCCTTTAATAGAGAAAACAATGAAATCCTTAAAGGAAAGGCCCCTTTCTTTCCATGGCTGCATTTTGCATGTCCACACTTTACTCTAGACAACGAGAGATCAAATGAATACTGTATGAGAAGTAATTAAAGTCAAGTTACCTGCACATAAGAGCCAGAGCTCGTTGTCGCTGAGCTGCGGTTTGCAGAGCTGACATCTGTTGCTGTTGTATGGCTTGCTGCTTCGCAAGAACCTTGCAAATATTCAAACAAGAGATATGTTATTTTAAGAAGTTTATGTACATGTATGCCAATCACAATAGTTATATAAGGTATTACTCTGTTATTGTTGTAAAATTGATTTTAGTGTTATTTTCAAATCATAAATTTGAGCATACCTGCTGTACAGACTGTTCCATGGCATATCTTTTGGCTTTCTTTAATAGTTCTTCTTGTGTGTACACCAGAGCTGGTAGACAGCGTTTTACTTCTGACTGTCTTGGTTGCATCCCTCCTGCGCCAGGGCCAAGAACAAGCTCTCCTCGTGTTCCATCATCTCCAGGCTGTTCGTCCTTTTCACCATTACCTGGAATATTGGACAGCAATATTAGAATATATTTGCAATAACATTAAAGCATCCAGAAACTTATAACTGGAAATATTCTCAAACTGGGAGAGTTTTAGGCTTCAACTTTGATTTTAAAGAATATAGTCTAATACATTTCTTAACCAACATTAATACAAAGTAATAAACATAAGAACATTCTAAAAAAGATAAAAAATCAAGTTTTAAAACACTCATTAATAATTCATAAGAGTATGGTCCAATAAGCAGTTCAAAAAACTTGTAGATCGTGTTTTATCAGGCTATGCCTCATGCTTTTATACCTGATAAAACACTCCTACTCGTTTTTTGAACACTACATAAAATTGATACAAAAAGATAAAGAGATCTTTCTTGCAGCTTGAGTTGCAAGGTCAGCATACAATTGCCATCACTTGTGATAAGTTGAAGAGTATAAACTTAAAAGATAGTTTACCACAAATCATAATGTATTTCACTCACTCCACGGGCCATGGAACTATGATACACATGGCACATACTTCAAGCTAAATTGTTTGTCCAGGTGTCAAGAGAAAAAAGAGAAAAACAGAGAAAAAAATAGGAAAGAAAAAATTGTTATATCTAGTGGATCAATTGATGGGGTGAACACATAACAAAACTGGTCTAAAATAAGGGTTTTAAGGGGTGAAAAACTAATGGGATTGGTGTTAATATGTATAATGAACCAAATGAATGAAAAATACTCCCGTTTCCCACTTTTGATGCCCTCTACAACTCAGACTTAGTCTCATTTTTGTGCCAAATATTCAACAAGAACTTCAAAAACATTTTAAATATAACAAGCTTCTTTACTGTGGGATTATCTTGGCGTGTGAATATATTGACACTTAAAGGAGGCTAACCTTGTGTATACTCATACTCTTGTGTAAACACACTGAACAAAGCAAAACAAAAAATCCAAAAATGCATTTAAAAAGAAAACCAATAGCGGAGCGCAGTCGTGACGTCACGAAATTGTGACCCCTGCTGAGATTCGGACAAACAAATCAGCCTTTAAGAGATGGCATGGCGGCAACTTCGAAAATTACGTCGAGTTTTATCACTGTTCTCAATGAAAATGATGGCGTTCCTGGTTC
This sequence comes from Actinia equina, assembly GCA_011057435.1. Classification (NCBI taxonomy): domain Eukaryota; kingdom Metazoa; phylum Cnidaria; class Anthozoa; order Actiniaria; family Actiniidae; genus Actinia; species Actinia equina. Next base: position 348,694 of record WHPX01001287.1, read on the forward strand.
AAAATTTGAAAGCGAGCCGGATAACTATACATTAGAGCAGCTGAAACGTTGGCTGAAATGCAGAGGGTTGAAACTTAGCGGTAAACGAAGCGATTTAATCGCACGCGTGAATAATTGTTTATCGTCAGGCAATAATCATGTTCTCGATCCAAGTATTGATGATGGAAAATGGTTTGAAGCCAAAGCTTTACGAGAAAAAACAGGAGATGATGTAAAGAAACCAAATTTACGAAAGATCCCGGACATACCAAATTCCGGATGGAAGAAATTCCCGGCATACGATATACCATCGCAGTTTAACTACGGCCACGTGCACTACTATGGCTTGGAATCCCTTCCATCAAGCAACGAGGAAGAAAACGACGACAACGAGAGCCATGGACTTGGACACATGACTGATAAACCCTTTAAAAACGGACGAAAATACGTAGAATCCGGCTTTGTGCATGATATAACAGACAACAAGAACGACGATTACTACTTTCTACGCGCTCATGTCTGGCCTTCTATGCGAAATGATTACCCTCATAATGTCACGATTGTTTTATCTAGTATTAGTGGTGCCGTTGTGCATGCGATGTGCAATCCATGTAAAGTCTCCCAGCTAGGTCGCTGTAGCCACATTATAGCAGTTCTCCTTCACTTTACTGACCACGTAAAGGCAAACGGGTTCACCGTATCAACAGCATGTACCAGTAAGGAATGTTCATGGAACAAGGGTAAAAAACGCAAGAAAAATCCCCAAAGACTTTCTGAGGCTAATTATCCTTCAAAGAAAAAGAAAAGCCGAATAAAGGTAATCGAGTTCGATCCTCGACCACCACAATACAGATTCGTGACAGAAAAGCACTTAAATGCTTTAATTAGAAACATCGAAAAGGACTGTAGTCGCACGGGGAAAAGTTCTATGTGGACAACACAGTTAAAGCTTTCTCTTTCGTGTTGCCTTCGCCACTCCGCTAGTCGAAAGATTCGCTTTCAACGGGTCTGGAAATTCTGTGGTCGGTGATACGTGTCTTTTGTGATACATTTTACAGTGAAATCTTCGCGAGAGCAGGCATTAACCCATCGTTGGCATCTCTCAAGATCGTTCCACGGCTTCGGAAAAGGGAGAAATATCTTTTTGCCCAAATCTGCCATTTCTTTCAACGATCTGGGCAGTTTGTCAGGGTATCTCGAGTCATTTTTACACTGTCCCCAACAACAGTGTTTCGTAGTAACCATCTTGCAATGAAATCACGATTTTTTTGGGTTGAAGCGTACTCATTCACAGTAATACACAGTGAACTATCGGTTTGTTTGTCCGAATCTCGCCGGGGGGTATAATTATGCAAAGCTATTTTTAGTATGACTGCGCTCCGCTATTGGGCATAGGAATAATCATAATTGCATATTATTGAGACAGGTGTATGACCAAGTCCTAGGAACAAATTAAGGCAGGAGCTTTCATATTTTCAATGCTAAAATACAATTTTAATATTAATTATTGTTGAAAAGAGTATTAAAAAAATTTCCTGTTGACTAAGGTAGCTGTCTTCTGGTAGAGTTTGTGTAGATTGGCCTCGGAATGATTCCCTTCAGACCCTGACAAGACACTCAATCAAACATATTTCTAGTCAGATGGGAAAACTTCATTATTTAACAAGGATTTTTTCTAATTTCCCTGATAATATATTCAGTATTCCCTCATTAAATTTATGTAGAAGATCTTTTTAGAGAGCAAAGCATTACCCATGTCAGGTCCTACGTCGAATCCTCGTTTTCTTCGTCGTCTTTGTCCTCCTTCTGCTCCATCTGCACTCGCTGAAGGAACTTCCTCATTGGAATCAGTTTTCGATGAGTTGGACATCTTGAAGGATAAAGTAGTATGATCATGAATAACAATCTTAGACCTTGAATTTCATTGATTTAAGCCGAAGTAGATTTAGGAAATTTACAAAGTTAGAAATAACGGTAAATGCGAATAAATGGTGTCAAAAAGCTTGCTTCTGACCAGGGAAGATGAATACTTTTGAGCTTGTTACGAACAAATATAAGACAATTCGATGCTTGTGTCAGGAAAACTATGAATTAGTTATCAATTTTACACAGCATAATCATTCCCCATAAAGAAACCAATCGACCAATTGCAATCCAAAAAATAACGATAAGGTCCTTGAATGGAAGACTACAATGTCTTGACAAAAAGATTTACGTTCTACCTGAAAGTTCAGGCTAAAATATAAGGATAAAAAACATGGTTTTAATTTAATGGAATTGTTGTGGCCAAACACGCTTCAAAAACCTAATTTTTCAATTTTTCAATAAAATTATCAACCAAACTAGTTCACTGGTTATTTGGTAATAGTTTTATGAAGAAAGCGCTTTATTACCTCTCCATTTACAGCCATTAAACTAGGTATCTCTGTCGATATTTCCATATCCTGAGTCGCCATCTTTCTTGCAGCGTGGTGTTCCTTTGCACCGAGCTGAGGAGGCGTTATAGAAGCAGAACACCCATTGGTCCAGCACAAACAACTTATTACCCAATCATTTTTATTTTTGTATCTACGAAACTCTTTCGTAATAGTTCCAATATAGTATCTTGCTCATAATTGGTTAAAGTCTCGCCAAAGCCTATGTCTAATCAGAGAAAGGTTTATATATGGCTATATTTATGAACTGATAGATTATGTGTTGATCATCACAGTGAATGAGCGATCTATTTTAAAAGCGAACACTGTTAAGAAAGATTTAAAATATGATTTCAAGCTTCAACGGGCTTAAAAACATTTCTTAAAGTCTTTCTTTACAGCGTTCGCTTAATAGATCGCTCATTCACTGCATGTGGTGATCAACACATCTATCATTATTTCACCAATCCCATTCAGTATTCATATTTATGTACGTATTTCCGGTTTCCCTATTGCTGTCCCAAAACCAAAATGGCTGACAAGTTTCTTGAAATTGTTTTTCGTTTGCCATTCCTAATTTTACTAGAATGGCTCCTGCTAGACACCACCACAATATTTTTCGATTCTTGGAATTATTTTAATTGCATTAAGATACTTGGTAAGCAAAGATTTAACAGAATTTAGATTTCGAAGAAGCATTTTCGAGGACGATCAAAACGACGAGGGAAACCAATAATTTCAAATTTCTTATTCACTTATTTACGTCTGTATATCAAATATAGCCCCACCAAACACTCGATCTATACCGATTTCGCCTAAATTAACTAATCCTATAGGAATTTTAGGGATTGTGGAACTATAAGCCATCAAATTCGTGAGTGGTGTTTCAAACATTGAGTTTGTGTATTACTTGTACACATAGCTTAACAGTGGTTCATCTAAAAATGGAAAAAAATAATTTAAAAATGAAATCTCTTCCGAAAACAAGGCTCTCGTAATGATCACGTATTTCAACTAATAGGAAGTCTTGAAATCATTAGAAGATTATTGACGTGGATTAATTTTTATGTTGAGCTTCTCCTTCTTTTTGAGTACACTGGTCTAGTTTCTATCCCACTACCCCACATGGGCATGCACTCTTTCAAAAGTGCTCCAAAGAAATGCTTGTTATATTAAATTAATAATGTTGTTGTTATTTATTTTTAATTTGCAGGAGTGGTAGCAATGGTAGGCATGTTCCTTACAAGCCGGGATCAGCTCTTCACATTCTACAACTATATTTTGCTATGTTTGGACTTGTCAGCAGTTTTATACCTAAATGTATATAACTCAGTGGATTTCTACAGCACAATAGAAGAGAGAGGCTTTAAAGGACTTCATTTTGAAGATATTTTCCCCTTGCTACCAATCATTATATGTGCATGGATTTTCTACTTAATATCAGTTATTTTGTACTCAAGAACTCTACATTCCTTGAAGCCGATTATTTTCTCTCTCTCAAGCATTCCTGTCATCACGCGTTTCTTATATCCTCCAAGCTGGAAGGAGTACCCATCAATGTGGCTGTGTGGATGCTTTGCTGTCTCAGTATTTCTAGCGATAGAAAGCATTTATAATTTGTTTCGTAGGATTGTATATGAAATCATAAACTGCACAAGAATCATGCAGTGGATGTATAGGATGTATGGATTTACTATTTTGATCATGTTTCACTGGCAAAGGCTGGAAGTCCCAACTTGTCTCATCACATTGTTTGCCTGCCTATTTACGTACAATACTCTGGTGATTGTGGTATTTTCATATGAGGCATTTAGTTTGTACCAGGTGTTTCATTTTGGCATTGCACAGACTTGTAATTCAACTTTAACCATGTTGGCATGCTGTTTTATCATCCAAAAAACATGTGGACTGTTACTACTCTCAATCAAACTAAGTTTCAATGGTGAATATGCTTTACAAAATGAGGAAGCTGTGTCACCCAATGGGATGAGAGAGGGCTTTGGATTCTTTTTTCTGTGTCTTTATACTGGACTTTCTTCATGCTCACCGAGCCGCAAACTAGCACTGCTTCAAGTTATTTTCTATCTCATTGTGTCTGCGATGGTAAGATCAATGTTTGAAGTCGTAGAACCAAATTTGATAGCACTGCCATCGCGAAACAACGCTAGCTTCAAGAAACACATGTACCCTTTAGCATTCTGTGTGTCACTTCTTAGTCTCTCAATATACTTGGCTATAAGTGTTTATGGATTGAAGGAGAGAATACCATTCATCACTCCGAACATCATTACCATTGCCCAGATACTAGCAGCACTCATATTGTACACCTTATACAGATATGAAGCACAGCAGACTGAATTATGGGAAGAATTGGATGACTACGTTTACTATGTAAATGGTGGCTGTCGCCTTTTTGAATTTGTTGTCATTTCAGCAGTACTTTGTTATAGAGTCTGTGACTTTAGTCTTGAATGGACTGTATTTCAAGTTATCATGGCAATACTGCATATTTATTTCAACATCTGGACACCAGCTAAAGAAGGATGGCAAAGCCTAAAGTTACGACACCAAGTCAAGCAGAAGTTGAATTCTCTTCCTATGGCAACACAAGAGGAGATTGAAGTCCTTCAAGATGTTTGTGCAATATGCCTAGATGAACTAAAGGCAGCTAAAGTCACTCCTTGCAAGCATTACTTTCATAGTTTGTGCCTAAGAAAGTGGCTAAATATCCAGAGCAAATGCCCAATGTGTCATTCTAGTATCATACCACTGTAAAACTCATTTAGTAATGTAGGAATTTATTTAAGTATCATAAATTTTTTTTACCCGTGAGGGCAGGGACACCACAACAGCATAGCCAATTACTGTAGGCCCTGTAGTGTTAACAGGGCACTGAAGATGGTCCTCATCAGTGCCTTCAGTGGCTCTTCTAACTCCAACTTAGGAAGAATTATTTCGTGAAGACAGACAGGGCCCGAAGGTTTTAAGTTCTTGTCAGAGAAGACTTGAAGGTCTAACCATTTGTAGATGTGATTACAAAGGTAGCACCTTCTCCTCAGTTATTTTAAGACCCTGAGCGTTTGTCATGCTGAGGCTTGAACCATGACCTTCCAACTGTGTTAACTGGGTGGAATAGAACCCTTTAGTTACCACATGATTTTCTATTTCAGACCATGGTATTCCCATTCACATTAAAAAAAACATGAGTGACTGGGTGAGTCTGAAGCCAGTGCAAGTTGTTATAAATAAGATAGAACTTAGCTCTGAAATGGTACATGTCAGTCCTTAGAACTGGGTGAACCCGGCCTGAAACAGTTCTAAGAATTGAAGCATACCATTTAGAACTGGCTGCTTGGACTATTGAAAGTGCCCTTGGACTCTGATCTCCTTTTTAGTTGTAATCTTTTAGGTCTGATAGAGCTCATGCAGTCATTTAACTCAACTACTTAATGTACCTTTATGCCTGCTTATTTATCTGTTATTAAAAGCATTCAACTTCTTCAAAAGAAATCAGTTTAGGTTACTAGGTTCCATGTTGATCTGTGAATTAGCCATGTTCTGACTTAGATCAACCTAGGGGTTGTTTCAGGGTTTTAATAGAATTTGAAGGCAGACAGGAATACAGGAATAGCAGGTCTGCAAACTGTTTATCGCAATGTTTGAAGATGGGCATCAGCCCAAAAGCTGTAGGATTAAAATTCATATTGTTTGAGGAAATTTCATATAACAGCTGGGTCCTGGTTATATAATGGTTAGGGTGAGAGAAAGTCTGTCTGTCTGTCTTTCTTTTCTCATGGTGTGTATCCATCTTTCCTTCTCTTAGGGAGAAAAGGAATTAAATCAGTAAAGTACCAGTAAAACAGCAGCTAAGACAAAGCAGTACTTGATAAGACGAGGCATAAAATTCCATTCATTCTCAAAACTTTAATCAAAAATCACTGCTTAAATTATGTCACACTTAATTTATCAATGCAAAATAAAACCTGATTCTATTTAATAAAACAAGCATTCCAATGACTGGTGGCTATACATTCTCTCCCACTGTTCAAAATACTTGAGAATAATAAGCTACATTCTTTGGCCGTTTAGTATGTTATTTCTTCCTTTCCACTGACTGGCTTTACTCTTTGATACCAAGAGCTTCCTCAAATTCGCCATTTTCATCTAGTTCCTGTAGAGAAATAAATTCAGGAAGATATAGACCCCTTTCAAAATTATCTTGGATGCTTTCCTAACGAGAAAATTTAAATAAAATAGTGCTTCACTTTTTTTCAATAAGATGTCTACAGTACATGTATCCATTTTTGCATTAAAACACAAACTTTTAAAACTGTTTTTGAATATCTGAATATCCATTTATTTTTACCCATCAACACTTATCCGCAAAATACAACACATTGGCCTTCATAGAGCATGGACTCCTCAAATATATGACGCAGACACTGACTGAGACTTTTTCCAATACAGTGAGGTCAGTGTTTTCAAAAAGTTTCATTTTCCCCCTACCACACAAATACATGAAAAAGCAAATACTCTTTACATTAACTGTTCCATTCAGTGAGTGACTGGATGAATAATAATAGTTCCTAGCCGAGGCTGGAGTTTCCACGCATAGCAAAACTACAGTTTATCATGCGCAGCAACTCCAGCCTCGGCTAGGAACTATTATTATTCATGGTAACTGAATGGAACTGTAAAATGGAGTATTCCAACAGTCATGTCCACTGAGTTTGTTTAATACTGAAAACACTCTATAAAAGAGACAATGAAAGCTTACCCTAACAATATCCAGACCCCCTATTAGTTCACCATTTGCATATAGTTGTGGATAAGTAGGCCAGTTAGAGTGCTTCTTTAGACCTTCACGAACCTGTTTTCAATTTAAAAAATATGAAAATAATGCATGAATTAAATTCTTAATTACTTTGGGATCATGTCAGCTATGGGCTAAAGGAGTCTAGCCTACAATGTTCTCCAATATTTACTAATTCTTTAGGTCTGTCCCTCTTACCCCAACAACTCCTCCCTGCATAAAACAATTTACATTCAATATATTAGTCTATAAATGAAACCTATAAATTAGTCTTGGCAACTGCTTAACACTTTTATGCACAGGAGGTAGCCCTTTCCAACACTCTAATAATTAGATCTCATTAACCGAGCGGGAGGTCTGTACGGGATAATCTTGACCGAGGTCGGAGTCTTAAGACCAAGCGCAGCAAGGTCTCTACCTGACCGAGGTCAAGATTATCCTGTACAGACCGACCAAGCTTGGTTGAAAAGAGTTTTATTATATGACCAATGTATCGATTTGGAAAAAAATGTTTTCGCCGTAAGATTAATATGCGATCTGACCGGTTAATATCTGAGAATCTAGACCAGTCCACGATGCGATCTATCCAATCAGATTGCTTGATTTGCTAGTGCCCAGGGCCGAGTTGTTCAAAGCTGGATTAGCGCTAATCCAGGATTAACTCTAGGTCTTATTAAGAGTTAACCCAGGATTAGCTCTAATCGGGCTTTGAACAACTGGGCTAAGATTCACGGTCATATAATAAGATTTAATACTAATTCGATGATCTATCTACGATGCTTCATAATTACCTCATTATCTTGAAGGATGTCAAATGTCTTAAGAGGAATTCTATAGAAAGCAATAAAAATAAATTAAAATTATTTTTCTTCAGGCCAGTATCCTAAAGCGGTCGTTATTTTATATCTCTGACTGGAGTAGTCTGGTATCCTGGGATAACGGACTGCTAAACAGAATCCACTTAAAACAACAAAACAAAATAAATAGTAACTGAGGGGAAAAGGAAAGTTTTTTACCATCCTTAATTCAGTCTTGACAGTGTGAAAACGGTGAAAACGGCCTTAAAAATTAAATGGACCACAAACTATGGCCTCCATCCATATTTCCAAGACCTCAGGCACAGTTATTCCCTATCTGACCTCTTGCTCCAGTCTGGTAAATAACCACTACATGCATAACTCAAGAATTTTCCAATAAAATTTCTTTAAGAGCTACTTTGCACAGGTAGGTACTAGAAGCACTTTCACTGCTTAAACTATGAGATTTGGAGAAGACAAGCATTTACTCTTCTTAAAATTGTCTTGAATGGGAGACTAACATGAAAATACAAAAGAAATGCCTCAAATTCCATCAAGAAAAAATGTTATTTCTTTCGTACTTTTGAGAAGGGTACGAGACTTAGGCTGAATACGAATGTTGAATTTCACACGAGGTGAACCAGTAATGACACAAAAAAAGACGGGCTCGTTATCCATATCAAGTTTGACATGAGCCTTAGTAATACATACTTTGGATTATACTTTGCAAGTATTCCAACCATTTGCCTACTGAAACCACATTTTGGGGCATCTTGATTGCCCTTCATGAACAGCATCACGGGAGAGGAGTTGATGAGGGACTCAAGTCTGGATTCAAAAAAAAGAAAAGAAAATTGAAAATTATTGCTATTGGGGGGGGGGGGGGGGGGGAGGGGAGGGGCAAAGTTGCAGACATGACATTAGAGATACCATATCACAATTTCACCATATTTATATTGAAAGTTTATTGACCAAAAAATGAGGATGCAGATATAGGCCTCCAAGCATCTTGGTTCTTACATATATTTATTAAAATCACTCCTTTTTTCTGGGTCGGTGTCCACTGGTAGAACAAAGCTTGGGATTGGATAAAATAAAAAAAACAAAGAAAGCATGGATTATGGTGACAATGTGTATTATTCAACAAGTGAGCCGCATTCTTCGTTTCATCTCTTCATTTATTGTTTGTTCATCCACTCCTAGGCTTCGTTCTGCCTGTTGTGTGTTACCCTTTTTTCTTTCAGGACTTTTTTAATTTCCCAACTTTTTTAGCTTTTGTTACCTTGATTTTAGATCCTGCTTCTTTGGTATCATTGATTGAAGATCGCCACTGTCTGCCATTTCCTAAACATCCATAAAAAAAGTCTTCACTTGAAGAATGTTGAGCACATTTTTTATTTACGAAGAAGCACTAGCACCAACAATTAGCTTTGGCCTTTTGTTTACCCATTTCAGACCACATTTCATTTCCTTGAGAATGAGATTCTTTGTTTGAACCATATTCATGGTTCTGACTCCCCTAATAGTTACCATTGCTATGTTCCACAACCTCAACAAATTAGCTAGAATATCTCAGAATATCTAGAATATCTCTGGTCACATAAAATTAATTATATTTTGTTTCTATTATTTACCGTCGTTTATAGATCTATATTAAGAATACTTCCAGGATTAGAAGGCAATTTTCGTTAAATAATTTATTATTCCTATAAATTACTTCAATTTTCACAAAATAAATCAAATTGAATGCAAGTACCTTAATGATATCTAGTCCACCAATAAATTCACCATTGACATAAAACTGAGGATATGTTGGCCAGTTGGAATAGTTTTTCAAACCTGGAAAACAATTTAAAATATTATTGTCCATCCCAAAAGGCCTATTGCATCAAATAGTCACATACTTAATATATCACTTAAATAACAAATCAATATTTGACTATTTATTATTCAAAGGCCCCTTATTTCCATAGACATGTGAACTTGGTAGCTGTGAGTTGCACGCTGAAATTTGGATTTTCGCTGCCACCAGTTAAAAATATGAAATGTTCGGACTCAGATTAGTTTTGATTGACTGCAGCGAAAAACCAAATTTTGGCATGCACCTCACGGCTACCAAGTTTCCATGTCTGTAAAAAGGCAGTAATGGCGAAGGCTCTGCTGGATGGCAAACAAATTTCAAAATACGTCTTATCATGAAATCAAAAGTGGCATGTGTGGTATTTATACTGCTAATATGTCATCATTTACTGCTGTGATTCCAACAGGCTGGTATGACCCATGCAGACTTCACATGTAAATTGAGTTTGTTTAACACATGTGACACAGGTTTTTCTCCTGGTTCTCCTGTTTTCCTCAATCCGTAAAAATCAACAAGCGAGTTGAGAGTTGTTTGTATAGATTACTGGAATATATTAAGGAGTGTGTGGAAGATACAAAGGAAAATATGGAGGATATAAGGGAAAAATAGTATCAGATAAAAGTCCTGCAAAGAGCCTGTTGCTATGTATGTCTCCAAGAAATAACTGGATGTCTCTATAATGTTTATAATAATAATAATTATTATTATAACAACAACAACAACAACAACAACAACAATAACAACAACAATAATAATAATAATAATAATAACAATAATAAGGCATAATTGTTAAGCATGATAATAAAGCATGATTATGAAGTATAATTTACTACAAAACAAATGAAATTACCCAGTATTATAATCGTCTTTGATAATAATGTCAACAGTTACCTTGTCGAACTTCATCATCTTTCAGAATGTCAAAGGAATCATAATCAGCACCCACATTCTTTAAGACCTCAACCACCTGTCTGCTAAAGCCTAAAATTATAATTCATGAATGTATTTGAAACCTCAAAATACAAAGGGAGAGCTCTTTCTTAGTGGAAAAAGATCCATAAAAAGGGTCCTTTGTGAAGTCCCATTTCAGGCCAAGTGTCATTCTCTTGAGAATAAGTTTCTTCATTTGAGTTGTATCCATATCATTTGTGTGTACTCGTATGCAACCATTAAACAAAGAAGTAATACTCTAGGGATGATACATGGTTTGAAATGGGAAAACAATTTGAGCAAGCTGAGGAGTTTCACTTCATACCACATCTAGGTTCTTCTGGTGTTCCTTTCATGAACAACATGCAAGGAGAACTGTTGATGATGTTTTGGAGACGAATATTGATATCCTAACAAAGATTCAAAGCAACTTTATTAGGGGAGGTTTTTAGGGCAGGCCAAACACTAGGACCTTGAAAGGGAAGGTTAATTTTTTCTACCAATCTTAACCAACTGGTTATGCTTTTTATCAAAAAACTAAAATAGCACTAGAAACACTATTTCATTCTCCTACAAAGGTAGAGGGGGGGGGGGGGGTCGTTTGAACCATCAAAGCTCCTCTAGCAACAGGCTTTGTTGAGCACTACTGCAGAGAGATTTCAGTACATGACAGCCCCAAAAGTGTTATCCAATGGGAGTTCACATTAGAATGAGCAATGGCTAATAGCCAATCAGAATCTGTTATAATCATGCAATTTGTGGGGGGTCCAGAACAAGCTCTCTGGCGATGCTTCACAGATGGTATTTACGAAGAAAATTCTGGATGTGACACAGGCTAACATTTAGTACCCTAAATTTTATATTCCGGCTGCATTACCAGAGTGGTTGGTCCTTGTGGTGTAGTGGTTAACACAACTGACTAGAATACCAAAGACGTGGATTCGATTCCCACCAATGGCATTTGATATTTTTCTCATAAAATAATAAATATATGTTGATGAAACGACAACTGAATATTTGACTACATATGAAGAAACCTTAAATTTATTAATAGTAGTTATTTTTTCAATAAAATGCACCTCCTTTGGTGGTTCATCAATAACCTGTGGTGGGGTAATGATGCTTGAATGATGCTCTACTTTCTTGGTCAACTCAGGAGCATTAGCACCATTAATCCGGTCAACCACCTTCTGATTCTAAAAGAATAACAATAATGTTGACAATTTACAATATGGAATTTTAAAAATATCCACCATTCATTGGACAATGTCTGGTCAGACTTGGAATTCATCTGGTCAAATCTTTGCCTTGCCATTCATTTTGATCACTGAGTAACGTCTAGCCAGATATGTGGTATGACTGAGCTAAAACTGATAATTTGGCTGGCCATTATGACTGGTGACTGACCAACCATTATTAGAGACAATTAGATCTGATGATGACTATTAATAGTATAAGGTATAAGCTCAGAAGATATTTTGTCCTCTTACTCTCACTATGATTCAAAAACATTTAGGTCACCATGAACAAATATCTGATCTCTGTTTACTACAAAGTGAATTGAAAACTTGGTGAAAGCAATGGAAATTATAACGATCGACTGGACAACACTATGATAATGACATAAGCCTAATGACATCTCTAATGAAGTATAAGACTAAAATCATCCCCTTCATTTACACTTCATTAAGAATCTGTATAATCTATTCCAAACTCTCTAAGTTGTTTTTGCATTACTTACTTTGAATAAAAGAAAAGTAGGGACTGCACTAATTTCATATTTGTACGAAACCTCTGGTATTTTTTCTGCTTCCAACTAAAAATAGTAAAAGTGATGGTTAGACTAAGGCAAAGGTTGAACCTCACATAACATGCTTGCATTGAAGGCAATGGATAAATAATGTGTAGTTCCATAAATTATCCATACCCCAATCACTGAGGAAATTTGGAATTTCCAAGGGGTAGGGGGTCAGAGAAAGAAACAAATTACAGTTTGTATGGAAGAAATTAAGTATAGCTTATGGGGCTATAAGGGGACATATTTAAAACATTCCTCCATGGGGGGATGTGGGGGGAGGCCGTTCTGTCATGTATGAAAGTGTATAAGGAACATATGGTTGATCAAAATATTGAAGTGAAGTCAAAAGGGTGTGACTGTTACAAAGTACCTTGCTCCAATGCCACAGGAAACCCATGAAAGGTAGGAAAATGGCTGGAAAAAGGCATCTCAAATTTACAGAATTTCAAACTTTTTGTGAGTGAAACTTCATTCGGATATTAAATGCTTTTAGTTCTAAACACATTTTACTGTAATTATTTGATCAAAAGCAGGGAATAGGGGTGTTGACGGCTTGTCATCCCCCCTGGATCTGCCCCTAGAACAGTTTATTTCCCACTTAAATATACAATTTAAAAAAGTGAAACAATTTCAATAATCTGTTATTTTTACCTTAACAAATGTGACATGTGGATTGTCCTTACTCAAAACTTGCACCACGTCACCCATCTGCCCATACTGTGGAGACCATTGAGCAAAGAAATAGACCACTGTCAGTGCTCTGTCAAAGGCAATTAGATGAATAAATATTATACATATATGAACGAAGTTCCACACTGCATACGCAACACATCATTTCATTTGACATCATTTGACTCGATAGTTTATACTTTTTCAACAGCCATACACAATCAACGTGATCTCACTTTGTAAATATTTATTCTGTATTTTTCATAACTGGTCAATTCTATTTAATTATTCCAATATTTTTCTAATTGTAGTTTTGTGTGTGAAATAAACTTGTCTTAACTTGAAGCAGAGAGAGTGCATACCAATATATCTGTGAAAAACTTTGTAAAAATAATTGCACAAATTAGTAAGCTCAGTAGACAGTAGACCAATAAATACTTCGTATTATATTTGTACAACTTTGTTAGTTAACTTTTTCATGAACATATGGTATGCCGTGTAGTATACAATCATAGCCAAATTGTTGGAACGATTATGATTTTGTGTGACAAACTTTTTTTTTAAATTTTTCACACAAGGTACATATACTCAGACTATATCTATAAATTCTGGGAAAATATGATATGAATGGTGAATATTCTATAAATTTCCCTGTGTAGGAGTGAAAATTGTCTTCAATAATAAATGGCCTTAAAATTTTTTTAATGTTCATGTAAGAATTAAAAACTTTATCAAGATAAAAAAAGGGATTTTATTTTAAACTTTGCAATTCAAATTAAAGCAAGGAAATTATTTAATTAAAAATATTAATACAATAATGAATTTTATTCCAAAATTTGCATCTCAATTTAAGCACAACAACTTGGAGTGTATTTTTATTGACAGCACACTGAAAATGTTGTTGTGCTAGCTTGCTTGTGCATCTTATTTTGTTTCTTACAACAAAGAAAAAAAATTTTTTTTTCGAAAATCCATTTCGTAATCACGATTTACAGATTTTATAAAATTCAATCGCCAATTTTTCTATGGAAGAACAGGATGTGAAAATATATTACAATTACGCTCTAAAATGCAAATTTGTGTTTAGAGTCTCAGCGTCTCTTCGAAGCTGGTGACATATTTGAGCTTTGTTCACTAAAATCTCTAAAAAAAGCCAGACAAGTGTATTTTTTTCTTTTGTACAAAAATGTACAAAATATAATATTTCTACAGCTTCTTACAAAATCAATTTGCGAAACCAAACTATAGCAAAATATCAATGCATCCAAAAGCGTAAGAAATAATTTCTATAAGCTTAGGATTTTTTTAATTATAAAAGATAATAACGGAAAAAAATGCTTCTTAAAGAGCACAAATGTGTTGAAAGGATGATGAATTTTTAAGCCTAGCATGCGCGCTTGTTCGCCGAAGTTGAGGGGTTTTTTTTTCCTTGTTGTAATAAAACGCCTTTCTTTTCAACTGTATACTTTAGAGACATTAATAAAGAATTCAAGGTATGGATCATTGGATATTTCTGGCTTACCTTGAAGATTCAGAGAGGATTTTATCGAACTGTGCAGACGATGACACTTCGTTGACCGCCATGTTGGAAGTGATGCTATGCGCCTGCGAGACTTGACGTTTGGTTTGAAGGCATCTGCGCACGCGCATTATAAATCTGGTTCTTTTCTTTTCATTTCTTTCTTTCTTTCTTTCTTTCTTTCTTTCTTTCTTTCTTTCTTTCTTTCTTTCTTCCTTCCTTCCTTCCTTCCTTCCTTCCTTCCTTCCTTCCTTCCTTCCTTCCTTCCTTCCTTCCTTCCTTCCTTCTTCCTTCCTTCCTTCCTTCCTTCCTTCCTTCCTCCTTCCTTCCTTCCTTCCTTCCTTCCTTCCTTCCTTCCTTCCTTCCTTCCTTCCTTCCTTCCTTCCTTCCTTCCTTCCTTCCTTCCTTCCTTCCTTCCTTCCTTTCTTTCTTTCTTTCTTTCTTTCTTTCTTTCTTTCTTTCTTTCTTTCTTTCTTTCTTTCTTTCTTTCTTTCTCTCTCGCTCTCGAAAACCACAGTTTAAATTCTAGAGCTTTAGTTGGATTCAAAAAGATTTTCGTAAGTTTCACATTAATAAAATATACCTTGATGATTATCTTTTACGCAAGAAAATCAAAGTTCACACTATAAAGACTGGTTTTTGATTCACTTTTATTTTCATCGCTTATTTTTAAAATAACCGGACGGATCATACTTACAAAAGCCGAAAGCCAAGGTTTCGTATGGTATCGCGATGCATTAAAAACTACGCCGGAGATTTCGACTCCGACACTGCCTTCCCGGGAAAAAATTACAGACTGATCAGGAAGGTCGGCAAAAGCCTAAGAGAGAGGTGGTCTTAATGGTTCCAGTGTCGCTATTGACCGGCTAAGTACCCATGGCTACTCCATTCCGTCATGTGGGAAGCGTTTTAAGAGATTATTTGTTTTACTTGGTCTGTCAAGCCGCTTCCACGAATTGGGCGTGTAATGATAGCCCGATGATCGCCATAGCTTCCTATGCCAGCCGCGTTATGTCGTCACGCAAAGCTCACTAAAGGCGCGATTACACTGAAAAATGTTCTCTGCAAGTTGCTATTGACCAGTGTTGAGACACGAGATACAAGAGTGCTTTTTGAAGGAGCAAGTGCGTTGCCAAACGTAGCTACTTTTCGCAACCATTGCTGCTACTTGCTGTCTTTGTTCCTCTCCCCTGCACTCCAGCGGATTGCGCACGTAAATTTACACCAATAACCTTCGATCTCCTCTCGTCCATTACCCCAGACAAGACCGACTTCGATCGCTTCTGTGTTTCGTGCAAACTATCCTCGTCACTTTGCTTGAAAGTCTTACTTTTACCACTATTTTGTACCTTGTTCTCTGAAATATTTTCACCAGCGTCTACTTCCTTTTCTGAAAATTCTGCATCTTTAGGCGTATCCTTCAGCAAGTGTTCTTCACTACTTTCTTTCTTTTTCTTGGTCGCTACAACACCTTGCTTCACTCCTATCTCCTCCACATTGTTTCCTGTTTGTGGTTTAGAAATAATTCCAAAATTCTCGACTTCCTCTTCTCCATTAGCTTGATCTTTTAAATCATTCTCAGTTTGTTTATTTTCAATCCACGCTTTTTCGATACTCCCATCAGGAATTTCTTCACCATGTCCCTCTCTAGTTTGACGTTCAGCTTTACTAGACCCATCATGACTAACGAAATGCTTTGACTCGCCAGGATCAGTTTTGTCCAATGACGTCGAAACTGCCAGGTTCTTCATCGTCGATGCTCTTAAGCTGGAAGAATCCTTTCTTGCTTGGATAGCAAAAGTCTGCTTCAACACAGGCAAAGACTCATCTTTTTTATGCCTTTCTTGACCAACAATAGTAAAGGATTTGGAATTTGACTCTGATTTTGTTTTCGTTGGTTTTCTTTTTCCTTTCGTAGCAACATCGCGTGTATCTTTTTTCTTCTCCACAGGCGGAAGCTTCATTCTGGCCTTAGTTTCCATAGCAACGGCTGTGATAAAAAATGAGTCTCTTGGTCGCTTTTTGTCAGGAGTGGTTTGCGGGCGATATATTCCGAGAGATTTTTGCCTAGATATGATTTTCTCTCGGTGGGAAATGATCAGAGATTTCTCAAAAGCGAAATATCGTTCCCTCATTTTTTGCTCTACAGATATACGTTTAAGCTCGAAATTCAAGAGAATTTGGTGTTTTCTATTTGCTTTCATGAACAATCCATCTGCTTCACTGTGTGCTTGCTTGCCTCTCATAATTGAATGTAAACTTTAAACAACTACCAAAGAATATCCAAAAAGTCCAGATGAATAAGCTTGTCCAGAAAAATGGCTCCAAAATTTTGTTTAAACTTGTTAGTTTGTTGTTTAGCGAGTTTCGTGACCTCAAGATTCCGATAGCAAATTTCTTTTCAATTTACTTGAATTACTTGCTGCACGACGAAGATAAACCAACTTAGCTATTGGTGAAAATTTTGAGAGTTTGTCGTGAAGTACCAAGTTGATTTTGATTGTTTCTGAAGAACACGAAAATTACAATTTTGTCAAATTTCACATGGACTAATTCCTCATGAGTCAACACTGACATCAAAGTAGAACAAACAATGGATAACTGATATTCTAAAACCTTCTTAACGATCCAAACTTTCCTATCTTTCTTTAGTACTTGATTCCAGTTGGTTTGACTTCATCACAAGAATATCTTCATGCAATTTCTAAGTAGAGTTCTGTATGTCTGCATTGAGAATAAGAACCACGGAACGACAACATTAAAGTATTTGCTATTAATTAGCATCATCCACGATTGTTTGGTTTCCTTTGTGTATTCTTTGCTGTCCTATTCTTAATCGAAAACGTATCATATCTCGTTAAACACGTCCCTCCATGGCTGAGTGAATGCTTATAGTTGCGTTCCTATGACAACAAATCATTTTAATACAATTCTGTAGTATTAGTCGGAAGTGGTTGACGACTGGAAATATTTCCTTTGAGAGATTGTAAAGCTATTCCTGGTGTTAAGTTGCATTTACATTGAATTAAAGCTGTCACGCAAACATATACAGTCGGTGTTAATTCAACTAAGAAAAGGGATATCTAGTGTTAGAGAAAATAAGACAATACGCTTTTTAAAAATGTTCTCGATAAGCCCAGAGCCGAAGGGTTAGACAAATTTATGCAGGGAAACTTGGGTAAGTGATGACATTAGACATGCAATGAAATCGCTTTAAAATACAAGTCAAGTGAGCGCAGTAGACAGTGGAGAGTCGCTAGTAATATAGAACAAGTGAGCGCAGTAGACAGGGGAGAGTCGGTAGTAGTACAGGACAAGTGAGCGCAGTAGACAGGGGAGAGTCACTAGTAATACAGAACACTTGAGCGCAGTAGACAGGGGAGAATCGTTAGTAATACAGAATAAGTGAGCACATTAGACAGGTCAGGTGATCCCTTGATACAAGACAAGTGACCTCATTCGACAGGTCAGATGATCCCTTGACACAAGACAAGTGACCTCATTAAACAGGTCAGGTGATCCCTTGACACAAAACAAGTGACCTCATTAAACAGGTCAGGTGATCCCTTGACACAAGACAAGTGACCTCATTACATAGGTCAGGTGATCCCTTGACACAAGACAAGTGACCTCATTACATAGGTCAGGTGATCCCTTGACACAAGACAAGTGACCTCATTACATAGGTCAGGTGATCCCTTGACACAAGACAAGTGACCTCATTACATAGGTCAGGTGATCCCTTGACACAAAACAAGTGACCTCATTAAACAGGTCAGGTGATCCCTTGACACAAGACAAGTGACCTCATTACATAGGTCAGGTGATCCCTTGACACAAAACAAGTGACCTCATTACATAGGTCAGGTGATCCCTTGACACAAGACAAGTGACCTCATTACATAGGTCAGGTGATCCCTTGACACAAGACAAGTGACCTCATTACATAGGTCAGGTGATCCCTTGACACAAGACAAGTGACCTCATTATGCAGGTCAGGTGATCCCTTGACACAAGACAAGTGACCTCATTAAACAGGTCAGGTGATTTCTTTTTACATTACAAGTGAGCGCATTAGACAAGGCAACTGAGCGCTTCGTGCATGTAGGACAAGCTTAATTGTGATGGCAATGATTGTACAGACGCTTGAATGATAACTGCCAAAATAGTTGCGTGACGTACGTTTTTCCAATCAGTTTCACTGTTTCTCCCAAGTCCATTACATTATGCATGAAAGCCGTCAATTTTGTTTAACTTCAAAGTGAAAACCTCTTAATTATCCCAATGGTTTGATTACTTTTATGTCAATATGTCCCGTACGGCCAGACATTTAATGTATTCTTAACCATTTTTGACAATACAATAACTAAGTCAGCTGAAGTCTAACCAAAATTTATCAAGGAAGTCAATGAAGACTTTTTCGGATTTGTTTAACTTTTTTATTCGTTTTCGATTTTTTAATCATTTCAAAGTAAATAAGGTGCATTTAGAGTGGTCACAATTACGGGACATCTGATAATTAGTCGCAAAGTTAATGAGCACAGCTTTAATGACTTAAGTTTGTAGTTTTTTCATTTCATATCTGAACAATTAGCTTCATGTCTTTAATTTGCGTGTTGAATAAGGTAGTTTCGGTTGAAAAATTCAGAAAAAGAATGAGTGTTTTCTTGGTTACGATACTTCTAGTTGGATTTGTTCACTCATGCGATTGCAAAAGGAAAAGTCTGGGATATTTTCCAGTTCTGCTAACGGACAAAGTTCATTATCGATACTACTCGGTAGAGAGAAACCAAAAGCTTCTCAGTAAAGGTACTAATGTCAAGAGAGTGCGAGTGTACGATGACATGGAGTGTATAGGTCGATGTTCTCGCATGGGAAACTCGTGTCAGTCAGTCAACTACAAGAAGAAAGACACTGATGGTCTTCACTTGTGTGAACTGATTATCAAAGACACGTACGACCAACCTGAAGCACTGCCTCAGAAGATCCACGACAGAACATATCAACACATCTCGTTAGAGGTAGGCCTACACATCACATCAAATTTCACGGTAAAATTGTCGTAGGAAATGCTTGAGAATTTTTTGCATAATCCAAACAAAGGATGAAATCATTTTAAAAATGGTGTGAGTCCTGCATGGACTCGGCATTAAACGTGAGTAGAGTTGTTAGATCACTCCCTTGATTCAAATTTTTTCTTCGGGTCTCTCGTTAAATTTCCCTTTCTTCGCAAAACCAAATCAGCTAAATTCCAATTCAATCCATGAATTAGCCATGTTCTAGCTTGGACCAGCCCATTGTCTTCCCGTCGATGCTGCAAGTTTCTGGCTGTAGTTTGGTAAAGCGTGGCCGGTCGAATACAATCTTACATCTCCACTTGCTTTCAGCGCCCAATCCATAAAACGTGTGCTGAAGTGTACAAGAACAATGGCAGACGTAACGCCGTCTACAACATCGCTCCTATCCCTTCTCTCTCATTATATGTTTACTGTGATATGACAACTGCTGGGGGAGGATGGACAGTCATTCAGAAACGAATAGACGGCTCGGTTAATTTCTTCCGTAATTGGGCCCAGTACAAGAAGGGGTTTGGTAACAAGCTAGGAGAATACTGGTTGGGATTGGACAATATGCATGCTATGACGTCACAGGGTGGTTACAAACTGCGGATAGATATGGAGGACTTTGGTGGAGAGAAGAGATGCGCAGAATATGAATACTTCAGAGTTGGTGACGAGTCTGACAGCTATCGTCTTGAAGTCAAGAATTTTTCAGGTTAGTTTGAGATTATTTTCAGTAATTTATTAGTTCAATTTCTGGAAAGTTATTATAGAAGAAATACTAACTGGCTGCTGTTCGAATTCTATTGCATCCTGTCGTTTGTAATTCGGCGTGGAAAAGGGATACAAAAAGTGGGAATTAATGAGAAAGCAGAAGGGACGTTCAATTAACTGTTAGAGAGATTAGGCATAGCCTGCGTAGCGGCCCTCAATACTCGCGGGGAGCACAGAGAGTCGCTACACAGGCTAGATTATAAAGTATCACTGTTTTGTCTTCCAGCATGACATGACCACATTTTAATCGTTCTTGTGCATTTCACTGTACCTTTTGCTAACCTTCTTCACCAAACACGTGTGTTCTTTTCTACTACTTAAACATTTTGTTTCCTTTTACGTCTGGACTAAATCTGAAAAAAATTGCCAGTCAACTGACTTTTCACGTTTGCCTTAAAAAAGATGCTTAAACTCTCGCGAATATTTATAAATTAAGAAACGAACGCAGTATTCATTGTTTAACAGGAGATGCAAACGATTCACTTAGTTACCATGACGACAAATTCTTCAGCACGCCGGATCGTGATAACGATCACGTGAACAGAACATGTACAGCTCAGTGCTTAGGTGCCTGGTGGTACGATGGTTGCTATCAGTGCAACCCTAATGGTCCGTACGTCCAGGAAGGTACCATCATCAGTCCTTGTCGTGGTGTTATCTGGAATACCTGGCATGGAAGTAGTTACTCTTTGAAGAGATTTGAGATGAAAATAAAGTCTAATTAATACTAATACTAATACTAATTTATTTATATAGCGCTCATCTCCAAAATTGTCCAAGGCGCTTCACATAAAATTACAATAGAATATTTACAATAGTTACAAAAATCTTACCTATTGATTATAAATAAAATGTAAATGATTAAAAGATAAAACTAATTAATAATTGCAATATATAAAACAAATCTAAGTCCCGTAGTCTTTAAATATACTCCTTATTATTAAGAAAAAGAGAAAATAAATGTGTCTTAAGTCTATTTTTAAAACTAACAACTGTTGAACTTAAACGAATCTCTAAGGGAAGCCTATTCCACAGTCTTGGAGCAGAAAAGGAGAAGGATCTGAAACCATAAGTATTAAGCCTCGCTTTAGGCTCAACGAGGAGTTTATTAGAGACAGAGCGTAGAGAATAACTGGAGGAGCGATAGGTCAAAAGATCAGACAAATATGAAGGAGCAAGGCCATTCAAGGCCTTGTAAGTTAACAGCAGCAGCTTAAAAATGACTCGGTAGTGAACAGGTAACCAGTGAAGATCAACCAGCACAGGAGTGATATGATCGAATTTCTTAGTGAAGGTGACAATACGAGCTGCAGAGTTCTGTATTCTTTGCAACCTCTCAACAAGATATTTAGGTAATCCATACAAGAGAGCATTGCAATAATCAAGTTTAGAAGAAATAAAAGCATGAATAACTGTCTGAGCAGAATCAACGGTTAAATATTTACGAATAGCAGACAGATTCCTTAGGTGGAAGTAAGAGGATTTACAGATATTGCTAACTTGGAGTTCCCCAGTCATACGGTAATCAAAAACCACTCCAAGGTTAACAGCTGATAAACAAGGAACAATTATGTTCCCGCAGACTTGAATCTCAGTCAACAAAGGACAGTCTTGAAACCTAGAGTGGATACACATCAGCTCCGTTTTATCGTGGTTTAACTTCAGTCCATTTACAAGCATCCATTCAGAAATATCAGATAGACACTCTTCTAAAGATTGCCTAGATTGAGCAAACTGATCATTGCCTTTAAAAGATAAATAAAGCTGAGAATCATCGGCGTAAAAATGATAACTGAGATTATGTCGCTTAAGAATATCAGCCAGTGGAGATGTGTAAAGCAAGTAAAGAACCGGGCCTAGTACAGAGCCTTGCGGTACCCCAACATCAAGATTGCAAAGGGAAGATGAACATTCATTAATACCTACAAATTGCTTCCTATTAGACAGGTAGGATCTAAACCAGCTTAAAGCAACATCACCAATACCAAACCGATTAGCAAGTCTATCCAGTAAAGTATCATGAACGACAGTATCAAAAGCAGCTGACATATCAAGAAAAATAAGGATGACACAGTTACCAGCATCAATAGATTGAAGGATGTCGTTATGAATTAGAACTAAAGCTGTCTCAGTACTATGCATGGCTTTGTAAGCCGACTGAAGGGGATCGTGTAGATTATATTTAGTTAAATAATCATTCAACTGATGAGCAACAGCCTTTTCAATTAGTTTAGAGATAAATGGTAGATTAGAAACAGGTCGGAAATTAGAAAAAACTTCAAAGTCAGCATTCGGTTTTTTAAGAATAGGTGTCAGTTTAGCAATCTTGAGAGAATCAGGAAATACGCCCTGAGAGAGAGATAGATTAATAATATTTATAAACACTGGAATTAAAAGATCAAGACATTCCATAAGAAGAGAAGCAGGAATAGGGTCTAGGCTACATGACTTAGCTGTGGACCCAACTAAATGTGAAACCTCGTCATAGCCTAGAGTGTCGAAATTTTGAAAAACAGAAGAACAATTAACAGGATCTGGTTGGAGTCGATGCTGAACAGGAAGAATTTTAAAAATGTCCTGTCTGATACGCTCAATCTTATTAGAAAAGAACTGGATGAAAGAATTTGCCAGACAGGTGTCGTCAGAACTAGGAGGATACTGTAAGCTTTGTTTAGGCTGGAGTAGCCCGGACACAATCTTAAAAAGAGCACGTTGGTCATTTCCATTATCGGCGATAACACTACTGAAAAACTGCTGTTTAGAAGATAACAGCAGCTTGTTAACAACAGCGCATTGCCTAGAAAATAGTGCTTTGTCTGAAGCAAGTCCTGTCGCTCTCCAACGACGTTCATACCTTCGCCTCAACTTTTTCTGAGAGTCAATTTCATGGTTGTACCAGGGCGCTTTTTTAGTTCGGACAGTAATGGCCTTACGCTTAAGCGGAGCATGAGAATCAATCGCAGAGGAAAGTGCATCATGATAATGAGATACCAGCTTAGACAGATCAGAATTGTCAACATGAGCAAAAGCACCACTAAACTCGCACCTAAATGATTCAAGACAGATAGATTTCAAATTACGAAAAGAAATAACTTTTGTTTTGTTAAGAGGCTTGACAAGATCTAAGTGACAAAGAACAGGACAATGATCAGAAATGATTATATCGGACATATGAATGTCAGATAGTAAAGAATCATTAGAGCGAGTAATCATCAGATCAAGGGTATGACCACTATGGAAAGTAGAACAAAGAACATGCTGTTTAAGGTCGAAAGAGTCCAGAAGGTCCAGAAACCTCCTTGCTGAAGGATCATTGACATCATTAACATGGAAATTGAAGTCTCCCAGAAGGAGTATGGTTTCAGGAAAAATTACAACTTGCTCCAAAAAATCAGAAAATTCTTTAAGAAATGCCGAAACCGACAAGCCGTTAACTTGTGAAGGCGGTGGACGATAGATGACAAAAATCCTGACCTTAGTTAAATTAGTTAATAAAATTTCAAGGCATTCGAATGATGAAAATGAGTGACAAAGTTCCTTTTTAATTTGAAGATTGTCCCTATAAAGAAGGCCAACACCTCCCCCACGCATATTGTTCTCTCTAGGAGAGTGTATAAACTGGAATCCTTCAGGGCAAAGCTCAGCAATGCTTGCTTCATCTCCAGCAGAATTGAGCCATGTTTCAGTTATAGCCATGATATCGATGGTACAATCATTTTTTAATAGCTCATTCGAAAAAACTCCCAAAAATCTATGTTATATCAACAGTTAAGAAAAAGTTTAAATCAGCAATACATGAAAAAAACGATTTTTGTAGGGATTTTTGTTCGACTTTATGAAATTTTTAAGAGTACCGAAACTACAAAATATGACCTCTTTGTCTTTTTGTCGAAAAAAATCCATGTATTATTGTAGGATGATTGACTAGCCTTCATTTGTGCAATCATAGAGTCTGCAAATAACTATTATCTTATGGATCTTAATTTTTTTCTAATCATTCCCGTGGCGCAATTTTTACTCCAAAAGCTCGTGCGTAGGCTTCCATTAAATGCTGATTTATCTCGAAAACGTGCTCGGGACACCCTATTTTTCTTTCCAGATTTGAAATCAGTATTGAATTTCAATTCGGAAAATCGATGTTTAAGAAAAAGTTTAAATCAATTTTCAAAAGTAGGCAGTCACCTTATGTTGCATAATAATATACGTATGGTGAACTAGAACGTCAATGTAAATGGAATATAGCAAAGATCATTTTACTCATTTATTACTATGCATAATAAATAAACAAACTTTATTACATGTTAAGAGCTTGATATTGTTTTATTCACTCGTTTTGCATATCATATCACTCGCTCGCAGGCTGACTCGTTTGCAATATGATATGGAAAGTCGTGAATAAAAAGGATATCAAGCTCTTTTAAAACATGTGATAATCTTTATTTATCGCACAATGGACTCTTGGTTTTGTAAAATTGGAAATAAAAGAAAAATAAAAGAAGTATCATGAAAGGAAAAACAGAACTCTGGAAACAGCTCGAAATTACTGTCAAAATTGTTTAAATGTCTTCAGATTGAGTTCTTTGCTGTACGCTTCGATACGAGAAGATGAAAATACTGAGAGCCTAATTAGCATGCGCATGCTCACTAAGATGCCGCTCGTTCTTTCCAAAGTAATCTTTCTAAAATTCATCTATCAGGATAAATTGTTTCTTTTCATTGAGCAATTAAAAGTGAGTGCGTGAAAGTGCGTAAAAACAAGTGTGTGCGAATGAAATGAGTAGAGTGTTAAGACAGAGGGAAAAAAGCAGAGTTACAACCCTCAGAAAGAAAAACACATCACGCAAACTCTATTCATATTTGGCGTACGCATGAATCGAACGATCCGACACAACGCCAGTCTTCGCTAAGACACTCTAAAAAAAAAAATGGCTGCCACTATAAGATTTCAATTCGATCAAGTCACGTGACTTGTGAAACCAAGATAAAGAAAGTATACCCAGGGAAATGGCATGTGGTCTGAAGTGTTATTTTTTTCGAGGAGATGAAGGGAGACCATTCTATCCTCAATTCGTAATTATTATATAGTATATTAGTGCCGACTTTGTAAGAATTACAACCTAAATCAAGAGGAAATGACAATCGGTTTATAAAAGTAATATCAGTGAATTTCTAGTGCTTCTGGTTATTTAGACTGTGTGTAGCGTAGTGTTTAATAAAACTAGAGGTTTTCAAAAGAAACAATAATAATTAAAAAGATTCGGCCAATGGAAAGATTCAATATTTTCAGCTAAATCATAATGTAAGCACTTCTTTATTGCCATCTACCCACGGAAATTATCAGTCGCGCCTTGAAGGAATATTAATACAATAATGTTAAAAAAATAAGAATGTTTGCAGATAGAATTGAATTCGTATTGGAAGTTGACAGCGTTGTCTAACTGATCGAATCAGGACGAGACAAGAGTCAGTTTTGAATGGGAGTTTGATTGTAACCAGGCGTTTTTCGTGCACTCTTGGAAATATGTAAGAACCAAGGCACTAAAACTGTCAAAATATATCAACGAATCGTCGGGATTTCTTCTTTAAAAAAAAAAAAAAACAGGTTAAAACCAATATGCATTTTTAATTCTAAAGAATCGTCGAGATCTTAGAAAAGGCAGGGAAGCCTAGTCAAGAGTCAAGAAGGGTCAAGAACTAAGGGAGTGTCTTTTTTATACGATTTACTGAAAGCTTGGTAAGTTATAGGGATTAAAGTTGTCAAAAAGATTGCAAAAAGGAATTAATTCTGATTTTTTTCTTCTTTTTTTTTTGCTCTTCGCAGTAATTTTGAAACTACTCGTGTTTATTCTGTAGCATCTGAATACATAATCGCACTTCAAAGTACTTTAGACATGAAGAGAGCTCGAGACGGCTGCTAGCTGTACAACAAATGAACAAAGCCATGAAAAGTGCTAACAGTTTTCTCGCCATTGTGCAGACAATTATTACGATTCATTACTTAATAAATCCAACAGTTCAGACAGAAACGGAGTATTTTCCAGTTCTACTAACGGACAAAGTTCATTATCGATACTACTCGGTAGAGAGAAACCAAAAGCTTCTCAGTAAAGGTACTAATGTCAAGAGAGTGCGAGTGTACGATGACATGGAGTGTATAGGTCGATGTTCTCGCATGGGAAACTCGTGTCAGTCAGTCAACTACAAGAAGAAAGACACTGATGGTCTTCACTTGTGTGAACTGATTATCAAAGACACGTACGACCAACCTGAAGCACTGCCTCAGAAGATCCACGACAGAACATATCAACACATATCAGTGCATGTAAGTTTTGCTTTGTAAATCATATTAATCACTGTTATACCCAGAATATGTTTTTGAAAATTTAGTACTAAAACCATTTAATAACTAAAAATGATTTTACGATCAATACATGGTAAGTTAATTGTGATAAATACCAGGATTTTCAGATATAAACAAAATATCAAAAAGATAACCTGGCATAGTTGTGATAATTTTTTGTTACTTTTCTATAGTAATAGAAAAACAGCCACAGTTCTTATTAAACGTTTGAATGCTTCGCAACACAGCCCTCCCCCCCTCCCCCCCTGCAAAAAAACAACTAACTATTTGAAAAGGATATTGGAAATTCATTTTAATTTAGTTTGTCTATAATCTTTTGTTGTCATGAAGGATTATAACAAAAATCTAAATCACATATTTAGTTAGGATACGCGTCGGTGTGAAATACTTCATCACTGATAGACAGAGTGATAGCGCTTGAGTAAAGTAAAAACCCCGTTTGAATATCTAGCGTCGCATGCAGCCTTCTATCTATACGGCTGGTAATCAAAATAAAGAGTTTTTTACGACAAAAGCGAAGAATTAAAAATATTTCACTTTGTATTCAAAAAAGGAGGAAAAACGTACAATCTAAACTTGTTCTCATCAATGCGAGAGCCGAAAGGATGGGCGCCTAAATATTTACGATTTACTAAATGTTTAGATGTGTCAAGCCCCGTTTACACTAGCGATTTGCGGCGATTCTTGCTGCGATTTTTTTGCGATCAATGTCCGTCAAAAGAATTGCCACAAAAACAGCCAGTGTAAACGGGGCTTCAACTGACATAATTTTGATGCTTGAGTTATTTTGCTGATAGAGAAAGCTTGCTACCAAATCAACTCTTTTTTGTTGCTTGACCGAGCTGTGATTCCCGACCTTCCATCTTATGAAGTTTAGAATAAAACACCGGAAAAAATGTCATTCAAATATCCTTGCAATAACCTGTTATATAGGAAATTAAGAGATGAGAGTATGGGGCATACGCCCGGAATATCCTCGTTCCCTAGCACTACAACTTATCTATATTTCTATATCTTTAGGAAATTAAGAGTCATTTATGAATTTAGAAGATTCAAATTGTACTTTATCACAGACTCGCTATATTTGAAATTTTATCGACACCCTGAAACAACGCCAAAATCTAACTCATGATTTAAAAATGTTTGTCTGTATTTTGCTAAAAAGCGCCCAATCCATAAAACGTGTACTGAAGTGTACAAGAACAATGGCAGACGTAACGCCGTCTACAACATCGCTCCCATCCCTTCTCTCTCATTATATGTTTACTGTGATATGACAACTGCTGGGGGAGGATGGACAGTCATTCAGAAACGAATAGACGGCTCGGTTAATTTCTTCCGTAACTGGGCCCAGTACAAGAAGGGGTTTGGTAACAAGCTAGGAGAATACTGGTTGGGATTGGACAATATGCATGCTATGACGTCACAGGGAGGTTACAAACTGCGGATAGATATGGAGGACTTTGGTGGAGAGAAGAGATACGCAGAATATGAATACTTCAGAGTTGGTGACGAGTCTGACAACTATCGCCTCCATATTGGAGGTTTTTCAGGTTAGTGTTAATAATTTTGGAGTGAGTGAGTTAGTGCGTGAGTGACTGGCCGACCGACCGATCAACCGACCGAACCACCGGTTGACTGACTGCTCAAAACATCAAATTGAATAACATAAACATTCCACAGGAAATGCAGGAGATGCCATGGCTGAACACAACAACATGGAGTTCTCAACCTATGACCGTGACAATGACAAATGGGTGGCTAATTTCCAGCACAAAAACTGTGCACATGTTTACAAAGGGGCGTGGTGGTATAAGGGATGTCACAACACCTGCCCGAATGGACAGTACTTTCAGGCACCAGGTCGAGTTCCCATGGATGGATCGGGCATTATCTGGATGCAATGGAAAGGCATAAAGCAATCTCTAAAGAGAATCGAGATGAAAATACGGCCAAAAGACTATTCCAAACATTGATTCCCTGAAGGTTGTGCCGTTACTAGCGGTTACTTTTAGACAATAATCATCAGAAATATTGATAATCGTAATTTTTTTGCTTGAAACGCCTAAACTTTATAAGGCATAGCTATTGTTGTGATAGTCTTATCGGAATGATGAGAATTGTGCAAAGCAGGCATAATAGTCATCATATTTCTTTATACACTCGAATATTAGTATTAGTTAATGTGAGGCCATAATGAAAAGTCATAAGTTGGTACTAGTAGGATTGAATGTGAACTCATGTCGAAAGCAATAATAGTAGAAAAGACCAAGATAGAAGAGGGTGACCAAAAGGTAGCTTACATAACCACCATAATCGGCACGTTACTTTCATGTTAACAAAACATTCCCAAGAGACACGCCATGTTGGATGACAACAAAAGAACTAAATCAAGGCCAAGGCTATGACGTCACATGGCGTCCAATACTTGTATCTCCAGCCTTTTAATAATTTTTAGTACAATCAGTTAAGAATGTAAAAAATAGGATGTAGGTGCACTTTAAATCAGTTCTCCAGTAAACCAGGTGAAAAAACAATTTTGGGCTTTCTGTGCCAAAAAGTCGTAATGGAATGGGCCGGACGAAGGGGAACTAACTAAAGAAACGCGATAATTTTGTTCCTCTTATATTGTTGTATTTTATAAAAATTACTTTCGCTGTACGTAATAAAGATTAATAGTTAATAATTAAGTAAAGGGCGTTATTGTACTTGTTATTTTGCTTTTTCTTGCCGGTGACCTTTGACCTTTGATGAGCCCTTTTTTGTTGCTTGCACGAGACTTTGAAACTGGCCTGCTGCTTTGCGCTGTTTTCTGTGGAGAAAAAAAAAAAAAGTTTAAAACTGAATCTAAGAAGATAATCGCGACCGTGACGGTGCCGTGCACCAGCATTATAATTGGATGCGCAGTGATCTCAGACGCCGTGCCGTGACCGTGACGGTACCGTATGCCAGCAATATAATTGGATGCGGAGTAATCCCGTACTGTAAAATTTCGTACTGTAACCGTGCCGTGCTTAACAGGTGTCAAATAAGCCATACCTTTTGTTTAAAGAGCTTCTATTCAGAGGTAAGTAAGCGTAAGGGTCAGGTTTTCCTCTCCTTTTCACATCTCCTCCAGCACGTTTTGCTTTGTACTCAGATCCAAACGCGCTCCCACCTCGAGAACTTCCTTTTCTTTCATCCTCTTCTTCATCTTCCTCACCTTGTTTAGCTCTCTTTCGTTTAGCTCCAAGATCCTGTTAACGCAGTAAAGAAAGAAATCAGTTAAATGGGTTACATAGGGTGGTGACAAGCCTCCATATCCAAATTTGCATCCACAAGTATTTCTTTGTCCCAGTGAAGAGTTTGGAGAAATCCCATGGTGATGATTTTATCTCCACTTCCCATTGACATACAGTCCCAGTGATGAACCCTGAGGAATACCATGCTATTTATTCTACAGTATTCCCCTTCTCAGTGGCATGCAGTCCAAGTGATGAGCATTAGGGAAATACCATGCTGTTTATTCTATTCCCGTTCCCATTGACACAGTTCCAGTGATGACCTCTGGGGAATACCATGCTTTTTATTCTATTACCATTCTCATTGACACGCAGTCCCAGTGATGAACTCTGGGGAATACCATGCTATTTATTCTATTTCCCATTTCCATTGACACGCCGCCCCAGTGATGAACCCTGGGGAATACCATGCTATTTATTCTATTCCCATACCCAGTGGCATGCAGTCCCAGTGATGAACCCAGGGAAAATCCCATGTTGGAGATTTTAATTCACGGTGACCTAAATCCCTGTCCAAATGATAAACCTGAAAAAAACACTTATCTTAGAAAGTGAACAATAGCAAGCCATTCATCATTCATTTATTTTTCCATTCGTTCCTTCATTTTTTACCTTGATTTGATCTTCTAAGTCATCTTCTTCATCGAGTTTATCAAGAGCTGTTGAACAAAGCAACACCAACATAAACAAAAACACATCATAATAACCTCTTAATAAACATTTTTATTTAATCCTTTGACGAGAAACGGCGGCAGCTACAGACCTCGCTTCTTCTTACGCTTGGTACCAGTCTCCTCATCGTCCTCGTCATTCTCATCCGGGATAATGAGCCTACCATCTTTGGAAATCTCAAATTCATCATTGTGTTTTCGTTTAGTTCCTTTACTTGGATCGGTAGCTGGAATCAATCAATAGCATAAAGTTTGTGGGAAGAACGTTTATTTAGATATGGTAGTCAAACAGTCAAGGCCGGGGGCAGTATATTGTTTGAAAGATTTTGTACCAGTGTGATAATGGTAAATGTTGGCCGGCACTTCGGAATTAATACCGACTATCGAAAAAATCGTGCAAAATGATACTGCACCATGTACTTTCCATTAAAATACATCCAAACTCTTGTTTTCAATTCTTTATATATCCTAAAACGTAGAATTGAATTATCTATTTTCCATCAAAAAAGCTAAAACTAGTATGTCTAAAAGCTACTTTCTCAACCAAAAACATGGAAAAAGTCTCTTACCATAGATTTTCAATGTTTATTTGTTTTTTTCAGCCAAAAGAAGAGTGGAAAAAAATAGAAAAATCTATCGCACGATATAAGATGTCCGCCAGCTTACCTGAAACTCTCTGGACTATTTTGGAGTCCATGAAATCAACAGGTTCTTCGTCACCTCCTTCACGAATCCAAGTCTTGGGACCTTTGACGTTTTGTTTGCCTAACTTTTTATCCTAAAGGAAGAACAATGATGGCGATCTTAGATGTGATGAAACGATGTGGTGGGGTAAGGCCATCATCATGACGTGGACGACAATGATGACAACGACAAAGTTAATGACGACGATAATGATGAATACGATGATGGTGATAATGATGATGATGGTGGTGATGATGATGATGATGATGATGAATGTGATGATGATGATGAATGCGATGATGATGATGATGATGGTGATGATGATTTTGAAGATGATGATGATGATGATAGTAGTGGTGGTGATGATGGTGATAGTGATGGTGTTGATCATGACGATGATGATTATGATGATGATAGTTGTGGTGGTGATGATGGAGGTGATGGTGATTGTCACTATGATAGTGATGATGCAGTGATTATGATGAAGATGATGAATGTGATGGTCATGGTGATGGTGATTGTCACTATGATAGTGATGATGCAGTGATTATGATGAAGATGATGAATGTGATGGTCATGGTGATGGTGAATGTCACTATGATAGTGATGATGCAGTGATTATGATGAAGATGATGAATGTGATGGTGATGGTGAATGTCACTATGATAGTGATGATGCTGTGATTATGATGATGATAATGAATGTGATGGTAATGGCAATGGTGACTGTCACTATGATAGTGATGATGCAGTGATTATGATGATAATGATGATGAATGTGATGATAATGGTGACTGTCACTATGATAGTGATGATGCGGTGATTATGATGATGCTGATGATAATGGAGATGATGGTGACTGTCGTTATGATAGAGATAATGCTAGTAGCGATAATAATGAGGATGGCGGTGATAGTGATGGTGAAGATGATGATGATAATGATAAATACGTCATGTTGATGTTGATGACGGTGTTGGAGGACATCCCTTGACTGTTCTGGGCTTTTATTTCCGGGGTTTATACATTTACATTGTAATATCTCTAATACAGTATAAGTTCTTAATTAAACAAGAATAGGTTCAATCTACAATACCTTTGACTTGACCTTTTGTTTGGGTTCGTCTTCTTCTTCGTCGGAGCCGAACATCAAATCTTCATAACTGAAGAAATTAGAAAAATATTGTTACGTTAGCAAGTAGGACTCATTACAAGTGTTAGTTTTCACAGGGCTTTTGCTAAGGACGAGAGTTATCAGAGAATCTAACCTTTCTTCATTGGTCTGCAGGTTATCCTGGTCATCTGCTTCGTCAGCCTGAAAATTAAAAATAACATGTTTTAAGACTAAAGTAGAACTTCTAAATCTCTAAATTTTATCGACCCTCGGAAACAACGTCTGGTCTGATCTAAGTCAGGACATGGCTAACTCACAGATTGAACCTTGAAACAATCTCTGGTCTGATCAAAGTCAGGGCATGGCTAACTCACAGATAGAACCTTGAAACAATCTCTGGCCTGATCAAAGTCAGGGCATGGCTAACTCACAGATAGAACCCTGAAACAACCTCTGGGCTGATCCAAGTCAGGACATGGCTAACTCACAGATAGAACCTTGAAACAACCTCTGGGCTGATCAAAGTCAGGGCATGGCTAACTCACAGATAGAACCCTGAAACAACCTCCGGACTGATCTAAGTCAGGGCATGGTTAACTCACAGATTGAACCTTGAAACAATCTCTGGTCTGATCAAAGTCAGGGCATGGCTAACTCACAGATAGAACCTTGAAACAACCTCTGGGCTGATCAAAGTCAAGGCATGGATAACTCACAGATAGAACCCTGAAACAACTCCTTTGTTGAACAAAGTCAAGACTTGGCTAACTCATAGATTCAACCCTGAAGCAACCTGTGGGTTAGAGTCTGTCTGAAAACAGTTAGCTTCTCTAAAAGTGGAAGGCTTATAGTTCATTTGTTTATTATCGTTAATGAAAATTGTGGGAGACATTAAACCATCCAGCCTCTGTGTCAGTCACCCATGTAATAACCTCTTGGTCTTTAGATATGCTAACTCACACAGACTGAATTTGCAATTCAGCGTGTTTTCTTTTGCGGGACAAGGAAATCCTGAGAACCTCAAGGAAAACCCTTGAATAAAAGGAGAAACTAGCGAACACTGTTCACATGTAATGCTGTGTCCAGGAATTGAACCGGAGACATCAGAGGTAAGCACTGCTGCTACACCCACCCTTGATTCCTTTAATTAGATTCTCTATTAATGGGTCGGCTATTAAGTAG
Organism: Actinia equina; assembly: GCA_011057435.1. Classification (NCBI taxonomy): domain Eukaryota; kingdom Metazoa; phylum Cnidaria; class Anthozoa; order Actiniaria; family Actiniidae; genus Actinia; species Actinia equina. The sequence goes on from WHPX01001287.1 coordinate 382,598, forward strand.
CCAATCTCTATTAAGCAACCACTTGACAATTCACTTAGAGTGGGTGGACACCAACAGATGTTTGACCGCGCGCCACGAGGAAATTTTATTATGGAACACAAGATGAAACACCAAGTTAATATTGGTCCTTCATACCATCTTCTTGGCACGCGCTGCCATCTTCTGTCTTTTCAGCCTCTGTGTTGTTTTGTGGATGTTTTGAACGAGTTTACGGTGCTTTTCAGGCACGCATTTTAAGGTCGTTTGGTATCTGATGAAAGAAAAAAATAGTATAAACTCAACAGTAATAATCAATAAAAACAAGAAACCAAGAAGCCAAGAAAGTCCCTCTTTGACCTTCTCTGTCCTTTAAGGGCTCTTGATAAAACTGCCATTGAAAGCAGCAGAAAAGGCTAATACAGCAACAGCAACAGCAACACCAGCACCAACAACAACACCAGCACCAACAACAACACCAGCACCAACAACAACACCAGCACCAACAACAACACCAGCACCAACAACAACACCAGCACCAACAACAACACCAGCACCAACAACAACACCAGCACCAACAACAACACCAGCACCAACAACAACAACACCAGCACCAACAAGAGCAACAACAACAACAACAGCAGCAACAACAGCAACACCAACACCAGCAGCAACAATAGCAGCAGCAACAACACCTGCAGCAACAACAACTGCAACAGCAACAACAACAGTAGCAACAACAGCAGCAGCAACAACAGCAGCAACAACAGCAGCAACAACAGCAGCAGCAACACCACCAGCAGCAACAACTGCAACAACAACAGTAGCAACAACAACAGCAGCAACAACAACAGCAGCAACAGCAACAGCAGCAGCAACAACAGCAGCAACAACAACAGCAGCAGCAACAACACAAGCAGCAGCACCAACAAGAGCAACAGCAACGACAGCAGCAACAACACCAGCAAAAACAACAGCAGAAGCAACAACACCAGCTACAACAGCAGCAGCAGCATCATCAAGAGCAACAGCAGCAATAGCAATAGCTACAACGGCAGAAGCAAAAAAAAAAAAACAACTCAACTTACCCGAACTTACGAATAAGTCTCTCGAACAGCACCTTAACGTTGTACCGAAAGCGACGGCGATTATCTTCATTCCACGTGACCACGCCACTCGCCTGGCAAGAAAAATGATACCGTTATATTAAAAGCGACGACCAACAAAGATAAGCATGCAATAGATAACACATCAGTTAGGCATCATACCAGATCCTGTGCGTACGGTGCAAGATCTTCTCTACTCAGCACGGAAATGACAACCTACACAAATAAGAGCACACCGAACACATAATTTCTACTACACAAATAAGTAGAACATAATTAACTTTTATCGCAAAAGTAAACGTTGACACCAGGTGTGTAAATTTTAGTACCCAGTTTTGTTTTCGAAACGAAGATAAAAACATTCATAACAAAAAAAACGCTAATGAATTTATCAAATTCAAAATAATAAATATACAAATATGCGTAGAAAGTTTAAAGATGTTATTTCATTGTAAAAGGGAAGAAGAATAGTATAGCTAGTTGAAACTGTTTTCATCGCTACGCGCTGATAGAGGCAAGTCTCGACATGTTCTCGGCAAGTCTCGACATGGGCAACAGATTGCTGTCAATCAAATAAATTGTTAGAGATGTAAAGGCACATAGGAACTGTGACAAGGCACATAGGAACGATATATGAATGATGTCAGTTGTTATGATTGATGGCAGTTGGGCCAAATTCACTTGGGCGTAAGGTATTCCCATTTCAGACCACGTGCCATTCCCTAGAGCACTATTTCTTTGTTTAACGGTTGCGCACGAGAAGACACATGAATATAGATACAACTCAAACAAAGAATCTTATTTTCGAGGGAATGGCACGTGGGTCTGAAATGGGAAAACATTACCCGCCAAGTAGATTCGGTCCATTGTAGAGTAACACGTCATGGTGTTTGTCTTGATCAGGACGTAGCAATGAAAACAGCAATGATGAAGTGGTTTGCATAGTACCTTAAAGAAGCCAAGAGTAGATTTAATGATTTCTTTGCTTCTTGATGCCAGACAAACCAGCACACTTCGAATAAGCTGTTCCATGACTTCAGTTGGTACATCACCTGAATCACAAGCAGAAGTTTATAATCACCACTCTAATCCTCATGCACTGAACAGCAAATGGCTGTACCGATCCATCCCCCTTCTTTCCCACAACAGACACTTTCGACTTTGGCGCAGTTGATGGGTTGCAAGCATTCTCAAGAGAATTAAAAGACAAAAGCATGGCGATCACTGTGGTGCCGTTAATAATGGATGCTCATAAGAAATATTTTGTTAAATGACACCAGCGCTCCCCCGAGAGGCCGCGATGACGTAACGTGCAATCGAAGAAAACTCGCCCCGTACAGTGCTCTTCCGTGAGGTTCCCTCCACACTCACTACCATTCTATATTTACAACATACTACACTCAACTCACACGTTGATTTTTACGGAGGGAGTAAACCAGAGTACCGAAAAAAAACCTTTGTTGCAACAAGGGAGAGAACAACACATCTAACGAATTCAACTCACATATGATCCAGTCTGAGCCGGGGCTCGAACCCGGACCACAGCGATGAGAGGTGAGCAGAAAACCACTAGGCCACCCATTTGTGTCATTCCCTTACGAATGAGATTCTTCGTTTGAGCTTTACCCATATTCATGAGTATCTTCTCACAGGCCTTCTCTAAGTTCAAATAAACGGAATGCATTGTGGTCTAACTTGTGTACTATAACATCACCATGCAAGGCATGATGCACTAAAGATGTTCGTACCCAAGATAAACCACAATGCACCATGTTCGCTATCTTAGAAAAGGTCATATGGGTAACAATTAAACAAAGAAATGATACTCTAGGAAGTGACACGTGGTCTGAAATGGGAAAACGTTACGAGGTAAAGAGGTTTAACTAGTTTCTTAAAGTTGAGTTTACTGACTTACTTCTGAACTCATACACGATCCTAGAGATGGAGATGATGGTTGCACTGACCATGTGAGGAGAGCCAGCCAGGCCAGCCATGACTAAATGAAGATACGAAATAAGACCATCTAGAAAGAAAAGAAGAATGCATCAATGCATGCGGGAGGCCAAAGAAATGGATATCTGATGCCAAAATGTTTAGATAAACAGTCTGTGGTGTGCAAGGTAGTTAGTTGAACTTCACCCAAGAACACTGGTATGTACAGCTAGTAAACTTTTATAGAACCCTAAACAAGTGGGCCTACCTCGTCTGGTCATTCCCTGGAACGTCGTGACACGTAACGATAGGTAACGTAAGCACAACAGAGTGACTAAAAGAGAATACTGTACGAGTGAGCCTACCTCGTCTGGTCATTCCCTGACTGCGACACAAAGCGTGACACGTATTGACAAGTAAAGCAAGTGCAGCAGTTCTTGCTTTAACGCTCACTTCTTTGGTACACAAGATAACCTGTAAAAATATCAATAATAATCGACCTTTTGATCAAGGATGAGTATCATATATTCCTGGCCACAAAATTAAAAAATTTACAGTTCTTAGAACAATGGGTAAAAGTGTTTTATTGTCGTTATACTCTAACTGTAAACATTGAAGTTTACTTTATTTTCTATTTGTGTAAATATACTTTTATTCGTTCTTTCTCGTTTATCATTTAATCTCGTTGAATAGCCTTTCGATACATGTAACTCGAATCTATTGTTTTCGATTCGTAATCTGATAGATAGGTTGACAAACTCGAGTAGAACTAATAATTTCTTTACTAATTTTCACCATTTCTTACTTGGATTCAGAGTGCACAGCCTGTAGCTGTTTCTGTGGAATAGCGTTGGTTATATCTGTCTAAAGTAGATTTAAAGATTGTATGAAAAATACTCACCTCTGGGACGATTGCCTTGATAAAGTCTTCCTGGTCTGTGTCCAGTTTTTGTACAATGTGAGTGAGGCATCTTAAACGAGGCTAAAACGACAGCAATAAAATTCAATCTCATTATGATCTACTAAAACGTTCCTTGGAAAAATAACAGGCGTCTTACTGCTTTAGATGCCGAACTGGAAGAAGAAAGAGCTTCCATAAGTATTTCTTGCAAATCATTGAGATGCGACGACACGAAGTTGATGCAGGCTGGTGAACTCGAAGCGCAGATCTGTTCAATGACTCGATATGATTTCTTTTGCTGCGAGAAATCTTGAACCTAGAAGCAACGCAGATAAAGACATGGTTTAACGCTGCCCAAAAATGGAAAAAAAACTGAAGGTTGTAAATGAATGTCTGTCAGAGTTAGGAGTTACCTTAAGATAGGGCACAACGATGTTGCATAACTTTTCGATGTTGCTTTGTTCAACATAAGGAATCATAGCAATGATCATGTCCATCATGTGGTTCCTGTCAAGAAAAAACAAAACTTCCAATACACTGCTGGATAATCGTTTCTCGCATTTCTCCTGTTTCTCACTAGTTCTCCACAGGGAGCCCAATTTAGATTAAAGTGAATGGTAACAAAAATATCGGAAAAATTAAATAATTTATTTTTTAATTCGAGGTGAAGATAATGACCTCCGCGGGTGAGAGTGCAAGGTTGGAGTGCATTTTTCATCGATTTTTTAATCTTTCGTATTACGGAGGACATTATCTTGACCTCGAATTTAAAAAATAATTAATTATTTAATTTTTCCGATTTTATTTTCACTATTCATTTTAATCTAAAACGCTTTTTTCTAACCTTGAATACACAGACGTCTCGTCGTTTGTTACTTTTTCAATTGCTTTGGAAAGAAACCTTGAAGCCAGCTAAAGAGACAAGACAGTACGTGTAAATCAGTACTGTATGTTTTCCACTCAAAAAGCTCTTGTTAGAGAGCATCTCTAGAGGCGAATGAAAAGTTCTTACTTGTACAACGGGTTATATGGATTTAATAAAAACTTTGCCTCTAACGAATACTGACCTGTGTATCAGAGATGGTCAGATATGCTCGTATTGTTTCTAATATTGGTAGTTTGTCCGGGTCGCCATCCTTCTCTTCACCAGTGTACAGGTTGAATAGGATGGGAAGATAGTTCTTTGCATATACAGACAACTCCTTCTTATCCTCTTCTGAAAAATCCAGAAGAAACAAAAGAGGGATGAATAATAGGAAGGTTGAAGATTAATGAAAATGTGAATGTATAGGATAGAAGATAGATGATAGAAGATAGATGAATGTTAAGAACAGGATGGATTGATTTAATGAATGGGTGAATTGGATAGACACATAGTCATATGCGTGATAAAGAAGAATGGATGGATGGGATTGGATGGGTGAATGAGGACAGGTTTTCGTAAATGAAAATTCTAACCTTTTGTTGTTTTAGACACAAGTAATCTCAATCCATGACAAACTATCAGACAAAGATCTGGTCTCTCAGTCAACGCCATGCCAAGGATACGAGCTACAGACTTGAAAGACTGCAACAGAAATTCAAAATTCAAAAAAGATAAAAACGATGATCTGGCACAAGAAAAATGTGTCAGTACGGACACTACTCATGTATACTCATCCCACAAGGGATAGGTAAAAGTCCAAATATAGTTTAAAAAATTTGAAGAATTTCCATTACCTGACAAATGTCTGTTGGTCTTGTGCAGAAGCCAGGAAGAAGAGACCATATCTAAAGAAATAAAATGCAATCTTTCTATCTACATTGAAGAAAAACGAAATATGAATTCCACTCACCTGAATCTGTAGAGTATCATAAACTTTACTTTGTACTTCTTTCCCTGCTTCCTTCAATGTGGTAGCTATAGGAAGACAAATTTGCAAAGCTGAAGAGATAATACCATTAAATTTTGAAATGATAGAAAAAGATCATGAACTAGCTAAACTGTGCCAGAATCCTTACAGGCTTTTCATTAAGTTTTGAAATAATGAGATTACATGTTATGTATTTTCATGCCAGAAAATTTTGCTTAGCTACTTGAGCATTCTCTGACCTCTGACCCTTGAGGAAAACCTGGAGATGTTAGTTTACAACCAGAAACCCCTTCATACTAGTTTTTTTGCATTGCTTATTACCATACTTAAACCCCAACATTTGGGAAGCACGGGTGGCGTAGCAACCCGAGTTCAAGTCCCGCCGAGTTCAGTGAGTATGTGAGTAGAGTTGTTTGTTGGTTCTCTTTTTGCTTCAAGGGTTTTCCAGGTTCTCTGGTTTTCCTCCCTCTGCAAAATTTAACTCCTAAATTTCAATTCGATCACAGAATGAGGACCAAAGGATTGTTAGCCAATGGCTATTAAGTGCTGCTCTTGAAAAAAGGACGTGTTTTTTTTTTTCATTTTTTACTTTATTATTCACAGTTTGGACACACTAGCTGGAACTGTGCAAAGTTGACCAATCATAATATAGGATTAAAAACAAATACCAATCAAGAGCAAGCATGGAAGCCGAATCATTGGGAACAAAACATTTTGGTTGGGTAGTGTCAATGTGATACTGCTTCTTCTCTATCTTGATTGGCTGTAGCTTTCACTCTACATCGTGATTGGTTAACTTTGTAAAAGCGGTAATTATTGCAAAACTGAATTTCATCTTTGAGAGAAAAAGAAGAAAGAGAGACATCTACATGCATAGAACTCAAAAGGATTAGCCAAGGTAATGCTTGTCTGTGTTTTGTGTATGGTACCTTTAGTTCGTAGTTCTGCAGCAAGAGGCAACATCGCATCAAAGAAATACTTGATTTCAGTGTCTTTGATATTGTCTTTTAGTACAGGCAGAAGCCAGGCTCTTGGGAATTCACAGTTCTCGCTATCAAACAATTGGAAATGAAATTTATATTATCCACCTTTTAACTTAATATGCGAAAGAAATAAACAAAATTGGAATAGCATACATTTGCCATACATTTTGTAAAACTAAATAATAATTATACTAGCATTAGGGCTTTTGCATTTGCCATTTGTGTGTATGTGAGGAAGGCTATTTGTGTGTGTGAGGGGGGGACCAGTTGTGTGTGAGGGGGGGGACCATTAATTTTGTGTGTGTGGGGGGAGGGGGTAAATACCCCCAGAACGTTTTACTGAACCTGTAGATATGACAGGAAACTCTAAAATTTAGAGTTTCCTGTCATATTTAATATGAAATGTCTTGTATTGGCTGAAAACTTTGCTACACCCTTGGAAATTACTCAACAAAAGAATGTATGCAAGGGATTCTGGTAGTAGTAGTACTTGAATATAACTCAAATGGGTGTAATATATTACATGTAACACTCCTACTCACTTTGCTTCGTCCAAACTAAGGGGAACTGCATCCAGAACGTTTCTACAACAAACATTTAGGGTTAATAAAATATCCTGGAGGCAAAAAATAAAACACCTTACAGAAAATATTCATCTTTCCTCCATGGAGGGAAATTAGTGTACAACTCTGTCTTTCTGTAACTAGTCCTAGACTAATTAAAGTCAGGGCATGGCTAACTCACAGATTGAACCCTGAAGCAACCTCTGGGCTGATCTAAGTCAGGGCACGGCTAACTCACAGATTGAACCCTGAAACAACGTCTGGGCTTTGACAACCTTTGACATTCCAGTATCTGGGACATGTAATCAACAACATAAGCAACTCAGCAGCAGTGTTGCATGCTGATATCTCATCTGCATTTAAGAAGTGGGAAAAAACTGAAAAAATGTTTGATGGACAGAAAAATTCACTTATCCTTGGCATGAAGGTCCTTACATTTTATGTCAGATCATGTTTATTGCATGACATTCAGGCATGACACTTGTTTGCCTCAGAACTACAAAAGGATGAGAATGTGTGGAATAATTTTCTAAGGAAGATGGTATCGGGAGGCTATGCAAGGAAAAATGTTCCTCCTCATAACAAGCAAAAAAAGGGTGTTGACCCAGCTACCTTGGTGGAAGGACAGCTGGATTAGGGATATAAAATATCAAATGAGTGACTATGGGGAATAACAAAATCCAGTTATATCCAGGATTATTGCCATGCCCAACAACTTAAATACATGACCCATGTTTGTCGCATGGAGAATGACGCCCTCCAGAAACAGGTCCTATTTAATAAAAGGAACACCTCAAGAGTTTGGAAGCGAGTTGAGGATCTCCTCCAGATAGATGCAATGCAAGCCAGGAAAATGATGATGGACAAAACCAAGTTCAAACATCTGCTCAGAGGACGTTTCCTGGGGCAGCTGTGCCCTAAGTGTCTTGCATGATAAATGAAACAGAAGGTATCTAAAAGTTAAGTTTATTTACTTTGGTCCTATTTTCTGTATTGCCATGCCAACAGCTCTCTTCAGTTCATTGGAATATGGGAACTTATATGTTCCATAGAGATCACACAGGGATATTAACATCTGGAAAAATAAAACAAAAAAAAGTTTCATTTGAATTATCGCAACTTGACTCCTCCACATGGATTCTCTTATTCTTTGGACCTATGCTGTGCTTTCCGCCTTAACCAAGCATTGTTCAAACAGACTACTACACCTCTCTGCTTTGGCTGCATTTAAACAGTACCAGATGAATCTTAGACCTGTCAAAAAGTACATTTAGGGGTTCCGTTCACATGGGACTGAGCTATATGAACAAAAATTCTGTTCTGTGTAAACAGAACATATTTTTTATACAATTAAAGAGACGATTCCATGTTAGTGGTATGTGCAGGTCAAATTTTTGACAGATTAAAAATTCGTCCAGTACCATGTAAACATAGCCTTAGACTAGTGATAATAAGGCTTGCCTTTTCCAAGAGGTCTGAGCAAGGCTTTCCAAGCACCTGGAAAAAAGAGAAGTTCTCGAAGTTAGGCAATCTCCAATAGGTGGACATATCGACAGTTCTCAATTCCTTAACTTAACTTAATTCAAAACACAAATGCTAACCATGTTCATAATATACAGTACTTTAGATAAGTGTACAGCTAACAGTACCTCAAAAAGTATGCCAATGACTTGTAGGATAAGATCCCATTGTTCATGGTAGCGATATTTGAGACCTGCTTCCAAACATCTAGTAGACATGAAAAATAACACTTTAATAACACTGTTTCATTACAAACACTGACGCAGCTCACACTAGTTTTAAGTTAGTTATCTCTGCTTATAATCATCAGCATCATCATCATTATTATCACCATCATTATCATCTTCACCATCACCATCATGATCACCACCAATGCCACCACCACAATCATCACCAACAACATTACCACCACCAACACCACCCACGACCAAAACCAAAACCACCATCATCATTATCACCATTATATTGTCATGATCATCATCATCTTCCCCATTACTACCATCACTGTCATAATTATTGCCATGATCATCATACTTCACCAGCACCACCATGATCACTATTAATCATTCATCCCATAAGCCATGCTCTAATAATTATACAGATTATAAGTTTTCTCTATCCGACTGTGAGTTCATGCTGTGTTCAATCCTCACCTGATGATCTTATGAGCAGCAGTGTTTGTGTTATTGCCACTCCTAGACAACTCTTCACTTATTACGTCCACAGCTGGTTCTACACAGCTCTTTAGAAGCACCTATTGTATGTACAATAGAAAATGATAAACAAAGAACTAACAGATTAAATAGCCATTTACAAAGAATTGGGGAAACACTAATTATTATAGGTTATCTTGGAGACAAGCTTTCATTAAATGTGACATTAAAAATGTTTGAAAAATGGAATCATTTAGTAAGAATCATTTCCAACTCTTAATGCAAAATATGCTTCTGATATTTAGTTGACACAAGAAAAAAACTAAATCATTCATCATGTTTTTCAAGGCTTTACTATTCCACATATAATTGACAAGGAGCACTGATGTTTTGACTGTTCTTGTACCAACCATCATCAGACATATTTGTTAAACTCCATGTTTTAATTTTACTTAAAATTGTCATTACTTTCTATTTTAAAATGTTCTTCAAAAATTTCAAATGTTTCAAATGTGCATCAATTTTTTTTACCTTCATTGTGTTTGCTACAGCAATAGTAAGGTTCTTATGTTCAGACAGATAAAATGGCATGAGAGATGAGAAGCATCTTGGCAGATGAGCTGTGCATAATTTACTGTCAATCCTAGAAAATGAATTTATTAGCATTTTACACTCTATAACCATGGTTAACTCATGGATACAGAAGCGTAGAAAAGAGTTATTGTGAGGGGTCTGAATTTGCAAATGTGTCACTCGCTCACTTGCTCACTAAGTTTTCACTGCTGTGTGCCGATTGTGACAAACTTCATGACACTTTAATCAGCAGTAGACTTACCATCAATACAAAAATGATAGAAAATAAATGATTAAGGTACCTGGGAATAGTGGAAATTAATGTCACAAAATTTTGTTTCAAATCAGCATGAAGCAATAAAAATAGTATTAATGGATCATAATATATATTCTTAATCTAGAGCAAAAGTATCTTATCACAAAAGCTAAGTGAATTACCTTGCCAAGTTAACATAAGCCTTTTCTATGGTAGATATCCAAGCCAAGGACAATTCTACATCACGGACACTTGGCTGATAGTCATAAAGTGCCTAACAAAGCAAGATAAATCAGATTGTGGGTGGGCGTGATGTTCTCCCATTTCAGACCACACAACATTCCCTAGATTATTACTTCTTTGTTTAATAGTTGTGTATGGAGAAACATAAATATGGATGCAACTCAAATGAAGAATCTTAATATTCTCTAGGGAATGACATGTCATCTGAAAAAGGGCCTATTAAAAATGATTGTCTCTTTATGGTCACTGTCTATGTAATTCAATGGAACAAACAAAAGATCTCAAGTTATACAGTGTACAACAGAATGAAGCTAGCATTCAAAGAATACAATAGGCTTGTGGTACAAGCACAAGCACCTGAAGTTGGCAAGGAAAAATCTTTAACCGAAGGAAGAGACAAAGACTACTCACATTAATGATTTGAGCATTTAGTTCAACTGATAATGTCGCTGTACTGGTTGATGCTGTGAATAGCTTGAACATTGCTTGTAATGCATTCACTGTTACCATCTGAAGGGAAACAATGGTCAGTAAAAAGACCGCACTGTATGGTAAAGTGTTGGTAAGTGGTTGGTAAGTGGTTGGTAAGTGGTTGGCAAGTGGTTGGCAAGTGGTTGGCAAGTGGTTGGCAAGTGGTTGGCAAGTGGTTGGCAAGTGGTTGGCAAGTGGTTGGCAAGTGGTTGGCAAGTGGTTGGCAAGTGGTTGGCAAGTGGTTGGCAAGTGGTTGGCAAGTGGTTGGCAAGTGGTTGGCAAGTGGTTGGCAAGTGGTTGGCAAGTGGTTGGCAAGTGGTTGGCAAGTGGTTGGCAAGTGATTGGCAAGTGGTTGGCAAGTGGCTGGTAAGTGGTTGGTAAGTGGTTGGTAAGTGGTTGGTTAGTGGTTGGTAAGTGGTCAGTAAGTGGTTGGTAAGTGGTTGGTAAGTGGTTGGTAAGTGGTTGGTAAGTGGTTGGTAAGTGGTTGGTAATTGGTTGGGAAGTAAGTTGCTTCATCACAGTACTACACATTTCTTTCTCTTTCTACTCATGAAAGCTCTTCAACTGATCTCTCCTAAACCTTACCACATCTCCAAGTGTCATGAGCTTTAACAAATTTTCACAGACTGCCTTGACATTCTAAAAACAGTTTCCAATAAAAGATAGATAAAAAGAAGTAAATCCAAGGTAATGTGTTTTTTACAATAACTACAAATTTCATGCATGCTGATTGTTTACTTTTTTATCATCCATAAGAGGACAGACAAATAAGCTAATGATAAATTGTATCACACTACTTTAGCAATGTGATGACACAATATTTATCATAAGAGGAATTAAACATAAAAAAATTATGTCAGTTTGTTAAATTTACAAGTTATTAAGATAAGAATGTACTTTGCATAAATTTACCTGACAGGGTAAGAGTGGCAGAATATCTTTCAGCAGTCCAATAATGTGCAGTGTGGTTATTGACTTTGATGAACCTAAAACACCAACAAGTCAACAATAAGAATATCTAAAGATCAAGAGGTTATTACATGGGTGACTGACACAGAGGCTGGATGGTTTAATGTCTCCACAATTTTCATTAACGATAATAAACAAATGAACTATAAGCCTTCCACTTTTAGGGAAGCTAACTGTGTTCAGACAGACTCTAACCCACAGGTTGCTTCAGGGTTGAATCTATGAGTTAGCCAAGTCTTGACTTTGTTCAACAAAGGAGTTGTTTCAGGGTTCTATCTGTGAGTTAGCCATGCCCTGACTTAGATCAGCCCACAGGTTGCTTCAGGGTTGAATCTATGAGTTAGCCATGCCCTGACTTTGTTCAACAAAGGAGTTGTTTCAGGGTTCGACCTGTGAGTTAGCCATGCCCTGACTTAGATCAGCACAGGAGTTGTTTCAGGGTTTGATCTGTGAGTTAGCCATGCCCAGAGTATGTTTTATGTTCTATCTGTGAGTTATTCATGCCCTGACTTAGATCAACGGGGGAGTTGTTTCAGGGTATGAATTCAATTGATGCTTGCCTAATAACCGGGTGGTGTTTTCATTTTACCTCCATGTTCCTGTATTTGTTGCATGCAAAACTTTGCTGTAGCAGCAGCTGCAGGATGAAAGTTTGAACCAGTTCTTGGCTTCTTCAACAACATCTCAACTGCTTCATGGGCACACCTACGCACCTAAATAAAAAAACAAATAATATTAATAACAGCTATGCTCTACAAGATTCACTTCCTCGTATATGTACCTTCCTGTCATCTAAAAAACAATCAAATTGTTCTTGCCCTAGAAGTTCAGGGTAGTAAAGGGTTATTTTAAGGAACATGATTTAACTGTTTTAAATTTACTTTTGGTGAAATGTGAAATGGCCATTTTCATTAATTTGTGAAATGTGATTTTCCCATTCCATTTCCTTGAAATGTGATTTGTATTCCCTCTTTATCACCCTTAGCTAGAAGACAGCTGCGGTGAAGTGGTGACACCAGTGACCCCCTTCACTTGATGAGGTGAGTTACCACAAAGGGAATTGAATGCTTTGTGTTTGACAAGTAAACCAATGTATGGAAAGAGGTGTCGAGAATACATACCTTAGGTTTATTGTGGATGGTAAAGCTTAGTAAGCCATGATATGTCTTCATTGTCGAGGGTTCTGACCACACAGCATTGTCTTGTACCATGAGAAGTCTACTTAAACATGCAATAAGCTGTGGAAAGAAATAAAAATATTATTATTAATATTAATATCATTTAATTCTGCAACATGCGTGATATAGGAAAAGAAAAATGACAAACTTATCAGTTGGCTAAGCATCTGATCTCGTCACTCAAAAAATACACAGCAGTTTGAAATGCTTATCCAACTGATAGCCTCTATTTATTAATATTACTATCACCATCATCATCATCATCCTCATCCTTGCTGTCATCATCATCAATAAAATCAAATGCTCACTTACAGATCTAAGCAAAGAGGTTGCTCCATCTCCAGCATATCCTCCTAAAGTAGTTAGGAGTATTTTTGCTGCCTTGGAAAACTTGGTTTTCAAAATTGACTCTGGTACACTAGATACAACCCAAAGATTCTAATTAATAAATATTGCAGTACGACCAAGCATGGGTGTCAATTCCCAAAAACTACGATTTATGTACTGGTTTTCTCCTGATGTGCTTCAAGGGCTTTTTTTGCTATATTTTGATTGATGTTACACAGTCTTTACCTTTTGATGACTAGAGTGAGAAGATAAGCTATTGCAGTGAGGGATTCTTCATTCTCGGCTGACTCAAGAGCTGTCATCTGGCCAATTCAAAGACAATATCAATTTCATCAGTATAAAACAGGCATGAGCCATACAATACAATGTAATCTTGTTTTATTGTGTAGTGTAGGAGGCAGCATGGTCGAGTGGTCATAGCATCGGTCTTGCAATCCAGTGGTGCCGGGTTCGAGTCCCGCTGTGGCCACTAGCTAAGACTGTATTTGTCCTGATTACATTCAATTTCATTCCAAATTCAATTTCTCGACCATGCTTGTAAATAGCCAACTGGTTTACCTCCTTGCCAGTTGGGATTTCCTAACAGTATTATGCTTATATTTATCTATTTTCAGTTTCTAATTTGTCTCCCCAATTAGCTCTGAAGAGCTAAAATACATCGAGACATAAATAAAGTGGATTTATCTTTTTATTTTATTCAAGTTGTCTCATACTAAGTTATAAATATAGTAAACTTTAGATCTGAAGATGAGTATGAGTTTTTAGCTTTTAAAGATTGGCACTATCATAGTTTTTTTCATCTATGCGGATTGAAATTTTAGGTCACAAAATATTGGAAATTGACTATGATTCAGTGTTAACAACCTGCACAGGATCAATTTTAAAAGTTGTACATGTTTTCGTTTGATCTAAAGGTCTCTAAAATGGCTTACCAGCGTTGCAAAGTACTCTACTTCTGTTTCATTTCCTCCTTGTGCTTTGATAACCTGAGGTAAACCAACCACACTTTTTACTACTACGCACAACATTAGCAGTAAACAATCAATGGAGTTTACACTCTATGTTATATGTCTTATCCAGATTGTTTGGTGCTTTTTGAACATGCATCATGCATACTTCATTCTTTCTACTAATACTCCTCTTATGTTTTGATAAAACCCAGTTGCTTTATAACTGCACATGTATAAATTTTCTTTTCTTCATTAAATACTGTTTTATATTTACCTCTGTCACAGCTGCGAGTACTGCACAAATCTTAAAAAAAAGCATTAACACATTTTCAATATAAATATTTATATCATATACATAAAATAGTTTATTGTAAAGTGCCTCGAGTTTATTAGGACGCGCTATATAAGAACTTATATTATTATAATGTACATCCTATTTCATTAATAGCCCTATGTCACTATTTTGTTGTGTAGTCTAGGAAGGAAAATTCAGTTACAAAAAACTGTATTTCAAGAAGGTTTAACGATTCCTGAAACTTGTATAACTGTTGTAATAAGATATAACTAGCTAAAAACTAGTGTGAGCTGCATCTGTGTTTCTAATGAAACAGTTATGATAAAAGGGTAAATTTGACACACTGAAAAGCTGAAAAGACTTACTGACGTTTCGGATGCTAGCCCTTTGTCGGAGTAAAAGAAGGAAGAGCAAGGACTAGTGTCTGAAATGTCAGTAAGTTTTCTCATCTTTTCATAGTGTTAACTTTATCCTTTTATATATTATAACTGCTGTAATGTGTCTTGGTCCAGTGTTGCTCCTCCTTTGAGTGTCCTCTAGTTTGTGGACAGCCTGTGATTGACACAGAAAGGTCAGGTATCCCAAAAAAGCACAGTGGTCAAAGAAGGGATGGATTGAAAATTTTGTGGTTCAAATAATGTCAACAATACTGTAACATTGCCCTTTGCCTTATGTCATGCCATTCACAGTCATAATAATTCTATTCTTATCTATAGCGGTTTTTCAGGTGACATCACAGCAGCCATGTTTGGGGGCAAAACAAAGAAAAGGTCATCCTTTGGTAAATACTTTTTCTTTTGTTCTTGTCCACCAACATGGCTGCCGTGAAAAACCTATATTAAATAACAGAGAGGTATTCATCCCTCACAGAGGTATTCATCCTGAGTTCATTCCACAGAACCTAACAAGATAAATCCCAGTTGGATATGTGAGATACTAATTAGCAATGCCCTGACTTTGATCATCTTGGAGGTTTTTTTAGGGTTCAATAAAAGTAATACTGTTATCCGGGTATATTGCAAAATGACTTTAATACTTATGAAACTAGACAGATAAAACCAACCTCTTTCTGGTGACTGGCTTGCGAGTTCCAAAACCGCTTCACGTTCTCAAAAACAGGATTAGAACAATCCGTCAGACCTCCAATACTAAACAACCCAGCACTCTTCATGCTCATCACATCATCTCCATCATATTCTATATTCGAGTCCTGTATTTCGTCGTGTTTTTGTAGTGCTTTGGTCGTTAGATTCGAAGTATTCCCAACATTCTGTCCAGTTATCACTCCTCTTCGCATCTTGGATCGATGTTTATTCGTCTTGGGATTAGACTCGCAACTATGTCCTTTCCTCCATTTCTGTCCCTTGGCTTTCCTCATACGAACCATGTTGACAGAGGTACGTTTTATTTTGATTTTTGAAGAGTTCTTAGAAGATTTTCTTGGGAGAAGAATTTTCACGTGGTGGCGGCCATGTTGTTGTTGCTCAATATGAAACAGCTGTACTTTTGGTCAGCAGTTAAATTGTTCCGGGGGAGGGGAGGGTGGTACAAAAGCGAGCGTACGCACATTTTAAAACAATCTATTTGCTAGACTTTTTTTGAATTCATTTTTAATGAGTAATTACAAAACATAATACCGGGGACCATTCTTACAACATTGAATGTTCGAAGCTTCGTTTGGTATCGCAAACCGTTCACGGATAGGCCGGAGATTTCGAATCAGGAAGCTCGGCCGAAGAGTGGCAGAAGCCTAGGGGAGAGGTTAAGTTAGTCGGTCTCTCGTGCCCCATAGATGATTGACCCCTTCAGTGGCGGATCCAGGATTTTTCAAAGGGGGGTTCCGTTTCTTAAACAGAGTACAATTCTCTTTTGTTTAGGCGATGTTTGACAAAAAATTGGCTCTAATCACCTAATTTCCTTTCTAGTAACGGACCAAGCTATAATAACACGACCCAACGCAAAACTACTAATGTTTATTTATTAAAATTTATATAAGACATATTTCCATTGCCTAAACGATCAAACCTTTAAGGACTTTAAGGGGGGTTCCGTGAAGCCCTTCGACCCCCGGATTCGCCACTGCCCTTGCTGTGATCAGCAATAGTCCAATAAATTGCCTGTGTTGCTGATGCCTAAATGCTCATGGTAAATCTTTTCCATGTGGGATACGTCTTTAAAAACATGCACTCGACGTATAACTATACTGAAACTTGGGTGAAAATAAAACTTGGTTTTATGTCTAATCTATGACCAAAAGGCAAAGAGCTTAGGGCCGGGAAAGGAAAGGAAAGATGGTACATTGACCCGTAATATAAGCTGAGAGACATAGAGCAAGTTTTACGAGCTGCTGAAAGTAAGATAGAAACGAGTTACTGCGTGCGGTTAGACGCAGCAGTAGTCCAATCTGATGCAGCAACTGATCATGCAGTAACCCGTCTAACTTGCTGCATGTCCCTCATGAGCCACCGTACGAAGCATAGGAGCCTTCACCAACTGACTCGTAGTCTCTTTTGACCGGTAGATCTTCAACGTAGGTTCAAATATTAAGTTAAAAATCATAAGTTACTACTTATATTCTATTATGCTGTATATGTAGTTTCTAAAACAAGATATTTACAATGAATCAAAGTCCGCAGTTCAACATTTATGTTCTATGACAACGTATTAGATATAATAAATGTCTAAATGTCTAAATGTCTCGGTCAGCGCAGCTGCACATGACATGCGCACTAATGCTATAAAGTAGTAACCGATTTGCGTCTCATAGCCCCAGCTTTGCGCATCCAACCGTCTTTCATTTTTATAAGTGAAGAAGTGCTTAGCGGACTACTGGCAGCCCGTGCTTTTGTCATGTTGTCTTGTTTATCGTTTTGTAGATATTTCTTCAGACACATGTAGACCATATCAGATACCTCTTTGTAGCCGTCGCATTCAGATACTGATATTTCATAGAAAGGGCAGTCAAGTTCCTGTGCTAAGGCACTCCCTTCAGTCTCATCTACCTTCCGTATGTGTTCCAAGTCACGCTTGTTTCCTATTAAGATCAATAGGCGTGCTTCTTGGTATTTGTGGTCTTTGATGTAACGCGCGATGCGCGCTACTTCGTCGAACGATGCGTGGTCGACGATTGAGTAAAGCAGGAGGAACATGTCGCCATTGGAGAGACAACGCTCGAGTTTGGACTGGTTGTTCTTGAAGAAAAAATCATAGAACAATAGCAAATTAAAACACAGTACATCAAATTAAAAATAATCAAGGGCGTTCTACAATAGTTGAGTCATGCACAGTAGCCACAACAAACTCAGCAAAAGGAGTATTATCAAGTTTAATATCATCACCGATTCTAATTGTTCCTGACCATCAATACCCTGAAACAAACCTCTAGGCTTATCAGAGCCAGTTAGACTTGAAAGATAGCTAGCTTTTCCTCCCCTCTCGTATTTATACAAACGGCCAGATAATTACGGATTACGCAACGTTTCAAGAGTATTCCGGTTTTCTGGGATTCAATGTCTTTGATTCGGATTCCATTCCACGATTTCAATCAGTTTTTTTTAAATTTCGGATCCCTTCGCGTGGAGAGACATGGAAAATAGATCAGTGTTCCAGGGAACATCCCAAAGATACTCACCTCACCCGCCGTATCCATTAAATCTAAATAGATAAATTCGTTTTCAATTTGAAGGTGATGACGATAGGTCGATTCTAGAGTCTTGTCGTACTCGTGAATATATCGCCTTGTCAGATATCTTACGATAAGAGCTGCAAAGACGAATAAGTACTGGCATGAAAATTATCATCGTTTGCATCATCATTATCCGTCATCATAATCATAATCATTATCATCATCATCTGTCAACATCCTCTTAATCATCTTCATCTTTATCATCGTCATCATCGCTATCATCTTTTTCGCCATCACAATCATCATGTGAATCCGTTCGTATTTCAACGCCATCACCATCCCACCATCCCTTAGCTTCAATAAGCCGCATATTTCTAACGCATTCAGTTTGCCCCAGACAATAAGTTCATATAGTTTGTCATAGAAGGATTAAATCGTCTCAAAACGCGACGGGCGCAAAACTGCTCATGTTCCTTGTATAACTCTTACGATAAATTCTACTCCGCGCGCTCGGCAGTGCCCAGAGTTGCATCAAAACCCCTGCGCACCTTAGCAGTCAGACATGGCGGGCGGGAACTTGCTACTACATATCCTCGCATATCTCTTAAAATATAGTTCTTTCTCTGCATGCACCAGTACCAAGACGGGACTCCCCAGACCTAACAGCATGAGTAAGCGCACTAATATAACTACCCACGCTGTCGCATACTTTACTAAATGTTAATTTCCTGTGACGTTTCAAAGTTGTGGGAAGAATGGTTTACCTGTCTTTCCAACACCGTCTCTTCCCATCACCATCACACGAACACTCTTTAGATTAGGTTGCTGACTGTTCTTGCGTCTTCTCATTGTTCAGTAATCCTGAAATACTCTTTTTTGTCCTTAAAATATTTGCTAAAAAAAGAGAAAATGTTGTTGTGAAATTACACCACATTTCATAAACGAGCTGGCAATTATGGATTAAATTGTTTTAACATACTTTAAACGGCTTTAAAAAAAGAGTAATTATTGGTCATTGGCCTTGCATCGAGCGCCTTCGCCTCGCGCTCCCGACGCACTTAAGTCTAAGATCCATCGCCCGTTGAACTTTTAAATATATAAATAGCTTTATTTATAGCAACACGAATCTAAGTGATCTAGAATATGCCTCTCGGCTACATATATAGGCATAGTAATTATTAAACTGAAAATAAGCCGGATGGGTTGGCCTTGGGTAGATTAAAACTACTTGGGCATTTGAGCTAAGACCGAATAGATGAAATACAAATTACACTGATGGTCGAGATATGGTTGTTAACAATATCAGTAACAGTGAAAGTGGCTTCCTTTACGACTGGCTAACGAAGGGATAACTGAACAGAAAGAAATCCTCTTTTGACACTTCGTAGCATAAACTTTAGCTTAGATTATCCGATTTGCATGTATTTAAAAGTGTAAGTAGGATGAGCTCGTTTTTGCACCGGACAATGCGCAAAGCCGTTTACTTGGGCGTAAAAGGTAGTCGAACGCTCAAATTCAGTACTTTCCGAATATCTAACCTTATAAGCTCCTCCTCTACTACTTAAAATCGCACTTTAAAATCTTAGCTTCTATGATGTGTGCAATAGCAACAGACAATGCTATAATCTGATGCTAAAACTTAAATACTTCACCTACAGTAGATACAGCGGACCCGCAATAAAGGAAACCATTTTGAAGAGGGAGAAAAATCGAAAAAAATCCTAAAACTGAACATCCAGAATATTCCGGCGCATTTCCCATTGCGCATGCCCGAAGTACTGACCTTGAACTTAATCTTCAGAGAAAAATGTCATTCAAAAATGTTTTCATTGGTTAATTTAAAATGGATTACACTACTGCAGGCTTGGCGGTGCTCAGTATCTTATTGTATAAGTCTCGAGTTTTAAACTTAGAATCGCAGCAGTATCTGAGTGGTGATCCAATCTGTCCTGTTTGCGCTAAACATATGCGTCCGGGTCAAGTACCCTATTAAACCTTCGGCTTCATCTTTAAGAGTTATTTTCGTAGCTTGCCCGATATCTCGAGATGGAAGCAATTAGCGAGGAAAATCTTAACCTTGAGCGGATAACCAATCGATTTGCTATCTTAATTATCTTATTGCGATAAGTTTACCATTCCTATTTACAAGGCAGTCATTTGAGAAGACTTTTTCCACCATCGATACAATCACTGTTATGTCAATGACCTTGAATTTTAGAATTCTATCTTTGCTGTTTCTCATTCGTCACTATAGGACAATGAACATCATATATGTCCCTCAAAAATATGCTAAGAATTGTAAATACTTGCAGTCTAACTATAAATTGCATAATATATAGTTACGTCAACAAAAACTATCTGTATTATATATAATTAACATTCTATCTGTATCGAATTGAACACTTGTATTTTTTGTTTGTAATCCAAACACGCTAAAACATATGTTCATTGAACTCGAGAAGGTTGTGTTGACTTAATCTGCTATCTCATGTCGGCAATAAATACTAGGAGAATTGGTTGATGATAATTCGGTTAAACTGCCAGTGGCTACAACAACATCTTAGGTTTAGTTTACCCCATGAGTTCCAAGTAAAACGAATTGAATAGAGAGATTTACGTTCACGGCAAACGTGCAATGTTAGTTGAGCAATGAAAAATTATTTTAAACTACTGGAAAGGACTTGCAAAAGAATCCAAGTAGTAGAAAAATAAAAGAATATTTGTGTGAAGTGAGAAGGTTTGCAAAAGGTAAAATAAACTGAATGCAGGAAAACGATGAAACGTGGTCATGTTTGCCGTTTGCGGAAAGAAAAACCGTCAAACTAAAACTCTCTCCGTATCTGAAAGACGGTTTTGATGCTGTCAGACGAGCTACGATAACTAGCGTTCTATCAACTTCGCAGAAGTATACTTTTGACGACTCGATAGCACATACCTTGTTTTTTGTATACTACTGTCAAAAATGCCTCCGCGTTCAAATTAAACTCTGTATTATTTCTGGATTTAAATCTGAGTCAAGTCATCGCCACAAGCATGTACTAAAACTGACACACTAGCGGAGTAATAACCCAGTTAGGAGGTATGAAAGCTAAGACCACTAAGGAATGCAGACTGGGTCTAAAAAAAGCAAATATCATTCCAATTGGGCTGTCTCATTGAAGGCAGATAGTACATGCAGTTATAGCCTTTCTGATGACACCCAGCACGCAGAGATGACGCATATAAATCATTGAGTATATAATTAGGTTGGAGTAATGACTAACGGCCGCTTAATTACTTTGTAAATATGGAGGGTGATTCAACTTTATAGAAATGTTACAAGGCTGAAGGGGACTGAAATGCAGCACGCTGCTAATATTGTTTTGCTTGTTTGTTTGTTTGCTTGCTTATTTGCTTGTTTGTTTGCTTGCTTGTTTGCTTGTTTGCATGTTTGCTTGTTTGCTTGTTTGTTTACTAGTATAATACTAATATGTTTTTCTAGCGTAGTATCAATCAAGACTTTTTATTTTTACCGTACCGGTGTGCTTAAAATAGATGTTGCCTTATTTGAAGACAATTTATAGTTAGTTCGCGATAAGATCAGATTTGCGTGAGATACTCCAAGCCACGTCAAGCTGAGACAGCAATGAACTCGACCACAACGGAATCTTCTGAACCACACTTCTAGATCCACATTTTCGTTCTCACGGCTAAGAAAAAAATCAAAATTTAACGCCCAAAAGCTACTGAAACACCTATAAATAATTGCTAAACCAAGGCTGAATACAGTGAATATTTGTTGTTTTTTTTCCATTTCAAGTTGATTGTCAAGCAAGAATGATGACATGGCCCTTGATGTTGCTGGACAATCCACTTCACTTCACAAGACAATTCCCCGCCTGATAATTCGAAATTTAATAGCAATTAAGATATTATGGGATGATAAACTCAATAGTTATTTTCTACGGTTCGAGATAAAAATACCTCTCTGCATAAGAGCAATAATGAGAAGACTTTTCTGGATGCTTTATGACCAGTGATACCGTCAAGTTTTTCGTTGCCTGGCAATATCGTTTTGGAAAAAAATGCATTTTTCTCCCCTTTTTATTGCGAACAAAGCTCGAATTTTCTATTTAAAAAAACTAGAAATTATTATCTTTTGCTCTGACAGTAGACATATATCACAAATTAGTACAAAGTTTTGTAGGTCTGTCTATTGAGAGTCTACTGAACTTACTAATTTGTGCAATTTCTTACAAAGTTTTTCATGGATATTTGATATGCACTTTATACTAGTCGTAAACGATTGTGCGCGATTGCGCGGAACAATTTTCTCTGTAAGTTGTCTTGCTATAGATTGCTGCAACTTGTCTCGCAACATTTTTCAAATTGCGCTGCAGGTTACAAGCTGCAATGCTCCATGCAACTTGTGTCGCAATGCCGTTGCGAGACAAGTTGCAGAGAAAATTGCTCTGTGTAATAGCGCCTTTCGTTGAACCGTTAGTAATCGAGGAAGAATGAAAACGATGGAGAATCGTTTGTTATGTTTTCTACGAAAATCCATCGTTTTATTCTACAGTATACAGAGTTAAGCCGTTGCATTCAAGTTGAAGATAAGCTTCTGTGATGTTAGATGGCCGTAATGCGTCCCATCTGGATATACTGCACAAGCAGACTGGCCTGAGGCGAGTTTGTGACTAGTAGAATAAGGTGCTTGTCTTTCACCGTTGGAATGGACCCTTCTGAAAATTATCTTTGATGAAAGGCTCACATGCACTACTGAAATACAAAAGAAACGACACAAATTCCATCCAGATAAGGTGGCGTTTCTTCATCTTTGTGTTTTCACGATAATTTTGAGAACGATACATTGAAAATTAAACAAAGATGTAGAAAAAATAAGTTACCCCAAGAGAATCATATTCTCTCGGTTCCCCTAATAAACCTCATTTGAATCCTTCCTTATTTCCATTCTTGAATCATCGTTTTACCATAGCCTCTCCCTTGTTTCGAATGAATGAACACTAGTTTTTCTCTGGGTTCTCCTGTTTTACTCCCTCCGCAAAACCTAAGCTAATTCTTTGATTCCAATTCGATCTGTAAGTTAACTGCAGTGCTCTGACTGACTTTGTTCAGCTCAAAGGTCGTTTAATTGTATCAAGGTTTTAAAAGCAGCAATTTGCCTCAAGCGGGTATTAAACACAAACAACATTCTTTCGTTGCATCATGGCTTTCGACAAGATCAGCTCAGTAATTACTGATGAGAGATGCTTTCAAACACGACAGACGAAGGAATCTCAGCGATAGAAAGCTCTAGAAAGCTTAAGTGTTTTTCTGATAAGGATTTTTCCAATTAAATGATTGTTAAATTGTTTATCCAATCGCTCCAATACGTTCACTTTTCGTGTCATTCTCAATAACGGAGCCTTTTTAGTTCTCTTATCATTGAAATCACAGCCATAAAGGACATAAAACTCTAAATAAACAGAGAGAATATAGAGATTTTGCAGTGTATCAGCAGTGTATCTATAAAGTCCAAGGAATTGGTCATTATTTATCGAATTATTGAATTTGGGGGAGAGGGGGTGGGGGAGAGGGGGGAGGGGGGGGCGGACTATTTCTGTTGCAGCATCACTGATCTTCGTTAAATTATCCGTAATTGAATTTTAGATTTTAAAATGTAAACTGTTGTTCAGAGGGAAGTTATTTTCACTCATACTTATAGTATCGTTTTGCCGGAGTCTTTAGTATAGAAGAAAATGTTTTTTCTTCAAAATTTGACGATTTTAATACGAAATGTAACAACACCATCAGTTACACGAACGAGAGCAATAAATGAAAGACTGGTCGTTAGACAATCAATGGTTACTATGATTAGACGTCTTCTTCGTCTTCTTCATCAATACCATCGAGTTGCTTGTCATTTTTCTCTGGTTTGGCACTCTTTTTGGCTGAAAAAGAATTCAAAATGAACATCATGAAATATCACTGGATCCATTCTTGCCACAAGCTCAAAAAACGAAAGAACGTTTATTGCTTTCCTCAAGGTATTTTCAAATCGAAGAGAATTGTATTTTTGAAATATTTCTTTTTTATCATAAATAAAGATGTCACTGAGAAATAAACTAAGATGTTATTTTTTCAATTTCAAAGTGAAATCACATTGATTCTTTTTTTCCCGCCATTTTTTATCGTCACCTTTTTTCAAACGCGCGTGCCCACCGGTACCTATTTCCTGCTTATTTTGCTAACTTTTTCGTGCATGTACATTACTATGATACAGTTTGACATACCATCTTGTGTCTTTTTGACCATCTTTTCGTCATTCTTTTTCGTTTTAACAACAGTCTTGGTTTCTTTAACTTCCTTCTTGTTTGAGGTGTCTTCCTTTTTCACTGGAGTAGCTTTCTTGTTGTTTTCGACCTTTGTCTTAGCTGGTTCGTCTTTCTTATTCTCCTCTTTTTTCGTGCTGGGTTTGTCTTCTTTTGCCTTTTCTTTATCGACGTCTTCTTCCTCTTCATTTGCTTCTACTGCAGGCTTATCTTCTTGTTTAACGACTTTTGCTTTATTGTCTTCTTGCACATTATCCTCATTCTTGTCATCTTCATTCTTTTCTGTTTCATTGCTCACATCATCATCATCTTTGTCATCATCGTCATCATCTTGAGATGACTCATCCTCGGATTTTTTCTCCTCTTCTGGTTCATCGTCGTCCTTATCCTCTTCCCTGTCCGCAATAGGCATAGCCTTGACGGGAAGATGTCCTTTGTTAACATGTGGAAGTACTCCCCGGTATGTACCGGGTACGCAATTACAGGGAGGAAGACAAGGATCGGGGCATCCCGTATAAGAAGATACAGGTGCGGAAGAGTAAGTAGATACAGGGGGAGATGCAGGTGCGCTGTAAGAGACAGCAGGCTGAGGGTAGTAAGGCATTGCGCCGTATGCCGGGTAGCCGTACATGGCGTAGAAAGCTCCGTACGGATTATTCCTTATAGCGGCATCTCGGTAAGCCAGGTGCCACCCGATGCTACGGTCCTGGTACGGAGTCTTGACTGGTGGTGGTTTGGGGGCTGGTTTTGGGGCGCTGGCTCGTTTAGCTGCACAGTTCATTTTCTTGCTTTCGACTTCTGGGTCACCTTTGAAATCCTTCTCTGAACCTGCACGGAAAAATTAAAAAAATAAAATAAAATAAAATAACTTAGTTGAATTCCAAACCATACTAATCCTCATTGAATCATGCAATCCTGAAACATTCAAATCTTGTCAGATATGTCTAAATATAGATATGTCTAATCAGTTATAGATAGCTCAATTAATTTTAGCAGATTTCGCATTCCATTATTTCAGTTAAATTACGGAATTCCAGGAAAAAACGTTGTGCTGATTCGCACAAGAGCCTTTATTTCCTACTGCGCATGCTCGACGAAATAAATTTCGTTGAACATGCGCAGTAAAAAATAAAGGATCTCGGTACGAGATTATGATTCGTCATGACCACAAAGAAGTACTTGCGGTGCAGGTGCGCCGTTCCGTGGCGTGACCTGATAAGGGTTAGCCTATCCTGCATACCAAGATCGACTATAGCGATATCACACCCGCGTGAACGTCTTTTATGGCAGGTTCTAGGATTCCCTATAACCATACGGGTACGTGCCGCCAAACAGGGTATGGTTTTCAGCGATTCTACTCTGGAACAGGGTATATGAAATCACGCTCTCTCCTCTCTGGAACAGGGAATCTATTTTCGCAATACCGGAACAGGTTGTGATTTTCAGCGATCTTGCTCTGGAACAGGGTATGAATTTCAGCAATTTTACTCTGGAACAGGATCAGGTTTCAGTGGGCTCAGCGGCACATCCCTACCCTAAACTGTCAAGAGTACCCCCCCCCCCCCCTATCATGTGTCAGGCTTTACTATATAACCGATCTTACCTGGAATCATCATGCCGTTAGAATACACGCACCAACACTTGAACCTCGAGTACGGCTCACACTGGTACTCTCTGAACGAGCCATCAGGATTACATTCAGGCTTGGTCCAGGATGGCTCGCTCATGCGTCGCCTTATTTGACACTCAGTCTCTTGTGCTTGCATAGGCATCCCATAATATGATGAATATGGAGATGAATAAGTGGTTCCATACTGCACGCCGTACTGTCTTCTTTCTCGTACGAGGGGAACGGCTACAAATGAAAGAAATGAAAGAAAATGTCTTTGAAAATATATTCGAAATGTTCTGGTAAGTGTACGTAATGACATTAAGATTGAATGGTTATGGAAATATTAGAAATTAGGCGAATGAATCAGCGCAATCAGAATATTTTGGTCTTGTAGTGAGAATATGAAATTTTGAGAAAGCAAATACAGCTGATGCCAATTGATTCAAAGTTGATGTCATGCCATTCCTACGTAATGCGGACTGTTGTCAGTTTTGGCATGGCTGTGTTTGGCTCAAACCATTACGAGCTTACGAAGTATTTAAAAAACTTACCCAAAAACTTTGGTAAAAGACTTACCCAAAGTTCCACATATGAATGCTGATAGTATCAGCAAAGTGACTCCCATTTTGGGTTGTATACTGAAAGAAAAAAATGAATTTTTTTCTGCTGAAATTTTATGTGTATTGACTTCTCTTGAATTAAGCTGGGTGTGAAAGCATCAAAACTGTGCGACGTAGGGTTTACACAGCAGTAAACGAAGTACAAATGAAGAAGGAAAGAATACCTTAGTTAGATTATATATTTTGTTGCTATAAAAAAGGAAAAGAGAATCGTGAATTTGTCCAAGCTGTTGTCAATGTTTTTCAAATAAAATATGGCTTGCAAAAAAGAAGAGAAAGAAAAAGAGAAAAATCAAGAATAAAACTTAATGGTAATAAAACTTAATGGTAAAAAAGATTAGAAGTTAAAACACAGCATCTTATGAATTGTTGATTCAAGTTATATCAAATCTCCGAACTAAGAAAAAACACAAATTTCTTTCCTATTTCAATTTCCTACGAACTTAGCATTAATTCTTGGTTTCATTCAAATATATTAAAAGGAAAAGATAAAATAGCAACTCACCAACTGTCCCCTGTACACTTGTTGTTCGCTCACCGCTAAACCCAAAGCTCTAAAGGAATTTTTCCGATATTAGGTAGTTTGTTTTTATCAAGCACCTGCAAGAAAACACACCTACCTTGCAGGACTTGGATAATTGTTTGAATTTGTTTTGATCGGTAGCTTTGTATAAATTAACTCACATATTATTTGCCCATTACATTTTTGCACACACGCCGCCTCTAAACCTAGTTCTTTTTTATCAGTTCAAAATTAGTTCCAAAATAATACATATAAACAAATTATTTTAGATTTCCAAGCTCTTTGGTATAAAGTTTTGTTGTGTTTTAGTTGCCTTGTTTCATTATTTTGTAGTTCTTTTAACAGGTGTGGAAGTTTTCCACCGGTAAGAGTTCGTAGTGACTTACAAACAAACGACATACGTCTAAGGATCAGTGACCCTAAAATGATACTCTGGCTGACCTTATGGTCTGCAGGTCTGTAAAACGCTGTAAATAGTTTTCGCGATAGCATCTTTGAGGCTTTCCCGTTTAGACATGATATTAAATGTAAGATCATGAATAAAACGCGTAGAATCGATGAAAACATGACGTTTAGGCTGTAACTCTTACATAGCCTTCGTCAGGATGATAGTTTGCGAGTACTCATACCCTTGACATTTTTTTTAACGGCCCTTTTCGTTAGGTAATTGACCTTTCGACATTCGTTTGCTTGCCTTTTGACCCAAGTAACATGTTTACCTAGCTATAAAGTGGGACTTAATCTTATAGTACGTCTTTCTGGTTTATAGACGCAATTCTTTATCACTGTAAAATTCACATTTTACTTTTTTACCCTCTGTGTTTTGTTTAAATTTGAAAATAATCTGAATCGGAAACCCAATGCGCTCAATTCCAATTCCAAAGCCAATTCACTTTAAATACATCTTAGGTAAAAATAAACAAAACATATAAATCCTTGAAGAAAAATATTAATGATTATAAAAAGCTTTATTATTTCTGATACGACGGTGGTGTAATATTTGAAATTTAATTTAATTTTTTTTAAATTTTCAATTGAAATTTTATCGCTGAATTGATACATTAAAAACTTTTGTGAAGTACTTCATACCCTCTTGCTAATACCAACTCATTCCAAATATGAATTAAAATAGCGTTAATACAGTACATTCCAAATTCTGTCCCCCTCTCTCTGAAATTATTGATATAGATTAATTCTATTCTACAATCTTTTATGTGTAAAAATTAAAGTAAATGTAAAAATTGTGTATTTTTGGTACATTGAATAGCTATTTCGAAGCTTTTGGCTCCTTTTGATTCTATGATTCGTTAAAAAAAGTTCAAAATGGTGTAGTGAGAAAGTGAAAGCAAATGTATAAAAAATATTTCATGACATTAAGAGTCGAGTCTGTCATAAGGTTAGTCAACAACAGCTGAGGTACAAGCAGTGTTGAGACCACAACAGCCACCTCCACGGTAGATAAGATAATAACCCTAGGGAAAGAAGAATAAGACGAGGACTTCATAAACTGGCGAGTAAATGTCGCAGCTTTATCATCATTGACATCATGAATCAATCATCATTATAATCACCGTTATCAATCATTTAATATTATCAGAAGATATAACTAGCTAAAAACTAGTGTGAGCTGCGTCGGTGTTTCTAATGAAACAGTAATGATGAAAAGGTAAATTATACACCGTGTAAAGATGAAAAAACTTACTGACGTTTCGGACGCTAGTCCTTTGTCTTTTACTCCGACGAAGGACTAGCGTCCGAAACGTCAGTAAGTTTTTCCATCATTTTCACGGTGTATAATTTACCTTTTCATCATTACTATTTAATATTATCAATCAGTCATCATTTTATACTATCATCATCATCAATCATCTATCAGTCATTATCACTATTTTCTATCAGTCATTATCATCATTATCTATCAGTCATCATCATTATCAATCATTTAACATCAATCAGTCATCATTTTATACTATCATCATCATCAATCATTATCTATCAGTCATCATCATTATCATCAATATCAATCATTTAACATCAATCAGTCATCATTTTATACTATCATCATCATCAATCATTATCTATCAGTCATCATCATTATCATCAATATCAATCATTTAACATCAATCAGTCATCATTTTATACTATCATCATCAAACATTCGTCATCATCATTCATCCATCATTGTCTATCAGTCATTATCATCATTTTCTATCTTGAAATCACTTTTTCAAGTCTTTCTTTACAGCGTTCGCTTAATAGATCGCTCATTCACTGTGATGATCAATACATCTATCATTATCTATCAGTCATCATCATTATTATTATCATTATTATATTCATCATTATCTATCAGTCATCATCATTATTATTATCATTTTTATATTCATCATTATCGATCTGCCATCATCATCAATCAAGAAAAAAAGGTAACATAATTCATTAATTATATTACAAGCATTACTACTAGAGTCACACAGACATGGCAGTGATGACGATGGTATGAACAATGAAAGCTAATGAGATATTATTAATTTTGTGAAATAAATGTCCATATTGATGTAACATGCTAACAAAGATCAGGAATATTACTAATAAACATATCACGTGTCACATTCCCCTGATAATATCTTGGATTATGAGAGGGTAAAATTCAGTTACCTTTTCACCCCAGCTTGCTCCCCAGCTGTTCTTGATAATCCAATATGGGGTTTTGCCGAAAAGGCCATGCTCTGTGAAGCAGATTATAAAACAATTAGAACTCTTGAGACACAAGACACTCGGCATGAGACAGGGAGTATATTCACACTTAGCAAAACACCATTACTGGGATGTACAATACAATGGTATACTCAAACATGGCTTAAAAGACACACAGTCATAACAGAGGCTGTATAGCCATAGGTCCAGTGTACATAAAGAGCTTGACCAAGTTATTTTCTTTGTGCCTACTTACTGACTCCATATCCTACGATCAATACACCATGGTCCAGGCTGCTAGGACTACAGAAGATCTTCCAAGGATGGGCAACTCCTCCAAGGTAAAACTGAAAGAAAATAGTAAAAAAACATTGGACATTAGAATGCATTTTGGAAACAATCTCTTGGCTGATTTACCTTGGGGATGAAACAAAACCAACCCTGAAACATTACGGCCTCTGGGCTGGTCAATGTCAGGCATCTTTGGTTTTGTGGAGAGAGGAAAACAGGAGATTTAACTTAGACAAATACTTTCAAATCAAAGGATAGGATAGCAGTGTTCTTACCAGGCCGCGCCATTGCGGTATTCACACATAAAAATCTGAAATGGCGCACAAATGTCAACTCTGTGCTGCCCAAAGGGCGCATGAATTATCCAAAGAATACTTCCTGATAGTTTTACGAGAACTATAGTACTTTTGAAATAATAAAAGTTGCATTATATTGTCGATAAACAAGGTGAAATTCCACATGAAATGACACAAATCGAACATAGCCACAATCTTGTATTCACTCAGCAAGAGGCCTGGGACTAGTCTGTGTTAACTGACCTTGTTTATTGAAGGCTCAAGTATGGCTGCCCAGCAAAATTTAATTGTGTTGTCATTACTAATAAAACTGTCTTACATTGTTGTAGATTTGCAACAGAGTTACTGGCTAAAAACATTATTATTCCTTGTTTTAAGATTTTGGAAATGGCCCATCCAGTTTTCTTAATGGCCACTAAATTTTGGATTGGTGAGCCCTTTGACCCCCTGAAAGAAATTCCTGGTAAGAACACTGGGATAGACCTGACCAACTCTACTCACATCTATGCCACATCTACAGGACCACGATTTACAAAGCCTGGATAGCGCCATCCAGCAGATTAATCCTTATCCAGTGGATAAGTCCATGCTGTTTTCCAATAAATTCATCCACTAGATAAGATTATCTGTCAGATAGAGCTGTCCAGGCTTCATAAAACTATATTGTATGGGCTGCTACATGAACAACACATACCTGCATCATGTTAGCATTGATTCCAATGGAGATTGGACCATTCTTGGCTAACCAGGCAGCCATTTCTTAGGAAAAAAGAAATAAAAGATTGAATAAATCAATGCTATTATCCAATAAATAAATAAGATTTATCTGTCAGATAGCACTATCCACCCTTTGTACAACTGGGCCCAGAAGGTTAGAGATAATCGGACCCCACTGTATTTTGCTAGTTAGGATATCAAGGTTTAAGGTTTACCATTTTCATCTTTGGAGATTGCGACAGAGTCATTAATAGTGACTTTTACTCCAGACTTGTCAAACTTGCACTTGCTGTCTCTACCACTGTATGGGTACTCCTTTTCTGTCTCAAGGCCACCTGGGAAACAATGGGTCGGAATGCATAAATATATATATATTTATATATAAGATTGTTTCAAGAAAACAGATGACGCTGCACATGAGTATACTTTAAAGATCAAGGAAGCTCTGCACTCTTTATTGGTTGAAGCTTTCACTTAACCAACAAGTTAAATATATCAATCTTAATATTATACAATAGTCCTTTTATTTTCTTTGTTTTTGTTTTTGTTTTTTTCATTTCTTTCAACTCTCTTTGCACTTTTGAAGATAGAAAACGTTTTTGCCGAAACATGTTAAGTAGTAAAACCCTAAGTTTATGAAGCATCTTCTGTTATTTTCGTATCTTATATATTACATAAGTATTATGAATTAATAAATGGAATAAATGCAATGTGAGAAGACAGATGGATGGATTCATGGAATGAGATGGAATGGCAAGTGAATTGAATGAATGGATGGAAGTTTGGGATAAATGCATTGTGAGAAGACAGATGGATGGATTCATGGAATGAGATGGAATGGCAAGTGAATTGAATGAATGGATGGAAGTTTGGGATAAATGCATTGTGAGAAGACAGATGGATGGATTCATGGAATGAGATGGAATGGCAAGTGAATTGAATGAATAGATGGAAGTTTGAGATAAATGCATCGTGAGAAGACAGACATGGATGGTAAGTGAATAAGATGGAATGGCAAATGAATTGAATAAATGGATGGATAATGTATGTATGAATTTACCAAGTTTTTCAATCTGCTTGTATGCATTAGCAGGCAGCCCTCCATTACATCCCTGGTCCACCTTGTCACAGTCTACCAATTCTAAACAGAGAAGAACCAAAATAAACAATGAAAACATGCATTAATTGATATGCATGTGTAAATATGCATCTGTGTTCCTTTAAAGGAAGAGCCCCAAAATGCACCACAAATCAAACTCGACTAACACTAACCTTGTTCACTGAGGGATAACAGCTCTCCTTTCTTTATTGCCCACTGTCCCTCGACATTGCCGGTGGTAGAAAATGCCCAGCAAGATCCACAAACACCCTGAAATACAAAAACAAACATTCTTCAAGTCAACCTTTCCAATATACTAAGCCATTATTATGCTAAGCCATCTTATTCTCAAGAGAATAACAAGTGGTCTGAAATGGGAAAACATTACGCCCAAGGTACATGTATCAACTATAGAGGTCCATCATACAAGCCTACAAACCTGATTTTTAACAGGAGTAACAGCACCTAACACAAAAAAATAAAAGAGGAAATGTGATTTGGCTGCTGATAATGAAGAAATTTCCATTTAGGACAGACAAATCCTTAGCCAAGCTTTCGAATTATTATCACACGTATATAAAAACTCAGGTAATGGAAAATATTAATTATCGTTAATTATCATAATAAACGAGAATATTTTTCATGGCTTCAAACCTTTTGTTCTCCAGTCAAAGTTATCTGGGATATCACCCTGAGGAATGTCTGCTTGTTTCATGTCATACAGTGGCTTGCCCCAACCAGGCATCATGTATGACTTCTGGAATTCCTCAGCTGTAAATAACAGCAAAAGTGAAAAAAAATATTCAGACAACCGCTTCATTTTAAAGAAAACAAACCAAGCGACTAAATCATTTCTAAACAAAGAAAGTCCCATTCAGTCAAATAAATTAACCTGAAGCGGCGTTTAACTGATGTTCGGTGTTGAGTAAATCATTGATGTCATTGGCACTCAAAGATAGATAAAAACTAATAATGTCTGCTGGAGTTTCAAGGAGGAAGTTAATAGTTATTATTTAACCCTTAATGAATCTTAGTCAACTACAATGCACTGCGCACCGGAAACAATGCAATGCTATGCAATGTGCCATTATGTCTGACAGGCAAATTGGCAGTTTTGTAGGTAAAGTTATTGGGAATCCAGTTGCATCAGTCTCTTTATTCCTGCTTGATTTGTTACGACCATCATGGTGTAATGATACATAGTCACAAAGTTTTAGCCAAATTTATCGATAGTAGTCAAGTAAATGGCAGGAGGTCTGAAGTCAAAAAGAAAACAGTGCATAAAGTATATTTTCATACCAGTGAGGTCACTGAATTGAGTCACACCATACTCAGCTGTCCCCGAATCCATTTCTTTCATCTTCTTGGCCCGCACCAAGTTTTGTTGGAAAATCTTGAACCGACGCAGGTATTCTGTTGATTTTTAAACATATCAGGCTCAGTATTAGTCTCCTACTGTATGCAACCACTATTAGTGTCGTCATGCAAAGCGTTGTGTGATGAAACTAATAGAGGCTGTGTAGGAGACTAGCTCAGTATAGTACAAGCAATACAAACTAAGGTCTTATACTTCCCCTTGAGTACTGTATATAGTACTGCATAGGGTGAATTAAGGGTGGCTGTGTAGGAGACTAGCTCAGTATAGTACAAGCAATACAAACTAAGGTCTTATACTTCCCCTTGAGTACTGTATATAGTACTGCATAGGGTGAATTAAGGGTGGCATAGCAGTGGCAGTACACTTGCCTCTCACCTTGGGTGTCTCAAGTTTGATTTCCAGACTCGGCATAACATGTGAGTAAAGTTCGTTAAGCCTCTCTGGGTTCAAAGGGTTTCACTAGTTTTAATTTTATCTGTGAGTTAGCCATGCCCTTGCTTTGAATAAGCCTGAAGCGAGATTACGTTTTACCCCCGTCTCTAGACCATAATCCTTTTCACACTGCTTTTGTTCTTTAATCATGAGTATTGTTCTTGTATTCTCTAAGGAGTCAAAAATTTTAATATGAAAGAATTTTAAAAACTATTATGGTCTAGAGACAGGGGTAAAACTCGCTTCAGGCTTATCGCCTGGAGGTTGTTTCATGGTTTGATCAAATTTGTCAAGTTTTTTTACATAGTAATTCTAGCATTTTTCACTTGCCTATCTTGTCATGTGCATAGTTTTTCTCATACTTCTCAATGAAATCATCAAACATTTGTAGCTGAATTTTTTCTTCATCATCCACAGGCTAACCAAAAAATACATCACAGTAATTAGATTTTGAAAATAAATGGCAAGTGAAAGCTGGAAAGGATGGGATCTCTCGAGTAGAGTGCAAATAATATACCCATGAAATAGTTAGGATTAAATAGGAGATAGTTAGCGCTTAATTAGACAACACATACGAATTCAGTGAGGCATGACAAGGGCACAGGTGTTTACTAGAGTAACAACTTATTATGCAAATGAACATTTTTTCTGACAAGTTTATTGAATTGAGCTAAGAATCAAGACACAAGATGCACATTTAATTCTGCAGTAAATCATAACACAAAGAGACTCAGTACGCAAATGAACATGTTTTCAACCATTTTTATTCGTTTTATCGCCAATGGCGCTAAAGATCAAGACAATACGCATTTATAAACCAAAACAAATCAAGACTCAAAGAACTAAAGACCCAGCACGCAAATGAACATGTTTTTACCATTTTTATCTTTATATTTTTTATGATTAAAATTTGTAGCACATCAAAATCGGTATTGATTAGATAATTTAAAAAGCCACTCCCTTTTGCCCCGCCCCCTCCCCCCTTGCTATGCCAATGGGAAATAAAATGAAGAGAGATCCTTCAAGAGTTCATCCAAAATGACGCACCTCTAGTTTGACTTTGTTTGCATGTATCATGTTGACGTTTTCATCGTGGTTGTCGTTAGAAATTTCTGCAGGAGGTGTGCAGGATAACTCTTTTTCTTTGAGACCCACACATTCAAAGTTGAGGAGATCTTCAGGGCTCTTCTTCTGCCATGGTACAATAAGTACTTCAAACTTACATTGCGTCTAAACCAAAAACAATTTAAAAAGAAAGATTTGTTAGAACTAGAAAGTTGAGACTTCAAGCATGCATGCATGATCCACTAATCTGACACCAATAACAGTCTTTCCATTTGAGTACAAACCAAGTTGTCACCACAAAACGTGGATGATAAGGTGCATGCTTAAAATAAAAATATGATCTCTAGCTAAATTCTGGCCTACAACATGCATGTGCATAACATAATTAAGTCATAAGGAATTCAAAGGAGCTCTGTTTTTGCTCAATAAGTATTAAATGAGGTCAAAAATATGATGGCCACCCCCCTTAACTTACCATACAGGAAATGAAAAACGACCCAACCCTAACGTACAGTTTTATAGAGAGCCAACCCTTTTTAAAAAGTTCAAAATTGTGGGCCCGACCCCGTTTTTACCCCCCCCCCCCCCAGCCTTACTTTATGACCTGTCCCTAACTGCTCACAAATAAGCCAACTCCTATATTTGCACATGAGGTACATGATGACAACACTTTGCGCATGCTCAAACGGAAATATTGCCAAGTTTGGACAGAGGTTCCATTTATAACTATTGAGAACAACAAAAATAAGAGCCAAAATACCCTCCTCGCCTCCTGAAAATATAGTGAGGCTGTTGTGGAGATCTGCCTCTCTGTACATATATCTCTGTTATATTTCTAAAAATAATTCTGACAAAATTTGTGCAGAATTTTTAATCTTATACATTTTTACAACGCCCTTTGTCAAACAATTTATCTGAAAAAATGCAACAACGTCTTGCCAGCCTATTCTTAGGACGTAACTATATGTTACTTGAGAAAGGATTAAGCGAATGAATTATCTTACATCAAGATGGTCGACAGGACATTCTTGTAGCGTGGCTGATTTGTGTTTTTCCTCATTTCGACATGACCGTGATGTCCCCATCACCGTTACGATGCAGAATTTTTCTCCAGCAACAATCTAGAAGAAAGGAAACGGTTTAGTAACTTCGAAAATGAAAGAAAAAAGCAAAAAGACGTGGAAAATGTGAGACGAGGCTTCGTGATTTACGTGCCATGACACGAGAAATGTCAACAATTTTTTTGTCTAAAATTGATTGTTCCTTAGCAAAAAGGTTTAAGATGTTTACGTATCATTTATACATAAATGACTGAAAAAATAATAGTTTTTTTACTTTAAACAGGCGTTTAAAAATCCTCTAAAAACTTTCTTTCGAGTGGAAAATATTTTACTGTAGCTCACCTGTTTTGTAGCGTCTTTAACTTGAGTCGCCATTTGACGATAAAGATTGTTTGAACGCATATTATACAGATCTACTGCATAGCTTAACGCCTTGAGTAGCTCAGGATCCTTAGGGTCTACTTTTTCTATCCCTCCAAGGAGAGAAGAAGAAGCAAAACTCGAAGCAACGTAGCTCAATATAAACAACAAAAACAACTGCGCCATATTTGTTCGCTGAACTGAGAGAACTACTCTCACGTGACTTGTTACCAGTCGACACAGGGAACCCAATTTAGATAAAAGTAAAAATTAATCTTAAATTATTGCATATTGGGCCAATAAAGTGTCTTCTACAACACCAACAAATGCAGCAGTATTTCTCCGTCATGAGTGAACAGGAGATCATTGAATGATATTTATTATACAGTTTACCGCCACCCGGTTAGCTTAGTTGGTAAGAGCGTCGGTCTGTTGTGCGGGAGGTCGTCGTTCAAGCCTTGACAGGAGCATAGTTAATAGAGGGGAATGGTTATGAAACCTAATGTTATATGTCTTTGTTCACTTTTTTCAAGCGTGACCGTGCACAATCCTTTGTTTTACCATTGTCTTACGATTGTTGGCAATGGCTGAGTGAACAGACAAAAATCTTTTTGGCTGCTAGTTCAAGATACTTAAAGATTTATAAGAGATATTTGAATATTCCTTACAATAATCCCATAGACAAAGTTTATGTTTACTTATTTTGCAATTTTGGACGAGCATAAATCAAACATTGTGCACGGTCAAGACCGGTTCAACATCAAAAGCGAACAAAGACCTGATAACAATAGGTTTCCTAACCATTCCCCTCTATTAACTTTGAAATAACTGAGGAGAAGGTGCTGCCTTTGTAATAATATCTGCAAATGGTTAGATCTTCAAGTCTTCGCGGATAAGGACTTTAAACCGTAGGTCCTGTCTCCCAACCCTTCATAACCTACAGTAAATAAAAGAACCTGTTGGATTATTCGTGAAAGAGTAGGGGATTGTCTCCTGGTTCAACAGCCTCAATTTGGAGGCATAACACTAATGTAACAACAAATCACTCATGATTGTAAGCTGCACGGCTACTAATAGCGCCTTAATATGCAGCCCGTAAAGTTCTCCACTGGTCATTAATGTAAAGCGCATCGAGACCATGTGAAATGCGCTATAGAAGCACTCCATTATTATATATAGTTAGGATTGTACGCGCGCGCTAATTGGTCAAAAAACTGTGCTTCTCTGCTTTATAAGTAATGAACGGGGCACAGTGCTAACGCCATCCTCGCGCGCTAATTGCTGCTAGATCCTATACGACCGTCTTTCTTTTTGCGTAAACAAATCCAATACCGAAAAACATTAGCAGCTATATAATAAAACGAATAAAACAGCTTTTCCGTTCTCCATTCAGTAATGAGACACTTAGGAAGCGTCGTAAGTATGCACTCAAGAAGCCGTGTGAGAAGCACTCGCCTACGGCTCTATCTTCTCCTTACACTGCTTTTGTACTTGCGCCACTTCCTGCGTGGTTTATTACTAACGGAGCACGGACAAATGCTGTTTCATTTGTTAAATATTGCTGCATTTTTGCTTGATCTTTCCAATCGCAGCTTGTGCTAAGGCGGACTGACGGAAAGACGGAAAATTTAAAATACAATTTACAATAACCTTTATATTGGATAGGAATGACGCAACTGAAAGTGCGGGCGCGTGCTGTGTGCTCTCATAATGCACGCACTCCCAGCCAATCAAAACGCGATATTTATAACAGTTATTTTATAAACCCAGATCATGAACGGTATGAACGGACTGAGTCAGCATTTTCACATTCAACCAATCACATAACAAGATGCAAACAAATTCGAATACAGTCCTTTGACTGAACGTTGTCGTTTGATCGGCTTCATCCCCACGCGCCTTGACCGAAAAGGATCATGGAGATAATAAATGCACAGTTACTAGCTGCTGCACATGTTATCTAATATAACACGCTTTGAGCAAGTTGTACTGGACTGGAAATTCTCGACTTTCACATCCTCATAATCCATTGCGTCTTCGGTAGGTAACCAGAGGGTAAAACCCCACTTATTTTGCTAAAGGCTGATCAGACAATGTTGAAAATACCTTGTTTGGTATCCAAAGATAAAATGAAAAAATAAAAACAGAAAAAGATAGAAGCTTGAAGACGTTTACGGTAAATTTTTTCGTAAGTCAATACATTTTCTGTAAGACCAAGGCTCTTCATGATCTGTACACGCAAAAATAACTTAGAATAAACTGATAATCAGTATCGTACAGACAAAAGCAGGCATAGTATAAATTCAATTAAGAAACCTTTCAATTTGAGACAGTTTTTTGATTGGTTGCCCCCCAAAAAACGCAAGGTATTATGGGGATGTTAAAGTCGAGAATACTACATTTTTGGTTCTTATCCCCATATTAACCTATTTCGAAGCTACTATCTGTAGCCGGCGATAACTCGTCTGAACAGCGCTCAAGCATATAGTCTTTTAGCGCCTGCACATTGTCGATATTTGGGACATCCTTGATGGAATATGATGTGAAACAGCTCTTGTTTTCTTTGCGTAAAACGCGAAGGCAAATGTGCATTTTTCTCTCCATTGTGCGATTGTCACCGACTGATAGAGAACAATTTTAATTTTAAACATTATTCATATTTATTTACCCGTTATCCTTTTCGGTCTAGGCACGAATGGATGATCCAATCAACGACAACGTTTAGTCAAAGGACTGTATAACATGGTGCGGAAGGCGCAAATAGACGAAAGACACCACAAGCTTGGAAGAAACTTTCGGACGATAAGAAATTTTCTGATCATGACCAGAACTATGTGCCAGAACGTATCGCCAATGGATACCGTATCAGAGTATCACCTTCAGAAAAAAATTGAAAGGACTGATCGAAACGGTAAACACCCTTCTCTTATACCGACTGTCTTTTTTCAACTAGGTTTTTGACGGACCGAAAAAATATAGAGCAAGCCTTGTGAAGTATTGTGAATCGTGCTCAACATTGGCATTCATTTATATATAGCAGAACTCTGCGGTATGTTAAAAAACACATAAGTCATGCCTAATGTGTGGGTAAAAACACAGACCCTGGCGGTGAGACATTTAATCAGCTTTCTCTTTGTTTAAACAATTTTTACAGAACAATGAAAGAAACGTCATCAACGATCAAAGTAGGTTTTTATAACTCTACCACACACCAAACAAACTGAATTGACGCTAGCTTATTGATCACAACTCTCTTAGTTGAGCCAATCCCGAAGTAATTCCTTGGGGTGTTTCCTTCTTATTTTCGTTCAAGCTGTTTCCGGAAACTTAAATTTAATTTGTCCGTCATATTTGGTAAA
The DNA here is from genome assembly GCA_011057435.1 of Actinia equina. Classification (NCBI taxonomy): domain Eukaryota; kingdom Metazoa; phylum Cnidaria; class Anthozoa; order Actiniaria; family Actiniidae; genus Actinia; species Actinia equina. Next base: position 422,815 of record WHPX01001287.1, read on the forward strand.
AGATGAAGGTAAGATTGAGCGTAAAAAGTTTTTTTAAATTATTGTTGCTTTGTTAGTTTTTAGTGAGTGTTTGTTGACACCAAAAAGCCATATATCTTGAAAAGCTATATATCTTGCTCTCGTAACTCGGACTTATAATTTCTGTTGGAACTGTACTGTATCTATTTTGCTAGCTACAAATACACTAACGGTGGCTTTTCTGGAGTTAGTATTACAGAAATGGACTTTTAAAGTGATCCAGTCAGTTATATTCAACTCTCAATCACTAAAATTATTATCTGTTCGAACTGAACGTGCGAAATGTTTATGGGTTTCTATAAAAAAACACAATGGTTGCTAAGTAAATCAAGTTCCAAAAAAAATCAAAATTACTACGATAATTGCAATAGAAACTAATAGCTTAACTAAAGTACATTTCTATTGCATTGAATGGTTTTTGCTTTCGTAATCGTTGAATTACTGATGGGCAGGCTTAGAAGTAAAGGCAGTAGTGAATTGTGTAGTCTGAGTAATACGATCAACTTGCCAATGAACAAAATTTTAAAGATGTTAACAACAAAGAAAAATTCACAGAATGAGATCACTTCCAAGGCAACTAGTCTAGCTTATAGTTATAACAAAAACTTCGTCTTCATTCTTTATATTATTTATTCTAAATGCTAACAATTTTAACTTTCTATTGGAAATAATACCAATATATGGTTCGAGTTTACGCTTGAAATATGGTATTGGTATTATTGGTCTGAATATATCAGAACTACGGGATTAAGTTTTGGCTCAGAATGTTAAAATTCCTTTTTATCTAATGTACGAAATCATTTATTCTAGGTGTCGAACATTCAGGTAATCAGATAACCAATTATAAAAAAGATTGTTTATTTAAGAGTTGGTATTGTGTCAGAGTAATTAGAAAATGTTACTCAGGATTTATACCAAGACGTAGGACAGAACTCCAAGATATTAAATGTGGAAACAGTGTTAAATGGGAAGCAAATGGTAAAACTTTTCTCAACCAACACAGTTGATCAAAAAATGACTACGGAGTATCTAACGAGCTGGTGTCCTATACTCTAGCCCGCGGCATTTTGTCCACCTTGCCAATATGTGTTAATCATCGGATTTGTCAAGCTGAAATTTTTGAATTGATTTTTGAATTGAAATACGAGGCAACTTTGATTGGTCCTTGACAATGCAATTAAGCATTTGCAAAGCCATATGAGGGGGTTTCCAATTAAGAAATTGAACTAAAAGATTTTGCGAATCATTGTCTTTCAGGCTCCACATCTCTTGATTGCATGTCTAAGTTTGGCTTTGGTTGCTATGACGATGTTGAGCAGTGCCTCTTCGACGAGTTCCAAAGACGGCTCCAACAGAAACGATGATCAAGGAACCAGCGAAAACCCTTGCAAAGAAGTGTGGGAAAATACTACTGTGTCTACTCCCGAAGGGCTGGTTTTTTGCATGGTCCCATCAGAAGAGGAACTCACTGAGCAGCTCAAGAGTATTGGCGGATACAACAGGCATTATGTAGCAGTTTCTTCAGAAGAAGCAATAAACTTTGAGCCAATTCTTCCCGGATGGGATGGAGCAGAAACCACAAAACCTAACAAGCCGACATCATCATCGCGTAGATGCAGGCGCTACAGACACCCGAGTTTTAGAAAACGACGCCGGAACATGAAAAGAAGCGATGGTTCAGAGCAACTTGGTTGGGAGGATGAAAAAGATGACCCTGAGAAAAAACAAACAAAAAGAAGCGAAAAAAGCGCATACAGAGGAATGGCGTCAAAGGAGCAAGTAAACGACCTGCAGAGGAGCAAGCGATTCCTCGAAGATGGAATAAGAGAATCGATCAAAGTTGGTTGCGTAACCAAAGGTGAAGCAATCAACAGCCTGAAGCAGATGTGTGACAGATGTCAGAGAAGAACAGAGCTTACTGCAGACCGCTTCCCTCGTTACATCAATGAGGTGACATGTGAATCTTCAAGGGGAAGACCCAGCGATGGAACAAGTTATTGTCGACTGCAAGTCGGAGAATGCGCACAAGGGTATCTACTGATTGATTTGTTGCAGAGGACAGACCAATACACCGACGTCTCGCCTCCTTCTGGGATGTACTTCAAAGCCTTTAAGCAGATATGGGTCCCTTACGTCCATAAAATAAGAAGCTGTTGTGAATGTCGTTCTAGGTATTAGACATCTAGGTGTTTATCGCGGGACTTCAGTGACGAACCCGATACATGGATTGTGCTGTCAGTCTAATCTATGTCATAGACTCTCTAGTGTGTTTGTTACCCATGATAGTGCGTACACAAGATTGCGCGCGACAGTATACAACTGTATGCTCGGCGCGCACCCGTATTTATTACTGCCTTTAATTATTGGGGAACTTAGATTTTCAAAATTCGTTCATAATACGTTGTTATTTATCGCTAGTATTACACATCCATGCATAAGGTTTGCACCTGTATCGCCAATTACCTTCAAATTTGATCAGTAATAAAGTATTAAAGTATCTCTTCTCGTTGTGACGTCAACCAATTCAGGGAACCAAGGATGTTTTAGCGTTTGTACACTCGCCTCTTACGTATCTCTGGGGTCTAGGGTTTGATTCCGGACTCGGCATCACATGTGAGTAGAGTAGTTTGTTGGGTCTCTCCATGCCTTTTTATTGATTCAAAGGCGGGTGTTCTCTGAGTTCTCCAACTTATGAATTACTACTGATGCCCTAACTGATTCAGTAGCCCAGAAGTTGTTTTTGCCAGAGTACAATCTGCGCAGAGTTAGCCGAAAATTTGAAGAATGAAAGATCAGTTCAACACGAGGATACGGAGAAATAAAGAGGGGATTGAAAGAAACAGGAAGAAGAATAAGTCGGTCTACTTTGATTATTCAGTATTGGATTATAGCCATATTCATTAAATATTGAAGGATTCGAAAAACTAGTTAGATAGGATATTGTTTGGGGGATTTTTTAGTTGATCGCAGGATTACGCGTCCATAACGCATCCCTGCCAGCTTGACTCAAGAGGGAAAGGAATCTGATTATACTGAAGAGGCATTCTCTACTCAAAGTATTCTGGCTTCTTTTTCAAGATTTGTAGAGATTTTCGACAAACTGTGTTTTTCACGTGGTATTGTCCATTTCTCGAGAAATATTTGCTTAGTGGGAAGAGACGTAAATGTTCCGAAATTTAATTCGGCTCAAACTTCAATAAAATAATCTTTAAGGGTCTAAAAATCACTGGTTAAAGTTGTTTTTTAATATTCCAATGGGAAGTATTATATTTTTACGAATTTCTATAGGTGTCTGTGGCGTCACACACTCAAAACTAAACATCGCTCCATACATTTCTTTGTAAATAACTTCATGTTTTACTTGATTTCTATTAAGCCCAAAGATCCACGTACTGAGGGACTTAACGTACATAACTTGTGGTTAGAATCAATTTACGGTATCTTTTCTTCGAAACTGACTAGATGAGTATGCAAAGAAATGTATGGAGCGATGTTTAATGTTGATTGTATGACGTCACAGACTAGATTTCTATAAAAAGTCACAAAAATATTATACTTCCCATCCGAATATCAGGAAAAAACTTTAACCAGTGATCATTAGACCTTTAAGGGTTATTGAAGTGAAGTTTAAGCTTAATTAAAATTCGGACGATTTAGGTGCTAGTCGTCCTAGAAGCATAGTTAATTGATGCTAGAAGCAACAAAAGAGAAAGAGTTTCGCATACAGCATGACTTTCAACACACCTCGCGATACCCGTTTCCTTTTGAGAGAGAGTTTAATGATTATCTGCTTTAATTTTATATTTCAAAGGCTCAACTGAGAAGCTAGACTCAGTTTATCTTGTAATACAGCTTCCTTTTAGTAAACCACTTCAGATATCTCTCAGATTTTTGCCGTTAGCAACATTAGCAATACCGACTGATGAACTCATTATCAGGGAGTGAGTCTGGGATTGTTATAAGGATAAAAATGTTACGAAATCCTTTTAAACGAATTTACACAGTTTTATAGTTAAAAAATATAATAGTAAATTAAAAATGTAACTGAATTATCTTCAAAGTCTACTCATAATGTTTGATTTTTGAATCTGAATGTGGACACCATTTACCATATAATATTCCTTAGGCTAAGCCGGCTCTTGAAAAGCAAAGATACTGCAAAGCTATATTGAGTTCCTTTTAGGCAGAACTATAATGTTGATTTTAAAAATGAGTTTTATGACTATGATGAATATCGGCTCTTTTGGCTTCAATCCGTTTTCCAAATGACACAAGCTAGTAAAAGATGGCTGAAAACTTCTGCAATATCTGATAGAAACAAAAAAAAGGTGAAAATATCAATCAAATCAGTTCAAATGGTCTGTGGGGTGAAATATTATTAAGCTGAAAAAGTGGTAAAAAACACGGACATTTTTGAAAACCAATTTGTTAAAACCGGATGTCGTTCGAGGAATCATTGCCGCAGATCATAGTTCGTTGGTGCCTGATGAGTGTGTGTTGTCGGAAATCATTATCAAGTTAAAACAAGAGAAAATTAACGACCTTCTTTCCTCTCATGAACCCAAAAAGCATGAGGATATCTTGATTTATCAAAACTGGGCATGAGATTTTTAAAAGCATTTTTGCATCAACTATAGATAATTTCAAGTTAGCACAAGAGTACGTGCTGTTTCAAAGTTTTCATGGTGTTGAAACATTCATGAAAATTCCCCAAGATTACTGATTTTGTCGGATTGTCACAATGCTAATGCAACGAAAGAAAAAGCACTTCACAAGGGAATAATGACGTTTGTACATAGCTGTGTGGGGGGGATCCAAGTACCTGATTATTACCAAATGTGGACTCTCGATCATATCTCATAATGATAAACTTTTGTACTCGTGAAGAAGGCATGTTTAAATTACGCCTAAAGTCTCATTAATAAATAGTACTTTGGAAACAACTTCAAACGATGTGAACATAGTTATCATATGAATAATGAATGCTGTAGCCTCTTTTTCAAGTCGGTGAAGTTATCAACGCGTACAAGCGCATTGAGCTTCCTCTGGGAATAGTTCAAAACAACAGACTGGTAGAGCTTAGACGGTGAGTTAAAAAAGCAATCAAGTCATTCCTTTTTTATGTAATTTAAGCTTGAAACTATTGCCCGGGGGGAAGAATACAAATTTGTCTGCCATTCAAACTAAATATAAGGTTAAACATGTCAAGGTTTTTGGGATCGATATAATATTAAAAGCGAATGAAAATTCTATAATCAGCAGCATGATTTTGATCAAAAGTAAATAACATTTATATAGATAGAGTACCTTGCTTGTATGTCATACATTTTAAATCTCACCTGAATTCGAGAAGTGCGTTTTTCTCTTTTTTTTTCCCCCCCGTCTGGTTATTGAATAAAGTTAAAGTAATTTTTCAACCACTGTTGAATTTTCAATTTAAGGTTTTGTTTGATACTTGATTTTTCAAGTTATAGAGCTCGTAAGATTTGTCAAAAGCCTTATTTTCTACGAAACCAATCATTTTAAAGTCTTAATTAACAACTCTCGGCGGAAGCTTACCGAATAATTGAGAGCCAAAACGCTTTACCTTTAGTATGATTTCTTTTTAATTAATTGAATAATTCTTATTTTGCAAAAGATTTCATGCGTTTAAGGCCCCATCCGCACGGATACCGTTGAAAACGGATTGGCCTTGCAAGCGCAAGTTTTCGCCGAAAACGAATGTGTAGACGCGGTAAAAACGAAAAAAAAAAATGGATCTCAGTTTATTGAGAATATCCGGCTATCAGTCTTTTCAGTTTTAGTCTTGAGATTTATCGAAGAAAAATTCAATTAAAGAAGTAAGCTGTAAAGAAAAATTTTGTGCTATCAACTGGATGTCATTTTTCAGTGACGTAATGTTTCAATATACTGAAAGGGCGCGAAAATTAGGTTTTGCTTCCTGTTAATTTGTCAATCATTGATAACACAAAAACTGTCAGATCTTTTATATCTTCATGAGGTCTTTTAATTCTCGTGACGAAAGGATGACGACCTAATACTTAATCCCATGTCAAATTTGATGTTTTGTTTTTTATCTTTAGTGAATTGGTCTCTATAGCTCGTCAAGTTGAACAGCTGCCGTGTACCATTATAATGCGCTCAAGAAAAGTTAATCAAGTCCACTCTGACATCAAAAGCATTAGAATAGTACTACTTGGCCAAGAAGGAGTTGGGAAATCTGGTAAGAAAAAGAGAATTTGTAAAATATTTTTGGAAAATACTTTTTGAAGAGCAGTAATTGAACCTAGACAACCGAGAAAAAAAACCAGAGCAGCCAGAAAATTGATAAAATCAACAATCTTCACTCAAACAGAGAAAATAATGAATAATATAATATAATACATCTTAATTTTCATGGAAAAGAAAACACTCATGTGTAAGCACTCGTGTTTGGGATCTGAATTTACCATTTCATCTCAGTTTCTGTTATTAAAATTTTCGTTGCTTCCCCCTCAGCTTTTCTCGTGCGTTTTCTTACAAGAAGATTCATAGGAGAGTACGACCAAACTCTAGGTAAGTTAACCGTTAGTTTTGTACTAAGTGAACATACTTAGCTCAAGCTAGTGTGTCTTGATATTAAGATAGGTATTGGATCTTTCCGACACATAAATGAATGCTGTTTGGTTTAGTATGAAAAGTTTTCTTGAATGGTTAAGGTTGAATTTGACAAATATTTGGCACGGAAAAAATTACTCGGTTTTGATTGGACAAGAGGAGTACAATTAAATGCCAAATTGAACTCTGTAGAGTCCCAATTAAGCTGCTCAATTTTGTTGAGTGTATCATAAACAAAATATCGCACAATCTCTTCGTACAATGCGGAATTTACAGTTACTCGTGATGTTTTGCAAAATTACAATAAAAATAATCAGTTTAATTAAAGTGCTGAAAAAATTTCGAGATTTCGTGCGACCGAAGATGAATGTCATTCATTCATTCGTACGGTACGGATGCTTGTCGTGACCGTGTCGGTATCGTGTCAGAGCATCTTGATTGCATGGATGAGAAGTATTGTTCCGCAGTGATTGTCTTGATAGTTGTAGTTAAATCCGTGCCAACTTTGCTGGTAAAACCCATTATCTTCGTTCTGTAACTTTGTTAAATTGTCTGTCATAATTTTATTGTTCAACGCGTACAGAATCCTCGTACAAACACATCGTGGAGCTCGACGGTGTAGCCGTTTGTTTGGATATCCTTGACACTGCTGGAGAGGTAAGAAGTTAACAAAAATACCATGGATAAGAAAAATAAAGATTCCTGCTGACCAATGTTATGCGAGCTCGATTTTGAGCCTGTGATATGTTTATTCAGCAACTCGATTTTTTTAGCTGCGCATGAGCTTTGATCGCCCTCTTTTGATCGTTTTTAGGACCTGCGTTGATATTAATTACCGTCAAAGAAAAAAATTATTATATCAACAAAGTTCACAGGAAAGTCCAAAATTTGCATCATGCATAAAAATACACTCCCGAAATACGTTTATTTGCTGTAACTTTGAGATCGAGTGAAATTTTCGGTGTACCGCTGACCAGGTTTCCTCAGTTACCTTACCGTGTGATAAGGTACATTAAGCTTTTTTTCCTTCTGTTTTCTAGATAACTAATTTCAAGCTACAACAGTGCAGAATCCAAGGAGACATTTACGTCATTCTGTACTCAATCGCTGATAAAGCAACCTTCCGACAAGCAACCAAAATCGGACGATATTTAAACCACTTCAAAAGTCCTGGAGCACCGACTGCAATGGTTCTGGTAGGGAATAAGAACGATTTGGAGCATTTCCGTCAAGTAGAATCGAGTCAAGGACGAGAATTTTCCAGTGAACTCGAGTGTTTATTTAAAGAGATATCTATTTCTGAGAGGACTGGGTACGAGGAAGTGAATGACGTCATACACGGAGCATTACGTCAGTATCTTGCTATTCATCAACCAGATAAAAAGGAGAAACTTGGTCGACGAGAGAATTCTTCCGTATCGTATTTATCGAAGATGAAGGAAGGGCTAATGAAACGAACTGGTTCGATTCGAAGAAAATCCGTTGCATTTTGATGTTAAATTTCTGACCGCGTAGGAATTGTCTGCGGCGGTAGGCGTTTTATCTTCTATTTATTATTTTACATTTATCCATTATCGTAAACTATATACACATGCAGTCTTACACGCAATGATAGGGATTTTTTAATCAGATTCCCAGCTTTTAAAATTATAACAGAACGTCAGTATTAGTGAGATTCGTGAGGCTCTTTTTCCTAATTACCTAGGAAGTACAGACAAAATAAGACATGCAGATAGATGGAAGGATGGACAGACAGACAGAGACAGATAGACTGAGCGAACCACGTACTTGAAATGCGAAACCATCTTGCTACATAGAGTTGTCTGTGACGGACTGACAGACAGACGAATGACAGACAGAACTGACTGAGCGATCCATGTATTTGAAATACGAAACCATCTTCCTACATAGAGTAGTCTTTTAACTGGTTATTTCCAGATCAAAATCTCATTACTAAAGGCGCCTATCCGAAACAGACAGACAGACTGACGTACGGCTGGACGGACAAGGAGAGCCGAGTCATTCATAACTTGCATGTGATAACCACGTAACGATGTTGCTAAAATAAAGTTTGTAGAAAAACACCAAATAATGATGTTTGTGTGATCTGCATTGTTGTTGAGTGAAAACCTCTAGACAGTTTGATAACTTTAGACACCTCGATATCTCTTTAATTGTTATCAAATTCCAAATATTACAGCAAAGCGCAGTCATGAATTAAAAAATTAATATATAAACCTCTCCTAGACCGATCGACTATGTGGTCGGACTGTGTATACGACCAATCGACTGGCGCGTACAATAGATGCTAATGAACTGGATTTTTTATTAGTTTTCTCGAATTTAACTGACCCAATAAAAGACTGATTTCCCAGTAAAGTATTGTCTTGCCAGAGCGAGCGATTTTATTTAACCCTAGAATCACCCAGTGCATGAGGTCGCGTTCTGTTTGGTTTTGAATTTACGATTCAGAATTCGAATTCAGTTGCTGAATTTGGACTTGTGTATTTTGGATTTACAGCCATAAATGCGTGAATTAGCTGATTTGCTAATTTTTAGCGTAAGCCAAACAGGATCGGAAAATTCGAAAGAAATTCAGTCCGCAAGGGCGATTTCATCAGATTTTTCTTGTCAGTCTTAGAAATGATTTTTGAGAGAGGTGTCTAGGAGTGCAAGGTTAGATCAATCTACTTTTGGTAGAAAGTAAGACCAATAGCCGATATTAAACAAGATATATAACAGCGGAAACACCTTCCTAGAATAATGATCAATGAAGTGCACGCATTCTTTCCCTGAGCGCAAGCACTCAGCCGGAAGAAAATCATCCAAATCATAATTCAGCTGCTGATGTCTGTTCTCTTTCGAGGTAAGAATGGGTCTTGAGATTGTGTTCATGTTTATGCTGCTACTTGGACAACCGTTTGTGAGATTGGCGTCTCGTTTTAGTCTGGACACTCCTGGGAATCTTTCACGAAAATGATTTGGGGCGTGTTCCATGTCCATGACTTCAGCAATGTTACAGCTTTGGACTAGACTGTTCTGGAAATTTAAAGCAAGAGATTTTTTTCAAGGTAATGTCGATATGTACCAAGAATATAAATAATTTGGATCTAGAAGCTAATAGACTGAGTTAAAGAAGGAAGAAAGGATGGGTAAATGCGAAAGACTCACTCACGACCTCCAAAAAAAACCGCTAATAGTAAAGCATTAAACAGTTGAAACATCGACACGTCTTTACGTAACAATACCGCCTATTACTGTTTATACGTTAAGAACGAACCAGAGGTATTAACAGCATCGACTGTCTTTCGTTTTCTCACTGGACTCTGAAGATCTACAACTCCTGGATTCAAACCATTAACTCTCATGGGCGAATAGATGGATGAATGGATAAATGGAGGGATAGGATGAGATTAATCAAATTGAATGGGATAGGTTGGGTTGAAAGATAATTGATGGATGGATAGAGATAGATATATGGATAGACGAATAGAGTTGGATGGATGGAAAGAGATGGATGGAATGGTGCGGTTAAGTGATTGGATGGATCAATGGAATGAAATATGGTACTGATAGATGGATGGATGGGTGGATGAACGAATGGAAAGAAAGGGGAAAAATGAACGGTAACATAGATATTATTCATTGGTACTCCACTCTATCAAGCTCATTCTTTACCTGTAGGCTGTTTTTCCTACTCGTCTCTGCGGTCTTCTCCATGATATTGAGTACGAAACAGTATTCAACCATCGACGCAAGGATGAAAAAGAACGATACGATCAGATAGTAGTCTATCGCCTTAAGGTAGGAGATTCTCGGAAGACTCGAATTAATGGATTCAAACAGAACCATAGTACTAAGAATGCAAGTTACAGTCAGAGATACTCTCGCGGGCACCGCGTTCTTGTTGATCCAGAAGCTCAACCAGGAGATGAAAACAATGAAAGATGAAGGGATGTAGTGTTGAACGAAGAAATATGAAGAACGGCGTTTGAACTTGAATTTAATGTGCAGACTATCAAAGGATCCTGCATAAGAGATATTAAGCTTTTATTGTTGTTATATAGTTCTTTATACCTTCCTTTTTACTCATTTTCACTTCCAAATATTATCGAACTCTGAAGCAACCTCTGGGCTGAACAAAATCAGGGAACGACTAACTCACAAATTAAATGAGAATTTAGCTTGTTAGGATTTGTAAAGGGATGAAAAAAGGAAAACCTGGAGAAAAGCCTTCAAAAAAAGGGGAGACTCAACAAATCCTGCTCATGTGATGCTGAGTCCAGCAAAAGAACCCGATTCCACAGTTGAGATGCAAGTGCATTTGAAAACCACCACTTTGAGCCATCTTAAATCTTATAGCCGGCATTTTTGAAAACGCCAATTAACATTTAGGTAATGTTCGTTGGGGGAGGGGTGGGTGGGGAGATATACCCAAAATCGCACCTTTACTGTTACTTGACTCCCGTTTTGAGGTCTGGATGCTTTTCATGTCGAATTGTGCCATTTCTGCAGCGTAGACTTCGATAGAACTGTCCTCTTTACCTCGAACTCTCCAGTTATACACAACATCTTCTATCGTGTAGGCATCTAAAAAACAACAGCTGAATAACTGATAGTTGTCGAAATTCTTTATTAATTTCGGACTGTATCTAATGAGTAAAGTTCGCTTTGCCAAACTTCACCTTCCACAGCACGTTCATGGGACAAAATTGGCGACTTCCATAAACCAGTCACAGTGCTCGAGGTAAACCTAATTTGCACGAGTGACCACGAAACAAAAGCCACAGGTCGAAGTTTACCTTGATCTGCAATCTTCACTGGAAACCATTGTTTCGTGCTTACTAAAGCAAATTTGGGAAAGATCTTTTGATAGCAGTTGAAGCAAACGACGCGCGACATGAGAGCAACCGATAAAGTAACGATTAGAAATTGATGACCTGCGTATAAGCAAATCACAGTGCGGCATTACACTCTCGATCCCAATGCCATCATAGTCACTCTACTGCGCATCTTGTTTGGGCATGCGCAGTTAGTAGGGAGAGATAACCGCTCATACGATCGGCCCCGCCACGGTCACTGTACTCGCTTTCGTACTAAAGGCTTTCAAAGTCATACGAAATAAACTTTTTGGTTTAAGAATCCAACTCATCAAAAAGAAAAGTTTGTTTTTGTAATTTTTCTTAACATAGAGTTTTGAACGATATTGTATAAAAGATTCGAACAAAATATGACTCACAGCTTTCGATCTTCAGTAAGCAGACTTGCGTATCCATGGGGAACATGCTGAGGTTCATCTCGCAGGAAGCGGTGAGTGTGATCCTGCAGAAAAAGATGGTTAGCTCAAGTAATTAAGAATTTAGATTTACTTCTCCTTTTTGTAAGATTTGAAAGATTTTTTCTATAAAAAATATCGTGAGGGGTTGGATTTTTTATTTTTTTTGCGGAAAGGAGAAAAAAACGGTAAATCTGCACCGAAAGAACATTTGAATCACAAGGGGGGGGGGGGGGGGGGGATCACTACAAAAATTCAGCAGCTCAAACGGTGCTACAGAGAAATAGAACATCAATTTTAACGAACCCTGAATTGAACCTCTGGGCTAATTTAACTCAGGACATGACTAAGGCTTCTGGTCTGATTAAAGTCAGGGCATGGCTAACTCACAGATCGAACCCTGAAACAACCTCTGGGCTGATCTTAGTCAGGGCATGGCTAACTCACAGATAGAACCTTGAAACAAACTCTAGGTAGATCTAAGTCAGGACACGGCTAACTGATAAAATTGAAATTTAGCGTGTTAGGTTTTACAGAGGAAGAAAAACTAGAGACACCGGAGAAAAACCGTCGAATTGATTAAATGAGGGGCCTATAAACAAACTTTACTTGTATGTGATACCGAGTCTGGGAATTGAACCTGAGTCCCCAGAGGGGAGATCATTAAACTACTATACTACATACCCCCTCTACCTGGTGCTGTAGTAGATCTTCCCATCAGGCCAGATCATAAGCCTCATATTCTCTCTCGTCACTTTGTGGAAGTTTGACGACTTAACGTTGACAAAATATGTATCTGGTGTCCAAAAATATTTCTTTGGGTCTGCCGCCATGTTGAAGATTTTATCCACGCCGTGTGCCAGGCGCTCGTCTGTCCACCATTGTCTGAAGAAGACGTCTAGTGTGAAGTCCTAAAATAAAGTTATTTTAAAAATGTTATTTCGTGAGAATTTGTTGCCGAGTATTACCAACCTACCACTTGTGACATTTAGTTCTACACTCACGACCATCTTGAATCACAAGGCTGATTATGGATCATCCAGGTGGCAAATACGCAACGCTTTGTTACGAGAATGGCGCAGTCGATTGACATTTATGGTTCACAACAAGACAATGTGACAAAAGATTAAAAGTTCTGCACAGTTTTACTACAACTGAGGAAAGTTCTCTAATATCGTGGGGTCTTCTTCATGGCATCTGTGTTTTGTTTTTCCCCTGGGTGGGTGACCCAAAAGGCCATGAAATTCAAGATTGCTCCCGCATTGTCGAAGTAGGCCATTCATATGTAACATACGCTAACATCCTTGATTGCGGGCTCATTTATACCGGTCTAGTCTGATCCAGCAGTCATTAAAAGCATTGGCTTACGTTGAATGAGAAAGAGGAGCTATTCTATAGAAGCTAAGGACCAATGATAAATCATTTATATTCTTCTTTCCGAGCTTATAAAACAAATTAATCTTAAGGAACTATTCTATTCAGTCTATTAAATGTGACATACCATGTCATCTTCGCGTACTTTCCCAAAAGCCATAATCTTCATTTCTACGAAAACTTCGACAGCACCTCCTGTGAAGAGTTAATTCAAGATACCTTTTATCTGATAAAAGTTCTGATATAAGTTCTGCTTATTTTACATCAATAATAAATCATCTTGTGAGGATGCCAGCATCACAATCAGTGGTTTACAGAAGGGTACTCAAAATTAAGCACCTAATGCCGGTTCATTAAAACTGCAGAATTTTGACGCATTATTTATAATATTATTACAACTTCTTTTGACTCAATAAACACCGCAAAAAGCGAAAAGAAGTCCTCGTGGCGGTAACGAATGAGAGACTAGGTACTACTCTACCGGTCAGAGTCGCGCCGAACTGTGCAAAGCGTTTGTGTAGATATTGGGTAGATAGGAAACTATGACGATTTTTTAAAAGAGCAAAAAGCGAAGTTGTAATGATTTTTAAATTAAAAATAAAAGATTGGATCACGGTAGGAAACATTTTCTGTTTATAAGTTACTGGAGCTACTGACTGTCCACCCAAAAGTATTATTTATTTCCCGTTTGACAAAGTGCCCAGAACCCGTCGTTTCTGCTAACGACTAACCTGTGTCGTTGGGACGAACCCACTTGTCATAATTCTTTAACTTCATTTTCTCTCGTATGATTTTCGCCGCTATAGAATAACTGGCACCTGAAAAATAGAAAAAGAGTCGCGGCTTCTGATTGGTGGAGAAACCATTCAACCAGAACCTAATTGGTGGAGAACACTATTGAGCTGCAGCTGATTGGTGGAGAACACCATTGAACCTGCAGCTTATTGGTAGAGAACACCACCGACCTGCAGCTGATTGGTGAAGAACACCATTGAACTACAGCGTATTGGTGGAGAACACCAATAAACTGCTGCTGATTAGTAAAGAATCTCATCGAACCAGCTGCTGATTGGTGGATAACAACATTAAACTAGCTGCTGATTGGTGGAGATTATACTGACATCTCGAAACAAACTTGCCTGTACAATTAACACGTTTCGAGGTCTCTCCTTCTCCCTGGATTAATCCAAAAGATTTTTCGCTGCAATAAAATAATTATCCCAAGATAAGAATTATTTATTTACTGGCAATGTTTTTTTTAATGTTTTCTTCTTAAAATTTTATCTTATTATCACAGTTATCATGAAAAATATCAATTTGTTTTAATGGTTGTTTATCTATATATAATTGTTCATGTATAATTTGTTAATCTCATGTAAACGAAATCTGCAATCAAATTGCAATTGTCCAATTGCGTTGGAATCTACTCGGCTGATACTATGATGAGAATTCCTAAATTCCTTTTATATTCCTTTAAAATTAACGAAGCTTGTTTTGGGTAAATATCTATAAACAAACCCTTTTCAAATGTTTTTGCAATGAAATCTTGGAAGCAGAAAGAGGCAATAACGTTGACCGTTGAAAAACGAAAAAAGGGACAAAAAATATCAGTGCCTGCTCTATTTTACAGTTAAGAATAAACTTCTTGTGTTCATAGTATTTTACGATAACTAGTTGCTATTTATTTCAGGATTTTTGGCGCATTTTTACCGAGTTTTTAGAAACGCTTTGTATTTATACGTACCTCAAGTAGTTCAAGCTGTACAACCAAGTGAAGACTGGCAACACATACATGGCTTCTCTCTAAGCTCTGTTCTCCTTCACTCTTCAACCTGCAAAATCCAATTTAAATATGATGAAATTTTAAAATTAAAAACATTTAATTCTTGTTGTAGCCAAAAGCATTTAATTCCTAAAACAATTTGTTCATTTTTCTTCGTTAAAATAAGTGAATGATGAAAATATTGATAAGTTTTACATGTAGTTAAAAAAGGAAACATCTTTGAAAAGCTTTAGTTTCAAACATATACCGCCAAAGGATTTCCCCTCTCGTCAACTATGAAGTTATTTAGACTAAATTATGTTCGATTAAAGGAGTTTTTTTAAGGACATTTTGACGCCAAAACACGGCTTTACGACAAGCTGTGGTCTCTTACAAGGATTTGTATAGATTTCTCTATAACGGAATTCGTTAAAACTGGTTTTGAACATAGTTAATAGAGGGGAATGGTTATGAAACCTATTGTTATATGTCTTTGTTCGCTTTTTCCAAGCGTGACCGTGCACAATCCTTTGTTTTACCATTGTCTTACGATTGTTGGCAATGGCTGAGTGAACAGACCAAAATCTTTCTTTTGGATGCTAGTTCAAAATACTTAAAGATTTATAAGAGATATTTGAATATTCCTTACAATAATCCCATAGGCAATTCTTATGTTTACTAATTTTGCAATTTTGGACGAGCATAAATCAAACATTGTGCACGGTCAAGACCGGTTCAACATCAAAAGCGAACAAAGACAGATAACAATAGGTTTCATAACCATTCCCCTCTATTAACTATATTTTGAACGATCAAAATATTTCAAACTATTGATAGCTTTTAAAACTTGGGAAAAAAATTATTATTTTACACGGTAAAAAAAGCAGCCGGTTAATACTGAAATTCGTGCTAAGTTTAGAAAAAAATGAGAATATTGAAATCAGCATTAATCGTGGCTTTGGGGAGGAGATTTTAATTTGTCAATGTGGTGATTGGAAATGCAGTCTGCTACCTCAGAGGACAAATATCTAATATCAAAAATATATAAAAATGTCTAATTGAAGATAAAGTACTGTTGCTTGTAAATATACATGATAAAAATCACGTGCAAAAGCATTACAAATAATGATTACAGATTTGAAATCAAACCCGCGGACTTGATTTAAACTGAACTGAATAGTTTCACGTTTTCACGACTGAGAAGGTAACGGGCATTATGTTAAACGTCTTAAGAAAATACTGGAAATATATATGTAAATACACTGTACGTAGATACAAACAGTACTTCATAACTAGTAATAGTGCAACAGCAATAGAATGTTTTACATTGCTCGCTTTTGAATTGTCAATAATTCCATAACTAGGATGATTTACCTGTGATTTGAAATTCAGATGACGAAGATGTAAGATAGATGTAAGATAGATGACTAAGGTAAATTAGAACTGCCAATTACTAGCGAGTTTCATATATACGACTAGTCTTACGTATTTACTAGCTGATAGTGAGTCACAGCACAGATCGCAAGCAGTCTGTAATTATTAAGCTATAAACCCCTCAAAGTGTTTACATAACAAACTTCCACTGAAATCTTAATTGTCGTACAATTCATGCTCTTATTAGGGACACGTCAAGAAATAAGACGGTCATTAATAAATAGAAATGATAGGTTTTCCTTTCCAGATATTGCATTTGAATAAACAAAAACTAACAAAATTCTAGTCGAGCTTGAAATTTCTTATAAACCTTTTAGTGTGTTTTACAGTTATGGGTGAAATTCAAAATTTGTCAGATTTCGTGAGATGTAAATAGCTCGAAATTAATAACAATAAGAGACAAATGCAGAGATAATGAATTTGTGGTTCAGAGTTGGTTTTCAACGAAGAAAAATATTAAAAGCCCTGGGCTAGGGCGAGTGATGGGGATAGTTGTAAAAATCATTAAAAATACACTCACATATGTAGTGCATGAGTGTTTTTAGAGTGTGTTTGGGAAATAATTGTGTGGTGACTGAGATAGTTATTGACAATAACATTCCAAAGCTTTTAACACTGGCGCACATATTTATATTTCTTTATTTAATTTAATGGATTAATTCAGTTAAACTTGTTTTCATGATTTGACAAGTCATTAGAACTATTGAGCCCTTATGAATGAATACCTAATACAAAGAAGAAAAGAAAAAATGAGAACGCGAAGAAATGAGTAAATGAAAGGGAAAAGTATGAAAGAAACATCTTGGGATGAAATAATTAAGAAAAAATTTTGAGGAAGCAACGAAAGAAAGCCAGAAAAAAAAAATTCTCCGCAATTAGGCTCTCGTTGTTATACGTTGATTCGAATACATGAAAATGAGTAAAACTTGCCGCTACTATCAATGGGACTTAAATGGGGGTTAAAACAGCCATGAAAAAACCTATGAATGGTTTTTTCAAACGCTTTAGTAATTAACCGAGATAAAAATCATTAAGATAGCTTTTTATTGCTTTAAATCCCGTGTAAAGATAAACAAGCCATAACGAGATACACGAAAAGTAATAAGTCGTTAAAAGTGGCTTTCGTTTGATTCTACTAAAAACAAACAAATTAGAACGCATTTACGAAAATATTTCATTATCTGATCAACACTTAAATGGGTTCCAAGAGTTCAAGAATGCGTGGAAGGGTGTATTTGGGGGGAATGTTTTTGGCCATACCAAAACGACAACAAAATTTAAAGACGCATCCATTGTACAATAGTAAAATGTACCATGCTATAATCCAGTCATGACCAGTTAAAAGGGTCACGAGCATTCAAAGAATGCATAACATTGAAATGGCTTTTTCCGCATGCTAAACGGACGGAATAACGACTACCTAAACGTGCCAAAAACGTTTACCGAATCTTTTTGGCAACTAAAGTAGGTTGGAGTTTTCATTCTGGATCAACTGCGAGGAGCATTGTTTGGCTATACTTTTGACTATTACGGAACTAGATAAATAAAGTTGACAAAAAATTCATTAAAGTGAAAAAGTCTTTTTACAAGCAGTTGAAAGGTTCCCACTATTTTGAACTGAAATGCGTAAAAAACGCTTCGAAATGAAAAGATATAAAGACTATTGATTATTGCCCAACTAGGAAAACAAGGTAGCAAAACAAAAAACAAAACTGAAAACAAACAAATAAAAAACCAAGAAGTTTTCTTAGCAGTTAAAGGGGTTCAAGAATGCGTATGAAAATGGGACCTCCAATAAAAAAAACATAAATAGTCTAAAAAAAAAATGTTAAAGATAAAAGATGAAATGAAATTTGTCGAAATATCAAGCGCCTGAGTTTTCGATCTTATCAAATGACAATTTTTCAGTGCGGTTTGCATCCACTCCCGCTTTATATCGATTTTCCCTTCCTTGCCGCCCTTTTTAGCAGGAAATCCTTTCTTTATAATTGATTGGGATTCAAACGACGCTAAACCAGAAGAAGTTGTCCAAATGCACCCTCTAGTTTCAAATATTGAGTAAGTAAAAAGAATATGCGGTTTGTTCGCCTCAATATTTTTAAATTTCGTTATTTCAGTCCCTTTTATAAAACAAATTCAATTATAATGAGATTTTTAAATATATTTAAGTAAATGGCGTCTCTTAATCTTTTACTAATTCCTCCTTCCTTTTTCCCTTTTTCTTTTCTCTTTATAGTCATATAAATAGATTGATCAGGAATCAACATTGCGTAAAACGTTCTTCATGATTTAAAAAAGAAATACCAAGAGAATATGAACTAACTTAGTTCATTTTCTCTTGAGAAATATCGATTTCTAGCGCTGTTTGGACATAAAATTCTCTACGTATTGCAACTCCTACTTTCCATAATTTCTTTTATTGGCATATCTATGGTTTTCTAATAATCTTAGAAGGGAAAGACACTGTTTTGTAAAAAATATTTAATTTTTCAGTTCACTCATGAAAACCCATGCTCATAAAAGCCCGCTAAACTGCACAACTTAATCAGTGTACACGGGAAAAAAATGAGTTCATCAAGCAATCAAAAAAGAATCGCTTTCTGCACAATTAAAAAATTTAGAAATCAATGCTGCAATGATTATTTGTATTTTAATAAACTGGATTTCCCATTAAAATGACCGAGAGTAGGCAGACTCCACTGTGGATAAAGGAATTATGCTGATTAATTTTGAGAACATTGTTTATTACGACTGTTTTGATTTCAAATCGATGAAGACCGCATTCAAATAACTGTTATAAAACACTTATTAGTTTAGCTTCAGCAAATCTGTGTAACAAAGAGCATTCATAATATCTTTATAAAATAAGTATTATAAAGGATGTTGAACACATTATCTCGTCTTTAGTGTCATTCCTTTGCGTTTATGTAAGCGACAAACCTAAAAGTTGATAGATAACTGTAGTAGGCTATCGAACTGAGAGAAAAATACTTTGAATTTATCAATAGGTTTAATGTTATACCTTTGGCTTTCAAGGCGGGAAATATTTGTCCAGATACGTAATCCTCGTTTTAGATCTCGTCGTCTACCGAGCGTAAAGCAACCTTACCCTGGTAAAAAAGCAAACACAGAAACTGGAAGTAATCAATTTGCCCACATCAGAAGAATAAAAATAAATTCAATCCTTTAAGGTGATGAATTCTTACCTTTATGTCTTCGTCATGCCAAACCCCAAGGTGTCGAATTACTAAACGTTATATTTTCTCTCTCTCTTCAGTACTCAAATCACAGAACGAATAACCGGCTAGAGTGAGTGACTTATCCATTAGATCAAAGAACGGTATTTCATAACATGTAGATAAAAGCTTTCAAAACAATCAAATTACCACTAGGGGAGTCCGCTATTCTAAAAGCTCTCGGATATTAAGAAAAGATTCCAGGTGTTTGGTAAATATAAAAAGAACGAGATCAAGGGCTCTTCTTCATATATGGCCAGGATGTTTATAGAATCTATTTTTTGGCACCAAAACTAGTCTGACGCGAGTGCAAAACGTCCAATGGACGTCCCTTCTCAAAAGTATGTAGAATGCGAGAAAATAATCAAATTACCACTAGGGGAGTCCGCTATTCTAAAAGCTTTCACATGTTAAGAAAAAATTCCAGGTGTTTAGAAAATATAAAAAGAACGACATCTTTTTTGGCGCCAAAACTAGTCTGACGCGAGTATAAAACGTCAATGGATCCGAACGTCCCTTCTCAAAAGTATGTAGAATGCAAGGTTAACATGAAATTACAAAAGAAATACCACAAATTCCATCATGTTAGCTTTGCATCCAAGTTCTTGTACACTGATTTTAAGATTTGAAGGCCACTGTAAAATTTGTACATATCAATATAAAGTTGAAAGTGTTTTTCGTATGCAAAGCCAGAATGGAATCATGTCATTTTTGTTTTCGAAATATCTAGCAGATCTTGAAAGCTAGGTGAAAGAATTTTTTATTTTCCCGGAATTTTCACGAATTAGTTTAAGACGAGATTTATCTTATTTTTATAACAAAATACATCATTTACATTCACTCATCCTCAAAACTGAACTTCTGTTTTAAACAATTCATTTAACTGAATTAATAAGAGTTAAAAGCTTTATAATACAGGTGATAATGAAAATCATACTCATAATGCTTTAAAGAATATATCATATTCTAAAAATTATATCGTGTTCCCTTTCTCAAGTCATGCCATTTGTCTATCAACATAAGCAAACTAAGAACGCCAAGGTAACCTGGACAACCGTTGCCAAGGCAAAGAGCGTAACCAAGACAACCAAGGTTGCACATACAGGTAACTAAGACAACAAAAAGGTAACAAAGTCAACTCACTTTCATCTGGAGAACCAACGCAGTTATCAAAGAATGGCATGAATGATCAAGAATCAAGATAAAACGAACAGTTATGTTTGTCATATCGGTAGACTCGTATTGCGTTTCTCCTTTTTGTCAGCCCATTTACTGTGATATCTTCCTAGTATTACATTCATTTACTCTAATCTTCCCATCCTTATACTTCTCCCAGTGCCTCTCGCTTGCGCTGTAATAGGAAACCAGGCTACAGTTGGGGCTCACAGCAAATACGTTGACTCTGGGTACGCGTGGTGCAGGGTCCAACCACGATGAGATGGCACGTATGCCACCAGTCACACAACGGCTCTTGTTTAGATAGTATTTATATCCTGTCAATCAAATATACAGACAAATATGGCTCAACTAAGGTCATTTCTAGTTTAACAAACGCTGAAATAAACTATTTCATATCGAAATAGTGCTATTGTTAACCATTAGAACGGTACAAGATGAAGAACGTAATGCACCTACCTGTTAGGTTGCGACACTTGTCGAAGGCAAGTTCAAGTTTATGCTTGAGTGTTTTCCAAGTGAAGAGAACTCCAATTATTTCGTCACTTTCCTGTAATGAAGAAATGTTAGGCCTATACTTGTTCAAGTTTGCTATATCAATCAATCAATTTAATCATCGCTGTTCTTGAGACTTTACAAGATTGTTAAGGGTTATAGTAAAACATGCTTTTCTGATCCTAGGTTTATCTTTTGTGTATTTGTGTATAATGATTTTTACAATAACTTAGAAATTTCTCGCGCGCTGATTGGCTATTTTTTATCATCAATAAGAGGACAGACAGATAAAGCTGACGTCAACAGGCGCTCGCTCTTTCCGTTGGTTGTTTTGATCGCTAAAAATGAGAAGTTTTGATCGTTTTTGTTATTGTAAAAACAAATTGACATCAGATTTTTATGTGTCTGTCCTCTTATTGACGATAAATTTCGCCATCACATTGTCAAAGTAGTATGCGGATCCACTCGGCTACTAAAAATCTGATGTCAATTTGTTAAATATAAGCAAAAATATTTGTAACAATACAGAACTTAATTTTTTTGTGTCGTCTACGTGAACTCCAAGATTTCAATAGGCTTGGGCGCAATGTTTTCCCATTTCAGAGTGTCGTCATTTCTTACGGGTGTACATAAGAAGACACATGAATACGGATACAACTCAAAAAAATAATCTTATTCTCAAGAGAATTCCACATGGTTTGAAATGGGAAAACATTACGCCCAAGGGCAAAAGGTTTTTTCCAACTTCAATAGTGAGGTAGAAGAGTCCAAGAGTTAGGGGGACTGGGGAACGGGTGAGCGCGCGCGTTTTTTTTCTTCAGGAAAGTTCCCGCCAAATCCACAGAAATTCATTAGAAACTACGTTTGTCTCAAAGGGCTTTTCTATGCTATTATAGAGCATTCATGTTTAGAAGGAGGGGAGGGCCGGAGGAATAGCTGTCAACATGTGTGTCTAGTTTGCTAGCCCTCCAGCTTAGCTTTGAAATATTAAAATGGCCTAGAAAATGTCACCATCTAAATATTTGATGGCCCTCCGACCCTAATTCCTCAATCCTCCACCTTTCTAAAAACTAAATGCTCTCTTAATTAATCTTTTCTACTCACTTGTGCTTCATCATGGATATATTCGAATTTCAGGTACTGACAAGAACCTTTATTGTTTTCTAAGCACCCTTTTTCGCACATCATGATGAGGTAAGGCGAGTTAGGCGCCAGAAATAGATAACACAGAATGCCAACGATGAGGAAAAATACCAGAAATAGCAAAGCTCTTTTCCAAATACCTGGAAAACACAAAAAAGGTAATCTAGTACGCAAAAAAAATATTTTTAATCAAAAAACAACAACATATTATTCAATAAAATAAAAATAAATCCCACCTCTAAGATATTTCTGTATCTTTGCTATCTTGTCATGACATTTACGTAATTCTGCTAGGGTTCGTCTTTGATGTAAGTCGCTTATTCCCAGGACAATAGAAACGAGGCACCTGACTAGCTTGATGTCGAGGTCACTGTCGCTTTCCATCGCCATTCCAAGTAATGTTGGTGTGGGATCACCTGATTTTGGGAACACAGAAATCAAAGTTATCATAGTTGGTTTTACTTTTATTGATGCTAGTGCTACTGTTGCTGTTACTGCAGCTAGCGCAGTTGGTGTCAAAGAAGCTGCTGATCTTGCTTGATTCTACCGCATGCTGCTGCTATTAATACTACTGCTACTTTTACTGGTATTGTTCTGGTAATTTTATTGAAATTGCTGTTAATACTGCTGCTGCTGCTGCTACCGCAGTTGGTGCCAATGCTGCTGATGCTCTTGCTGCTGTTGATTCTACCGCATGCTGCTGCTATTAATACTGTTTCTACTTTTACTGCTCCTGCATGCTGCTGCTGCTACTACTACTACTAATACTGCTGCTGCTGCTGCAGTATGCTAACTCCTTACAATTTTCAGAAGCAGAATCTTGGATTTCCGCTTCCAAAGGGTTTCTTGCAACTGCAGATCCTCGATACTGTTCACAGTTGGATGTATATATCAGATCTCCTGCCTGAACTTTGCCAACAACTTTCACTTCGACTTCACCAATAATACAGACCAAATCACAATCTAAAACCAGAAAAACATCGAAGATATGTTTTTTCCAACAAGGTATGGTTAAAAGTAATTAACGTTTATTCCACTTTGGGTAGCACAAAATGCTTACAACAGCTAACAGACCAGTGGCTCTTGCATTAGCTAATACAGGCAGCCTTCAAATTTAATTGAACCCTGAAACCCTCAGTATGGGTTGCTCAAACTCAAATTTAATTTGTTTGGTTTTGCGAAGGGAGGAAAACCCAGAGAAAAACTCTCGAATAAAGAGAGAGACGTAAAAAACTCTGCTCAAGTGTGATAATAATGTTATTTATTCGTAGAGCTTTTCGAAGGGGCCCAGCTAATGATATCAATAAAAATAAAAATATATGCGGTAAAATAGAATAAAAAAATTAAATAGAGATAAAAATACAATTCAATCGAAAAATTAAATAGTGTGATATCGAGTGACACAAAGAATCAGAATGCAAAGAAACAAATTGTTTAGTGTCGATAGACTTACCTAGATGATCAGGATCGCAGATTGCAGTGCGACCGCGAAAAAAAGCCGTTCTGCTGATAACACCAGCAAGGCGAGCGTCACGAGCATTCTCACTCGTTATGAAATCAATGTAAGTATCTCCATCGTCGTCTTCTAGGAATGCTACAACATCTCCCTTCTCCATATCTGATGGAGTATCACCCTCGTTGGTTTGAACTCTCATGAAGTAAGCGATGTCGTGGTTCTCGGTTTGTATGTTTTCACAGAGAATATTCGTGATTTTAGCTGTTTCGGCATCGAGGTGTCTACAGCTAACATGATGGGCTCGAGGACCTGTGAACGTAAGGATGTAGTCAAGATGTGGTCAAGATGTGCTCTCATTGCATTATAAACAATACAGAACTTATTTCTGGTTGATATTGGGTGACACGCAGGGATATCTAGCTTGATGTGCTCAATTTGCGCAACATAGAGTGAAATAACACTGGACCCATAACTGAGCCCTGTGGTACGCCATATGCCAAAATAGATGGATTTCAGTGGCATATTATGATCATAATTGACTGTGCGCCAATAAACAGATATGCGCTTAACATACTCAATTTGTGCAACAAAAAGTGTAACAAAAGTGGACCCAAAGTGGACCCAATACTGAGCCTTAGGGACACCCTAGGCCAAAATAGATGGATTTGACCGAGTATGACTGATGACTCATACTGTGGGCGACTGAATAAATATTATTTTACTAGGCTTCTTAAATAAGCCTGGCGAATCGAAAGCTTCGTCTGGTATCGTATAGTTAGTCCGCCATGATAACTATATAGATAGCTAAACAAATAACCTATAAAACTATTTGCATAAGAGTAAGGGATTGTATTCCAGTTCAACATCCTATCACAGCTAAGAAAATTACATACGCACGTGCTAAATATCAACTTGTGAATCTGCGCAAATATTTCATCTTACCATCTGCTGCACCTGTTATGAATCCTGCATTATCTCTCTCTCTGTGGTGATCTGTGAAAAAAATTGTCATGACGATAAGAAAGGAAGGCAAGAAGGAAGTAAGGAGGGAGGAAGAAGGGAAGGAGAAATCGGCGAAGAAAGCAAACTCGTCCCGAGACAGTTCTACAATAAATAGGTAACATTATCAATCTTTATATTAATCTTTATTTAAAGGAGAACTGATCAAATCAAGTTATGAAGAATACATTACCATGCTGTGTTGGTGTACGTCCACTTTTCAGTACAAACTCGTACGGTATTAGCGATTCTTCGTGGCCATTAACATATCTTAGATACACTAAAAGTTGAAAACGATTGTTGAATGCGCCCTTTGATTTGACGAGTTTGTAGACTTCTTTTCCATCGACTGTCAGATACACTGAGTCCAGATCAAACTCGCACTTGTAAGCGGAGGAATATTTTGGGTCGGGAATTGCTAAAAGAGCATGTTTGAAAACGTTAAAGAAAGAAAGGAAGGAAGAAAGGAAGGAAGAAAGAAAAAAAGAAAGAAAGAACGAAAGGAAGAAAGAAAGAAAGAAAGAAAGAAAGAAAGAAAGAAAGAAAGAAAGAAAGAAAGAAGAAAGAAAGAAAGAAAGAAAGAAAGAAAGAAAGAAAGAAGAAAGAAAGAAAGAGAGAGAGAGAGAAAGCCAGCCAGCCAGCCAGCCAGCAAGCAAGCAAGCAAGCAAGCAAGCAAGCCAAGCAAGCAAGCAAGCAAGCAAGCAAGCAAGCAAGCAAGCAGCAAGCAAGCAAGCAAGCAAGCAAGCAAAGCAAGCAAGCAAGCAAGCAAGCAAGCAAGCAAGCAAGCAAGCAAGCAAGCAAGCAAGCAAGCAAGCAAGCAAGCAAGCAAGCAAGCAAGCAAGCAAGCAAGCAAGGAAGGAAGGTAGGAAGGAAGGTAGGAAGGAAGGAAGGAAGGAAGGAAGGAATGGAAGGAAGGAAAGGAAGACTTACGAATATTCGACATTTTTAGATCAGCAATTCTTGTCATGTCCATGGTGAATTGATCAGGATGTTCGTGGCATTGTTTCCTCGCTGCTGTTGGTTCACGTCTAACGAACACTTCCACAGGGGCGTTGTCTAACAGCGGAATCTTGGTCAGGACTTTCATTTTGATCTTCAATGAAAAATCAATAATAATAATAATGACAATGATAATGATAATAATGATAATAATTATTATTATTATAGTAATTAATAATAAGAAGTAATGTAAAAGTAGCTCAATCTGGAGGACAAATATAAGGATTTCAATCTCAGTAAGAGTTACTTGCCGAGAACGGAGACAATAAGCCATATATATATCGAGAGCCGCAGGCCCGAGGGATCTATAGGCTTATTGCCGACGTTCGAGGAAATTAAGTATTTTATTTCTCAATTGAGAAAGTTTTCTATCAAATGATGCTAATTATAAATGCGAGGTCTATATATAGTTATTAACCGGGTTAATAACTAACTATATATTGACCTCGCATTTATAATGAGGGTTATAACAAAAATAACAAAGAAAACCGTGTCAATTGAGAAATTATGAGAATTAGAAACCTATTCTGTCCTCCAAATTTAGCTCTATTCCAACAGACTGCAAGGAGCTATTGAACTGAGCGAAGTCCAACTTGCTCGGAAGTCAGACGAGTGTTACAAAATTGCACGACCGCGTAGTGGGAGTACGATTTGTTAATCACAAGTTTGATTTCCGACCAAAATTGCACAACTCGAAGTTCAATTACCAATTAATTATCATAGCTCATGCAGTAAAACCATTAAATAAAAACAAAGTTGATACAGATAAATAGTACTATTTAATGACTAATAATTGCTATCTATCAACCAGAACGTACAATCATTACACAAAGACAAATACGCAAGAGACCATTCGTGTCGTTTGCGTAATGATTGTTTTTGGTTAAGTGATAGCAACTATTAGTCACTAAAAAGTACTATTACCTTATCGACATCATTGTATTTATTTCGTGGCTTTACTTCATGCGCTCTATCTATTTAGCTGTCGGTGTTGCATATGGTGTTATGTTGTTGCTTTGGCGTCGCTGCTAAAACAATTGCTACTATTGCGGCTGCTGTCAATTTTTTTAAACTGAAACCATCATCATCATCATGAATCGAGCACCCTACCTTACCACCTTGTATCCTCTGTTCTGAACGCCGAGGCGTAAGCAGTTTCTTCTGATTCTTGTCATATTCCTTCTTCGGATTCATGATTTTACAAAATGCATAAGGAGTTAAACCAGAGATGATCTGTGAAGATGCGCGAGGTCTTGGAACAAAGCTGTCCATGTCTCTGACATCTTTAAGTACTGGAACATTGCCTTGTGCGCAAATGTTCGTCAGTGTTTCGTTGTTTTGTGAAAAAGTTGGATTGAGCTCTTTGACGCCCAATAACGAGCCATTCGTCTGTCCAAGTCCCTCAAGTTGATCGAACTCCAGCGGCATTGAAGAGTTTCCAATATTCGCTTGTGAGTTAGCACAATAAAAATGGGACTGACTCTCCTGGACATTTTGTGAAGAGCCTGGGGTTGCTGCACTCAAAATGTCATCTTCACTAAAAGTTGATGCTGAAAAAGGTGACATAGAGATTCCTCCGCTGCTAAGCACAACTGAGGCAACCGATGATGGGTTCACAGATGGTACTTGCTCGAATGGACTTAATTCTTCGTTGCATCCAAGTTCACTTCCGCCAACTCTGAATCCTACCACAGGAGGAACTGCAGAACTCTGAGACGCTGGAAATTGGCTAAAATCGTCAACAAGAGGCAAAGAATGGGCCAAAGGTGAAGGACCATTAGCCTGAAGGTCAACACCAAGTATTGTTTGATTTTTTCCTCTTGAAATATTTTGTTGGCAGTGTTGGAAATTATTCGAGAGATGTAAACTAACGTTAGAATTCAATTCCACGTGTTTTTCGCTCGCACTCTTGGGTTTTTTTGCCTCGGCGTACTCATCTCCTGGAGCATCGACGCTGGCAGTCACAAACAACGCATTCAAAGGCTCCGGCGTTGCCATGGTTCGCGTGTTGTCGGGTTCTCGAGCTCTTTTCTTTGAAGAAGCTGCAGCATTATCAGTACTCGGTTGACTTGTGTTAAAAGCGGGCTTTGTTTGCGGTGAAGTTGTCTCGGAAAAGGTATCCATGACTCGATAGTCTGATTTTTTTGGTTGACTTGGTAGCTTTGAGTCATCTTTTTGGAGAACAAACTTCATAAGAGGATCCTCATCTTGGTCAGGCGTAGCATTTACGAGCGAAATCAAAACTTGAAAAGAGAAGAAAAAAAGATTGAATAAAGTGTTCCGTGATTGATAACCTTCAAATCCACTTGGGCGTAATACTTCTCCCATTTCAGACCACGGGTCCTTCCCTTGAGAATGAGAATGACATTCTGTTTTCATATTCATGTGTCTTGTCATGCACAATCGTTAAACAAAGAAATGAAACTCTAAGGAATGACACGTGGTTTGAAATAGGAAAACAATAAACTCCAGCGGGTTTTGTGAAAAAGATGGGATAAATGTAATGAGCATCAACATTTCTATCATTTTTCCGGAACTCTTCCGAAAACTGAAAAAATATCCGTTTTCGTAATTTTCCGGGCATGCGCAATACGTTGTGTTAATTACAGAAGAACAACCAATGATTAATGAATGATGGAAAAATAGGAGTTAGTAATAAGAAGACTTACAAGGATTGGGTTCAAAGCCCTCATTTTCCATGCCGACGATATCGTCCTCCATATTTCTGATCTAAAAAAAAATTGATGTTTGTATGAATGTTTTTTCCTCGTTAATTAACTCACAAACCTTTTCAAGATTGCAAGCATTCGTTAGAGCTCTACCTCCTTTTTACGCCACTTGCGAGGGGGTATTTTGGGTAGATTACGGTAAAAAAAGAGTTTCGTTTCTCTACACTCAAACCGTATACGGGGAAAAATACGTTAATTACGCAAAGAAGTTTTGCAAATCTTTAAAGGTCTTGAGACACGGGATGCGGAAAATGGAAAATGATGCGTGAAGCATGACTTTGAGGTATAATTAATTCTCGTTCAAAGTCTCGAATTACACAGTTATTTATTGAATTATTTGTTTATCAAAACTTGTTTCGAAGTGGTTGTTTAAATTGGAAGTCTTATCTTTCAGTCTAGATGCCATTAAAAATGTTATGAGGCGCTTATGAAATGAATACGTATCTGAAGGAAATGATGCACACGAGTGTGATTGCACTAAGTCTCTCGAGCATACTTTCAGCGTCTATTCGCAACCGAACGGCGTTCATTGTTCCCTCTTGAAGAGTGAGACTACGTAGGATTAAATTTAAAAAAAGGAACAATTGTTTGTCGCTAAAATGCGCTTTTACCTAAGAGAAGAAGCTTTGAATATCCAAACAATGATAGACAATTATCCTGATAATGAAAAGTAACGAATGTTTGTCGCTAAAATGCGCTTTTCCCGAGAGAAGAAGTTTGAATATCCAAACAATTATAGAAAATTATTCTGTTAATGAAAAGGAACAAATGTTCGTCGCTAATATGCGCTTTTACCCTAACAGGAAGGGCTTCGAATATCCAAACATTACTGAAATGTAAAGTAAAGTGGTTTTACTCACTTGCGAACATTTTTGTTGCTTCGTAATTTTTTTATTACCAGTTTTGCAAGATTCAAAAAATCAAAAATATAAATATAAAAATTGGGAAAAAATCTTTCGAAAATCGATCTCTCTCTGCTGTGCCTTAGTTACTGCTCTACGTTTCAAGTATAACCGCTTCCTTATTACTTCAAGTCACATTATTTTTGTTCTCAGCGATGGTCGATGGTTTGCAGCGCATTATAAAGCGAAATTTATACTCGATTGGTAGATATACTATCTCCGTTTCCTCCTTAAAGGAGTCTCAGATGTTTAAGACAGAAAAATTGGGTCGAAACTATTTTGATCTTAAATCCGAGATTATAATTCCGACCCTCGGGAATATACTTATCCAAAAATGAAGCTGTTACATTTGGAAAAGCAACTCTACTGTCTCTAGTGCACTTACCTTGTTAGAACTCAAGCTTTCAACGTTTTATCTCTGGAAATTTAGAATTTGAAGTTAAAACCCAAGATTGTTTCCGTTAGAATAAACGGGAAGAGAAACCCATTCAACTATCGAAACTACTTTCATGTGATGTATCACAGGGTTTTTTTTTCTTCTAGAAATAGGGATTATGTTGAAATTCTATACGAATGGGAATTAACGAAGAAAATGCTGAACCAATTGACATTTTAAATCCAGTTTTAAAGATAAAGGAAGAGTGGAATTTACGATTTATGATTTTGTTGATCTGCAATGTTTCGTTTCCAGATCTGTTCTTTTTGTTCACACTGACAAATACTTTGATATGTAGGAGAAAAACGTTTTCTATACTCGCGTAATAAATATTTTTGAATATATGGAAAGAAAAATACATCTTTTTTGTATCAAATTTCACTTTCGAAAAATGTATTTATAAACAACACGCAGCAAAAAAGAAAACATTTAGAATAGGATTAAAACAAAAAAAAAGAAACAAGTTAATGAAATATGAATAATATTAGTGAATTTTTGTGAGATTTGTACATAACCCAATTTTAGAGACAAAAATAACAAAAAATAAAGAAAAGAAACCAGGGGGCTGATGGAAAAAGCCTTTGGATGGTTATTTGTTTAACGAGACCTCAAATGATGTAAAAATATATTAATTGCCATTAAATTATCGTTACTGGTTTTAATAATAACAGGATAATATCTGTACAATTCTGAAATTTAAAAGAACTCTTCCTGATTTACCCCCGAGTGCCAGAGGCTGTGTGGCCCTTGGCACCCAGGGTATTCTGATTCAACATAAACATGAAATATCAAAATTATAAACAAAACTAAGAACATAGTTTAGGTTTCTTTTACGATGTCCTCTTATTTGAAGAGAGAATTTATCACCTGATCAAGGATATCAGGGTTTTTTTACAGTAACATAACTAATGGTCCTTTCACCATTTCTCCCAAATTATAGAGATATAATTTCTATATTTGATCAGGGATATTGACTCTTTCTAGCAACATAACTAAAGCCACTTTCACTCTGTAGAGCTTAAACTTTTATCAAGGATGAAAATTTGGCTATAGCTCCTAACAATCTACAGTACCTTCACTTGTCCTTGAAGAAAAAAATTGTGTTGAATGATAAGGAATATTAAAGACCCAATCACAAAAATAAAAAATATATATATTTCCTGCTATCTTTCCTGATTTTCATCCTCTGCTGGGGATTGCTTTGGTATGTGCAAATTGTTGAGATGACGACGATTACGGGCTATCTCAACAGCCAGAAACTGGATTCTTGTCACTAGGAAACAAAAAAAGGGAAAAAGGAAACAAAAAAAATAAATCAGCCACCTTTAGTTTTGTACAACATAAGGGTAAAGAATATCAATGATTTAGGGTTTCAGGTGGATGTGGAGTGCCAATACTAAATCCTTTTTGTTGTTGATATTTCAGAAGGGCAGACTCAGGGGAGCAGATTGGGTAGAGCAGCCATAGGAAATAGCCACATAGCTAACATCATGATAAATCCTGGATATGCCACTAATTGATAAATGCTCATCTACAGTACAAACCTAATATTGTATTTTCTTCATTATATCCTTTGTCACAGTCAATTCTAAAACACATTCAAAAACATATTTGTAAAAAAAAAACGGCAAAAAAGAAACCATTTTATCATAATCAAGCCATGTGTCATTCCCTTGAGTAGCACTTCTTTGTTTAACAGTCATGCATGACAAGACATTAATATGGATACAACTAGAACAAAGAATCTTATTCTCAAGAGAATGACACATGCTCTGAAATGGGAAAACATTGTGTTCAAGCTAAAAAGGTCCATTTTACAAATTGAATTTGATATTGGGTTGGGGGAAGGGGGGTAGGGGGAAGGGGGAGGGGAAAGCTACAGGACATTCCCCATCATGTACTCACAACTTTATCTTTAAATAAAAACAAAAGGGTAAATAACAAACAAACAAAAGAAAGAAGAAGAAAGAACTAATAGTTACCTTAATAAAGTACCAAAATTATAATCTTCTACTTTGTTCTTGAATAAATTGCAAAATGGCCGCCATCGCTATAATATTAAATTTTAATACATTTAATTTAAATACATCTGTTTCATATTAAGAACACTCTATAACTGACCCTATGGAGATGGTTGATGCTGGACCCCTTTTAATTCCCAGGAGAAATTATTAAAAAATTATCGATAAAGTTCTAGAAGAGTTCTGACTCACTGCTTTTGCTATCTCTGATTTGAATTCTTCCTCTTTTATAACTTTGACCTAAATGAAACACATAAAGGCATATAGAAGTCTATGAGGTTTATTAATTTATTTTAACAATATTTATACAGGGATGTGTCATTTAGCAGAGCTAGTTTAAAGAGAGAGATAAGAGAGAAATGGCAATTAACAAATAGACTTCTGTAGAAAATAGATAAATAAATGAACAAATAAATGAATGGGTGGATGCATGGATGGTTTACAAGATAGGTTGGTGAGTGAGGTGGGTGGGTGGTTGGGTGGACAGACGGACAGATGGACGGACGGAAGGATGCATGGATGGATTGATGGATGGAATGGATGGGATGAATGGGATGAATGGGTGGATGGGTGGATGGGTGGATGGATGGGTGGATGGGTGGATGGGTGGATGGGTGGATGGGTGGATGGGTGGATGGATGGATGGATGGATGGATGGATGGATGGATGGATGGATGGATGGATGGGATGGATGCATGGATGGAATATAAATAATGATAAATAGAAGAATACCTGAAGAGTTTTAAAATATCTCTTGAATTGTCTGTAAATGTCATTATCATAGCTAAGAGAAAACGAGAAAAACAAGGTTACAAACATAATTTCAAAGTTATTGAAACCTTTTTTCAATAATTCAAAATCGGAGATTAAAAAAGCTAATACACCTCTTGAGCTCGAGCATAACATTTTCTTATTTCAGTCCTCCTATCATCCACTAGATAAGCATTCCTTTGTTTTAAAACCATTATGCATTGGAAGGCACATGAATGTGGATACAAGTTATACAAAGAATCTTATTCTCAAGGCAATGACATGTGTTCTGAAATGGGAAAACAATATGCCAAAGTTGAAGAGATATATTAGTGTTTCAGTCCCCGGACACTAGACCAGTAAGTTACTGGACGACCTGAGCATACAATTATAGTTATTTGCTATTGCATTCACATTATTTAGAAGGAAAATACTTTGCTTGTACATTAGTCATAATTCAAACATATATCATTCATTTTGAAATACATATTGCAACTTACTTGGTCAATTTTAGCTTTGATGAATCAAATGCTGATATCAACTGTGTATGCAAAAAGAAAGAATATTGAAATTTCCATAAAACCTTATCATAAAAAAACAAACACTTTTTCCACTCCAAATGATCATGATTGTGAACTGATGGTGAACACATCATTTCATATAATAATGATAAAGATCTTATTGGTAAAACCCAAAATGCAAAGCATTAGTTTACATTGAAGCCTGCCAAATTCACAATGTTCATCTGCTGAATCACAATTTTGATAGAAATTGCAATAGTGTTGACAGCAAATGGTGGTAATCAAATAACAATCATTCAAAGATTTTTATCAGCTGACTGAAACTTAGTATATTAAAATAAATATGCTCAAAGAAATATTCAAGCAAAGGGGTCTACCTTAAAATATGTTTCTGCATGTGTGTGAGCCTTTATGGCCCATGCCACTTCAACCTCTGGCTAAAAAATGAAGACAAATTAACTATTGAAAAAAGTTAACTGGAACAAAAATACTAGAGTATTTTAAGTTATTTAACAGGCAAATAAAAATACTAATCAACATGTTATTGAAGAAATAAAAAATGTACGCACATTCTGTGTGCTGTCATAAAGCACGCAGGGGTTGGCAGAACATGAGAGAAGTGTTAAAAGAAGCATTACGCAGAGCGGTATTTCTTTCATAAAATACAAATTACAATAATGGATATGAATAAGGCAACGGAAAGTGCACGCGCATGTCATGAGCTCTAATAAATCACACGCTCCAAACAAATCAGAACGTGACATTCATAACAGTTATTTTATAATGTCAAATAGACACACACACACAAAAGGAATGGAATTAGGGTCTACTAAATGATTAGCAATATTAGTCCTAAAGCCCAAATAAGCCTTAAGCATGAGACTAATTATTTTACTCAAATCCAACTATTCAGTCAAATAGATGCAAACAAGTTTTGAATTAAAGTTAAATTGATGTTGTTTTGATTTTCAAAGCAAGTACTTTTCCCTACTAGTAGGATATAACAAATAGTCTAGTAGTAGCTCATCCAATCAGAATGCAGCATTGATGATAGACCACTAATGAGATATAACCTATTACTTATTATTTCCAAATATTCACTGAGCCTGAGGCAAATAATTGTATTTTTAATACAAGTGAATTTGTATATATCGCACGATCTCAGGTACAATTTGGAAATTAATAGACACGAGTAATGTTTTGAAAGTTCTTGTAATTGCACAAGAACTTTCAAAACAACATGAGTGTCTATTCATTCCAAATTGTACGAGAACATCTTGCGATTTTTTGTTTATAGTTCACTCATCAAAATTTCAGTAAAATATGCGAAGCCACGCCATTCATCTTTGTCTATTTGGCGGCCCATTGTCAGTCCATCGCGCAACTAAAATGAAAAATTTAAATCTTATTTATGTTTTTTAAGTACAAAATGATAGAAAATAATTGTTTTGACAGTGTTATGGCCGTGTTGCCATAGCAACTTAATTCGGTACTCCTACGGAGTACAATTAACTCTATAATTGTAATTGTCTCGACCAATCAGAGTCGAGTAATTTTGTTGAGTGTACTATAAAACAAATAATGGAGAGAGCGCTTTGGTTCAAATTCTATATGTCTCTTCAAGCAGGACAAATTGAAAAACGAACGTGTATGGATGCTTATATTCACCTGTAGGTAATGCAACAGTCACTTGACACCCCCCGCACCCTGGGGGCATAGCAGGGATTTCACTTCATTTTCACATGTATTTGGTTCCCTGGTAGTCGGGGAAAGCACTTCGATTCACAGATTGGGCTACAACCCAGAGACTGACCGGGGGCTGCACTTTTCGGTTTTGGGGACTGGGACAGAGTGAGCACTTCGTGTGAGTTTGTGTAGTCATAATGGATGAGACGAACACGGTAATGGATGCGGGGGATGTCAAATGACTGGTGCATAAATATATCAGCATAATTGACCAATGTACATGCCAGATTTATCGTATTCACTTGTGTAAAAATACTAATGTGTATTAGTTCTATTTCATGGGTTTAGGACACTATTTAGTGCTAATTATGTTGCATGGATTTAGAGTGTTTTTATAAATACACAGTAGTAGATCAAATAACTTTTAGTGTTTGTACTCTAATGGCTACAATTGTAGCTTGACATCCATATCCTCATAAGTGTGTTGAATAAAAAAAAGTCTTCCAATTTTCCTTGAATACTAATTAATCTGTTTACATATTCTGATATAGCTATCTTACTATTTAGTAGGAAAGAAAAGCTCAGTAAAAAACAAAAATGTTGACTTTAATTAGTAAACTCTAAGTTGCAGTTTTTTGACCACGTGAGTTTAACACGAGAGAGAAAAGTCAAACTTACATTGTTTTCTTTATCCATTTTTCACGACTTTGTGAGTCCAGAAGCCCTTCTTTTCCAGAGATTAAGGTCAGGGGGCGTCAAACTTCCGAATATTATACAAAATTCGATTCAAAAAATCAACTTTTTTCTCAGTTGTAAAATCTCCGAATTTGAATAGTTGTGCCCAAATCTTCTCAGCCAAGTTTGACCTCTCCTTCCCAGTCTTCTACACATTTTTGGATTATATTAAGGTAACCCAAATATATTATTTTTTTATTATCTTACAATGAAGGGGATTTTTCCAAAAATAGCTATCAAGGAACCTTTTCCTCTAATCAAAATTCCAAGTATTTTTTTAAATATGATGTAAAAAAAGTTTATGTGTTATCAGTTTTTAAGTTTTACCAAGAGCAAAATTATTTATGCCGTCCCTTGTTTCAATTTAATTTTTGCATGAAGAAGGTTAATGCAGTTTTCAATTTGTCGTGCTGTTTTGTATCGAAAAATTCGCCAGTGTGACGCACAAATTGGTTAAAGCGCAGGTGGTTGTTTAAGTATCCTGGTGATAAGTGGGCGTGACTCAATCACGTGGTCTGTTAGTAAACCATCATCAATCATGTTTTATTCTGTTTATAACCTTGTTTTTTTCTTGTAAGTTTTCGTAAGACTCTATTCCTCCCTTTGAATACAGAAACCTAAAAATCATTTTGAGAGCTGAGAGAGAGTTTCGCCGAGCCGAAATGTGATAAACTGAAAAACCACAGGCAACCCAAGCACGGTTTTTGTGGCTTATGTATAGCTTATAAAACATCTTTGAATGTAAAAGTTAAAATGAAACAGTTCCAAAAATAAAGTAAAATCTAAAAGGGAGGGGGGAGGAATATCTAAAGGAACTAATAAATTCATATTTTTAAATTCTTCCGGTTGGCAAATATATTTCACCTTATAGCTGGATATTTAATGGCATTCATTTATTATTCCTGCAAAAATTCCCTTAATGATTCAATATGTCAAAGCAATATTTTTTTCGCAAGACGTAGATAGACGTTACGGATGGACGTGTTCAACTAAAAGGGCGGTCGATCGTATCAAAGCGTAACGACTTCCGGTTTGAGAGTCAAGGAAAAGTCTGGGAACTACCAATCGATATCTAATCGATGAGACGACGCATGCTCATTGGTGCGTCTAAGTGATGTCACTTGAGGTAGGCAGAGACGAAGCTAAATTTTTTCGGATTTTCAATATTTTTGAGAATATTACAGCTATATTTTTATAGGAATAAGTAACGATCTGATCGGATACAACAAAAAGGACGATAAAGTAAACATTTGATAATATATGTATGGTTTTAATTCAACGAATTGGATTCGCTTTGTGTGGAAAATTCCAGGTTGAACGAAAGCTAATCGAGGTGTTTGTTATTTCTTCGACTCATTCTCCAGGCCATGGCGACCGAAGAGAGCTTACAGAAATCCCAAGATAGTGAAGAAAGATTGACATTGTTTTATCAACAACGAGATCTGTGTATGAGCACATTTGAAAAATGGACAGAGAGCGAGCAAGTCGAGTTTGTAGAATATCTGTTATCCCGAATGTGTCATTACCAACACGGCCATGTTAATGCATACTTAAAACCTATGCTTCAACGAGACTTCATTACCGCTTTACCAGGTATTTTATTCAATTCTAAGTCACCATTTTTTAATTCTATTGAACTCCTATTTTCTCTGATGGGCTTTTTCGTGTTTTTATAGGCCATCTTTACGGTATATTAGCGATAGATTGTTATCAACATGAACGTCATAATAACTCAAACTTTACTTTTTGCACAAGGAAGTCTTTTCCAATAAACTTCTTCTTTTAAAAATAACTCATTGTTTTGCTTCACAGGGTCTGTTCTTTAAGGTAGTTAAATTTACTTGATTAAAATGATTAGCCACAACAATCTAAGGTGTTATCAAAAAAGATAAGAATTGTTCCACATTTTGCATATACAAGCCACGCTATCTACTAAAATTAATATCTCTTTACTTATAACATTATTTTTCTCCTATTCTGCATGTCAGTCTTGCTTTATCACTTAGGTACTTGGTATCATCATAGTCTTTGATAGTAAAACCAGCCATTTTAAATTGTTTATAAAGCTAGATGGAACACCTGGTCATAATATTTGTTCAGACAGACTGTCAGCACTTATAGCTTCCCTTACAACACACCGCAGATGCTAATGATATTGATAATAAATATTAATAATGATTATGATAATAATTATTACTAGAATGTGCCTCAACGAAAGCTGACTAGTGTCATTACACAACCAAATGTTATTACAATATATTGCTAAAATTGCTCATTGATTAAAATGAGTGGTTATCCACTTTAAATGTTTTTTTCTGACCATATATTATATCACAGTATTATGGCAAAATTTTCTGAATACCAGCTCGTTATTTTGTTAAAAACTCCTGTCATTATGAGTTATTTAAAAAAAATACTACCAAGGATGTATGTTACTGCAGGATGTTGTGCAATCCTCCTACATTTTAAATAGAGACAAAAACAGACAAGCTGCTATTTCTTGTCTTACTAGTTGCATAATCAAACGACCACGACATCCAAAACATACTATGATTTTATCAAAGCCATTTCTTTCCACTTCAAAAGTTTTATCTTTTGATCTATTTACCCCCAACACAGCCAATAATAATATTGCATGATATGGTTGCTATAGAAACCATTGATATAAGAGAATTTTGATAATATTGTCATAAGTGTATTAGTAGTGTCTTCTTTTTCCAATATCCTAGTTATCTTGCAAGTACCATCTGATCTGGACTGTCAGCTAGTATACACATGTCTTTTCATTGACAGTAGAAATTCTTTCCTATACTGCTTACATTGTGTTAAATTCATAATGTGTTTTCAATTCAAAGGTCAAGAGGAGAAAAAATACTCTAAAAATGATTTCTTTGATACAATAGCTTTTCATTGGATTTAAAACAAAAATGATAATTATGTAGTACTTCAAATCCATTCCATCTTTATCCATAATCTACCGATTATCCCAAGCCTAATATCAAATATCCTAATATCAATAAATTTCTATTTTGAACCATTTTGAAGACTCTGCTAGTGTATTTTGATGAAGTCTGATAGATGGTTTCGATTTGAAGTAGTAATTCAAACTTGAGATAGTCGTTTGAGTTCAAATGTACCTTTCATTTATTGTTGTTACGTAGATTAAGTCTATCAAGCATTTCATCCTATTTCATTGTAAAGTGTTTAATTCGAGGATTTTGCAGTGCACTTATACATTACTTGTAGTTGGTAACCCGATCAACGGCTGTTTCACACCAAACGGTCTGACTTTTTACCTCTGTTCACTTGTGATATTCTAACTCCGTATTCTAATATTCTACCCCACTATTCTGTCTTCATTCCTCTTTATCTGACTTTTTGTTTTGTTTATTCTACACAGCAAAAGGACTTGATCACATAGCAGAAAATATCCTATCATATTTGGATGCAAATTCACTGTGTGCAGCAGAGGTGGTTTGTAAAGAGTGGAGAAGGGTTATTGCAGATGGCATGTTGTGGAAAAAACTAATTGAAAGGAAAGTTAGGACAGACCCATTATGGAGTGGACTAGCCGAGCGGCAAGGCTGGTAGGTTGTCTTAGCCATGTAGTACTGATATCAAAGATAATATTATTCCTTAAACCCTTTAAAGACTTGAGGATACTGCTATACCCAGACCTTCATCACAAACAAAAAATTGAGTTTTGGTGAACATCAATCAAAAGGGTTTCTATCATTTCTATGACCATTTACTCAAGGTTGTGTGCACATCCAAATTTAAGGAACTTGATGGGCATTAAAAAAAAAACCTATTTGATTGACGTCCACCAAAACTCAATTTGTCGTTTGTGATGTCAAAGTTCTGTAGTTGGTTATTTGTGACTGGGAATCACAGTGGTGGGCACTTGAAAAGCCTTTCAAAAAAGCATAGTCAGTGAAGAGTTCAGACCTGATTACTCTGAAAATTGCATAGTAAAAATATAAACCCTTGAAAATGAATTTTTCTCTGAGGAGTTCTTGATTACTGCTATAAATTTGTTTACATACTTGAAAAAAATAAACACTTCTTGGTAGGCATGTTATTAGTTACAAGAAGTTCTCAATATTTCTTTTCTGTCTACTTATAGTAGCATTATTGCAAACTAGTAATTATAATATTTAGAAATTTATGCTGGAATTTTAAACTGATGAGAGAGAAAAAATATAGATGATACTACAATTCTTTGGATTTCTGCAACTCAATACACAGCCTTAGATTGATTTTTTTCAAATTATTATATTTTACTTTTCTAAATTTTAATTGAGGTATTTCATATTAGGCACTGCCTATTTGTTTTGTTTTGGTTGCCTGAAGTCACTAATGGCTTTTTTAAGTACAAGTGTTTGCATTGGTCAAATTTCCTACTAAAATCAGAATCTTTCTATTTTAGGGGACTTTACTTATTTAAATCCAAAGCTCCAGATCCTCCGAATAATGATTATTATAGACGTTTATATCCTGCTATCATTAAGGATCTAGAGGTAAAAACTATTGGTGGTACTGAATATTATTGAATAACCATACCTTATTGTGACGTAATACCACAATATGTCAAACCAAACAAAGCCACATTATACCACACTTTTTCTCATCTAACCACATTGACTTATATATTTTATTTTGGATTTTTGAGGGAGTATTGCCCCTTCACACAATAAACACATATTTAATAGTCCATTTTTGAGTTAATTTCGTGTCCTAGAAACTGGAGTATTTTGGATCGCATCACATCACACTACACTAAAAAAAACCTTTTAATTTTAATGGCACCCTGAAACAACAACAACACCCTTTAGGTTGATCAAAGTCACTGCATGGCTAACTCACAGATCAAGTTGGAATTTAGGGTGTTCAAGGGAGGAAAAGATCTCATTACTTCATATTTGATACTATCTGATTATACTAAAAGATGTTTTTGGATAATTTTTGTCATAGACAATAGAAACAAACTGGCGATGTGGCCACCATGCATTACATCGAATCTACTGCCGAAGTGAAAACAGTAAGGGAGTCTACTGTCTACAGTATGATGACCAAAAGATTGTTAGTGGATTGAGAGATAATACTATCAAGGTAATTTTGACCCTTCTGTTATTAATAATGATTATTATTATTATTGATAATGCTCAAATTAACATGTTGAATATGATCATAGGTGGCAAGTTCATATAAAATACCCTGTGAGATTCTCCGGCTTCAAGCTTCTATTAAAATCCCTGAAATACAGATTAAAACAATATTAAGAAAAGTAAAGTACCCATATTTAACGTCAGTAGTTCCTTCAGTTGAAATTCAACTGCTATCAATGGAAGCCGACGGTGCGCACTTTACCTCCTCTCTCCATCAGTGCTCTGTTATAGGAGTATTTAAAGCTGAAGCTACACGGATTAGAGAGAAGTCGAAACAGCCGTGGAGATCCTAAGGATCGAACCGTGGACCTCAAGCTTTGAAGGTCGCGCACTAACCAACTGAGCTACACCTGCTCCTAAACTAATAGCCTGCTGTAGTTCACCTTTTTTGAATCATGGCAGATTGATCATAAATATAGTACAGTTTAAAATATAGTGCTGTTTCACTGGCAGACACGTTTGCCAGTGTCATTGGAAAAGGTTGAGGAATTCACTTGTGATAAAATATCATTTTTCAATCACAGTTAAAATAAGACTGTGTGCTGTGATCAATAAATTTATTCAGCTTTTTTTTCTGGTAAATTATTTATAAAAATAGAAGAAGCTTTTGGATAAATTATTAATGTAAGACCCCAGTTCGACTTCTTCAATGAAGTCCAACGAAGTTTACATTTAGATAATAAGGTAAAATCAATATTATGATATGCCATTTAAAACTACTGATTGTCCAATTAAAATACTACATAATGAAATAGCAGGTGAATGCATTACGACAGCCTTTGTTTTGTTACTTTATAGATAATTTTCTATTTCCTTGTTTGTTTCCAAAGATCTGGGATAAAAAGAATCTAGAATGTACCAAGGTGTTGACTGGACATACAGGTTCTGTTCTTTGTCTACAATATGATGAGAATGTGATAGTAACTGGTTCTAGTGACTCCACTGTCAGGTAATTACTAAGTAACTTTGCTACAATCAAGAATGGGTTAAAAGATAACCTAAAAATAGCGATCAACATTTCCTCGTGGGAATATGTAGAAAGGCTATTATTTTCTGCTGAATTCTGATTGGCTCCACTAACCAAAGTCTGAATGTATTGTTTTTATTCTACAGTTGGTGGGCTCGGTTATAGTAGTTGTACTGTTAGTTGAAATGGGGAATTTTACCACCGAGCACAAATGGAAGAGAATAGTTACATATAATAACATCTTTTTTTCATGAGGTTAGCACTTAATAGCCAGTGGCTAACAAACTTGTGGCCCTCATTCCATGATCAAATTGGAATTTAGGAGTTGATTTTTGCATAGGGAGGAAAACCGGAGAACCCGGAAAACCCTTGAAGCACAGGAGAGAACCAACAAACTAATCTACTCATATACAACACCGAACTTGGCGGGACTTGACCTTGGGTGGCACTGATGAGAGGAGAGTGCTCACACCAATACACAACCCATGTTTATGTTATGATATTGGAAGCTTGAGCACTGTTATTAATGCTTGCTATTTGTTTCCAGAGTTTGGAATGTTCACTCTGGAGAGATGTTAAATACCCTCATCCATCATTGTGAAGCTGTTCTTCATCTCAGGTTCCAGGAAGGAATGATGGTCACTTGTTCTAAGGTCAGCAGCAAAATATCCTTTCATAGGCTGAAGTTTTTTTAATTTTTCTCAATTCTCCATTAATATCTAGTACATTTGCCTTTTATGCTAGTGAACATTAGTATTTTACCTAGACATAGTTCATTTATTTTTTGAGATTTTTAAATGCGCTCATCAAGTACGTCCTATTATTATTATTATTATTATTATTATTATCATTATTATTATTATTATTATTATTATTCTTTACGGTTACCATGAGCAGTTTTAGTGTCTCAGTTGCCATCAGTTTGTCTATCCTATCTCTTTTCATATGTACCTACCTATTTGCTATTTAAAGGGTGGCCAACACATTCCTCTCTCTCCCCTCCCTGAAAACACATACATCTTGCAATAATTAAACTGGCAATTGGAAGTGGGTGACACAAATTTCCAGGATACATGAATATACAATGATAAAGACCTTTTTTTATAACAGTCATCACTTTTTTACAGGATCGTTCCATTGCAGTATGGGATATGCAGTCGCCTACTGATATAAATTTAAGAAGAGTATTAGTAGGACATCGAGCTGCTGTTAATGTAGTAGACTTTGATGATAAATACATTGTCTCTGCATCAGGTGACAGAACAATTAAGGTATGTAATACTAGAGAGAATAAGAGAAAAATATCAATTGCCCTTGGCGGGAACCGAACTCCATCTTCGGTATTCCAGTCCGATGTGTTAACCACTACACTACAAGGACCAACCAGGATTGGTAACGCAGCCGGAATATGAAATGTTGGGTACCCGTGAGGATCCCAGAGTGATATTTTATCTCTATATACTATATACCATCTGTATCAAATAATATATATCATTAATAATGGAAATGAGTGAGTATTTAAATCTTTTATAAGGTTTGGAGTACATCCACATGTGAGTTTGTAAGAACACTAAATGGACATAGACGAGGAATTGCTTGCTTGCAGTATAGAGACCGTCTCGTTGTCAGTGGCTCATCAGACAACACAATAAGGTATAGACATCTTTTCTGTTGACATGAACTCGACCTGTCATAAGTTTGATTGACGGTAGCCAAAATGCTAAACATTTTAAGTCAATAGGTCGCAGAATCATGAAGAACACTGATTATTGCTATTAATATTTATTCTTTCAGATTGTGGGATATAGAATGTGGAGCATGTCTAAGAGTTCTTGAGGGACACGAGGAACTAGTCAGGTATCACACTATGATATAAATTTGCAATGTATATAGAATGTGCAGTCAATAAATTAGCAAATAATGACACTGTGTAATAGAGAAGATTACGTAAGTGCTAAAACTAATGGAACAATATTAGCCTTTCTGAGGATGAGGGGAGAAAGTGGTTGATTTGGCATTGCTGATTGCATTTTGAGACTGTTTTAGAGTACATATTTCTAAGATGGTAAAACAAAAAAACACTCTAAATGTGCACTGCAGGCCAGTTTTTTCTTCAACTTCAGAATGGCTAATAAACAATATAAATGAATGAGAATATCCATGGTCTTTGCCGAGACTTTAGTTTACATATGCTTAATTACTAATAGTTGTAATGACTGTCTTGTTTAGATGTATCAGATTTGACAACAAAAGAATTGTCAGTGGAGCATATGATGGGTAGGTCTTGCAGGTCAACCAAACATTCCAGGAACACATTAATTTTACTAATTTAACCACAATGAAAATTATCTTTCTTTTCCACATTTTCTTCTACAACTTGTCCCTTTCTCACCAACAATATACCTGCTTATGACTTAAACGACAACTTGGGAGCATAAAACCATTATGGATCGTGTTCCATACTTCAGTAGTTTCATGCTCACTAACAACTTGCCTTTTAATTGATGTTGTCTTTTTTTCTTTTT
This sequence comes from Actinia equina, assembly GCA_011057435.1. NCBI lineage: Eukaryota > Metazoa > Cnidaria > Anthozoa > Actiniaria > Actiniidae > Actinia > Actinia equina. The sequence continues at coordinate 467,219 of WHPX01001287.1, forward strand.
CAGAAAAATAAAAGTATGGGATTTGCAAGCAGCCTTAGACCCCAGAGCACCTGCAGGATCTCTTTGTATACGAACACTAGTGGTAAGTCTCTAAGGTTCTTTTTATTTCCTCCCACACGTTTGGTTTTTTGGGAGAAAAGAAATCTGAAAAAACCCTGAAGAAAAACAAACTCTTGAATCAAGGGAGGGACCTAACAAACTCTGCTCAAATGAAATGGGAGTCCAACATGACAACTTAGACCCCAGAAGCAACAGTCAAGTGCACTTGCAATACACCACTCATAATATGAATTCCCTCCAGAAATCATTCATAATTCAAGACATTATTGCCTGTGTAACTCAAAACTGGTATCATTATTATTGCAGGAACACACAGGCCGAGTATTTCGACTACAATTTGATGACTTTCAAATAGTGAGTAGCTCTCATGATGACACAATCCTCATGTGGGACTTTCTAAACTATACGGAACCTCAAGAAACTACCCCAACACGGACATATACCTACGTATCAAGATGATTCTGCTTCTAATATATCAGAAATAGTTTCTACATCCCACAGATTTTGTTACCTTTTGATGTCTAGCTTAGCTTGAATAAATTTATTGAACTCTAACAATAATTCTATGGATTGTTTTCACTCACGTGAGAAGTCAGCCATATTGGTGTACCAAGCAATAGAAACTTTCTGCTCAGTGTTTTGCATAAAAATCCAAGAGGATAGAAAATGCATTGCTGCAGTACACCAACATGGCCGCTGTGACGTCACTTGAAAACGCTCTATTATTTCTAAGGACAGTCTGTTTATACTTGTAGAGATAGCTGCACAACAATAGGTTCCGTACCTTAATAGCTTAGAATCAAAATGCAGATCAGTTATTAGGTACAATGGGTCATTGATATTCTCTCCATGCATTTTCTATTGACTTACTGTTTATTACATAGCTTAAAAGTAGTTCTCAATAGAACCCTGTGAATTGGAGTAGGTCTTGGCGGATGTCAAATGAATCAAGGCATTTCCATTGCATTCAATAGGCACACATTGTAAATGATACAATTCCACATGGTGCATTTGAGAAGACTGTAATTTTGTATTCAAACAGGTTCGTTCACACCAATTTAACTTTTTTTTTTCTGGCCATTGGCAGGCCACTATTTGGAACCCTGCTTTATTCAGAAACATTCCTAGCCACACCCTTTATCTTATTATTCTTCAAAAGAAACCACAGTCTTCTCAAGGGTTTGGAACACTTTTACACATAAATATTTTGTGATAATGTTTGTTAAAAAGTTCTCAAAGGTAAAAATAATTTGAAAATAAGGCTAAAAAATGATCAATTGGTGTAAAAGGTTATCATAGATAGGGCAAAGAATGATTATTGTGGAGGAGCTTAGCAAATTTAAAATGTAATTTGGGTAATTTTTGGTTCAGTTGCTTAGGGTACAAAATCTTGACTTCTTTATAAGGTTAAACAAAACTTAAGTTATGTAAGAAAAATGAATTTCGAAAAAAACAGTTTTAGAAAAAAATTTTGTTACCTGTCATGATCATAGAAATGTTTTTGATAAGGATCTCTAGGTGACTTTAGTGCAAAATGAGTTAAAACTTGTGACAGCCCTTGGGCAGATTTTATTTCACATATATAATTTTGTATAATAGTTTTGTGCGAGGAAAGGTTATTGTCAAGATTTAGTACTTCAGTGAACAACCTTAAAGTCGATCAAATTTGATGTGTAAATAAAAAAGGAGTTGAAACTAAGGTAGGGAATCAGGATTTATAATGAAAAGTAGTTGAAATAGGAATTAAACTACCGACTGCAACTAAAAGAATACAGTCAAAAATTGGACAGGAAGAAAATTAATTTGTACATGGATCTGTTATCAAATACATAGCTGTATCTACTACTTATTGTACATTGAAGTGACAATGAAATTGTTATCAGTTTGAATCCACTTATGAGAAAAAAAATAGGGTTGAAATCTTAAGTCAACAAGTGCTCTTGAGGTTTCTTTTCCTGTATTCTTGCTTAACTGTTAAAAAAATAGATAAATCTGTTGTTTTGAAATCCTTTCGTATAAACTTCATTTCTTATTTCAGTGTCCCTTTCAAAAGAAAGTGGAATCAAATGAGTGAATGAGATAAAAACCCATCCTAAATTTTACCAGTTGTTTCCCACTATTTTGACATTTTCAACATGCTGAAGCAAAACCATAAATTTGAAAAAAACCTTCATTATAAGTATTGTGAAACAATTAAGACCTTTTTTAAACACCTTGAACAATTATTCACATCTCATCATTGCAAGCTCACCATTTGTCCCATTTCAATGCAAGGGCATGGCTACCTTTCAAGATGTTGCAGGGAACTATGAAGGGGACTATTCTCAAGTTTTACATATCAGAAGCAATCATAATTATATGTTTAATAGTTGTAAGTTTTGCCACTCTTTTACCAATGTGTTTCAGGCAGAAAAGATGTCCATTGATTTAACCAATACTCACTTGAAAAATTCTTGTAAACTTAATAGAGAAACTCAAGGCATATGCATTTAGTGGCTTAATTTTGACAGTTCAACTATGATTGTTTCAAGATTTTGTTATACAAAGATTTCCTTCACTCTGCCATGGCATGTATATACTAACTGGTAATACCAGACTGATTATTCAATTTCAGGGTCACTAGCCCTAAAGTTGGATATTCAGTTTCAAAGGCAGTCAAAACCTGAAAAACTTCAATTTTAGGAGTTTATAACAACGCTAGCAACCTATAAATCACTGTTAGATGTACATATTTAATCATACAAATGCTTCTATTGCATGTATTAATCATATAAACTTATTAATTAAATAACTGTTAATAGTAATTAATACTAAGTTTTTAAAGACAAAGTTGTTATTTAAAAAGCATTCACTTCACTATATGTTGATAAAGAATGGTTTTCTACGGATAATAAACATTGAAATGCATTTTTGTGTTTGTGATTGAATCATTAAAAAAATACATGAAATAGCTCATTTAGGAGATGTCGGGACCAAGTGCATCGTAACAAGATTTATTCTTAGTTGCATGCAACAAACTTTACAAACTACAGAATATTTTTATCGTAAAGTATTGTTCATGGTTTTTTCTCTAAGACTCTCCATATATTGTTTGACAGTAACTGTCAATGTCCTCTACAAGTTCATACACTCTTCCTCTAATTCTCAAACCTCTTTTCCTCAAACTCCCCAACTCATTTCTTCTCCTAAGGACAATTTGCCAAATATTATTATTTCTTTGAACGCATTTGATGTCCTTCACAGCCACGACCTCACTCAAAGCTTCAACAATCTCAAGAACCTTGAATACCGGGAGAATTCTTTCACTACGGAAGTATTGAATAGCAAAGTAAAGACAAACTGCATTTTCTCCAAGGTCCCAGTTATTCCAGTACAAATCTTTGTCTTCATTTGGTAAAATATTATTGTTCGCAACAGCAATTTCTTTTTTGGAAACAACGTACAAACTATCTAAGATTCTTGCTGTTTTGTTTACTTTTCTATTAACAGCTTCATTCTTCATATTATTTTCAGTCAAGTTGTAATGTTGATTAACTGAATTAGCCATTGAGTATCCGATTGTCTTTTTTGATTTACACCTTTCGAGTTCTGAGGACAGCTGATCTTGTTCACTCGAGTATTTCTCTTTAAATTCTGGAAACTCTCTACCACCAAGCATTGAAGACACTATTTTCTGCGCCTCTTTCGAGAGTTCGGAATAGTGTGGAGCCATATTTTGGTTGTCATGTTCCGATGTTTGCGTTGCTGTTGTTCGAAAATTTCGAGACCTCGCCGTGTCGTGAACACTACTTTTATAACTACTTTTCTCAACTTTAACATCGTTGCCATCGGAATAGCTTTTATCAATCTCTTTAGTTAATAATAAAGATCCTGTAACCTTCTTCTTGCGTTTCGAACGTCCTTTTATCTTCCCAGGACTTGGATTTTTCTGCATAGCAACAGTAATATTCTTGTCCTGGTCAAGGAACGTTCTGAGGTAACCTTTGTCTGGGATCTCTTCAACACAAATTCCTAACTCGTCTGCCTCTGTCCTATTCGTCTCTGGAAAACACCCCAGGCATCCAATACCAGTACAAAGTATTCGTCCTTCTTTGGTTTTATGGGTCCCGATCCCTGATGACCAACGATTTGCAGTTAAAAACGCAGCCATGTGCTAAAAATTTTCTCTAAAACGTTGATCACAAACAAAACAGCTGAAGGGTTTCCTTGAGGACACAGGGAGACCAAGTCGATATCAAAAGTTACGCTGTAGGGAGGGGACAAATTTACCCAAAACGAAACATCGTTATTTTGTAATAAGATAGTTAAGAAAAAATAAAAATTAATCCTCATTCTTCCTACCTTCAAGTATGTTTTTCTATTTTATTGTAGTATTTTGTGAATTATTGAAGGATTTAGTTATTTTGGTTCAAGTACCCTCCCTTCCCCCGCTATTTGTTTGATCACATGACCAATACAAACGGTTTGAGCGCCAAGCTCAAAATCGAAATCTTTCAATCAACTATTTTACTTCTCATTTTTCGATTATAAAACAAAATCCGCTTCAAAAAAAACAAGCAATTTCAACTCAATAGGAAGAAAAGTGAAAGTTTTAATATTCTTGGCAATTTTCTCCACCTTTGATATCAATAAGGAGCTGCTTCTTAAAATTATCCAAAACAACGATGGCGGCAGCAAAGGAAACATTGACATCTCCAATCTTTCGAACACCAAACATAGATTCTCCTGCTACAAGGCGCCGTAGGCCTCTAGCTCTTGTAAGCAATAATACTCCTTCTAATGATCTAACTTTGAATGACGATGATGCTGAGAAGAGACAGCGTCGATTGTCCAGGGTTACGAGTGTTGCTCTATCGACTCCTTCGACTCCAAGAAGTGCAAGTAGGGGATTGGATTCTGAAAAGTAAGCAAAAAAAAACAAACCTGGATTCCATTCCTTAGACTCTTTTAATAACAAACTTCTTTATTGAAACGTTTTGGCGCTTAAAATCTAGTGATTTTTAGGAGATCGTACAAAATCTAAACATGAAAATTCGTACAAGAAGCTTACCAACGTAAAACGAATATCACATAATTTATACGTCTACTGATAATGCCGTTATATTTATAGGGGACAGACGAAAAGTGGTCTCACCAACTTCCAGCTGAAGGATTTATACTCTAACTGTATAAAACTGTCGACTGAAAATGTAAGTATGAAAACAGCTGTTGTTATGAACCATTATATGTATGTGGTTTATAATATAACTTTGATGTACCACAATCTTTGATTGGGCCAGAAAACTAAGAGTTGTACCATGTTGGATCAATAGTCAATGTAAATTCGATAGAAAGAAAGAGATAGAGAGAAATAAAGAAATGAATACATGACTTTTTTTAATGAAATGAAGATTTCAAGGCTATTCTTCCATTCCCTTAGGAACGAAATGGAAACTGCTCCTTTAATCCCCCCTCCCCCTATTGTTCATTCATTCACTCAGTTTTATTACTGCTGCACATTGTTTTACAGAAAATTAATTCCAAGAATGCATTTGGGCTGCATCTGATCGACTACATGCAAGACCTTATTAAAACAGTCAAGGAAGGAGACATGACAAACTTTCAAGTTGCAAGCTGTACTCTGGATGCTAGTGCAAAGATTTACGCCGGACGAGTGGACTCAATCCATGCACAGGCATACAAAATGTTAGGAGGGTTAGGACGGGCTGAAAACAACAAAGGTATCTGTCAATTGACACTTTTGCATTCCCTAAAGCAAAAATATAATAAAATTAGTAGACCTTTTTCATCTTTCTCATACATTGAAAAATTACAGATATCTCGGCTTTTGGCTTCCATCAATAAAACTAGCACTTATTGAGTGTTGTAAGTTTGATAAAATGTTTTGATTTGTCTGGGGTGATAAATCATGAAATAACATCATGGACTCATAAATTCCAATTCCATCGTGCTACCACCCTCCCTAAAATGCAGACTGTTTATAACGTAACATAATTTAGCAAGAAGTAGATGTTTCAATAATCGGGAACCCTGTGGTATATCTTAAAAACTGTTTATTGGGATACCTGTGATAAGTGTATTGACTTGATATTTTTCAGATGGTGATGGAGACCATGCAACAGATGAACCTCAAGCTGGGAAACAGAAGACCAAGAGGGTAACAGATGTGATAATTCATCTTTTTTAATGCTCAGAAATCGAGTTAGGGTTTAACTGCCACACCCTGGAAGCATGGAATGATAATAAAACTGCAAACGACTTCCATTGATTTACTAAGAGTAGGATGTAATGAGGAAGATGGAGAGAGGTCCATGTGCAGGCTATGTAAACTTTGCTGAAACCAAAGTATTTTTCTGCTTTTCTATGCATTAGATCAACCACAGACCAGGAAATACTATTGAGTCCAATCTAAAGAACCTAGATGTCAATCAGTTTGATCTGGAGTTTGAGGTAAGTACAGTTAAATCTGGTTATCTTAAACCTCATATATACCATGCAAGGAAAAGGTTCCAAAATTACAGGGGTTTGTGATACTCAGGGTAAAAACATTGCATCACAAATCTATGAGACACAGCCTCAAGTTTGGTACAGAGGGAAAATCTAAAAATGATATCTAGGGTTTAAGATAATTGGACCGAACTTTAAAATGTCATCATTTAATATTAAGAAAAAATTAATGTTTTCTGAATTGCCCCAATTCACTATGACATCACCTCAAGACAATCTTCAACAATCTATTGTTTAAACGCAAAGGATCTTGGTCATCGAACGTGGTCAAATCAACGCAATTTCACCAAAAATTGTTCTAAGACCTGTATCAATCCACGAAGAGAAGTAGAATAGCCAGCAAACACTCATAATATTTTTGAGTATATATTAACACATAGTATGAAAACCAGGCCATTTTAGATTAAACTGTTTTGCTAGGTGCAAATTTTGTTTAATTTTGTATTGGATTTGCCGATTCTATCCCCCACATAAACAAGCCGTGACGGAATAGTGAATTAGGTCAATTATTTTGACCTTAAGTGATATTCTGTGGCTTGAGTGAACTTGTATATTGCAGGTTGACCCATTGTTTCACAAGACATCAGCTGCTTTTGACGAGGGTGGTACAGAGGGCTTGCTTGTCAATCACCTGTTTGTGCGTGATGATGGTTGTGAACTTCTACTTGATTCTACTGCGGTTACCACCACACCCAAGAATGTTACCACTGAAGGCCAAACATCCCAGGATAACACTATGATTGATTTATCAGAACTAAGAGGTAGTTAAATATGCTTCATCATCATCACTAATGTCCTCAACATGATCATCATCCTCATCATCAACATCATTTTATATATCATCACCACTGTGGTCAGCATACCATCATAAGCACTCTCATAATCATCATCGCCACTGTCATGCATCGCCATCAACATTATCATTTCCATTACCATCTATGAAAATATGATAGATTTACTACAACCTTTTGGTTTCTTTTTAGATGCCTACAGTAATATCAATTTTGAGAGCTATCAAATCTGCCCCTACTTTACTGAGTTTGAATTTACCAATTGGAACAAAGATGACGATGTAAGGAAAAACTCTTAAGGCTTCTTCACACTAGCATCAGGATTGGGAGCAACATACGCAGACTCAGTAGTGTACTGGTCATTTTATGTTGTTGGCTTTTTTCACGCCTAGGTGATAAATGTGATTCTGAATCTACATACGTTGTTTCCGATTCTGACACTAGTGTGAATCAGGCTTAAAAGAAATGAATTTGATTTCATAAGATAAAAGTTAATTAAAATAAACTTTAACAATATGTGTTTCTCTAGGTAAATCCGGAGTTCAGCAATATGATACAAAAGTCTAAAAATGATGAACATGCCTTTGATATTGATGCACCAGGTAAGGAAATCATTTGTTACTTGTTTTGGGCACCCTGTGGGTGGACCTCCACAGGCAACCCAACTCCAAATGTTTATAATTGTTTGATTTAATTATCAGTAACTGAACATCCAGATGATTATCCAGAAGCAGTGGGGGAAGATTATGGTGATGATGACATGGGTGAGGTAAGAAGATCATATGACCAAAAATTATAAGTTACCTTCAAAGTTCCTGGCGCCATCTTCAAAGGTATAGCCATGCCTTTACATCGAAGGGAGACAAGCAGCAAGCTTTGTTGATAGAGACGTCAATAATTGTCCAACCTGTCAAAAAAAAAGGTCTCTAGCATTGCAAGCTTACTGGTCATGTTGCTTCAATGTAACGGCACAACTTTCTTTCGAGAACGTGCAGGGCAACTCCAAAAGTGCTAGAACTTATTAATTAGGCCTTTTTTGAGTTCCATCAACAGGGTGCATTGTGGTCTAGCTTCGATACAAACAACACCATATAAGGCATGATGAACAAGAGATGTTTGTACCAAAGCTATACCATGATGCACCATGCTCACTATTGGGATAAGTGTTTTTTTTCACATTTCAAGTGGCATTTCCTTTAGTATTATTTCTTTGTGCACCAATAATGAGTGTGAGACAAAGAATCTAAGCTACATTCTTGCATTGAAGGTGTTCACATGTTTGAAACATGTTGACACAAAGCCAAAATGGAATGGGAAATATGCAAGAAACAACTAATAGCTTGAATAACAGGACAAAGGAATAGCATGCATTAGATAAGCCACATACCAAGCTGCCATTGGTATTGAGTGGGGGATACATCTCAGGCAGGAATCATAAAAAATGATTTTCAAGTTTTGTTTGTATGTTGTTGCCTAGGACATCGAGTATGGTCATGATGCTTGTGAAGGAACAAATGCTCTGATGGCTAATGCAACTTTAGCCTTTGCTGATGGCAAAGAGGCAAGGCTTATCACTGCTCAAGATGCAAGGTTTGCAATCAGTGAACAAATAATTGAATGAATGCATAAGAAGCGAGTAAATTTACAAGTAGATTAATTTACAATCATGATGACATAAATAAATGCAAGACTAGTAAATTTAACTTTAAATCTTACAATCGTGAATGAGAGAGAAAATGAACTGAGAAATGAATAAAAAAACTAATATCCTAAAAAATCATTTTCTCCTGTTTTCATATCCAGATATCAGTCTGACATGGTTGGGAGTGCAGCTGCAACACTGGGTAGCCTGTGTTTAGAGCTTTCAGATAAACCCAGTGATTACTCTTACTTCAAGTCTGGCATGTTGGCGACATGGGCTGGACCAGAACATTGGAAGATGAAGGCTAGGCTATCCAAATGTATGTACTCAATACAAGTTGGCATTGCAGTTCATTGTGGGACTGCTAGGGAACATGCTAGCTATGCTGGCCTCAATGTCGTAGATAATCATTGCAGATGCTTTCAGTATTTTTTTACAGTAACAGAGCAATCTGACTGGCTGACAAATATGATCACTAAGAGGACAAACACAGAATGATGAATTGTTATTGCACGGAATGCTTGATTTTTTAACTTTTTCCTTTTTTTTAGATGTTTTTTATTTTATCGTTAAAAAAAAATCACTCTTATTGAACATAGATGACGTCGCTGAGGTCGTGGTTCCACTTTTAAACAGCATCATCTATGATCAATAAGAGGACTGATTTGATGGAAATCTATGAGTTGTTTGTTAAAATGTTGTCAAACTTGCAATCAGTGGCAGGTATAACGACAAGTTCAGCTCAAGATGAGCAATCCAAGAAAAAGAAGGCCAAGAAAGAGGCATTCAAAGTTGATTTTGATGCAGAACTAGATGTTAAACAATATTTCTCTAAAAGCAGGGTCAGTAGTATCATTTTTGAATGATTAAATTCAATACCCAACACCGTCTCATATAGGGTACGACCTAATAACATGTTTGCAGGCAGCAACAACATTAGCCAAGTCTACTCTAGAGAAGCTTTCTTCTGCCAAGACGACATTCCCAGACGACCTACACTATGATACTGACAGTTTGTTTAGACTTTTCACTAAACCAAAAATTGTGGTAAGAATAATTGAGTATGATCAATGATGATGATTGATGAAGATTATTGATGATGATTGCCTGTAATGATGATTGATTGATAATGAAAATGATTGATAGCATTGATGTGATGAGGATTAATGACAATGATTCTTGATTTCAATAGCAATGACGATTGATGGTGATGACAATGCTGATTAATAACTGTGATAATTTAAAAGAAAAGAGAAAAAAACTATGATGATTAATGATTATTGTGCCCTTGATCATTATGATGATTATAATGATGGAGATGACATGTCAATAATGATAATTAATATTTGATTTTAATGGAATCAAATCTTGCGTTTCTATTAATTAACAACTATTTCTGTTTGGTATATCCAGCTGAGGAGACAGCTTCAACCACAGACAGAAGTGGCCGACGATGGTAAGTCAAAGGCACTCATTTCCTGACAAACCTCATGTTTCTCAAATTGTTGTTTAAAAATATCTCGTAATCAAACTATATTTTGATTATGAATCTATTTTTCAGGGTCCGAGTGGTACAACTATAACAATCCAAATGATGCTGCAAACTACTGCCCGGACCTTCAGGTAAACTGAAATAGTAGTGCTTATAATAGGGGTGATGATAATAGTGATGGCGATCGTAATAAAGATGGTGATGACTATAATGATAATAGTGGTGGTAATGAATATACTACTAGTTAAATAAACAATGACAATCATTACTTATGATGGTGGTGGTGATGACTCTGGATACTAAAAATACTGCTACCCAATATATATCTTTCAAGTGCCCCTTCTCTGTCCTGGTGCTGCACAAAAATAACCTCACCATATAATGATCATTCAATATCCAGGATGGAGCTGATGACGACGATGTCCCTTGTGGAACAAACAGCTCTGGTTCACAGGATATGACTAACGCAGGAGGTGTTGGTACAGACATGACATACGACCTTAGTCATTCTTCTCAGGGTTTGAGCTTCTCTAATGAGAGTGCTATAGACATGACAATGTTTGCTGGTGATGGTCTAATAGCTCAGCCAAATAAGGTATGGTGACTGAACCACTGATGGCCCTCATTATTGCTTTTTTATGGGTTTCAATCGGCTGATTAGAGCCTTTGAATCTCATGTACCTACTTTCAAAATGGTGGTTAATTAAACACCGTCTACCAATTGATGTCAGCCAAAATGTATTCTATTGAAAACTTGCAATTCAGCTGATGAAGATTGGGCACACATGAGACAGGACATAAATTTGAGTAAAACCAAGCAAAAGGTTTGTCTAGACAGAAAATTAATAATTATGTATTACTGTAATCCTCAAGTCTCATTTTCCCCCCTTTTATAGGTGGCTAAAATCGACATAGGGTATGCTAAAACAGCCAAGAAAATGGATGTCAAAAAACTTAAAGCAGCCATGTGGAATCTGTTAACAAAAAGACAAGAAGAAAACAAGGTTCTCCTAGATTTTTTCTTAGCACAGCTTCTTCTGGGAGGGGAGGGAGGGGGCATCATCAGATCTAGCTGTACACCATTTGGGCAAAATAGTGTATATGGTTGCATTATAACCTGTATTGTGTTATTCAGGGTTCAGTCCAGATGTAATGCAGGCTAATTGACAGTCTTATTTATTCTGACTAGGAAAACATACCAAATGAATCTGAAAGTGTAACTGAAAAACCTGGTCTAGAAGAGAACACATGGAGTGAACCCAAGTCCTTCAAGCATGTCTACAGCCATCTTCCTGAGAAGATATCCAAAAATATGGCTAAAAACTTGTCTGTTCCCATTGCATTTGTCTGTATTTTACATCTGGCAAACGAGAAAGTAAGTTCCCGGAAATATGTGAAGAAGTTTATACAAATCTATTTTCAGGAGAAAATAGCAAAATCAAGGATAGAATTGTATAGAAATTTTTTAGAGTAGAAGGGAGACATCTTTTGTCAAGTACAAATCCTTGGGTAGGTGGGAAAAAAGATGCTCTTAATATTGGTGTAATAATGGTGAATAGTCTCCTCAGCAGCTGTCCTTAGTGTGGGGAGGGAAGCATACGCACTAAAACTAAGAATGGCTGCAAAGGAAACTAAATGGTAAATGGAATGCAAAAAAATTAAACTAAATCTTTTGCTTTTCTGTTTTCTCTTTCTAGTGCCTAAAGATGATACCAGACCTTGAAATGGCCGACTTTACTGTTTCTAAAGATTAATTCTTATCTTTCGATTTTATGATTTTATTTACGATTTTAAAGATTTTGTAATAAACTTTGTATCTCATATTAGGATCTTAAAGTAATAAAAAACAGAATTGAGTTGTAGATTCATATACTCTCTGGTTCTTCCAGTTTTCATCCCTCTGTTTAAATGTGACAAGTTAAGAATGAATTACATCTTTCACCCACCACATACTAGGGCATATAGGAAACCAGTATTTATATTGAATTTCTTACCCAACTATGAAATAGGTTGACTGATAATAAGTTGAAGCAACAAAAAAAAAAGAATTTTGTCGGCCATAAAATATGAAGCAGATAAGCACTCAAGCACAATGAAAGAAAAAACATCCGTGACAACTTACCCACAATTTTACAAAGCAGAAATATATGAAATTAAGCATTAAGGGAAAGCAGCCATCTAAAACATGATGTGCAAGCCAGTTATTACGACACGCGGGGTGATGTGTCAATAGGAATATGAGTAGGGGCACGGACGTTTTAACGAAATTGCTACGCCACTGACTAACACTGGTAGATGACGAAACTAAGACGTGACCAAATTGATGAACGATCTATCATATCACTGCCTGATGACCTATGATTTTTCCTCATTCAAAAATAAATCCGCGACATCGCTGGAGGAAGTTGGCGCAAATTCTGTAGTTATAGTTGGAGGGAACTGAGCAAAGCAAAACGAAAGAAAACTTTCGTTTCTAATCTTGTACTTTTTTATTTATTGTCGTCTTACAGTAAAATTTAGATCGTGAACTGAGTGTATTTACAATTGCTTTATTCACACCAAGATTTTATAAAACCAAAACGACTGCCAAAAATCGTTGTCATTGAGTATCAAATCAGACTTAGTATGTGAGGAAGACAGCTCAGTCCTAACGTGAGACGTTACCATATCATCCAAAATGCTTTGCTTGCCGTGGCAAGGTTATTCCTCCCGTCTTTTTAAAACTAATTGAATATCGCGGAAGCTTTAGTAATTAAATTTTTTTTACGGCTTAATTAAAAAGCAGGCAAAACGACCGCAAAGTATGATGGATGATAACGGGCCTCCTTGGGCAATTTTTATTTGGGGGGTGGGGGTGGATTACTTCCCTCATTTTCGAGGCATTCCTGATCAGAAAAGTAGATACACTAGCACTAGGGTACCTCCATTGGATCCGTCATGAGCTGCTCCTTGCTATTCCTAGAATAACTGTGTCTGGAATAGTTCTGGAATATCTTACTCATCCATATCGAATCTTAAATTACGAAACTAATGCACTAACAGAGCTTTCGTTAACTGCGCACTTTAAAGCAACGTTAATCAGAGATAGAGCTGTTTGAAACAGGAGGCGATTCTGTATCAGAGTTTTGAGCGCTGCAATTCAGACCACGTTTAAAGCTGCAGAGGATCTCTGCTGTTTCAGCTTCCTCGTCGTTTGCTCGGTAAGCTGGAGAGCCTTCAGCTGTACCAGGGCTATCGATACTCTCTTCGTCTGTCTCATCATTCAAGTTTAATTCTACCTTTTGAATGATGCTATCGACTTCATCACTCAGTGTCCCTTGTTCGTCTTTATGGGTCCTTAAATGGGAGCGTAAATAACGAGTCTGTATGAAGCCCTTCCCGCACAGAGGGCACTTATGGGGACGATCCTTCGTGTGGGTCATCTTATGGTAGTAATATGAACTGTAGTATGGAAAACACCGTCCGCACTGCTTGCATTTGTGGGGTTTAAAGCCTGTATGGCTACGCGAATGAATCTCTAGTTTGCGGTGGGTCTCGAATGCCTTACCACAAAGCACGCAACAGAATCGACCATCTTCACTGATGCTCGCATGTGACGAGAAATGTTGCTCCAACTGTTTCCCGTTTTCGAATGTTTTGCCACACGTCAAACAAGTTGTTCCTTTGTCATCCACGTCTTTCGCGTTGTTGTTCACCCTTGTTGACTGTCGTCCACTCTCATTATTCAAATCATTTTCATTTTTAGACCCGTTGTTAACTATGACTTCTGAAAGATAAGGATCAACATCTTCTATGTTCTTATTCTTCTCGTATAGAGTATCCATCCTAGGTATCTTTGCTTTTGGTGCTATTTCTAGATTCTCGTCTCTAATTTCAACAGGGCTTATGCTATTTTCAAATCCTTCACTCTCTTCTACGAGTGTCTTTCTTTCTTCTTCCTCCTCGTCGCCCTTGCTTTTGTCTTTCGTTTGGTGTGCCATTAAGTGTTTCAGAAACTCATCCTTGTCTCGAAAATCCTTGTTTCCACATTGCAAACATTCATGGTTTTGTGGCTTCCCGTGATACGAGTCCAAATGAATCTTGTACAGCTTTTTGTGGCCAAAACTGACTCCACATTGCGTACAAGTGAGGTCACGGTCCGACTGTTTGCGCGGAGTATACTGCTGTGACCTGGACCCATGGTGTTTAGTTTCCACAGGGCTCGCTCTTCCTTCGCTGCTTACACTAGGGCTACCAGGTTTTGCAGTCAAATCAGTCTTCGGACTTGCCGCTTTTTCAGCCGAAGGGTACTCGGTAGAGTTTCGTTGCATTTGGTACAAGTCAGGAGCACTTGCCCTTCGCTTTAAAGACAACGAATTAATCAAGGCTTCTTTAGTCAGCTTTTTGATGCTGTTGCGGCGCTTTCCTTTTACGTCCTTCATAGTACTTGAATTATCAATGGGTTCTACTACAGCAGAGTTACTTGATTCCAAGTCAAATTTTCCTTTGTTACTTTTAGGGTCATGGCTCTTGGTAACGGGCAGAGGAGAATTCGATCTACTTGAAGCAGGGCTGGAGTCTGCAGATACAGCAGAACATACGTTTAAAGGAGACGAGGTCTGTGAGATGCTTCTTATGTCAATAAGAGGAGGAGGAAGGACGACAGAGGTGGCAGCTTCTTCATGGTAATTCTTGGGACTACTCCCTGAATGACCTATAATGGAATATGACTCTTGTTCAGGAACATTGCGACAGCGTTCCTTAGACGAAATAACTTCGCCTTTTTGTTTACTATCATAGTTCGGTCGTAATCCAGGCTGTTGTCGTTCATCTGGCTGATGATGCACAGCGATAGGATTCAATTCGACTCTTTCGATCTTAACAAGGTTACTTCTGTGATCGGAAGGCTCGGGTGGAGGGGAATCTCTGTCTTTCCCTTCAGGATTATGTAAAGATTTTTTATGCCTGAGTTGATAAAGCGTCTCTACCTCGTCTCGGACGAACGCTTTTCTAAACAAAGGCATGTGTTGGTTTCTCATGTTTCCTTCCGCATGAATATTTTGTCGTAGCCGTCGTAACTCGTCTTTCTTGCCGTTGTAGCTACCGATCTGATCTTGGTTTTCTTCCAAGCTGTGTGCAGGGAATGGAGGTCTTTCTGCTGACCAAAATGCGCGTGCCTCGTCGTCGCCTCTGCTTTGGAAAGCTTTTCTTTTCAGGAACAACCGCTCGGTATCGTCCTGCGTAGGGCGTTGCCTCGCTATTTGAGGTGAAGCCAACTCCTTGTCTGTTGAGTGAGCAGAAAGAAACCTTGAATCATCTTCTATCTTTCTGTCTTCAAATTTAGGAAGAAAGATACGGGTTCTTGTTTCTCTTCCAATCACCTCGTCTCCTTTAGCGCGCGAATCACGGAGGAAATCCGCCGCTCTTCTCTTGTTTCTGTTGATCATGTCAGTATAAGTTGACAGCGAAACTGCCTTCCTTAACTTGGTTTTGCCATTGCTCTTGAACAACGAAGTTTCGCGCGTTTCAAGAAAGTCACTCCGCGAAGGAATGCGTTCTTTATTTCCTGGATCAGGTTTTTCAGAAGGCAGTTGTGCAGACGCCACGAGGCGTCCCCATCGACGACGCCCTCCAGGTTCGGTTGGCTCGTTTCCATGCTCGCCTAACTTATCTTTGTTTATATCCTGGGTTTCATGGGACGTGAGGTGATCCAGAAATTTACTTCGTTGCTTGAACGACATGCCACAGTAGTAGCACTGTAGAACGTCCAAAGTACTGTGGTAGCAATCCATGTGGATCTTTAAAAGATTCTTGTGATCAAACGTAAGACCGCATTCACGGCAGCGCGGCTTCATGTGTCGCTTCTCGATGTGCATACGACACGACATGGAGTCAGCAAAAACATCTTTGCATTCCGAGCAGGTAGCTGTACCCAAGGAAAGGTTATCTTCTTCACTTTGTGACGCCAATGGAGACGGCTGCTCTCCTGGGGATTTCTTAGCTTTCAACTTTTTTTCTGTTTTATCAGCTTCACCATCATCACCACCAGCTTTCTGAGACCCTCTAGTTTCCTCTCCCTTCGGTGAAAGAGAACCTTCTGGAGTAGTGTTTGAGCTTGTTCGATGGTGACCGTCCATAACGAAACTTTTTAAATTCATAGTACGCCTGACGCCTTCGATAAACTCCATCTCTTCGGGACTCTCGTCAGCAAAGCCATCCTTTTCTCGATGTGATATCAAGTGGTGGAGGTACTCCATCTTGGATGAGAAGGTTTGCTGACAGCGGTTGCATCTAGGCGCGCCTCGTTTGATGAAGATCTTAGCTTGATCACCGAAATTCAAATCGTCACTTCTTTTTAAGATCGATAAATCGTCTCTCGTGTTGAATGGTCGACCGTACAACGGCTGCGTAACGGGATCGTAAAATTTTGGTCGCATCTCTGAAACAGGAATGAAAGGAATCGCGCTAGCCTTCTGAGATGGGCTTAAACCAGGACTTTCCATGCTGTCCTGCATAACCTCCCTTTCGTCGTACCGACGCATCTTCTTCTCTTGTGGTTCAAGGTCGATTGGGCTTGGTTTTCGTTTAAAGGTGGGATAGCTATCGAATGTACTCCTAGGAGTGATGACGCTTGGCCTGAATTGCCTTGATAGTTCCTCCCTGCTGCTAAGGGGCCCCTGTTGTTCGTAGTATTCAGCTAAAGTAGAGCTCAGTGGGTGATGTGGATCCTCTTCTTCCCCAAGCAATGTTGCTTCAACTGTCCTTAGCTTGGCCTTTAGATTATTGCGCACAGCTTCCAAGACAGCCCGATCAATCCTTTTTTCTCTAGGCACTGGCCCGTACATCATAGGGTTGGCTTTATCCCACTGCCACGGGACAACAGGTGGCATGTCGTGGTAAGCTGCCTCTTTCTTCAAAGGCAAGCTGTGGCTCCGACCTAACGGTCTCTTCTCGAGGCGTCTCCGCAGCCCCGGTGGCGGAAAAGGCATAACCCCGAACGGAGAAGGCACCCGGGATTTATCATTCAAGGGATGATAATACATGGGTTCCCTGTTATGGATCGGTGCTAACAGCCTATGATGATACATACTGTCATAACCCTGACTGCGAGATATCATTTCTCTTCGTTTAAACTCTTGATTTGAAATGTTTACGTCTTGTGGAGACTGGCTCCTATGTCTTGAGTTTCTCTCCTCGCCTTTCATCTCATGGAATGCTTCTCTAAAATTCTCTTCCCTTCCTGGACTTGGTGTTGCTTCTCTATGATGCATATCATTTGGTGATAGTGAACTGCCATTTACTTTTCTTCTTTCAGGGGATTCACTCGTTCTTTTGGGATCGGGTGAAATGAGATTTGCCAACGGCTGAAATGTTTGTACTTCAAGCTGCTCGGCGGGTAAAGTCGCGGTTTCTCTCTTGGAAACCTTGTGATAATACTCCATGTGTAATTTAAGGAGCTTGTCATGATCAAACTTGAGTCCACAAACAGGACATACTGGTTCAGTATTATGTGCCTTGACGTGCTTTGACAGGGCCTTTGGCTGGTCAAAGATGTCCTTACATTGAGGACAGCGTACCTTGATGTTATGGTGAACCTTCATGTGGATCTGCAGCAGGTTGCCGTGTTCGAACACCTCGTCACAGTGGGAACACTTGAGGTATCGCTTAGGCATATTTTCGTGCTGTTTCACCTCATGGATCTTGAGCGCACGGGCTGAATTGAATGCCTTGTTGCACTGGCTACACGTCCACATCCGACAAGAACACTGTGAGGAGGAACTGGAACGATAAAATGATGGACCATTAACGAGCAAACCTGGAAATTACTGTCACACAAACACCATAGGTTTCTTATAAATGATGACTCACGCCTCTTATTTACTTCGAGAAAACCTTTCTTCGAAATTAACTCCGCGTTAGCTCAGTTTTTTAAAAGTTTTATTTAATTTTCTTAGCTTAGAAATAAAATTAATGAGAGATTACGTTTCCAACACACTTGGGACATAAACAATTGGTTTTCTTATTTAAAAACGAACTAAAGAAAAGTCTAAAACTAATGTGTTTATGAGGTATATTTTCTGTATGAATCATATCCTGCACAATTTTTGAAACCTATTAAACAAAGTTTGGGTTTTGACAAAACATTGCTCCTGCCTCAGCTTTGAATTTCTTATATGTCCAAAGTAATATTTATCAAGACAATTATTCACAATATATATACATTACATTCTTTTATTTTGCAGTGGAACGACTGAGTTAGTCAGAAACAGGGCACTATCTTTTACATACATGTGACTACACTTATTTAAACACTAAGACTCCAAATGACATTCCAATTCATGACCCTCTGTACTCTAGTCTGTATGACACTGTACTTCACATAAAGTGACCAATAACCACCAATTAAAATTGTTCCCAAATGTATTATTAAGTGTATTAACTCCGTAAACAAAGTTAGCTAGGTCCTTGTACAAGTTTATAGCTGTGACTCACAGTCTCCAGTTACACATCAATGGCAAAACCCAGCTGGGGGAGGGGTTAGCCCAGGGGTTTGCCCACAAATGAATAATTATTTTACATTATTATAATTCATGGAAAGTCGCATTTAGAATAGGCCATTTGCATTATGGCGTATTTACTACCACTACCAGACTGCATTGCACACTGTCTTTTGTCCTGTTAATAAGCACCAATTGTCTCACTATTCCCATGAGGAACTACAAATTTGAATAAGAAAGAAAATTCACGAAGCATTTTGGTAGTGGTAGTAAAATGGCGCCATAATGCAAATGGCCTATTTCAAGACAAAAGAAAAGACAGATAAAGATTACAATCAGGAATTAATTAAGTGTGCAGTGGTGGTTAATAGAAAAGACAGTAACCTTCTGAGATGACCACCAATAAAACCCCTCCTGTGTTCTAACCACTACTCATACAAGTTCATAATTAAATATAGCCCTAGAGCTCTGAAAAACCTTCCTTTTAGTCTTTACTCACCTATCCATTTCTTCAGTATCCTCATCTTCCATATTATTATGAGGGGATGTGGACATTGTAACACATTCCTCAATTGGAACACCAGAATCTTCACTTTTTATCCTGTTTTCAGAGTCTGTGGAATACTGTTGTTCAGCTGACTGTAATTCATTATTTACTCCATGTTGTTTACTGGGGCTTTTCCTCGGAGGAGACATATTGCTAGACCTTGTGTGTTGCATGTCCCTCACGTTTGATTCATCCAGCTGATGTGATGCATTCCTAGCTGATGTTGCAATCATTCTGTTGAATGATGAAGCCCTTAGGCTTACAACCTGTGAAATAAATGAACTAAAAATTATTTTGTTGAATGAAACAACTACCACACAGATCACCTTAAGGTGGCTGCCTACTTTTGAACATTCGAATTGAGCCCAGGATGAGCGCGCGCTCAAAAACCGCTGAAAAATCTACAAGATTTTATTGAAGAACCATACGCGTTTTGAGCTTCAACAGGGCAAAATCCTCAAATTTTGCACGGGATTCTCTATTTTTAATAGCTCATTCGAAAAAACTTCCAAAAATCTATGTTATGTCAACATTTTAGAAAAAGTTTAAATCAGCAACACATGAAAAGATAGATTTTTGTAGGGATTTTTGTTCGACTTTCTGAAATTTTCAAGAGCATTAAAGCTACAAAATATGAGAAATCAATTTATCTCTTTGTCTTTTTGTCGAAAATATCCATGTATTATTGTAGAATGATTGACTAGCCTTCATTTGTGCAATTATATAGTCTGCAAATAACTATTATCTTATGATTCTTAATTTTTTTCTAATCACTTCCGGTGGCGCAATTTTTACTTACAAAAGCTCGTGCATAGGCTTTCATTAAATGCTGATTATATCGAAAACGAGCTCGGGACACCCTATTTTTCTTTCCAGATTTGGAATCAGCATTAAATTTCAATTCAGAAAATCGAAGTTTTAAAAAAAGTTTAAATCAATTTCCAAAAGTAGGCAGTCACCTTAACACAGAAATCTTGCATTTTATGCATAACACTACTTAAAATTGCATTTTCACTAATACATCCCAGGACTCACTTTACTTGTTGAGAAGTGATCCTTGAAAATTGAAATTTTGGCAGTCACAGCTTGGATTGATATTTTCAGCATACTGCATGCACACTTGTTAATGTAATATATGATTACATGTAATTTTATTCATGGCTTGTAAGACCAGATCGATCACACACAAAAATGTAATAAATGGGGAAATCTTATTTTTAATACTTATACCTTATAGTTTAATGGTAGGTTTACTGCATTAAAAGAAAATTATCAAATTATATTTTATCCTGACAGTATATACTTTATTTGAGGTGGCGGGACTAACAAAGCTAAGGTTTACGTCTGAAAGTATTAAAGAATATAACTAATCTTAAGGACTTCAGCAACTGAGTCAATAACAAAAAGCGATTTTAATTCTCAACTAGTGGCTGAAGCTGTTCGCATAATTTGGATTAATTATTCTTTTAATTAATAATTATCAAAATATTTAAAATGCAAGTGATGATATTACTTTATGAAAACTTCTAATACAATTCAGAAATGCAGTAGTTTGTCAAAAAATGGTGAAATTCAAGTTCAACAATCAGGAAAAGATAAAAACCTAAGAAACCACTTTCCACTACAAAAATGCTAAAAAAACTGACACAGGTTATTTTTTCCATTTGGAAATACTGTGGAATATAAGCTCCCTTTCCTACCTTTTGCTTTTCTTTATTGAAAAATGAAATTGATACAGTATGTAACCACATTAATTTCATTAACTTTTCAGAAAGAACTTGCAATATTTCCATTAATAAGTAATGTCAATCATGAAATTTTTGAATATTGAATTTTGATAAAGCAGCTTTAAAACTGATTTTAAAATTTCTTCCTTAGTGTTACATCTTTACGCGACAATTTTACTTCTTCAAATAATAAAAAACCCTTTTTAGTGGTGATAATGAATGACAAATGGACGAAACTAGTCCCTAAACTGCAATTGTGTCGTTGTTAGTGCGTGGGGGATTAGAAAAATCACCAGAGGATACTATATAGATATGACTTTTTTATCCTAATAAAAACAATGTTATTTTCAAATAATATTGCATTTTTTAGGTATTTAATATTTTGATAAATTTTTAATAACTATATTATATCAAATTTTACTAGTCTTAATAATGTCTGAAATATTCATATTTATTCTAATTTATACTTACATTTGTAAATTATTGATTATTTATTATGTATATGTTTACATATTGATTGTTTACAGGGCCCCTCTGGATATCAGCCAGGTAGCTGAATGGGCCACCCTGTTTAAATAAAGTCTTTGATTGATTGATTCATTTTTTATTTTTGTTATTCATTTAAAAGTATTACAGAAATAACAAGTTCAAACTTTACTTGGAATTTAATTATAAATATAGCAATGTTTCAAACAAAGATTAAATGAGTCTGAATAACAATTCATTCATTCCCATTTTGAAATTATTCTATTCTCATCCAAAAACACACTTAGGAAATTGATACTTTAGATTTATAGTTTCTACACTTGAAATGTTTATGTTATTTGCCATACTAATCTAATAAATCAATGGAAATAAAAAAAGAAACTCCTGCACTAAGATTTTTTAATTTTTTGTATTAGAAAATAAACGAGACATACTTGGAAGTTCGGAGGATCATCTAGAATCCTTAATATTTTAATGAATAACTGTCCAAAGTGATCTATATTTCCTTCAAAGATTTTCAAACAAATATTATAGAGTTACTTTTATTCTCAAAATTGCTTTTAATCTTGAACTTCTCGCGAAATTGGAATTAAATTTGAGGAAAGAATTAAATTCGGATGAAAACAAAACAATTGGACTATGTTGTAGTTTTTGCAACATTGACTGCGAATGAGATTAAAAATTTCGTCAATAATGACTCACTAGTTGAAGTTTAATTTTCTGGGTGTCTTGATGAAGGAACTACATATTTTGGTTGACCACAAGAAGTGCTTAACTAAAGATACTTGAAGAGAAAGAGGATCAGTTATATTGATAAAACTATTTTTTTTAGCTCCAAAATACCTAAACACGTGTCTACATGTAATGCAAAAGATTATTCTTCAAACTCTTTTGCTTTGAGGGATTATTTCTGAGGTTGTTAGCACATCTATTTACAAGAATAAAGATGTAAATTGAAAAACGGAAATAAAAGTTAATGTTAGACCGCTAACTTCTTTGTCAAAGTCTTGGAAAGATTATCTTTAGACATATAAAAATAAAACGCTTATTCTAGTACTTCCTCGCTGTTTTTATAAATAGAGCCAGTTTTACATGTAATTACACCCATCCTTCCAGCTACAAAATAGAACATTGTTCTTGGGCTTTGACTTGGGAAGTGTTTTCAAGAACTGTTAGCCATGAAATTATTAGTTAGACTTCAAAGAGGTATGATTTTGGAAGACATAACGAAGCAATATTTGCAAGTTCTCGCGCCATTTTTTCCCGAACTCAGACTGGTCTGGTTTTTACAAAGAAAGCATATCCTTTTGACTCGTATAGGGCGAAAAACATCGTATACAAGCCAGAAAGACGTACCTATAGGACAAGCTTTAGTTTAGAGATAGTTTAAGATGGAAAAGAGTGAGTATAGGCCGCTAAGTGCTGGCAGTTTTCAAGATAATTTCACTACCGGAGGTCATTTGACGACTATAACGACATGACATCATATATTCACACACATACAACAGCACACAACATACAATCAAACTTGAAAACAACTCACGACTTACCCTGCTTAAATCACTCCAAAATACCTATCTGAGTTTATTATGATCCAAAGTAGTGGTAAAAAACGAGAAACATTGGCTGTAGGGGAGTTTTGTCGAAAGAAATCTGCCTTCTAGCCACACATGCCCCAAACCTATTCAACCTACGACAAAGTGTGACTTAATTCATCTATGCAAATTCAAAATGATGACGTCCGTGATGTGGAATTTTCACGTCAACTTTATTTTAGTGGTCAGAATTTGAAAACAATGCCCCTCCTTGATTGGATTAGAGAGCGTAGAGGAAATAAGACTCGAGGGAAATGATACGATCGCGTGGGGAAAGGCGAGATAAAAGGCTTTGGAAATGATATATGGCTGTACTTGTTATTGTAGTGGTAGAAACATCACGAAGATTGATAGCCATAAGACTAGATGCGATAATTTTGAGATTTTTTTTTTCTTCCGGCGGAAGTACATGAAATTTCCACAGGAACCCCGGAAAATGAATAAAAGTTCACCAGCAGAGTTCATAACCAAAAGAGTTGGAATCATAAATTAAAACCGCTTGGTGTCGTATACCAATACGAGAGGTCCTAGCCGGGCAACCAAAGTTGAGTCTGAGACTTCTTTTTTGAAACTTTGTTTTTTTTCAAAGAAAATTTTTACACAGACATGCAAATATTTAAAAAATGAAAGAAAAAAAATGATGAAAAAATAATAACAATATAAAATAAATTATTTTAGAATTAAAATGACTTTTAATAATGTCATAGTTGTTGCTTTATAATTGAATTTTGATCTACCATGCTTCTATTATTTTACACTATATTTCTTTTCTTTTCCCCCAAAAAGACTCCTTATCTTTTCTCCATCATGCACAAAATTAGTGACATAGCCTGGGTACTCCAGCTTGAAATTCTCTTTCATACAGCCTATCCTTGATTTCATATGGAATTATTATGAACACTGTATTTATGCATTACATCCAAGATCTGTGAAATTTCCTGGTGCTTTTATTGTTGAAGTTGTTTATTCATTACCTTGCCATTAGTATTTGTGAATATTTTGCACCAAAATAAGGCTAACCCTGTGTATACAAAACTGTAATCAAAGAATACCATAATATTTGACTAATAATTTGAAAACATACTTCTTATGGGGTTTCAAACTTCCCAAAAACTTCAACAAATCAATAATTCTCTTCCCTTGCTGTACTTTTTCTTACCTATTGGGATAGGGAGGTGTTCTCCATATAACTTTTTTATTCTTATTTTTTATACAAACTTGTTCAAAGCATCAAGCTAAGACCAAAATTACTTAATAATTATCATTAACCAACAACTTGAAAATTTCACAGCAAAAGTTTCTAGTTGGTCTTTTAAAAATGTGTACAATTGTATCTAGTTCCATATGGATGGAATGATCGCTATCATCTTCCCAATGATCAAGCTGTATTTCTTTCACAAGAACTCCAGTCTGATTATCATACAGTCCAATACGCCCCTTATGTTCACCCTGTGATGACAGCACTACGAGGATGTCAAGTTCATCTTCAAAGTCAACATCTCTGACACATGAATACCCAGGGTTATCATAGTCTTGAGTGCTCTTACACTTTATTCTCCTTCCGGATGAAGTAAATAAGGTCATGCTACCATTTGTTTTCTTGACATCTTGTAGATTTATAGAGTGAGAGGTGTGTATTTCAAATAGTTGCTCTTCTTGGTCGTTGAGGACTACATCAAGCTTTAAATAGCTGAAAAATAAAGTTGCAATGTAAATTTGTCTTGACAGACCTCTAAAGAGAATAGCTTTAAATTCCTAGTTCTTTATTGAATTTAATTTGTATTTACAAGTTTTCTGGTCAACTCAGCATTGGATGGTTATGCTCCTAAAATCTATTTTTAATACTTTACCTGATAAAATCAGACCCAATGTGCAAAATACGCCCACTGTTGTCTTTGTGGAAGTATGCTTGATCTTGCTCTATGGTCTGTACAGTGCTGTTGAGAAGACCATGCTTCACGGGTACATGATCTTTCATGGTATATACTTTGAATACACTATTTTGTTTCTTTGGACACACAATATAATGCCATGGAAAGCCACCAAATGAAAGCAAGTGTTGGTGACTACAAATTTGTTGAAGAAGAGAGGGTTTGTTGTCAAATTTGACGTTTACTGGCACCCCAAAGGGATACTCTCCAACAGTTCCCCAGTTTTCATCAATCTTCATGGACACATCATGTTGATCAAGACTGCATTCAGCAAAATTGTACAACTGACCTATTGAAGCTTTAGTTGTAAACTTATCCAAGATTTCTTTAAGGCTATAAAGTTTCATGATTCCTCCTTGATGCATGACAAAGAGTATTTCACAACTAATTGATGCATCAATAACATCAACACCAAAAACATTTCTGACTATAGGAATATTTGCTAGAAACCTCAAAGGTGCAATTTCAAACATTGTCAAGTACATTAATGTGCGAAAAACACAAGACCTATTATCGAGTGTTGCTCTTGGAGGCATTTTAGCATGAACAGATGAAAGAACCACTTTATGGAAATCATTCTCCCAGAAAATATGATTGAATTTATATTTGCTGGACAAATAAATGGATTGTAATTTTCTACCAGATTTGAGGTCTTGTCGTATGAGACTACCATCAGCTGTTATTGCTATCAAACAAGGCCGAAAATCTTCATTTTTCTCGCATTCTGTAAAATATCTTTGATCCAAAGCCGATTCAAAAAGCACAGCAGACTCTATTTTCTCCTTCGTACGTAAAGGAGGCAAACTATAGATCTGTAAAGGCTTTCCTTTTGAACCATTTGTATTTAAGACAGTCCTAAATTTGTCAAAGAACAAAAACTGATAGTCAAACGTAATAGGATTCTTTGAAGTTTGACTCCACGTTTTGGTGAAGGGGTTTGACCCCTTTGAGATTAAGGTCCTTATAATTCCTATATCGTCTCTTACGGTTGATCCAGTGACAGAACGGTTCATTATTTTTAAGCACAAGTTCTTGTGGCCCTTCTTTAACCATGAGTCCGCCATTTTGGATTAAGAATGCGTCAGGAGGACTGGTAATGAAATATTAAGTTACATATTAAAAAGATTATCAGCCTTTTTAATGTTTTATTATAAAAAATATTTACATATCTCCTTCAGTTTGTCTAAGTTTTGAAATTAATTCTATTTTTTCCCACTCATATCTTTCAGATCAAAATTCGTATTTATAGGTTTTGGTATCCCTGTGGTGCGCGCGCTGTGCCGAAAGACAGCAGACGCACGTCTTTGCGAAACGTTTGCTTCGCGTCTAAAGATTTACCAAGAAAATTTGTTAAAGAATCCATCAAAAATAATCATGAGTAAAGCCCATCCTCCAGAGTTAAAAAAGTAAGTGAGACAAGAGTATTATTACTAAACCACAGCTACTTTCCTTTGACAAAAATTGCACGAGAAATTGGTAAAGATTGCCTAATTATGAGGGTACCGGCTTTGCAAACTGGTTATTAGATATTGGCGGTTACTAACGATCGATTTTGTTTTTCAGATACATGGATAAGAAATTATCATGTAAGTATTCTAAACTGTTCTCTAGTTGTCTTTCTTTATCAAATTTATAATATCATAGAGGCGACAAGAAGCAGACATTGCATCTCCTCATATTTCTGGCAAACATTATAAACTAAAAATCTTCGTCTTTGCTATATTTCCTGCTTGGCCTCTTCATAACGTTACTACTATCAGGAACGAAAAGTTACATGGGTAGACACACAGTTTGACATGGAAAAACATAACCATAATTTTCTGGTTATATTTAGAATGAAGAGGAACATGCAACCACAAGTTTTTAATAATCTTTATCTCAACTATGCATATGACTACCAGGAAATTTTAGTCTTGTGAAAAACATTTTGGAAACTCTAATCAAACATTTATCTTTATCTTCTCTTTCTTTAAGTGAAACTAAATGGTGGTCGACATGTAACTGGTGTTCTCAGAGGATATGATCCTTTTATGAATCTAGTACTTGATGAAGCTGTTGAAGATGTTTCTGCTACTGAAAAACACAGCATTGGAATGGTGGTAAGTGCAAAGTCCAATATTAAAGAATGGGAATCAAGGGTACATTTAATAGCAGTAGTGCATTTATTTCTTAACTCTGGGGTCTCTTTCCATTCCTGAATCTCCTCTATATTTCAACTTGTAGCAAGTGATTACATCTCACACAGTAAGGGAAACATTAAATAAATATTACAGGTTGTAAAGTCTTTTGACATCATTTCCTGTCTCAAGTAGAAGTTCATCAGCTGAATCATAAGTTTCTAATAATTGCATTCTTCCTGGCTGACAGCACTATGAACTGATCGAAATGCAGCAATTGAACACTGAGCATCATTGAAATAATGCTATATTTTTGTTATTAGGTAATAAGAGGAAACAGTATAGTGACCATGGAATCCCTGGACAGAATATAGAATATCTTGATAACCATGCTATTGACAGAAAAATCTCCATGCAATAATAACAAGATGATACGAGAAGGAACAAGACTAGATGATACTTTGGGTGAAAAATTGGACATACCAGAGCAAGAACTTTGTGGTGCATATCATGTTTTTTTCCCCAGACATCTGTGTTATTACAAATTTTGGCTTCTGTCCATTGTTAGACCAAATCCATAGATTTTTTGTGTTTCTCACCACGTCATTCCTTAGAGTATCATTTCTTTGTTTAATGATTGCAAATGAGAAAGAAATATGCATAAAACTCAAACAAAGAATAGAAGTTTTGCACCATCACCTGAGGGCAGCCATGTTAGATGGCAGGAACAATACGATGTTTCATATGAGAAAGAATTCAATTCGCAAGAGCACAGGGATTTTATTGTTCTGGCATCTAACCACAGGCAGTCCAAGCTGTATTATGGGTGCCAGCACGTAATGATGTAAAGCCTCCATTTTATTCTCAAGAGAATGACACATGGTCTGAAATGGGAAAATGTTATGCCTGGGTGGATTTGGTATACTGTATTTTCATAAGTTTGATTTAATACTTTTTTCATTGATGGAATCAAAAAACAACAACAGATGTCTTATAAGTATGTGAGCATTTTCTTGTGTAATGATACATCATTGCTGTTTTTACATACATCTTTATTCTTACTTGAACATTTTGTATTGTATATATATTTCTGTAGCTTGTGTCTTATTTGTACATGTAAATAAATTAACAGTAATAAAATAATATCCTACTGGTTTTTTTTCCAGCTTTTTTTACATTTTCATATGAATTAATAGTGTGAATTTGAAGTTATCAAGACTGCTAGTCACCCCAAATGTCTGCTTTCCTTTGCTTTTCTTGACGCTTTTGCTCTAAAAGTTGAGGGAAAAAAAACATTTCAGTCTAAAATCCGTTTTAGATGTATTGGGCTTCCTGTGGTTGCTTTCGACCACAGGGAACCCAATTTAAAAGGTACTACCTTTTGCTTCCTTTATCTTCTCTCTTTCTCTCTCCCTTTCTTCTTTACTCATAGTAGACCTGACTCCAAGGGCACCAGTGACTAGTCTATGAGCTGCCAAATTAGTGGTCTTTGGGCGTGGTTTGCAGGGTTGCAGAACACCTGTTGAAACAATATACGGCTATTTTTAAAACGGTTGAAAGGGCGAACAGTATATGGAGAATAGTTATAGGGGATTGCATGACCGAAAAACACAGTGGGTATCCAAACATGAATAATGGAGGTGTCTTAAATGGTTTTGTCAACTACAAACAACATCTGTGTTATTGATAACAATGTTACTAAGAATCATTCCAGATATTCTTGGATCTTGGAATGACCTATCTTCTAGCACTAGTATCATCTATTGCTCATTGCCTCTCCATTTGCCCCATTAACCTTTTTTGAAATAGCTGTATCAGATACCTGCATTTTTCAGAAAACACTTTTTTACACCAGTCTAACTTACTAAAGCATCTCTTTGCTTTGCTCTTAGACTCGGAAATTCCATGAGAGACGGGGCGTAGCTTTATTAAGGGACTGGAACACATCTGAATTGCCTGCTTAGCTGTGAAAATAATGATTTTATGATGTCAGATGATGTAGCTATATCAGCCTAAGTTAAAAACTAACCATATCAGGCTAAGATAAAAACTCCCCAGACCTTGGCCAAAATATAAAGAAAGAAATAAAATAAATGGGAATTCACATGCAGCGATTCCAAACAGTGGCTCTTCTGCTGGATTCCAATTTGAATTTAAAAGTTGATTTTTGCAAAGGGAGGAAAACCCAGAGAAAAGCTCTTAAGTCTATTCATGATCACATACAACGCCAAGTACACCTAAACCCTTAGACATTTCAATATTACTCTATGAGTACCCTTCCCTCCCAATTGATATCCTATGAACAGTATTTTTCCTACCTGCAACCTCGCTAGAAAAAACTGCCAATGCATGAGTGTCATCAACCCATTTTATTTCATAACCTTGATTCCTGAAATGACAAATTTCCCAAAGAACTATTCATTCCTGGCAGGTTAGATACAGCCATGATAGTTTTATAATATTGCTGTTTCTGGAATAAAATTTAAGAAGAAACTTACTTGAATGTAGATAATAACTGTACAAGGTCTTGAGTCTTGAATTCAGGAGAGAAGTCATACAATTCAGCAATGTGCCCATACCCTTCATGAAGAAATAAAAATGTCAGTTCCCTTCCACTTCAGGAGCTGATCAAAGTAATGAATTTACAGTAAAATAAGTTGTTACTTACAAGAAAAGCAAAATTTGGTCAAGCTCCCCCTTATATTTTTAGCCCCAGTACTTTTAGTAGCATCTCTCAATCAAATGCATTAAGCAAATACGAGATGGTAAATACCTGAGTCTTCATCTATTATCATTTCCTTGGGTGGGAGAGCATAGTAATCAAACTGTGTCTTGCGCTTTGAAGGTTTTTTAATACCTGTCACCTCAGTAAGCTGTAATATACAAACACCATGTACAGACCCTTGCATGTGAAGTCAAAGCAGGGGGAACAAAACAAAAGAATTCCACTCCCTGAGAATTGGAATCTATTGTTTTGTCCCCCAGATTGAGCTGCATTCCAAAGTGCTGCAATGGGACTATATAGTATTGTAGATTCAATATAATTTTAAATGTTGAAGGCTGTTTTTCTTGCTTTCATCAATTTTTCCTCTACATGACGAGAAGGGTTTTATTATAAGGCATTAAATCTACAGGTGTAGTTCCAGAAAGTTTCCATACCCCAACATGGAAGAAATTTGAAAACATCCCCCCTAGAATTTCCAATTTTCTGCCATACAAATCTCGTAATTTTGTTTTAATATTACCTCTTCTAGTAGCTCTGGATCAAGACATTCACCATCTTCATTGAACTTTGACTCCCAACTTTCACCATCGTCATCATTGCCTTCATTTCTATCTTTCTTGTCCCTTGCATTTTTCTTGGATTTATAATCTTTAGATTTCGGTTCAGAATCTTCTTTACTTGCTTTCTTTTTCTCCTTCTTTTTCAGTTTACGTTTTTTGTCATTCTCTTTTTCTTTTGGTTCTCCATTTTCACTTTCTTTCTTTTTACTTTTCTTTTTCTTTTTCTCCTCTTTGGGGTCATCTTGTCCCTTTTTCTTGCTTTTTTTCTTGTGTTTAGCATCTTTCTCATCAGATTTCATCTCATTATTTACATTATTATCAGAGTCTATTTTTCCTTCCTCATTATTGCCCACCTCTAAAACACTGACATTTTTTCCTTGTTCAGATTCTTTATCTACTTGTGTTTCTATAACTTTAAATTCATTATCTTCTCTCTGATCTTCTTGATTTCCACTCACGGTTTCATTTTTCTCACTGCTATCTTCATGAAGTAACTTGTCAGGAGTTACTTCTGCATTGACTTCATGACTGATTTCACTTTTAGAACAAATTAATTTATCATCAACATGATTCCTCTCAGAATTCGCCTTTAAAATCCCAGGCAACTCATCTTTAAGATCTATTAAAACTTTGTTAAAAACACACATTTTAGAGGTTTCCTCAGGCAAGCATTCATTATCACAGGTTTCAACTATCTTCAAATCATTCTCTAAGGCAACATCTCCTTTTGAGCAAGGTGCAGTGTTTAGTTCTTCATCATTCAGTGATGATTGACATATATAAGTATCTTTATTCTCTTTTTCTTTGGTTTCAATTCCCAATACTTCATGGTTATTCTCTAAGAACTCACTTTCCTCTTGCTGCAAATTTTCCTTTTCAGTAATGGGTTTATACAACACCAAACTCGTATTGCTAGTCAAACATTGCTGCTGGTCTGTGTTCATTATAATATCTTCCTCACTCTTTGTGTCATCATCCACATGGTAAGATTCCACAGATGAGCTTGATTGAAAGCTGTCAATCACTGGTTTCTGATGGCCCGGTGTTGTGCTTTTTCTCACGTCTTGATTTTCTAACAACGTTTGTCCTTTTTCCTCATTTTTATCACTTTCTTCACAAGATGTTATCAGTGGCATTGATTGACATATGTCTATCATTTTAGTCCGATCAGCAGAGCCTTCACTGTCCATTCCTGTTTTGTCTTCACTTTCCCATGATTTTTGTTCTTCATCTTTCTCATCCCTTTTTGTACAACTGTCTTGATTTTCTACAGTTCTCAGAATGTTAGCTGTTAGCTCTTCTTCAACCTTCTCAATTCTTGATTTATTTTTTGTCTCATAACAATCTTGATTTATATCAGATATATCAACTGGGCTTTTGTTTGTAGCCAAGGGAGCAGAATCACTGCTATATGAACTACCTGCTGTAATTGACTCTGATAAAATATTTACACGTGGTTCCGTCTCTTTTTCATTGGAAATGTCACAGCTTTTTTGATCCCCCCTCAGTGCTACCGAAACAGCAGTCTCCTCTTTCTCAGGATACTGTCTAGTCAATAAGTGTCCGTCAGCACTTTTCTGTTCGAGAAAGCTGTCATAATCAGAAAAAATGCCTTTATCTTTCTTTACGAGTTGACAAACTTCATCCTCTTCCCTAGATTTATCCTCGGGGCTTTGGCTATCAACATTTTCTTTCTTTCGTAAAGCTTTGGGCACATATATAGCTTGATCAGGTCTTTTCCAGCCCCTTCCTCTTGAAACCCTCGTAGATAGAGTTTTATCAGGTGTCTTTGACTGACTTTCACTTCTTGATCCAGAAGTGTTGTTTTGTTCCCTTCTTTTCCCTCTACCTCTGCCAATGGAAAGATTCTTCTTGTCTTGATTTCCAACTGAATTCATTGACATTACTTTTTCACTGCAAAGTAGAACAAGCGAAAATGACTACTGTAATATGTAGACCTCTAGTAATAATATAGCACTAATAATGGCTGCCAAGATACCAGACTATGAAAAATCAGGAAATACATTGTCACTAAAACATATAGACTTGCATGTTTGAACAAGTCAAATTTAACCAATCATAACTTCTTGTGCGTCACTGCTTATCCAATCAAAAATATCATGGATATATCAGTCACGCCTACAATATAGGACTAATTTCTTAAAATAGTAGATTAGAACCAATCACGGCTCATCACTGTAACAATCCAATGAAAACTCATGCATATAGACATGGAATTGTCACACCCACTATTGTGTGAAAACTGTACTACAGACGAGAAGCACAGGTTTACAGGGTTCATGCCAAGGTAACCACTTAAAATTCAAGGACTGTTCAAGTGAATTTTCAGGGAGTATGTTCTGCTAAATATGCCAAGGTTTTACACTGTGGTTGCACATGGCCGACTTTCAGATTTTCCAATCTTTCTGACTAGATCTATTTCAGAACTATGCAAGCAATGATCGAATGAGTTTTCAAGGAGTTTCGCTAAAATCATAAAATTCAAGAGCATTTCAAGTGCCCTTGAAAACGTTAATTAAATTCAAGGAGTTTAAGGAGTAGCACAGACCCTGGATATATCATACTTATTTTTAATAGTGACACGGTTCTACAACCAACTCAGCCCAAGATGTCTGGATTTTTGGCTTCCATCAATCAAAAGATTACAAACTCAGACCATCGTAAATTTGATTGGTAGAAGCCAAAAGCCGAGACATTTTGAATTATAGCTAGTTGTCTGAGTGGCATAATTATGGAAATGGGTATATTCATAAGCTAGCAGCAAGAAACAGTAGTCCTCCAATACCTATTGCTGTCTATTGCATGTGGCTTTAGGAAGATAACTGTTCTTCTTTTTTCATCTGACCCTATGGACACACTCCTTAGAGGGGGGAATTCATTTTGAACAAGGTTGTGAGTCAAGTATCTGTATCGAGGGCACAAAGGTGGCAACACTATCACCTCTGTGCTATCAGTAGTCTGAAGAAAACGTTCTAAATCTTCTTGGAGGTTTTCAAGGAACAGCTGTTCGTGTAAAGAAAAGTAACAAGCTGCCAGCCTGTTAGCTGTTCGTGTAAAGAAAAGTAACAAGCTGCCAGCCTGTTAGTTGTTCATGTAAAGAAAAGTAACAAGCTGCCAGCCTGCTGTATGGTGCTTGACAAGCAAACGTTGCTGTTGTCGTTGTTGTCGCTGTTCTTGTTCTTCTTTGTTGTTATTGCTGCCTTTGTTGATATATTTGTTGTCGTGCACGGTTCCAGCAGCTTTTTTCGTTACCTCGTTAATGCTCTAGCGACGGTTGCTACTGCTGCTGTTACTTTTCCTGGGATTTTCTTGGTAAAAAATGAACAAGAAACGAAATCACTTGAGATTTTAATGATTGAATTTTAAGAAAATCGTTTTGTGGTGTTTTTGTAGTGAATTCGAATACAACAGAAATGTCTGTATAAAAAGCGCTGAAAATTAAAAAAATCACATATAATTTAAGCTTACCTTTAAAAATTTGTTTAAAAACTAAGAATTTCTGTTAAAAAAGAATAAGATTGCCAATTTCATCTTTTGTTATGGCCAACCGCGGCCATTTTGGATACCCCTTGTACCAGGCCCTTGACTGACAAAGGAAACAGGAAACCCAGCCGATGGAACTTGGAAGTGGTGTTATCCAAGCCCTCTGTTGTGATTGCCCCCCAGCACCAATAAACAGTCTCGTATCCAGAGCTTTTCGGTATCGTATTTAGATCAATTAAAATCACGCAAAAAAATGTGTTACCAGAGCCTCTTCAGGGGAGGAACCATACTGTGGAGCTCTGGGTACAATACTGCAAATTACATCACTATTAGTAGAGCGGTTATATGCTTGAATTGTTCACTTTTGGGTTAAAAGCACAAAACTTGCACTGATTATAGGTTTTATTATGATAAATAAGATTTGATATGGAGCCAACTTGAAATTGGGTTCTGAGGTTAGTTATAGGGAGATTTTCAAAATGGCGGCCATCTTGACCGGAAGTAAAATGTAATTTCCTTAAAAGTAACGCTGATTGACAATCAATTCATTTTTTAGGACAACAGTTGCATGACTCATAAGTAAAATACGTATTTCGTAATAAGATGTTACAAAAACAGTTTTAATCGTGGTGAAAATGACTTTTGGCAAAAAATATTGTTTAAACCGGAAGTGAGACTACTCACAACCGGAAGTCCTTAAAAACAGTCATTCAGCGTTGCCACAGTCCTCAAGACAACCACATAAGGCGGTACAGACAAGTTGAGCCTTCACACATGAGCACCTTCCTGAGCAACCTTTCTTGCAGGCACATTTCACGAGCTCCATACATGACTTGGTGACATCTGGTAGGGATGACCAATATGGCTGCCACCCATCGTCACTCATGACCCATCCCCAGTTTTGTGGACTCGGAAGAACTGGTACCGGTAAAATTACTTGGCCCCAACAGTGGCCAGCCTGATAAGCGGCTCTTCTTGTGTGTTGCACCAGTGCAGCCCTTGTTGGAGGGATTGATTCCAGAGGGCGGCCTTTTTGGGCAAACAGCTGTTTCCTTGCCTGGTTGATGTCAGTCTTGTTACTTGTACGATCGTACATGAGAATGACAAATCTCTCCAGACGTTCCATACATGGCTCACTGACATCCTCTGGACAATAAGACAACGCAAGGAAAGCATCTGTTACTTCTGGATATAGCTTCCACGTTTCAACTGCTGTCTTCTTTCCCCTCCCACCAAAACAGGAAACAGTGTCACATCCTGTAAAGGCATGGAAAAACGGGAGTGCAAAAGAACGTTCCTTTCCTAGGGCAATGGCTATCTCGTGGGCAGCGATGTATCGCAGGTGTGTCCCCGTACCAAAAGCAACTCAGAGCTCTAGTGTACTCTCCTCTGTTTGAAGATTATGGTAAGCTGCAGTGGCCAATACAAGCACATCTGTGTCGACAGTGCGGATTACGATCTTGTGATAGCCTTCTTCAACTGCGTCAGCAAGATGCAAAATCATTCTGCTGTCTGCCTCTTCGTCGGAGCATGGAGATAAGTTGTTAGTATCACAAGCAGCAGTGCACCGTACTTCTTTGCCATACGTTGTAACAACTAGTTTATCGGTATCAAGAAACGCAATGTGTCCGGCTAAAAACTTGAAAAGTTCTCGCTTGTTATCATCCACCCGAAGAAAATCTTTCCAGCTGCGAGGAAGTTGGCTGTTTGCTTCAACACGTCGTCGGACACCAGTTCCGCGATCACATCTAGTCGTTTGTTTCAGGCTGTTTTCTATATACTCATCCGACGTCAACACGCTGAGATTTGCTTAGTTGTGTTTTGACATACGGCAAGAAAGATTCAGTATCATATTGGTGAAACGTCTTCTGTGCACCAGGTTTGATCATATTCACCAGAGCTGCGCCGTCAATTATGATAACGTCGACATTCGTTGGGATCGTGCTCTGTGGACTTGTGTGAGACTGAAGACATTCTACCAATTCTGATTTGTTTCTTGGAAGTCGTTGTTTTCCGAGGTTAGATAACGCTGGTGGACATCGCTGGTTTTCATGCTGGAAAAACTTATCCAGATCACCGTCCCTTGACTGGCATGAAATATACAATCTGGAAAAAAGGGAGCAGTTACTCTTGAGAGATGAGACCTTTTGAGATGCTTTGGACGTCTGTGGTGCTGGGGTATTAAACAGGTAGAACTTGTTTCTCTTGATTGGTTCATACATTGACTTTTTTCGGTTCACCAAACACTCAGATATGTAAGCCTGGCTTTGTGAAAAGGCCTTCTTCAAACTTTGATGCAACACTGGGGGCAGTCTGGGTAAGTCTGCGCATGTCCAGTAAATGAACAGGGAGCCAGCGTGCATAGTTGATGTGGTTCATAGCAAAAAGCCAGGGAATCATTTTAGAAAGAGAATCGGTGTACTCCTTGAAATTGGATGTGCGAATTGATCTCAGGAACACCAGTAGTAAAAGTTGAAGCTGCATAGTAACGTCCCAGTAATAGAACTGCGGCACTGACCTCTGTTTCTCACACCATTCATCAAATGAAAGTGCTGGGCTTCCATTTGCGCTTGCGTGCTCTGGGTACTTGGCATATGCACGTTGAAGTAGGATATACAAGCTGATCGCTGTGATTTGATTTGCCCGCCTTGTTCGCGTAATACTTGACGCCTTCAGGAATGAATTTGCTGTTCCCGCTGAGGCTACTTCTGCGTCCGTCAATGCAGTTGTCCATCCGCTCCTTTCCAGCCACCCACCGAGTAACTTCAAGAACGCCATTTCAATATGGAGGCCACCAAACATTATCACGAACTTTGTTTCTCCATAAAGATTATTCCATTTCCATTGGATTTGCTTCGCGATAGCGTACAATGGTTGGTCCATGGCGATGACTGGAACTTGTCCAGGATTCAAGTAGTTGATGCAAGATTTTATAACATCCATCGCATGCTTTATCATTGCAGCTGACTTTGCTTCGTCAGGAAACATCGAAATACCAGTGCCGTGAAACGAGCGTGGAACTTGGATTGTGATCAATGTTGTCCAACGCAGATGTTGTGAACAGGCCTATGCGCAGATTTGGTGGACACACCACTTGCTCCTCGTGGTATCGGCGGCACACTGAATTCCCTAGATCAATGGAGATGGCAAGGACTCTATCATATGAAACAGACAGCCCCAAACTGTGCATGGTTTCTATCAAGTCACGACTGCGAGTCTTCGCGTGAATTGATAATCCGACATATAATGGGACTGGCGTTTCATGATCTTTATTTCGTCGCTCCCGCTCATTAATTTCTTAAAGCGATCTTACAAATCAACAAAATAACTTTAAAATAATTATTTGGTATAATATGTTCATTTCTTCATTTTGGCATTAACCAGTTATAGTTAGAGTTTCTTTTCTCAACAAACCTTACTAAACCAAACAAAGCAGTCAGAACACTTATAAATATTTTTTTGGACTGGATGAAACATCACTTCCAGTTTGAAATGATGTACTTCCGTTTCATCTAAAATAAGAATCGATCTATTCATCATATTAATATTTTTTCAATATTATCGAACAGATTTGCCTGCATGACCGTGTTACTCAGTTTAATATTAGAAACAGCAATATTCAAGTCAAAGAAAGCAATTTTTCTAACGTAACTTTTCACTTCCGGTCACGATGGCGGCCATTTTGAAAATCACCCCATAACCGGCAAGCCAGCACGCAAATTCATGCTGGCTCCATATCAGATATTGATAAGCTTGAAGAAACTAATATTTCCTGAAAATTTGGTGCTTTTAACCTAAAAGTGAACAATTTGACCAAAATTCTGCGCTTATCCGCTCTACTATATGTCATGATACAGGGTATTACAATAAAAGACAAGCAAATAGAGGTGTTGCACCATCACATGACGGCAGCCATGTTAGATGTCAGGAACAATACAATCAAGTTACATGAGAAAGAATTCAATTCCCGAGATCACAGGGATTTTATGGTTCTGCCATCTAACCACAGGCAGCCCAAACTGATAAAACGTAAAATGCACCAACCCCAACTCCTCCTAATCAAGAGAAACCCTACAAACTCTTCTCGTGGACAGTTGATGCCAAGTTCATGGAACCCAACCTCAAATGTGAGAGGGGAGTGCACTACCACTATATCACCCTTTAAATCTGGGTTTAACCATTATCATTCTTTTCCAAAATTCTAGTCTCCCTAGCAGCACTCCCTCATTCCTTTCCCCTATAGTCCACGACACAAATTTAGAATGTAGGGGAATGGAACAAGACTAAATTGGCTGCGATGAAGACTACAACAGTTCAAGATCCCAGGAATTTTTTTGTACTAGACTAATTCAATCCCTCCCTTCAAGCAAGCCACACCCTAACATTATTGGTGCACATTATTATTCACTACCAAAGAAACATTTCCCTTTTTGTTCTTTTTTTATTTCCAAGCTGTTCTGGGTACTATATGAAATCCCAGTTGCAAAATAATTTACTTTAGAGTTCTAAGTTACAACCCCTTAAAGGGAAAGTAACCCATATAAAATATGCACAATTATACAGCCATTTATTTTGTCCTAAGAGATACTGAAATTTATAGGTGGGCGTATTGTTTACATTTCCAAAAATCAACTTTTCAGCCATAAACAATTGGACTTAAGAAATATAAAGAAAGTCATAACTGTTGATAATATTTATCAAATTTGAAAGCAGTTGCTTCATTAGATCAGGAGATATGATAAATTAAAGTTGCTAAATTTTGCAGTAAATGTAGGATGGTTGGTAACATCTTGGCAACATACATTTACTCTCAAAGTTCACAACGTTAACTTGAAAACCATCAAGAGATTTTCCCTCAAATTCTCAGATATCTTCCAAAGCGATAGGATCTTGCCGCTTTTGACATTTGTTTGTTTATTGCTTGAATTTCCAAGAATTTCAGGTTCTTGATCAAAGCATCGTAAGGCCACCTATTTTGAGCTCATACCATTCATTCAGAGTATACAACACTTTCATACCATCATAAAAGGAGATCAATGACAAGAAAATTTAAAAGAAATATCCCACATTTTCCCAAGAAATTATGAGAGTTCTTTTGCAATCCCTGTAATCTTCAAAAAAATTTAGAAAGTCATTTTGTTCTCTTACTAATGGCAGCATGCATTACTCAAAAAGCATACTTGGAAAAAAATACACAAAATTAATATTGTGTTCAAGTTATCAAAGCAGGTTTTTAAAAACATTGCCGTCATATTATGTTTCTACATGATTCTTTTCGCTAAAACTATAGAGTAATATAATATGAATGCCTTGAATTATTTACATTTCACAACATTATTTAGGACAATAAACTACTAGTCCTGACTCTCTGTTGTAGTTTAAAATATTGCCATATGGAAAAACATTGAAATCCAATTTACTTGAGATTGAAATAATTAATAAAGAAATTTCTTGTTACAATAAAAAGCACATTTCATGTTACTATTTTTTGGGAAATTGTGGGATTGATCAACTGAAAAGATTTTGTTGAATCCCTCAAAAAAATTTGAAGAAAAAAGGGGTTATCTCATTCTCATTACTGTAGAGCTTTAGAATGTTGGTTTTTTTCTTACTGCAATTTTCACAAACATGCAAACTCTGTGTACTATGTGGTCTGCATGCTGAAATTTTGTTTTTCGCTGCCTCACGCAGGTACATGTACTGACTGACAGGATTCATATGAAGTGTCTTATTTCCTGCCAAACAAACTGTGTTGAAAAAACTGAGTTGTCCAAAGCCAAAATAATGCTGATGACTTTGATTTCCTAGTAATGAAATCTGCACTAACCAGCTTTTTAACAAATGAACCCAGAAAATAAGACAATAGGCATCAAGAGCTCGCTGGGTTACAAAAGCATAATGAATAAGCATAATGCAACTTAGTTAAAGACTTAGCCTGACCAAAGTTATTCAAAAAAACTAAGTTCTATAAGATTTGAACAACATGTATTTTGCCCTTTTTTTAAAAGCCTCTTATCAAGACACATTGGTAAATATAATTATTATAATAACAATGATAATATAATCTACATCTTTTTAAAGCAGTATCAAGAGGTAAATATTTGCATAAGGCATGTGGGGTTACTTAAATAGACTGAAATAAAGGATTACAGATTTCAATAATGTTTACAAGCACCATGTTTACCTGCGGAGAGAAAAAGATGTGCATTGAGAAAATTGTTTACAAATATTCTTTATTCCCAGGTTATCAATAAAAAAATAAAACATCATAGCATAGATTTACCTTTTACACACTATTCTGTTGTTTGCTCACTTGCTAATTGTCCATGACTAGGCATTTTATCTATATCATGTTCATCTGACTCGATCTCATTATTTTGTTGTGCTAATCTCAAGGCTTTGCCTGTTTTCGTTACGAATCTCCCTCCATTACTTCTTTTTCG
Source organism: Actinia equina (assembly GCA_011057435.1). NCBI lineage: Eukaryota > Metazoa > Cnidaria > Anthozoa > Actiniaria > Actiniidae > Actinia > Actinia equina. Next base: position 507,823 of record WHPX01001287.1, read on the forward strand.
TCTGCATGCATGTTGATGTCGAGACTCGTGCAGATATTTCTGGAATTATATAAAATATTTATGAATATATTATGAAATCATTAGTGTCCTAATGATTAAACTTTTGTTACTAGGTACCTTTCTAACTTTAGGGATCTTTCCTTCTGCTTCCAGTTTTGCTCTTGCCTGCCGTCGCTTGATTATCCTATGGTACTGCTTTGCATTCACGTAAAGTGGCTCGTCGAGTGTTTCCATGGCAACTGGAAGTCTTTGGGCACTGATTGGCTGCCCACTCATCTTTGACAAAAATAATCACAAATTTTTACTATCATTATTAGGGGAACAACAAATGAATATTTAATGACACCTACATACAAAGAAACCTTAAATATTATTATTATACATTTATCAGCATTATAAACTTTAATGCTATCTGATTGGTGATCCATCAGTCAATCAATTTTCAATTAAATGGGGAGAGGACATTTAATTTTTCATTTAGAATTTTTTGGGGATAGGGACAGATGCTACAAATGTCCCAAATACAATTTGTTACAAATAAAGCTCAAACTACCATCAAGGACATTGGATACAAAATGTGGTGGAAAATGATATTCTTTGTTCATACACTAGCATTTTGTCAGTCAAATGGCATTTTCATAAAAGTCAAAATGCCATCTATATCTGCCATTAACTATTTTAGATAGAGTGTGTCTAGTCAAACTGTTGAATAGCTAGATAAATTCATTTAACTTAGATAACTATTTAGTTGATGTCACCTAAAATAGTAAGTATGAGCCAAACTAACGGTCATGCCAATCTGGGGATTTACTTTACCAGAGAAATTATGCATGAAGAGATAGTCAATAACTATAAAAGCTACATCTTAGTTTTCTCAGACCATTGGGCACAAGAACTTTCATTTTATGAGACGTCAGCTAAAATAGTAAACATATATAATTTAGGTGACATCAACTATCCAACAGTTAGTCACTCTACTAGGCAAAGGGCAAGTATGTCTATAACCCAAGTAGCCAAGCAGAGTCTACATGTACTAGCCTAGATCCTATGAACTAACGAGTCCTAGTTTTCACTAGCCCAGAGCAAAGATTTACTAGACTGGCCCAGACTAGTAAATTTCACTAACGTTTGTGTCTAGCACTGACAGACATTTAATCAAAAAATAAAGAAAAGATGTGTGAAAGAAAACACATCAAAGATGTACATGCTGTGAATTATATAATGAATAATTTATGCTAAAAATAAATGTATAACCCTGAGTGTTTTATTTTTTATTTTTTCCGACAGTTAGAACATTTTGCATTTTACCGCGTAATCCACAAAAAATGTAGTATAATGTAATAATTTCCTTAAAAAGTAAGCTTATAAATGTTTAAGCTTACTTTTCTTCATTTTTAGGAAAATTTAATTAATTTTTTTTCATTCTGTACCCCTTTGTAATCAAAAGATAGGCATGCCAAGCGTTATCTTGTGGTTTCAAGGTATAATTAATAAGGCCAAGAAAAAAAATTTTCTGAAATTATTGAATTAATTCTTTTGCGTGGACATTGAGGAAATTTTCGATACAACTTGCTTGCCTTCGACTCGCCATCTTAGTATTTTTTCGTCGATTTCAAAAGGAAAATTGTGAAAATTTTTGTACAAAAATGGTTCAAAATCGCACAAGTTTCTTTCAAAGTGCGAAAAACTTTCGGCTTTTAGTCTATTCGTAAAGAAAATACGCCCTAAGGAAGGAATATTTCGAGGGATCTTAGGGAAAAAACAGCTGGCGTTTGGTAGCGTCGCTTCGTCACACAAAGAAAGCCAACTAAATAAAGAAAGACGTCGTCTCGGGCTGAAAATCTTCGTTCAGGCCTCAAAAAACTTGAAATATTCCCTCCAAAAGTTCAAAGAGAACGGTTGATTGGTACAGAGGGTTTGGGTTTGTTGTGCTGTACCTGTTAAAAGATGTATTGGCCATTGATTGGAGAAACAAATAACCCATCGATACACAGCTTCCTCACGACCAATAGCGAACAAGACTTGCAAGCTTTGCTTCATTGGACGATTTTTTAAATCTTACAAACCCGTCTGACAGATAGAATTTCCGGCCAATTGCTCGTTTTCGATCGATCAAAACAACTTTTTGAACACTTCTGCCAGTACTAAGAGCTCCAAAAGACGGAGAAACGAATTTCTGAAGGCTAAGCGTTTGGGCTTTGGGAAGAGACGCTAAAAAGAACCTTGCTTATTCGAACCTTCGACTACGTCTTCTTCTTTCGTCTTTTTCAAGGCTAGTAAACATACTCAATACAACATTATGACAGAAAAAGATAGGGGATTATCTACACAGACAAGACCTCTTGGACTTACCATGATTTGGTTATTGCTATTCGTTACAGGGACTGTTATAGCTCCGCCGTTATATTCGACCGAGTTGGCAGCAGTCATGAAGGCCCGATCATTTGCGTACATTTGTAGAGCGTGCTGTTGGGACGGATCGACTATAAACAGACTTTTAGATTGGTCAGGTTGGATAATGTTAACGGCATTATGAGTTGAAGGTACTGCATGGGTTACAGCGACGTTAGTTTGAGGAGCATAGGTGCTCAGTTGAGGGGAAGTTGGAGCTGCTTCCATCGCCATTTTGATCTTCTTCGTAACTAATGAATATTTGATTTTGAGCAGAGTGAGTCTGGGAAGCTGTGACGCAAAACACGCGAAGAGTAGAATTCGTAGGGGATGGGAGGGGTAGTTAGGGTTTTGATCCTTCATTTCTTATTATTTATAAATATTTTTTGTCTCGTATTTTTATTAGAGTGGTTTTCAAAAACCGTGAAATACAATTTAGCGTATTACACCTAATACACTCTATTGTCCGCATTTATTTTTGAAATAATAATCTTAATATAAAAGTTTTATGAATAAAATGGATTTTTTAAACCACCAATTTCTAGCTATGCAAAAACTACGAAATAGATTAGAAATAACAAAGATGTTTCATGGGCATATGAGCCGGTATGAGATAGAGGAAACGAGCTAGAGGGCATTTCACCACTCCCCACTTTTTATTAGAACTTGTACATAAAAATTAGTGGCTAATCGTTCATGTCACAGAGGGGGCAGTGGTTTACTGGGGAAAACATTAAAGTAGAGTTTGTACCACTCCCCTCTTCTTCTTTATTTCAAAATCTCCTTCAATGCAACTATTTTCGAATTGCAAAAGAATGTATCCCCCTTAGCTTAGTCGCCTGACTGCTAACTGCTAACTCAAAGATCAAATTTAAGTTTTGTGCGGAGTCAAACAGGAGAACCTGTAGAAAAACAATCAATACAACTGAAGCAAGCTAATGACAAAAAGTTTATTAATATTTAATGTTATCAAAACATATTCACACATTAATTTGATAGATTTGGTGAAAAATACCTTACTTTCACTAGCATCAAAGTAAAGGTAAAAGTTAACAAGCTATATTTAACCAGCTATTTACATAAATATTAAATTTCTACCAATGCATATACTTACAGTGTGCCTAAACTAGCCAAGTTCACCCAGACAAATTTGCATACAAATTAGCCAATCATGACCTATTGAGTATTTGAACAATTTTTCCCTTTAAAAGCATATTATCATTGTTTTTATAAGTGTGTGTATAATTAGGAGTAAACAAGTAACATACTTAATCTCCAAAATTTGTCACCATCCCATTATTTAGCATCAAAAGCAATTCATAAATTTGATTTAAAATTTGTCTGGGTGGCCTTGGTAATGTAGTTATAAATAGAGTGGTTTTCATTAATCCATAAAACAAAGTGTACTAATATTAGAATGTAATAGATAAACACATTTAGAGAACAAAAGAATTAGAGTGTAACATACTAAATAAGCTAAAGTGTATTTCACAGGTTTTTGAAAACCACTATACTGCAACTAACTTCTTTACGTACTAAGCATTATGATTGGAGTTATTTGTTGGTGCTTTTATATAAATGTATGGACCTTTTGTTTCAATATTTTAATCATAATATAATTTGATAAATTCTGTTGGAAATAGCATTGATTTTAGTTGTACATAATTTAATGAAAATTGAAGAAAACTCTTTCTTTCTTCATAAACATCTTCCCAAGCACATTAGAAGCCACTAGCCTCTCTTTTAAAAAATAATTTCTTTGCTAAGTTGTTAATACATATGAGAAGAGAAGCCAGCCTCTTCAATTATGAAAAAATGTACTTCAAGTAATGGGAAGAATATTGTTATGGTCAAACAAAAGGTCAATACAAAAAAAAAAAGGAGAAAAAAGCACAGCTTTTTTTTACGTTAAATGATAGTAATGATTAATAATTCTAAAAATCACAAAATTGTGTTATATCATTGAATGGGTGTAATGTTACAAGTGGGTGCTTATATTTGCTGTAGCTTATATTTGCTGTAGTAAATATAAAGTTTGAATTTATATTACAAGATATTGCAGAAGTATTACAATACTTAGTGAGGAAATTTTTTTTCCAGTGAATCAAGTAGACATCCTGATATGATTTAACAAACATAATAAATGTGAGAATGTTTTCCACGCTGTGCATTTCTTGATGTTTCATCATCATGGAAACGATCAATCAAAAGAAAGGATCATATAATATGAAAATGTTGTAATGCAAATAAATTATTAAGAGTCATAGAATGAAGATAAGCCCCAGAAAAGAAAGAAATAAAGCCTATCGTATATTACCAGTAAATTAGACTTTTTTTATAAGTATTCCAATCTTTATTATTCAGGGGGGAAATTAATAAACAAAAAATTAAAACCAAATATCCCTAACAATTTCCTTTTTTAATGAATTTTATCAATATGTCTCTCAAATGTCTATTTTACTGGTCATGTATGATGGTAATTACTGTAAAGAAGGATGTGCTGTTTTTATTCATCTGTAATTCAAGCCAGGACGAAAGCCTTTCTTGCCATGTACCCCTGACCAGGATTTAGATCTCTTGCTAAACAACTTTAGGTCCTCACTGTGGTTTTCATCAAGCATTAAAACATACTCTTGTGGATCACAGTATTCCTGTTGAAAAGTTATGAGAGAAAAATTAAATGTGTTTATATCACTCCTTTGATTGGCTGAGGCAATTTGTTTTGGAGATATTGATTCTGAACATTCTGAATAGTAAATTATTTGAATTAGAATCCTATTAATCTTATTTAATACAGTAAATGATAGATTTACCTTTTGATTGTTGAAAAAGGCCTTGTATCCTCCTTCTAATAGGTATAATTCTGGATAATATAGTGCTGGGTAGTCTTTACCATGAATATCTCTGTCACGGTTACGTAAGAACCTTGACCTAATCACAAAAAAGTTATATTGTCAATGCTATTCAAACTAGGAATCAACTCTTACCATCAAAAGTCAATAACTCAGTCAAGAATGCTTTGCAAATTTTTTTTTTCTTTTTTCTTTTCCCAATAGGAAGAGTACTAAGCATTATCACCAATGAACTGATAATAAGGTACTGCATAGATTTAGGTGTTGATTTATATGGTAGAAGGTGAACTGGAGAAACCAAATAACAGTGAAGCATAGGAGAGAGAGAACCCATAAGCAATTTTACCAACGTTTAAATAAATGCTAAATTAAACACTATGCTACCCTTTTTCCCTATATACTGTTATACAAATAGCCTAGATAGAGCAAAATATGGTAACTGTTATAATATGAGGGTCACAGTTGTGCTGTCTTACATGTCTGGTCCTCTTTTAGAAGAGAATTCACAATGAAAGATCAGGATAACCTTCTTGCTACCAGAAAGCTTGGGTTTCTTTAAGAATTCTTCAAACATGTCTTCCTTTCTGTAAATGTTGATAGCACCCTACAAAACAAGAAGCCAGGACATTTTGTTGTGAGCTCCATCATATATATGGCTGGGTATGATAGACAAAAGTGTCACCAAATGCATGATTAGTTATGGGATTGAAGTATACTAACCTTAATGTGGCCACCCTTATATTCAAAGGGATAACGGCAATCAATAATATGAGCTTCTATATCTTCAAACTCTCCACTTATTACTCTTGCAACCTTGAATGGCCAAAAAAATATTATTTTAATATTTTTTAAGATCTCATTAGTATAAAAGAGCTCAGGACTCTTTTGAATTCGTATCACTCTTTCAAATCAAATAAAAAGGAAGGAAAACTTGAGAACCCCAAAAAAGCTCACAAAAAAAAGGGCTCAGCTTACTATTTATGTGTGATGCTCCTGAACCCATTTTTTTTTTAAATATAGTACTTACAGTCTCTGGAGTGATGCCCTTCAAGTCTTGATGTTGCCCTTTTGGTAAAGTAGGTAGGGTGTATGGCTACAGATAACAAATATTTTTGTTTATTGTTAGAATAAGATATGTCAATCTCCATAGGAATTAGAAAAATTGAACAATTAGAACATATAAACAAATAACTTAAAATTTACCCTGGTGAAATCCCCAACCATATTTTTGTTTGTGCCTGAAATAAAACAATTGAACAGAATTTTGAAACAGGTTATTAATCATGAAAATTTGCATTCTCAAATAATATTGAAAACATTTCTTATAAAATCGCACTATATAAACTCATAAATGAGAATATGTGGACCGCATAGCACTTATGAAATACATGAAGATATAGCTGGTAGAGCATCAGTAGTATAATTCCGAAGGTCGTGGGTTCGATTCCCAGCGAGGTCTGAAATTAATCTTTCCGAATTTCACTCCAAGGGCTTTCACCCAGAATAACTTCGTTCCCAAGCACTATAACTTATCTATATTTCTATATCTTCAAATATGAACTCATACATACCTGGAAAGTTTCCTAATGACAAGTCCGGTCTGTTTTCAAATACTTCTGAGTTTGATCTCTTTAATGGGCTGGGCTTAAATGATGGCCTGTTATTCTAGGTAAAGAATAACATATAAACTGAATATAAGATGTTGCGCAATGACGTTATCCAATAAACAAAGTTTATAAGAATAAGCAATATGTTACCAGTAGAGGTGATGGGAACATTCCACTGTTTTCTACCAAAGACATGCAACGTTGCCTGCCATAATTCAGAAAAGACAATCAGTAAGATATATTCAAGACATATCTGCAATTTATTTTAATTATACCTTAATCTTTTCTTTTCCATGGGATTAGCATCTCGAGGTGGGTTTGGTCTCTGTAGAACAGTTATAAAGTTATCACTTATATGCAAGAAGAAAACCTTTCCTGCAATTCCCTTTCCTTTCCTTGTCCACCCCAACAGCTCTCTACACTACTATGCAAACTAAATATGACCATACCTTGAGAGCAAAGGACTTTGATCTTGGTCTTAAAGCACCCTTTTCACTGTAAGACCCGAGGGTACTTGAACGACACCTGCCCTTATCTTTTACTACGTTGAATAAATCTCTTGGACGGACATCTGATTTCAAAGACAATTGCTAAAAAGAATAATAGAAAAGCTGAAATAAAGTGCAACAATCATAGCTAAAAACAATGGCATATGTTTTTATATGTTTCTCAGACAATGTGACCAGTCAAAAGAACCAGATTTTGGCCAGAAATCGTGTATTCAATGGCATTTATTTTTAGCCATGAAACTAGAAAGATGCTGCAAGGTTGCCATACATATTTACTGTAACCCCCCTTTAACACTTCAATGCCATCAACTCTAACAAACACACTTGTTACTATGGTTACTAAGTGATATCTTACCTTGGGTGTGTCCAATTTATTTATTATACTATCACAATCACCTAGTTCTGGAGAATCCTAGAGGAATAAAATCAATAAAATTTGAAAAATGTTCTACATTTGAAGAGAAAAATGAAGATCAACAAGGTAAATGACAAGAATTGTCAAGGTTGTCATTAAAGTGCTAGTAATCTCACCTTTTCTGGAACAAATGGAGCACTTAAAAGGTCTGCCATTCCAGATGGCATACTTGCATTGTCATTCTATAATCGATGTGAAGTCAGAGTAAATAAAAAGGACAACTCTTGATTTATGGTCTTCCTGTGTTATAAAATCCACAGGAAGCCCAATATGTTTAAACTCACCTTTCCATCTTCTTGGTCAACTAGATCATCGATAAAACCATCATCTCCCTCATAATCAACATAACAGGCACTATCTTGGCTGTCATAAGACTTCGAAGGTGATAGGAGTTCCATTGGAAAATCCAATGTCTGTTGATGAAAAAATTTGAAAACAAACTTCAGATTTAAATAAAATTTAATTTGAGTGGTAATCGTCATCTTGCTCCCTTAAGGTGCTTTTCTTGCCTCCAGGTGCTTTTGTCTGGATAAGGTGGGGCATCTTGTCACCAGCAGTTACATGGTCACATGCAGTCCAATAACTTCATCATTATTATTCTAGCCTATTGGGTGTCTATACGCATCAGAGATTCTATCCTAATACGTCCATATTAATGCCCCTACACATATCAACCACAGACACATGTCTCATCTTTAATGACAATCTTTCAAAAAATTGACTTCTTCATACCTCTGATGTTGGATCTGAAAAGGAGCGCTGAGGACTGGGTCTTCCATTTTTGTTAGGCACAGAAAACCTTCTAACAAATGATGGTACCCTTGGTCTGGTGAACACAAATTCCTCTCTGCTCTTTTCACAGGAGCCAGGCTCTTGGTTGCACGACTCTTCTGTATTGATTGGAAGATTTTCTTTATTGCTGATATGATCATTTTCTGTGCCAGCCTGAAATGGTTGAGAGGTTAAAGTCAGGACAATAGCCTAAGAAAATATTGAAAACCATAATCATTTGTTTTGAGGGTAGCACTTTAAACCTGGAAACCATAAGACAACCCTTCAAAGAACAGAAGAAAATCCACAGGAAACTTTGCTCACATATCAACGATTCAAAACTCCAGTGTATGCAGGGGTAAGCCTCAAATTCAGGAGTTGCTTGTTCATTATCTTAATTTCTGCTTTTGTTTACCAACCTCAGAAGTGAACCGGCATATATTAGACTTCAGAGTTTTAAAAGTTATCAATAATGTTGAGTCCAAGGATCAAATCCTCCACCCCAATGGTTAGAGGTGCCTTGGTTTTTAATCAAAATCATGTATGTCTGGCCAAGTTTTAAAAGCAAATTTTTGAGTTGCTTCTGAACATGAGCTGAGTGAGTCCTGGGACATCTTTACATTTAATCTTTCACCCATTTCTGTATCATAAAAGTGCACAGTTTCTGTGTTAATGACATTAAGAAGAGAATAATAACTTACGGGAGAGGAGTTCCATCTCTGAAAACATGGTCGACTAAAAAGAAGTGTATTAAGAAAAAAGTTAAGAACTATGACTGTTTTAAGAAAATAAAGAACTTCTTTTGAACAAAGAAATTCCTTTAAAATTTAAATTTCAAAGAAACATGTGGAGTTTTTAATTCAACACATGGCTAAAAAAATGGTAATTCATCATAAAAGCCAGACATTTGGTGTGCACTTGAGTTGCAGTACACACCTGCTCACTTCCTAGCAAACAATATAGCACCTCCCACGCTCATCTCGGTATTGTCTTATCCACATTGTTTATTCTCAAGCGCGAAATTCAAATATATGCATTATAAAGTATTTCGTAGTTATTTCTTAGTTACTATAGGGGAACAATGTCCCTTACCGGTAAAAAAGAGGATAAAGAGATATAAAGAGATTTCGTGACTTACTTCAAATGGAACGAATTTTTGCGCTCTGTCGTCATCCTAATAAAAAGAACAAGTAAAACCACAAAACTAATATTTCTGCAAGGGATCATATTAATCATATATCAAGTATAAAAAAATACATAAGAATTTCCAACATTTAATTTACTGACGGGATTTGTATTTCACATAGAACTCGATAAAATAATAAGCTTTAAAAACTTCGAGGACATCTTTAGTGAGAATCTTTAACAAACTACTCTTACACAAAATTAGCCCAACCTAAATTTCTCTTTAAAAATATACCGATTTTAAGCGATTGATTTCACTATTGTCCATACGGACAATATTATTGCTAAAAATGCCTTCGTTGGAATAAAGGATTTTGAAAGCGAAAGTCAAAAAGACGAAGGTCAAGGCAACGAGAATGCGGAAAGGTCGCAAACGAAATCCAAATATGCGTTACATCAGAATTTAAAAGCTTAACTTTTCTAACTTGCTTTAAATTAACTCACTTCAAAATTTCTAATGTTGGTGATTCACAGCCAGGCCAACCTGGAGATGAGGGGAAGTAACCTGAAGGATTCGTAAAAGAAGAAAATTATTAGATTATTTTTAATATGTAACCAAACTCGAGTTGACTTTCCCTCCACAACAACAACGCTCAAAGACCACGCTTGGCTTCATACCAGATTCGTTGGACAGTGTTCGTAGAAAACAAGGAGATGGATTCGGCGTGCTTGGTGTTCCAAGGTTACAAAGTGAGAGCTTTCTTTTAGGAGTTCTACCCATGCTGTGGAAACAAAAATTAATAACATAAAAAGCTGATAAAGCACTTCATAAAACGATAAGGAACTGTTAGCTTTAAAACTCTTTGATCTAAAGGTTTTCAGTTAAATTCAAAACAAACCTGATTGAATTGTGTTCAAGATTCATGGAGAGCTCTGTAATTGGCGAAAGAACAGCGCTAGGAACATCATCCATAGGAGAATTCGGGAACTCGAGAGTGAAACTCTCTGCTCTTTGTCGAAGCGCGGCCATGTTAGATGAAGTTCAAATTCGTTTGGCTTTCTTTACGGCGATCAAAACTTAATACTAAACTAAGAATTCCAGTCAAATACGGTCACAGCAGATCTCAGAGGTCTCGTACTAGCTAGGAAAAGAAGAAAGAGTTCTAAAGCTAGACGAGAAGGTGAAGGAAATGAGGTTTTCAGAACATGGTGAAGAGGAAGGAAAGCCCGCCGCTATTCAAACTGCAAGGCCTTATGCATTATGTACAACATTACCCTGTCAACAGCCAATCACAGCTCGAGACGCGCGCACTCTTTCGTATCCCGGGAACAGCCACTTCCGGATTCATCTGCTACGAATTTTACGAAATGAAAACGAAATTTCTAATCAAAAATAACTTAAAAAGTAAAAGACTTGACACTTATAATAGTTCCAGCCCATAATGTATTATAACTGCTCTTTTTTATTATGTTTCTTTTCATGGTGCGAGGCCAGGATAGTTGTTGGTCTACCTTTGGTCGAGCTGGATCGCGAGAAAACTGAGACCCAAATTTATATAAGTTATTTTAATTTTTTCCCGACTTTCCACTTTTCCTTATTTTTTTCGTATTCCATGCGTTTCTTTTATGTTTATTAATTTTGTCTTTTCTATCGCATTTAGAATTACGTATCAAAGAAATTGAATGGCTTTATTTATGTTACGTTGCCTCATGTTTTGAGGTTATTCCTGGTGGTGATGTTATAACTGTGCTTGTCCAAACAAAATATTCTTTTACAAATGAAAAGCTCTACAAAAACAAAAGCTACGCTAAGATCGAGTTTCCTAACTGGCAGCTATAGATTCTATATGGCCTCTGAGTGAAATACATACAAGGCAATAGCATGATAAATTTATACTTCAAAGGAAATGGAATCCACACCTTTTTGAGCGGAAAGTAAAATATATCTTGGACCTTTAAAAGAACCCGTCATCGTTCCACTGGCATTTCACTAGCATTCTCACGAGGTTCATCAAATATTTAAAACAAGATTTTAGATTTCACCAGTAAATCAAAGGCCAGGATCCTGCTAATAGATAGACCTCAAAAGCGCTAATCTGCGCTCCTAATGGGATATTTGATCAGTGGAACAGCTTAACTTTCTTGGATTTCAAATATTTTTTTAACCGAGCAAAAAGAGATGAATAAAAGAGACAGGTATGTAGTATTTATCCTCAATTTCAGAAATTTTTTAGGCTACACTTTGAAAACTTATTGTTTAGAAAAAATATATATAAAGGACACTAGATGAAATGCGGCCTTCGATTTGTCATTTTTCTTGGATTAGATCTTAAAATGAGCTAAAATTGAGACACGAAAACATATTCGTGCGCATGCCTCTCCGGGTCATTTCTCATAGAATGGGTCGATATTCAGTTCAGAAGAGTTAATTACTGAACCGGACATAATGTCAAACGGTTACCAGTTTCGGTTTGAAACACTGAAGAATCACTTGTAAATTTCGCTTTTAATAAGGCTGAAAGGTTGAGAAATTCGGCCAGAAATCTGTACATGAGAATATAGAATCGCAAAGGCCCGGAAATAATTGTTTCATATCATCTCTTAAAAGCAAGGACAGAGATTACAAATACGGACCTTTTGAATTATTAACTGGTCTTGCAATTCGGACATGTTCTTGATCGCGCACAATATCAATGAACATTACTTGAAAAAAACTCACGTCAGCGACAGGTCGAAACGGTTCAGTTTTGAGTCTTGGGTGAATATTTCCGCTAACTTTCGGAGTAAAATTAAAATCTCTTAAATTTGAAGCATTTTTTAAATATATCAGTGCCAGTTCACGTCCTGAGGTCAATTGAAGAGTGAGTCAAAAGACAAATAATGACAGAGAATGTGCGCAAACTGACGCGCGATAGTCCGCGCAAAGAGAATAATCACATGATGAAAAAACTAATTGAATTCAGGTTTTATTAACTTTCTTTTTTCTGTGCACAGGTTATTTTGCTTGCTTTTGGCTAGCGTACTCATGGCAATGATCGCTGCTAAGAAACAGAAGGCTCAACCTAATATCGTCATGATCGTCGCTGACGACTTGGGCTGGGATGACGTAAGCTTCCACGGTTCGTCTCAGATCCCCACTCCACACATCGATAAACTGGCCGTTGAGGGCGTCATTCTCAACAGTTACTATGTATCGCCTATCTGTACGCCAACCAGAGCATCTTTTATGACTGGGAAACATCCAGTCACCTTAGGTATGCTTCGTAACCTTCTTTCTTCCGTTTTCAAGGCACAAAAATGTGCATGCGTTTTATTATAGTACGGGGTTCCTCTTGGTAGTCTGCGCTTTTGGAGGGATCAATCATGCTGATGCTGTGCAGTTGAGCTAATATTGATGGTTTTCACGGCAGTTATGTTGGAGGAACTTAACAAAAGAATTGTCCGCAATGAATTCTTTTCTTATATCCTCCAACATGGCCGCCGTGTCTTTTGTTATTTAATTTTCTTGGGAATGGTTGAAGACCATCAATATAGAATATAAGGGAAAAGGGAATGGAAATGGAAGAGAAAGGAAGAGGAGGAAAGAAAAAGAAATAAAGAACCGAAACGTATACAAAAGAGAATTCAAATGGCTTTTTTCTGAAAAAGCTGGTAAAATAGAATTGTTTTAGTCCGCGTTGATTAATTGAAGAAGGCTGGTAACGACGTCACGTACGAAAATCTTCTCTGCATGGTTAAACTCGTCTAACCCGAATGATATGCTAAACAGGCGTACGCCATTCCGTGAATTTTTTTTGGAAATCTAGCCGTACGGCCACCCCCTGGGGGAAACTACTACGCCACTGTACATGAAGTCCCTCGGTTACCGGCACATGGAAATCTACTTTTCGTTGGAAATAAAAGAAAACAGTCTAGATCTTTCCGCTACTTAGCTCTTTGCCGCCCGCATCGATAAAAGGCCGGGGTACAACAACTCAGACTGAATCGTCTGTTCGCTGTTTTATGCAATTAGTAGGGTTGGATATGGACAGATGAAGGGTTTAGCAAGCTGTGGATTGTCTGATTTACTAAGAATGCTGCTGATATTTATGATTTAATATCAGGAGTCCAACATGCAACAATATTCGGGACGCAGCCGTACGGCCTTCCCCTGGGGGAAACTACTACGCCCCAGTACATGAAGTCTCTTGGTTACAAAACACATGGTATTGGAAAGGTACGTTGAGTTAATTACTATGATCAATACTCGTGCTGTAGGTCAGTATAGTATGTACCCCAAGGATAGCCATTCCTATGGTAAGTGTTCAATCAATATTAATCTTACGGCACGCAGTAGCCGCGTACGTGCTGTATCACTGGTCAGCACCATATCTGTCCCACGTGTAATCATTCCTATGGTAAGCTCAATGTTTATGCGGCTTGCTCTACATCGTACGTGCTGTAAATCAGTACCAAATCTCACCCACGCATGCGAAAACCATTCATAATGCCGGGAAGGCCATTTCAATAATACGGCATATCTTATCCATGCTGTAAGTCAGTAGCGTACGTTCCCCACTCATATAATAGCCTCGTCACGAGCTTGATGTTTGTTTTCTCGTTTCAGTGGCATCTGGGTTTCTTCGAGAAAGAGTATACGCCTACATATCGCGGTTTTGATTCATACTATGGATTTTGGAACGGAAAGGAAGATTACTGGGACCATTCATCTCAAGAAGATGTTTGGGGATTTGACCTGCGCAACAACGAAAGGGTAGGAAATATATATATATATATAAAATGAGGATTAAATTGAAAAAGCGCGCCATACATTAAAATTTAAATCGTCCTGAAGCACCCAGTATATATCGCGATACTCAATAGTCCCTTTCGGTAAACACCGCTGTATTTTATGATTACAGACTCAATTGCTCAGGCTTAGCCTTCTTTAAGAGCAAATCATTTGCAAAAGTCAACTTTAATGTAAAGAATGTGCAGCTTAAACAATACCAATGTTTTGAAATCCCACGGACCTTTAGTGGTATATGCAAATAGGTGACTTGTAAACGAGACTAAACCTCTGTGATTTTCAAAAACAGTGTGGTATGCTTAGAATAAGAAACTGCTGTAAATTATGAACGGGGTTGTAAGGTGGCTGTGAATCCCCGTCCCCGTCCCTAGCTGCATGCCACTCCATCGTGTATGTGTTTTGGGAAAATGAGGGAGGAATGATTTATTAAGTTAATTCCCCCTCCATAGGATTTCGTGAAGCACCCTTGCCATTCGTATATCTTTTTGTGTTTTCACATTTCGTTATAGGTAATATTCACTCACAATTTCTATAAATATTATATTTCAGATTGTCAAGAACGAGTCGGGTCATTACGGGACAGAACTCTTCACAGAACGCGCGGTACAAGTCATTCACACCCACAACAAGTCTAAACCTCTTTACTTGTACCTCGCGCAGCAAGCTGTTCATTCTGCTAACGAGAGAGAACCGCTTCAAGCACCTGCAAGACTGATCAAGGTATTAGTGTTGCATGGTGTTAGTGTAATTAAATAATTCTTCTGATTTTATTTCGACCACAGAAGATAATATGATCCTATTTGGGACGCGCGCGTGTTGTTCCTTTGTGTTGTGTTTTTCTTCTTCTTAATCGACAGTAGAATTCCATGAATGAATTTAACTAACCAATTTTAAGATTCCTTCAATCTTTTTTATTTTGACTACAGAAAATAACTTTTTTTCTTATTTTGGACGTACCACGTATTTACCTCGTAAATTAAAGGGGAAAAAATACTGTTCGAATCCACCAAGAGACCATTCGAGTCCATCTAAGATTGCGTACCGTCTGGTTATGAGAGATGCTTTCTAATATTGTCTAATACTCCTTAAGTTTTGATTTTCCCGTCAGAGATTCAACAAAATCGAAGAATATGATCGAAGAATTTACGCAGGCATGGTGACAGTCCTCGATGAATCTGTCGGTAAAGTCTACGAAGCCTTGAAGAAAACAAGAATGTTGGACAACACTGTGTTGGTGTTTACCACAGACAATGGTGGGGCACCGAGAGGATTTAATTGGTAGGTTTCTATCGTCTTTTTGTGTTTCTAAATTATGCAATTTTAGTCTTATTTTTGTTCAGTTCATAATGTCTTACATTTCTTTTCTTATGAAGCACGACTATTTTTGCAAGTTCGGGTCCTTATCGTTTTCTCTTCGTGTCCTTTTCGTGTCAACTTCGTAATACGTTCTTCTTCGTATTCCTTTGCTAATTCAAGTTCTATTTCGAATTACAGCAGAGTTTTTTTCTATTTCTCATTTTCTCATCTACAGCTTATACCATCAATATCAATATAATTATATGCAATGGCATAATCATTAAGTTTTTTTGGTGTTTGCGTTAGTTGGTGTTGTACGTCTTTTCCTTGTTCTTACGCTTCTCCTTCTACTTTCACTTAGTAAGTTTTTTCATCTTTTCACGGTGTATAATTTACCTTTTTATCATTACTACTTTCACTTAGTAAACTGGGGTCGTTTTTCTTGTCGTCTTATAGGAACCAAGGATGCAACTATCCTCTCAAAGGAGGCAAAGACTCCTTCTGGGAGGGAGGGGTGAGAGCGGTTGGTTTTGTCCACAGTAACCTCATCAAGAAAAAAGCGCGCGTAAGCACCAAACTGATTGACGCCACTGATTGGCTACCGACATTTTACCACTTAGGAGGTGGTGACGTCAGTCAAGTCAAACACAAAATAGACGGAATGAACGTGTGGGATACAATCTCTGAAGATGTTAAATCCCCAAGGACTGAAATACTTCATAATATTGACCCAGTACGTAAATTCGCTGCTATACGGGTCAATAACTACAAGTTGATTGTTAACCAAGATGCAGTATATAAACAGACTTGGCATCCGAGATACAAAGAAGTGGTTACCATGCAGGATGATGCGCATGCGTTCAAACCAAAAACTCTTCCTGGCGCAGTGGTGAACTGCGGAGCTCGGAATGGACTCAAAAACATGGAGTGTAACACATCCAAATTTCCTTGTCTGTTTGATATTTCAAAAGGTAAGAATAATTATATTCTTTCTTTTTTTTTTTCTTTTTCTTTCAATCTTTTAGCCAGAATGGCGTTAAAAAAATAGTGCTTTAAAAGCTAGAGACCGCGGAGGGGAAGAGGCTTATGGGAGGCAATAAACCCCTTATTCTTCGTTAATATCCACTAAATCTTCTATTATCTAAGCACCCCCCTCATACATTTTTGGATGCAGGGTGCTCCAAGACAATAACTGTTTCATGCCTGTCCCATTTTTCAATTCCTTTTCATTAAATTTCATTATTTTCTTCTTCTAGACCCTTGTGAACGTAACACTATCGCTAAGGACAACCTACCCATTGTGCGAAAACTCCTAGGACGGCTAATCCAGATCCAAAAACAGGCCAGACCGGTTTGGTTTCCGGAACGAGATCCTTCTGCCAACCCGGCCAATTATGACGGGTTTTGGGGCCCTTGGCGGAAAAATCCATCCAATGGAAAAATCATTAGTGATGCCTTGAGTAAAATACCGACATTTATAACTAAAAAGAATTCCCATGGTAACGAGGTGACTGTCAATCACACTGACACCATCTTTCGCAACGATGCAGAATTCCATACCATGTTGCATAAAATATTGAAAAAAGTGAATATTGAGGGGAAAGATCAAAAGGGAGAAAAAAAGACAGAAATCTATGGGAATGAAGAAAGTAGGATTAAGAAGTCAATGATTACATTGTATAACGAGATGGAAGCAAAAACCCGCGACAAAGAAGGAACGAGTCGCTTGTCTCGTAAGAAACGAAGCGAAGAAAAACAGAGTAAGAAATCTCGTAAGCTGGATATCGAAAGACCACGGCGTTCAAGTAAAACTCAGACTATGGAAAGCTATCTGTCTTCGTCAAATAGTCAAGATTCAGTTTCAAATATCGTAAAACAAAGCATACAAGAAAAACACAACCCAGCTCAAGTAAATTCCCTCAAAAATACTGACAATATTCCATACTCGACTTTTAATAACATCATACACGATATGGAGGAAAATTCAGAACAGTTCTTTACCAATTACAAGGCAACAAACAAAGCCAGATTCAGTAATTACAGACGCTCAGAAATTCCAAAACCAAAACAAAGCCGCAAACAAAACATCTTGTCGGCTTTGTCAAAAATATTCCAGAGATGAATACGTACTTTAAAACACTGCCTACAAATTTTCGCTTAAAAGAAAAAAGAATTGTAGTTTACGACAGAAATTTAAAAATTATTGTATAGAAATATAAGCTATTTGAGTTCATGTTAAAATGGCACTGAGTATAGTTGTTATATCAAAGTCGTGAAATATATTTTACAATAAAAATTTCTGAACTAATAAAAAGCCGATTGCACTATACTAAACTAAAGTCATAAGCATCCTGGTACATATATACTAAATATTAGCGTATTCTTTCATTTTTCCTTCGAACCTCGAGAGTATTTGGTGACCAAATTGAAGTTAGGATCCTTTCAAGTTTGTTTTTTTTTTTGCGTGCAAAAAATCCTAGCCGGGAAATATTCTTTGATTCAAAGAAAAATAGCTTAGGAAAAAATAGTTATCGTTACCTTAGATTAAATTAAAATTGAATTCTAGAGGAGGCAAAAAATTCAGAAAGGAACTGAAAATGAATGCCCCCTTCACACTCTTATCCGCTTTCGAATAGTTAACATAGCCGGGGGGACTTCCCATCTGTTAACTTTATGTAATACGCTAGTCCTCCGTTATGTATCGAAAAGGCTCAGCGTTTTATTTCGATCGTTTTAGTGTGGACAAAAGGCCAAAACTTATCGAACAGGGCCAAAAAGATCGAGCAAAAATACAGTTAATTATAATTAATTATAAGTTAGCTATAAAAATAAAATGTCCTACTCACTGCGCACGCCACTTATCCATCATTATTATTCATATTAATACTTTTACCAACCAGCCAATAGGATAACAGCGCTTCCTTATATAGTGAAAGACGTATTGGAGGATAGAACGGCAAACCGCCTTAAGGAATGGGAAGAGGTCAAGAAGTATTTGCCAATCGTAACAATATAGTTAATGCTCCTATACTCGGGTCTATTACCCTTCCACTTTCCCACATACAACATTAAAAGGTTAGTCAACTTCAAAAACTATAACTATCCTAATGACCTCGCCCATAGCAAATAGCCACGGGCCTTGGTGCTCTGAGGGTCAAGTGAAACAAGATATTACCAGAACGACTCCAGATATTTTGAATCAGTGTTTGGACATCACTTCTGCTACCATAGCTTCTTCAAACATTGGCCATGTTGAATCATCTTCTGAACCAAGCAGCCAAAGGTGGGTTCGTTCTTACATTTTTAACCCTAAAATGCTTACTTATTGAGTCGTTTTGATTAAAAAAGCATTGTTTGACAGCGTTCCAAATATAAAACGTTTTGATGCACAAGAATCCAAGTATGGCCAGATTCCCATAGTTTTACGTTATAATTCTAAAATATTAGTCCTAAAACTCTTTCAAAAAGCTCTTTTATTTTATTTATTTAGTTACTGGACATCGACTTTCTCATTTAGGGAATAAATCAAAGAATTCAGTTTAAATCTGTTTTCCCAGTAAAAAAAAATTCGGGAAGATTCTGAATCTATATTTTTGTCATTTCCTCCCCTTTTCAATAAATTTCTGGAATGTTAGAAACAAGTAAGGTGATCTAATCTCATTATATTATATATTTATTTCTGTGAAAGTTAAAGCAAAAAATCTTACATAGATTTTTTTAAATCCTTTCCCGTGCATTTGCATACAGTTAAGCTTCATTCGGTATCAACCAATCAGCGTCCAGTTTCAAACTCGTCTTGTTCGTTCCGAAGCCTTTTGCCATAGCAGGACAAGACAAGAACGTCACGTCATTTTCTTATATTTTTAAAAGACGCTAGCTTTCCAATAAAAAATTCTTAGTTAAAAAAATGGGTTTATATATTTTGGATTTAAACATTTTCTGATGAAAACATCTTTTGAAAAGCAAGCCGGCTTTTTTTCTAAAGATGAAATATTTGCGCATGTATGTAGCATGTCTTATTCTAAGATCCTTTAAGTTTCCCCACGCCTCTTTTGCTTGCCGAAATAGATCAATTTAAAAAAACCCTCAAAACCGATGGTAAAACAGTTCTGAACAACTAATGAATATAATTTTAAATTTTTCTGTTATGTTGCTTAGCAACGAGGACGAAGGACCGGACCCCAGTTGGTTCAAAGCTGCAACCATTCTTCTGTCACTCAAGACGTCCTCTGAGGCGAGGCTAAAAGGGTCTCAAAATAGAACGATTGATTCAAGTCCTCCTTGTTCCTCGCATCGCAATCACGTAAAAAATGGAGCAACTGACAAGCAAAGCAATGAATATCACCTTGGCAACGGTTGTGACGTAAGTGGTTTTACATATCATTGAGGTGTATTAGCCAAGCTGATCAAATTAATAGCTTGAAACTGATATACCCTGGGGGGACATGGTATACTGGTATAAGTATATGTCATAAAATGAAAATCATAGGAAATAACCAATTTGAAGACCAAACTCTGCAAATTCCGTCGAATTCTAGTCCAAGCTTTAGCATGCACGACTGACAATCGAGTAGCCCCTAGTAAGCCCGGTAGTTAAAGTATTAATTTTTGTCGATTTCTCAAGTAAACCAATTCTAATCGAATCAAGGGGAACTACCTTTGTGAAGAGACCTCAAGCGATTCTCCTCAACTTGATAGATTTCAGTTTGACTTGTTTGTCTTGCACATCTCTTCTGGCAGGAGGAACAAGACGAGATGAGCAGAAAAGGGACACATATTAGCAGTGATAATGGTTTTGTATCAAACGAAGACAGTTTTGAAGAGGACAACGATGACGATATAGACAAGGTAAGGCTATGATAACTACACTTTCTTTAAAACTTGTCACAAATGTTCCAACCTAATGCTGAGGTTATTATTATTTGTCCTCAGGATCTGAGCACCACTTGTTCTTTGTGTCATAAGGTCTACTCTCGACCCTCGACACTTAAAGCGCACATGCGCATACACACGGGAGAAAAGCCATTTCATTGTTCCATTTGTGACAAGTCCTTTTCTCAAGATGCCAACCTGAAGGCTCACTTGCGCGTACATTCCAAGGAAAAGCCATTTAGATGTCAGCTATGTCAGCGCAGGTGAGTATGAAAATAACACGAAATCCTTATTCTCTCTCCTTCCTTCCTTTTTTCCTTCCTTCCTTCCTTCTTTCCTTCCTTCCTTCCTTCTTGACTTTTATTCATTTTTATCCTTATATTCCAATCAGGTTCGCGCAGTCGTCTTCTGTCACCACGCACATGCGCATTCACAGCGGTGAGCGACCGTACAAATGCAAAGTATGTTCCCGAGGATTCGCCGACAGCTCCACGCTGACTAAACATCTACGAATCCATACCGGGGAAAAACCGTACCAGTGCAAAGTCTGTGAAATGAGGTTCTCGCAATCTGGAAATCTTAGCAGGCACATGCGAGTACACAGAAGAAAAAAATAATTAATTAGAAACTATAAAAACATTTAAACGACATATTATGATAATGAATTAATCTTACCAATAAGCTAATGTCATGGATTGCATCGAAACGTGTTTTTGACTTTAAAATTGTCTTTCACATTGTATTTTAAAAAACTTTCTCTTAACTGTAATTTAACACAGATATAATTAATACAAATTAGATTAGGGAATGGGAAGACCGAAAACTGACATTGTGATTTTATGAAGAAGAGCAGAGAAGAGGCCAGGAAAAAACAAGAAAGGAGTAGAGAGGAGTTGAATAGTATTTACCTATAAAAGCCCAAAGAACGAAGACTATTAATAAACACTTTTCGAGAATATTGGAACTTACTTGTTGGGTATTGGGAAATAAAAGTTGACAACCATTAAAATATTAACTGTGAGGTCCAATCTCGTAACCAGAGTATGCTTTTCTTCTGGACTGCGGCGAAGAACGAGGGCTCTGGCAAAATCCTTTTTCGGCGCATGCGCATATCACTGGAGTTGAAATCATGACGTCACAGCCGCCTATTTAGATTGCGCCTAATTTGCGCCCAACTAGCAGCACGCGTAATTTTCTTAGTTTTTGTTCTTTTTGGAATTTATTCGATTTTATTGCACTTTTGGTCTGGATATTTTTTAACCGTTGAAAAGTTTATCTTATTATGCGTATATCTACTCGCAAATCTACATTGCCAGATATTTTCAG
Organism: Actinia equina; assembly: GCA_011057435.1. Taxonomy (NCBI): domain Eukaryota; kingdom Metazoa; phylum Cnidaria; class Anthozoa; order Actiniaria; family Actiniidae; genus Actinia; species Actinia equina. Next base: position 529,776 of record WHPX01001287.1, read on the forward strand.
TCAAATCGAGAAAGAAGAGAGTTATAATAGGAAGAGAAAACACCCTAAATTAAAAGCCTTGATTATAAAACATCAAGAGACTTCTAAGAAAACTTACCGTCAGTACAACTGCCTCCAATCACGTTCCTAGTGCGTTACTTGTTATTGCGCACACTTTCGTCGAGCATGCGCAGTAGGAATAAGGTTGGTTCACTTCTACAGGCATGTGCGTTAACTTAAACGTGTAACGATTTCGACTTATTTCGGTCGTCGTGTTGACATTTCAATTATAAATTAAGAGAGGTTCTAAGCTTTGCTATAGTCTCTAACTAGTCAAAAGGAAATGCCTAGCATGGGTCCTAGAGTCCCGTTCACACTTTCCGCTTTGGGTAGCATGTTGGTTCTGTAATTTTGCTTTCTGATTGATACCCAATAACGTTTTCAACCCCGTAAATTATTCAACTCATCGCTTCCAATATGCTTGAGAAATTAATACGTTGCTAAGGCGTTTTGTTAAAATATTGACTGGTTTCTATGTTGATTCGCACGTAGGAATTCCTTTGTGCTGACGTCATGGTTACCAATGGAAACCTTTTGATGTTGCCTCCTCATGTACCTGTGTTCAAACCTTTAAAAGCCGAGGGTGGACTGCATTTATCTGGCTATATGCAGAGCTGACAATAAGCATGGAAAATCAGTGGCTTGAAGAGTCCGGGTCAAAAACCAAAGCAAGGTTTGTTAGAATTTTTTTTTAATTCTGTAGTTTTTCTTCATTCCCTTTTATATCAAAAGTTGTTACTTCAACGTGCATATTCTTCTCAAAGAGCGATCGAGAATTTCTCAGTCATTTTGTTATTTAAAAGACAACCAAATCTTTAGTGAATAAATTTTCCATTCGTTGCCGGCTGTTCCATTTAAGTTATGGGTAGTTCAAATTACTTTTACTTTATGGCTTTTTGTAATTCATGTGTTTGGGTTTGTTTTTTTTTTAATTCAAGAAATCGAATTCCCAAAAATTGTTAATTGTGGGATCAGAAAAAAATTTAAAAAACGGAGTAGCTTTTAAACGGGAAACAGGAGTAGCTCGGTGAGAACGATCCCTTCTCAACACTGGCTGCGACACGAGTTCCCGGACGACTCGGTGTCCGATTGGAATTGAACATGCATGTTGTGAGATCTCTTTTGAGTGCCTCGAGGATGATTTTTCTCGGGGTTTCCAGTTTTCCTCCCTCCGCAAAAATCGACATTCCTAAATTCCAATTCGATCTTAGGAGATATTCTCAAGAGGATTAACTTCTTGTCTCTCCTGTAAAGCTAGTTTTTCTTGGTATACACATCGGACTAGAATACCAAAGACGTGGGTTCGATTCCCGGCAAGGGCATTTGATATATTTTTCTTGTTCTCTAGTTTATCTTAGTCTAACTCTACGCGGCAAATACATCTCGAAAGAATTATTCAAACGCCGAACAGCAAAGAGCTTTTTCATTAAAAGCGGTTCACATCAATATTTTTTTATTATATGTAGTTTTATGTTTCCTAAGTTTTTCTAGCACATTTCTTTGGTCCGACAGTAAAAACCTCACTGGTATCATTCCCGTACATTAACTCCACCACGCCCACTTTTTTAAAAACTCAAACGAATTGCGAAGGACTAGTAACTCCAGAAACGTCAGTATGGTTGCAAACTTTTCAAACTGTTATTCTTTTTTCCCTATTTTTTTTGGTCGATTGATTTTTAGTAGTGCATGGTTGTACATGGTGGGGATATCAATGATGGGTGATCTTGATTGAGTAAAGAGTAGTTCTAAGAGTTAGAGGTCTTGATTTTCCTCTATACCATGAAGACTCAGTCATAGTATGAGACCAAGGCGTCACTCGGCACAAGAAAGGGAGGCGAGAGAGGTGACGAACACTTTGCCATTTTGTTAGGGACCGTTCATATTTATTGTAGGGCGGGACGGTGGGATTCAATTGGTAACCCATTTAAGTAATCTATTCCCCCACTCAATCTTGTAGCGTAGTAAAATAATCGCCCCTTTTGTATAAAAGTTTTGTATAAAAGTCGGCTGTGCGGCTCAAATATTTTTGTGAAATTTTTCATAATAACACCCGACCCCTCCCAGCCCTAATTAATCCCAGCACCCATTTCCCCCCTCCCCCACTTCTCTGGTAAATAATAAATGTCCCTTATTTCCTTCCACAGCCATGAACAACCAGAGACTAGGTTCCAAACAGCAGGAATTCTCCTCTCGTTAAGACACTCATCACTTCCAACACGCTCGCTTCCAGATGGATGCATGAACGTGGTTCAGGGATTTCCGTATCTTGCCGACACCCTGAATCAATTCCAGACGGAGAAAAGCCATAAGACTCCTCTCGACCTTCGGTCCTACACAGGTGGTAGATTCAACAATGTCCTACGAGTCAACAGTCAGGATAGAGTAGTCACGGCTATTGGTTTTACTGGTTTTAACTGTTTTATTCCCCAATTCGCTGACCTGCCAAATGGGTACTACCTGCCAAGTCCTCTTCCCAGTGGTGGTATTCTTAAAACCAGTCACCTGCAGACTTTGACCCCGGACGATCAGTTTAATGCCTCGATCAGCGGTAATTCTAACAATGTCATGAGCAGTTTTCCATTGCGTAACCCAGACGGAAGATTTTTTGGGAATAGTTTATCTGGAAATACGCGCGAAGATCCTTCCTCGTCTACTGATGGACCAATAGACGTCGAGTGTGAAGAACAGTTACTTAGCAACCAGAATAGAAATGACGTCACCAACTCAACCATCTCAGAAAACGAAGCGGTAATTTATTAATATTTCATTGATGATAACTGCCAATTGATCAAATAGATCGATTAAATAGAAAATAATTAAACTGAAACTATATTTAAGCCATATAACTGTTTCATTGAAGGATTAATTCATCAATTAAACCATTTATATTACTGTTTTAACCTAATCTAGATAAGGGGAAACGAATGCCATGTTTGCGGTAAAGTCTACGCTCGCCCGTCGACTCTCAAGACTCATCTGAGGACCCACACGGGTGAAAAGCCGTTCAAGTGTTCCATCTGCTTCAAGTCGTTTGCGCAAGATGCCAATCTTACAGCACATTTGCGGATACATTCCGGAGAAAAGCCATTTCAGTGCACTATTTGCGATCGCAGGTAAATCTTCAAAGTGACATAAAGGTGGTCCCTACTTATTTTTTAACATAATAAAAAAACATGGTGGTCATGGCGATCATGTTGGTTGATATAAACAAAGTGACCGATTTATGTTTTTTAATGTTTCCACGATGGAAGCCATAAAGAACAACATCTTAAGGAGGCCACGTCTTCTCTCTTAATTCAACCATTGAATTAAATAGGCAAAAGACATCAACGAGGGCAGAATTATCAAGAATATTGCGGCTATAATACAGGTGTGACAGTACAGTGACACTTGGGGCATTTGGTACTCTTGCCTAAGATCGGCCCGGCAGACACGACACAGTGACACACTGGGAATATTATGACTACAAGGATAGGGACGAATAGGGAAGGCCATTATAGCTACAAGTTTTCTAAGTTGATTATCCTTTTTATCCCGCCAGGTTCGCGCAGTCGTCTTCTGTCACCACGCACATGCGCATTCACAGCGGTGAGCGACCGTACAAATGCAAAGTATGTTCCCGAGGGTTCGCCGACAGCTCCACGCTGACTAAACATCTACGAATCCATACCGGGGAAAAACCGTACCAGTGCAAAGTCTGTGAAATGAGGTTCTCGCAATCTGGAAATCTTAGCAGGCACATGCGAGTACACAAAAAAACATTAGTTCGGTGATAGTGTCATGTGCAATTATAGACTAAAAATGAAGAAAAAGCAATGCTTTGGATTTTTAACTTTCATTTTATTAGTTTATGAAATATAATTATGCATTGTGAGTAATAGTTATGTATATTGAAGCCTGTAGGAGAAATCAATTGTCTTACGAGACGAGAAAGGGAGTTTTGACTTGGTTTATTAATTATTTAAGTAAAGATATTATTAATTTTGCGTTTATTATTTTGGATGTACATATTTTATAATCATTGTAATGAAAAAAAATAAAAAGTATAAGAATAAGAGCTTGGTTCAATTCATAGCATGCAACCACAGGAATCGATATCTTGGGATACAAATAACAGTGAAACAGCCACCATCATTTTGGTTTATCTAATAAGAGAAGAAGCTAGAAGAGGCTTCGTAATTGTCAACCAGCATGGCACCAAGGACGTAACATGCTCCCCAAGAAAAGCTGAGCGTTTACTGTTGAAAACTTTCACCCAAATCCAACATCATCATAAACATTTGATGGGTCTAGGTAGACTAAGTGAGGTAGGATTGATTATTTGACGATTGATTGTCCTTAAAAAAACTGCTGTTCGTTAGCCACCTTAAATATTTTTAGAGCTTGTTTGGGCTTCCTGTGTACGATCATATGATCCAGATAACGTCACCCAGAGCGCAAGCGCGATTCTTGTACAAGAGAATCCAAGATGGCGCCGGGTGATTTGATGGATCTTTCTGCAGGCGAAGCTAACAACCAACATGTAGCAGCAGTAACCAGAAACTATATATCACAGCCTAGATTAAGTACGTGTTTACCTCTCTCTACAGTTAGAATCCCAGTCGGTTGCGTTTTAGTCAAGAATTTGTGGTCTAAAATGAAGAGGTTTTCTTAGTTCACGTGATGTAATCATCCATTTTTACTTTTCTTTCTTCAGCTTATAAAACTGTTTCTGGTGTAAATGGTCCTTTAGTTATCCTGGATAATGTCAAGGTTAGTAACACAACACTTTTATATACGCACATTCTTTTGGTATGAATTTAAGCATTCCTCTGCTTCAAAGTTTCTGATGGTTTTTCTCAGTTCGACCTTAAATTCTCAAATTACTAAACAGATTTTCCGTAGTCCAATCTCGTTTACGTAGCACTGGAATTAATATATCAATGGTATAGGTAGTAAATCTACAAGTTTTTTTAGTCTTTGTCGTAGCGATCAAAGTACATGCCCTTTACATTATCATCCATGATACATAATTTATTACCTCGACTAATTTAATTGAATATTTATTTTCTCTTTAAAAGTTATTCATAAAACGCATTTTAATTTTGAAATTTCACTTCTCTCTCAGCTGTTCTGAGGCTAGGGAGTTTGCTTATAAATGTACCGTACTAGTATTTGGCCCAAATAATTCAAATGTACTGATGTTATATGGTTTTACAGTTTCCAAAGTTTGCAGAAATTGTTACCCTCACTCTTAATGATGGATCAAAGAGAAGTGGGCAGGTCTTAGAAGTCAGTGGTTCTAAAGCAGTTGTCCAGGTAATGTGATTAACATCTCTCTCAAAACATTCTATAAGTTTATCTAGCCTATTCATAGTTATGTATGCTGTTCAAGGGTGAAGTAGCAGGAGGGCACTGATTTCTCACTCAGGTTCAATTCCTGGACTAATTATTCCTTTTGAGTAGGATTGTTGTCTCCCCCTTGAATCAATCATTTTCCTTCAGGTTATCTAATTTTCCCAGTTTTATAAAAATTGTATTGAGCAGAGTTTGTTTGGGTCTATGCCTTGCTTTGAGAATAATTCTCAGGTTTTCCTCTTTGCACAAAATCAAGCATGCTAAATTCCAATTCAGTCTGAGTTAATTGCCCTAACTTATATCAGCCCAGAGGTTATTTAAGGGTTCAATCTGTGTGTTGGCCATGGCCCTGACTTAGATCATCCCAGAGGTTATTTTAGGGATTTGATCTGTGATTTAGCCATGCCCTGACTCATTAGATCAGCCCAGAGGTTATTTCAGGATTCCGTCTGTGAGTTATCCATGCCCTGACTTAGATCAGCCCAGAGGTTGTTTCAGGGTTCAATCTGTGAGTTAGCCATGCCATGACTAAGATCAGCCCAAAGGTTGTTTCAGAGATTGATTTGTGAGTCAGCCATGCCATGACTAAGATCAGTGGTTTGTGATTAAGGCGTTACCCTTTCAAGGAGCTAATAATTTTTATTGTGTTGACCATCAGGTATTTGAAGGGACATCTGGTATTGATGCTAAGAACACAACTTGTGAATTCACTGGTGATATTCTTAGGACGCCAGTGTCTGAAGACATGTTAGGTATGCATGATTCTCTTGGTCCCTCCCATTTTATATTTTCATTATATGCTTGCTTTTGGGGGGCTTGAAAAGCTCCAATATCAACAACCTCTCTACTTTTATCAGTCCTTATGATTGCCAAATAAAAGGAAAATGTCAGAACCTGCAATGAGAAAATTTGGTGGCAAGTTTTATGATTAAAACGTATACATGTATAATACTTTCTTCTCTCAATCATGTTATTCCTTCAGGCAGGGTATTTAATGGTTCTGGTAAAGCTATTGACAAAGGACCAGCAGTCTTAGCTGAAGACTATCTAGATATCCAAGGTAATTTTAAAAAGCTAAAGAATCCATTGATCATTTGAGTGCTTTGTCATTCATGTTTTATTAGTAGGATAGCTACATGCCTTCCCATTAGCAAATATATAAGACATGGCCGTCATGTTGGTTGATATATAACAAAACAAACTGAAACCAGGTCTCTTGTTAAAATCAACCAACATATTAGCTAGAAGATATAACTAGCTAAAAACTAGTGTGAGCTGCATTGGTGTTTCTAATGAAACAGTAATGATAAAGGTAATTTATACACCGCGAAAAGATGAAAAAACAATAAGAGGTCTGACAAAGTACTAGCACCCGAAACATCAGTAAGTTTCAACATAGTAGCTATGAAGTCACAGGTACCCAAGAATAACTGTGTACTCCCAGAAAATAGTTATGCTTCTTTCACAGTAGGTTAGAGCTTTCAAGGTTTGAAGCAAATGTAAAGAGGGCATGTTTTCAATTACTGAAATGCAGATTTCAGACATTAAAAAATCCATGTAATTGGTTTTATTATATAGTTAGGATAGTATGCACATGCTGATTGGTCAAAAAACTGTGCTTTATTAGTGAATAGAACACAGAGCTGACACCATCCTTGCACAGGAAATGCTGCTAGATGCTTTGACCTTTTAACTGTCAATAAAGTCAATACCAAAATAAAATTAGTGACTTTATAATAAAACAAATAAAACAGCTTTTTCCATGCTCCACCCAGTAATAAAGCACTTAGGAAGCATCGTAAGCAATCAAGAAGTGTGGAAGCGCTCGCTTGTGGCTCATGCTTCTCCTTACACTTCTTTTATGCTTACGTGACTTCCTGCATGTCTCAGGGTTAGGGTTAGGTTTATTAGTGAACAGAGCATGGGCAAAGCTGTTTATTTGTTCAATATCATGTCACTGTGTATTTTGCTTTTAGGTCAACCCATTAACCCATGGTCTAGAATTTACCCTGAAGAAATGATCCAAACGGGAATATCAGCTATTGATACCATGAACAGGTTTGTGGAATGCTGAAGTTAATGATGTCTGTAGGAAGAATTGGTATTGGTATTCTTATTGGGATTACTAGCATGGTTGATTTGAGGGAGGGTATTTTTATAAATTTTTATATTTATATCTAGATTTTCTTAGTCCCCTAGATTTATTTATTATCAAATTAGTTTTATTTAAATGGCAGGACCCTATTGTAAAACACATTATGTGAAGTAGGCTTCCTGAATAAAGATTATAATAGTTATTATTATAATGACATTATTTGTGACTAGTACTTGGTATTTTACTTGGTATTGTTTATGACACAGTATGTCTTTTTTTACCTCCTAGCATTGCTCGTGGTCAGAAAATTCCAATCTTTTCAGCAGCAGGTCTACCACATAACGAGGTATATCCTTTCTTTCCCAGTAGTCACTTCCTTTCTTCCAGTACTTCTTTTCATTTTATCCATGAAAGCTACAGTTTTTGCCTTGTTGATGTTAATCTTCTTTGTACCATTAGATTGCTGCTCAGATTTGCCGTCAAGCTGGACTGGTAAAGTTTAAGAAAGGAGTCCTTGACGATCATGAAGATAATTTTGCTATCGTCTTTGCTGCTATGGGCGTAAGTACTGTATTTCTATCAAGGATATTCCAGGATAATGGAGTAGAGATTTGATTGATTCCAGTTTTAAATCAAATAATAAGACCTTCTCTAAATCATTAGGCCAACATGGAAACTGCTCGATTCTTCAAGCAAGATTTTGAAGAAAATGGCTCAATGGAAAATGTGTGTCTTTTCTTGAATCTTGCTAATGATCCAACGTAAGTCTTCAGTAAATTATTGATTTATAACATCAAGGAAGCTTAGGAATTTGGCTGTCAGGGGTTTGTAATTACCACTATATCTACAGTGTACGTCTAGGCTCTGCAGTGATGCTGTTAAGGCATTGTCCTCTCACCAATGCATGGCTTGCGACAAGGGGCCATCATTTGATGTGTTGTACATTCTCAATAGTTTTGTAATTAATTGCTTTCAGAATTGAACGTATTATTACCCCTCGTCTGGCTCTAACAACTGCAGAGTTCATGGCATATCAGTGTGAAAAACACGTGTTAGTTATATTGACGGACATGAGTTCATATGCAGAAGCTTTGAGAGAGGTAGGAAACATTGTGCATTGCATCCATCTTTTCCATAATAACATTTCTTTCATCCATATTTTCTATTTGTCTTCCACTTCTCTTCTATATTTGACTTTTCTTTACTCTTTTCTTCTATCTCATTTTTTTCTTACTACCAGTTCTACTTTCTTTAACTGTTTTTGTTTTCATTTCACCTTCATTTGTCAACTTTTGCCATTTCATTTGCCAATACAATACACCTCTGAATACATTAAGAAATGAAAACTGGTTATAATGCTGTAGGTGTCTGCAGCTCGTGAGGAGGTACCTGGTCGTCGTGGTTTCCCAGGATACATGTACACTGATTTAGCTACAATATACGAGGTAATATTTAATAGATATTATTTTAATATCAATATTATAAATTTTATTCCCAATGCAGATCTCAATTCTTAAGAAATTGTCAAAAACTTTGCACTTCTATTTTGAATTTATTCCAACATTCATCATTCCATTCCCATCCCACTTAACTGGAACTGTGATCCCTTTGTTATTTTATAGAGAGCTGGTCGTGTGGAGGGCCGTAATGGTTCCATCACTCAAATTCCTATTCTAACTATGCCTAACGATGGTGAGCAAATGGTAGACAGCCCTCCTATAACTGTAAAAAGACTTGAAGTATTTAGATAACAAATTTTGAGATAAATCTCTGATTACTTGGGATAAGGTACGAAATCGCGTTGAATCCCCCTCCCCCTTCCCCAAAGCGCCACTATGTAGGCTAATCAAAAATCACCAATTAGTGTGTAGGGTGCATGTACTTTGCTGCTGAGCTCTTAGCCTTAGAGCCTTAGACCAGAGCCTAAAAATAAGCCCATGGAAGGCCAAGTGCATGTTCCGAGAGTCTAGTTTGATTCAATTTTGTTGAGGCTATTATTTTTCCTTCTACATGTAAATTAGATATCACTCATCCGATTCCTGATCTGACTGGATATATCACTGAAGGTCAAGTGTATGTTGACAGACAGTTACACAATCGACAGGTAGGAAACTCCTTCATTTGGGTAAAAATCCTACAGTATCAAAGGCTTTCAACTGTATTTTGTGTCAACCTAGCGAAATTCAACCTTTTAAAATTTATCTTATGATACAATCAACTATCCACTTCTTTGATTTATATTTAACATTCATTTAACATATTCGCCGAAGGCAAAATGAATATTGGGGAATATTGAGGTTATTATTCCCGATATTCACTGAATCTGAGGTGAATATTAATTGTTTAGTATAAATACACAGATGTTTCTTTCAAAAAAGGAAAAATAAAAAAGACACATTTTTCCTGGTAACAGCAACAAAGCGGCTGGCCGCCATTTGGATTATCGCTGGAGGTGATTTTCGTGTGATAACCTTAATTTTTTTAACCAATCAGCGCATGAGATTTTCAATAATCACCTGTGTATTTATACTAGTAATCATATTTTAACCATATTTTGTGTACCTTACCTTGCATTAAGTGGTAATATTTTTTATGTTTTTATGATTGTTCTTAATTCCCAAGGTCTATCCTCCAATCAATGTACTACCATCATTGTCAAGATTAATGAAGTCTGCTATTGGTGAAGGAATGACAAGAAAGGACCATTCTGATGTTTCAAATCAATTGGTAGGAAAACCAAATAGAAAGTGTGATACCATAATAATATTGTGTTAACTGGAGAAAATGAAATGACGAGAAAATCTGTGTAGAATCACACTTGAGAGTTTCATTTGAGGATTGTTAATCTCGTGATTTTTTTGTAAAAAAATTGAACACCATTGCAGTAATGTTCTACAAAGAACATTTTACAGCTAAAGTTTTGACCATTTACAGATATTGTTTTAGTGAAATGAAGCATCTTGAACTTAGATTTTAAATTCTGACATGGGTCAGAATAAGCCAAAGCAACTAAATCGATATTATTTGATGTTTTTTAAAAGAAAAATAATACTGAGAAGTATAAGTGATAATGGGAATGTTATTGCTCTGTTTTGTAGTATGCCAACTATGCCATCGGCAAAGATGTGCAAGCAATGAAGGCTGTGGTAGGTGAGGAGGCCCTGACCTCCGAGGACTTGCTCTATTTGGAGTTCCTTGGAAAGTTTGAGAAGAATTTCATATCTCAAGGTGTGTGGGTTACTCGATTAGTCATTTATTTCCATTCACATTTTTGTATGTTTAGTGTTTTTAAAATAGGGCTAAAGTTCCTATTCTCATTTTATATTTCACCATTTCACTTGGACATTTCCTATGCTTATTTTAGTATTTGATTTCACTTTCTTTCAGGCTTTCCCATTTTCTTGCTTTCACTTTGCAGTCACATGTCAATTTATTTATTTCATAATCACTTTTAATTATTGTCTGCATTTTTGTATTTTCCATTTTCACTTTGTTTTTTTTCATTTTTAGTATTTCATATTTTCACTAAGCATACATGAACCAAGATGGTGCTATAGTATGAGCAAATTCATTGGTTGTCTTTATCATTCCAGGAACTTATGAAAACAGGACAGTCTTTGAATCACTAGATATTGGGTGGTCACTACTGCGGATCTTCCCTAAAGAAATGCTTAAGAGAATCCCACAAAGCACCTTAGCTGAGTTCTACCCAAGAGACTCTAAACACTAATAATCGATAACAATCAAATTCTACTTTAACGCACCAGCTAATAACCCAGGGTACCCTTGCATCACTCAATAGCTTTACTACATACCTTTAGTACTGGTAGAGTTGTTTATATAATTCCCTTATTACCATTCCTAACAACAGAATCTCATACAGTAGGTGCCAAGTTAATGAAACATTGAACCATTTCAAAATTATTTTTGTTACTGACAGGAAAATACAAAAGAAATGGCCGAAATTCCACTGAGAACAAGTGTTCTTTCTTTTTTTATTTTCCTGTATTTTTGCTTTTTGAATGAGTTTTTATGACAAAATGTTTCACTCATTTATTTTGTTTCATCATCCAAAATAGCAGCTGTGGAAGCAATTGTACTCATAAAATATTCTACTTTCAAGTTTGCTTAATAATTTACTAAAGGATTATGTAAGATTTGGATTTCAGATGTTTGAGTGCATGCCCTTTATTAAGATTTAGAGATAATACAGCATAATCTACAAAACATATAGGGGGAAAAAGGATACAAATATAATAATTCAATGTTGATGTGTTTCATTGTTCTAATATTGAAAATTTGGAGGTATAATACAATAATTTTGTGAATGTATAGACAAACATCATTACAATTTTCTGTGAATTTTAAATATCTTGAGGAAAATGATACTACTATGAATCGAAAATAAAGTTCAAAATCAAAATACTTTGGACTTAACATATCTTGCACTTCCTTTAGATTGCTTGTTAGCTTCACCTGTGCTGGATTCCCTCCCTCTACAGAAACCATCAACACTTCTTTAAAAAGACGTGCACCTTCATATGTTTGGTCCCTTCCTTCACTAATGTTTTGAACTCATTCACTCAGGGTTAGCATTATTTCAGCATCCAAATATTTACAAAGACAAACTATAAAGAATGCACAACTTCAACAGTACAATTTCAAATTCCATGGACCTTCATTGAAGGACATGAATATTCTACACAGTATTGAGAATTGGGAATACAAAATTGCAGTGTTAATTTCTCACATGATTACGTTCTAGCTAACAAAGTTCAGAAGATCAAAGGAAAACTATCAATACATTATTTTATTGAGCCTTTAATATACAACCAGTCATCCCAATGATCTAGTTCTAATTTCAAAATGTTCAAATATTTATACCTAGGGGATTATTTTAGAGTATGTCCATATTATTGCTGCTTGGCGAATGATTTTAAATGTGGTATCACAAAGGGGCTGAGCTTCTTGTTAACCTTGGTATCTGGTTAATGTGAATATTGCCCAAGCCATTGTATCACCTTTTTTCTTTACCTTTATTCCTCATGTCGCTTTGCGAATAACTTGTAATAAAATCCTAGATGGTACCAAGATTATGTTGCCAGCTTCTCATTTTGAAGTTTCCTACTACCTACTAGTTTAACCTACTGTACCATACTCTTATAGGTTGTACAAACCTAACTATCAGTTAAGTCTAACAAACATTTTTCCTGCAAGTAATTCAAAGAAAAGTTCAAAGAATGTTTTTTACCTCGGGCAAGAGAAATTACAGAAATATCCTATAAAACTTAAGGTACATTATCACAACATTGTGTACTGTATACCTCAAATACCCATTTCATCATATTTTCGCATCATTTTATATCTGAAGATTCAACCATTTGAGAGTTAGAATGATTTTTCTCCATCTCATCTGCTGGATGTGAATACTTGTTTGTGCCTTCTTGGTTCTTCCAGTCTGGAGAAACCTCTTTGTTTTCATGTTCATCATGATTTTTAACAGGATTTGTGCTTTCATTAAGTTCATTAATATCTTTCTCATCACTGGAATCATATTCCATTGATTCATTATTATTGTTCAATATATTTCCATTTACACTGAGTAAAGATTTAGGAGAATTGTTTAAAGAACCAGTATCACTTACTGGAAGAGATTCTTCCTTCAAGCTGGAATCTAGTGCCGGATGGGAATCCCCTTTTGTTAGGGAATCTCTTTTTGAGCTCGAAATTTCGTTGATAAACGTCTCCTCTCTTAGTTGGGGAGATTCAGTTACATCAGATTCTCCTCTTATTTCAGAAACTTCAGCTACATAGGAATCCCCTTTTAACAGGAAATCTTCAGTTCCATGGGAATCCCCTTTTGTAGGGGAATCTCCATTTGCATGTGAGTCCTGTATTAAGAAGGAATCTCCCTTTGTCTGGTAATCCCCATTACTGTGCCTTTGATCTTCTGGTTTTGGTTGACCATAGCAAAATTCTTCGTTATCCAAAGACTCCCTTTCCCCAAAGTGTTCTAAATCTTCATCCCCTACTGATACTGAAGCTGGTGAACTCACATCAACAAGCTCATCTTGATCTTCATCAAAATGCCCACCTCCTGCAAAGAACACGGAGTCCATGTTTTCAAGATCTGTACTAGATCCTGCAGAAGGGCTTTCTGCTTCACCATTTAGACCAGTTAGAGCATTTTCAGCTTCTGCCATTGAAGAGTGAGGAGATCTTTTTAGTTTTTCCAGGTGTAAGTTTGCCATCTCTTCTGATCCATAGCCACGGTGACCTAAACAAAACAAAAGATCATCTTCTCAAGAACAGATATTAAGATCGAGTGATAGAATTCATATGGTTTTAGCAATAAAAGAGGGGGATGACAGTAATGAATTTGATTTACGTACCCTCTAGGGACCAGAGACCAGACACTTCTAGAGTCTTAAGTTTGTTCTCCAATTCAGTTACGCGGTGTCCCAGAATTCTGTGGGGAAAAATAGAGAATAGAATATAATCACTCCATAATATTACCTACATGTCGGTTCTAGTTATTAGCTGATCATAACTAATGACAACCCAAGGGCATGAGATTCTCTTGCACCACTACAAGGCTTAAGGATAAACTTTCAAAAGCTCAAAAGAAAACCAGTCAAACAAGCATTTTTCACATTGAAGGAGTATGTTATTCAGAAGGAACAGAAGAATAGAATGAGAAATAAATGGGAATGAAAGGGAAATGAAATGGGAATGTTGTTATTGTATATTACCTATTGGTATTTCTTTGATGAAGCAAAGCAATATCTTTCTCAGAAAGGCTTTCTGATAAAGAATTGGCAAGGGATTGGAGATCATTGACCGTCGAAGATGACACACCTCCAAAACTACTGGAAATCTCGGAAATTAGGGATGGCAATGCTACCAAAACAAGAAAGAAAAAATCTTCAGTGACAACTACTATGTAGTTTATAGTAAGTCAAGGCTAGCTTTTTGTGAGTCATTAAAAAATATTAAAAAGTGGGTGCAAATATTGAGAGTAAAGATCTCTTGCACACCCTAGATAGACCTAATGTCTTGGCGCAATGTTTACCCATTTCAGACCACGTAGTTCCCTAAAGAATAAGATTCATTTGAGTTGTATCTATATTCATGTGTCTTCTTATGTGTAACTGTTAAACAAAGAAATAATACTCTAGAGAATGACATGTGGTCTGAAATGGGAAAACAATTAAGCATTAAGACCAATTAGGTGTATTGATTTAATGTAGTGCCCTAGTGAGAAATGATATCTTCTGGTTACTTACCTTGTTTAACACCATGACCCATAAATGCACTTGAATGATGATTATAACCAGCTTTAATAAGCCTTGCATTCTTTTTCTCCATAGCAGCCTAAATAAGTTATCAATAACACAATCCAATACTTGGTAAATTAATAGAGAAACTATCTAAACTATGTGTCAATTTTTCTACAAAAAAAACATTAAAATTGTCCTAAGAAAAAGTTCAGAGCTCAAGCCATTTACGACTTAACAATTTATTCTGATTGGTTGATGAAACACAGCTATTGTATTTCCCACTAAAAATGTTGAAATGGCCAATTTAATACCTTTTGTCTCGCTTGAGATGCACTAACCATCCTGAGTTCTTCCTTTAGTTGTTTGATCTGCTCTTTTTGGTATCTGAGAAAAGTTGCAAAACAACTTGTTACATGACACAGAATCCTTTAAATACTGTACAACTGCAAGATACACATGGCAATATGGGCCTTGGACTATGGAATCCCCAAGGTGAAATACCTGTTCTCCATAAGAATGGCATCAATATCTACAAGTCTCCTGTCATCTGCTCCGAGGATGAAGTTGAGCTGAGTATTCAGTCTTTCAACTTTTTCTCTATAGTGCTCCCTCTAACATGAATAAATTCAAAAATTGTTACACTTCATTGGTGGCTGTCTTCTCGATAAGTGACCTGATGAATAATAGATTCTGGCTTTTTTTGTTGTTGTTTACTTTTGTTTGTTTGCTTGTTTTCCAATTTTATAGAATAATTTATCTTTAAAAAAAAAATGTAATGTAAATTTGAGAAAATATCTGATATCTGGCTCCTCTTGAGATCAGATTAATGTATGTTACCCTATACTTTTACTATTAAAGTATTAGTAAGAAAGAACATCAATGAAAACATTCCATACCTCAATTGCTATTTCATTCTTTTCATCTGTTATTGCTTTGACTTCTCTATCTAGTTCGTCTACCTGAAAATTTCACAAATATATCTTTTAATCCTATTGCATAAATTTAGCTCAAGTAAAATATATATTGCTATCAATAACATGAATAACCCATTGAGTGCATTACATATATCCCTGAAAAAGTTAACAAAATTGTACAAAATTAATTAGTGCAAAGTTTTGTAGGTCTATGGTCTAGCTACGGAGGTATATTGAGCTTACTATTGTTTGTTCAAATTTGTGCAATTTCTTACGAATCTTTTCACAGATATATGATATGCACTTTAATGGGACATATAGACAGACAACTTAGAATCAAATATTTGAATTATCTAGAGGTATGAAAGCCTGGCTTTCACTAGTGACATTACATATTTTAGCATATTTTCATATAAATATCCAGAGTACTATCTGCACTTGTATATACAGTACCTAATTGAAAAATCGTTGTCGGGTTCAAAAAAAGGTTATATCATCAAAGCTAAGACTGAAGGGGAGCATAAGAAGACAACCAATAATTATGCTGATTTCATGCGTATCACAGTTTTCCCTTCCTGTGCACATTTTATGCATCATGGTTTTGGCATGTTGTTAATCTAGGTCGACTCACTTTGCTCTACTGTGCATTTTTACATGTATATATGCAAATATAATAAACACTTCCGAGTACCCAAAATTCTTTTTCGGTCTTAGCTTCGATGATATGACCTTCTCAAACCCGACTACATTAAGTCATTTTTTCAATTAGGCATATGTCATTATGTCAATACCAGGCTTTATCCTTATAAAATATACAGTATGAGTGACAACACAGTTTTAGTACCTTTTCCCGGTTTTTCTCCAGGCACTGTATGAGGTCTTGTCTGGCCTCCAGGTCTTCCATCTTTCCTGTATCTTTTTCAAGAGCTTTCTGTCTAGCCACATTCTCTCTCAGGAGAATAATATCCTCCTGAGCTTCTCTGTACAACACCCGCAGGTCCATGAAATCATTCTTCAAGGCTTTGTTCTCCTCTCGTGCTTCACAAAGAAGCTGGGACAGGGTCTGGCAATCAAAATACATAAACCTTGAATATATTGCTCTATTAAACTACTAGTATAAGACTTACAGATGATATTCTAAGACTAAGATATTCTTATAGATGCCTTGCATTAATCCCTAATCTGAGGGTCAAAATGAAAGAACTTCCTTCTCTTGAAGAATGAATACTAAATCTACACCACAAACTCCTCCATAACTGGACACCTACCCAACATTCATTCTTGACTCCCTTACAGTAGCATACTGGTTGGTTATATTGACACTTCAGTAATTTATCAATAAATATTGGGTAAAATGATCAGTAATGAGTAACATCAATGCTCTTGAAAATGTCAATGCCTGAACAAACCTATGATTATGTATGTTTTACCTTGTTCTTTCTTTCCCTCACACTTTGTAGTTCTTGCTCCCAGATACTGTGGCCTGAAAGCTTCCTTTCTCTCTGAAAATGCAATGTCATGAGTAATCAATTAATGACATTAATTCAAAGGTATTCCCTTTGCATATAAAACTAGGCCACTTTTGCTTGTTTTTTTATTAATTGTAATTTTTAATTTAAGGACATTTATGTTGGACAAACCACCCAAGTAACCCATTTCCTTTGGAAGATTAGGATACCTCGATAGACCAAATCCACTTGGGTATAATGTTTTTCCATTTCAGATCACATGCTGTCCCCTTGAGAATAAGATATTTGGATTGAGTTGTATCCATATAAATGTTTCTTCACATACACAACCAGTACACAAAGAAATCATGATACACTCTAGATAATGATTTGTGGTCTGAAGTGGATTTGGTTTGTTTGATTCTTCATCTCCAGTCCTTTACCTTGAATTTAACATGTTCTGGTGATCTGGAAGACTGTCCAGTCGGTGACTTAACTCCTCTTATTTCTTTACTTTCTTGCTCTCTTTCCTTCTTTTTGAAGTTGTCTAAATCTTGTTGCTGGGAAAAGAGAAAGGACTATTTCCATAAGTGGTTCTTTTTAACATATTATATATTTGATCCCAAGTCTACGAGTCTGGGTGGGTTAATGTAAGAGATACAACCCCCTCATCAGGGTCGTTTGGGTAAAAGGCAATGTCAGGGTACTGTTAACTTACCAACATTCTACATTAAACTGACTGATACCATACTTCATTTAATGTTAATTATTGCATTAAAAATGACCCCTCCCCTTTCTTCCAGGGGGGTACTACCACCCCAACTTGGGTAGGGGTGTGACGCCAGGGGCTCAAAACCCTGACCCTTTCCCAGACCTAAAATTTTGATTTTACATACCCTACTCCAGACTAAAACAAAGAATTGTATACTCTATAAACCCCAACTTGTATGTTAAGGCAGCACATACCTGAATAGCAAGCCTTCTCTTAAGCCTGATTTTACAAATGACCCCATGCATCCCCCATCTCCCCTCCTCCCAACAAATCCCACCAGTTTCCCTCCCCAGTTAAAAATAAAAGGTTACTAATGTTCTGATACCATCTCTACTGACATTGATTTTGGGGCTTAATTCTTTATTATTACCACCTCCTATAATATATTATGACTCTAGTAATCAAAAAGTGAGAGTCATTTTTCCTAAAACCTAATATTAATAATAATAATAAGTTAAATGCACAGCCACTACTTTTCTTGTTACCATGGATTATAGCATAACATTGGGTATATTTTTCTCAAAAACCAGAAAGCAAGCTCCATTTATTGGCCATGGCAGCCTGCTTCTACTATTTGTGTGCATCATTACTTTATTTCTTACCATTTGCTTGATTTTATTCTTGTAGATGTCCCGTTCTCTCTGGCAAGATTCTAGATCACCCATCAAGATCTTCAGGGCCTGTCGTTTGCTTTCCAACTTCTTTTTACAGATGTTGTACTACAAATTGAAGACATGAATTCTCATTTACTTATAAGTTATGTGGCAATTCTTCTCCCACTAATGAAACAGTCTCAAAGAATTTCCAAACGTCAAATACCATTTTTTCTCCAGTCTAAGTCAGAGCATGGTTCTAGGGGGAGGGGAGACACCTATTGGATGAGGATTGAAGAAAGATTGAATTGGAATTTAACTTATTTAATAGAGTTATGCAGAAGAATGGAAACAAGAGATTCCAAAAAAAAAAGCCCTTGAATCCAGGGACAGACCAAACAAATGATGCTAAACACAGGAATCAAAACCCTAAATGCCAGCCATTAGAGGCCACCACTACACCACCTACCACTACTAACACCAATATGTAACATAAACAATTTTATCAACTGAAGTTTAAGAAATTGTGATTTCGAATCAAATCTTGCAATTGATAATAAGACATGAAAATAATCACACAGCTATAAATCCTTAATTTATCGAATTTTGACATGCTTACTTAGTGAATCGGATTGTACAAAACAATATGCAAATGTTTTATTTGTATAACTTGAGAGAAAACATTCTTTTGCGACGTAGTGTTCTCCTAGCTGCTTGTTGTTTCGATTTACAAAATAAAACTAAACAATATCTTAAAATCAAAATAACTCACTAAATTTAGCGATAAGACATAGCAATTTAAGAAATACTTCAAAGAAAGATCATATCTTTAATTTATAAAATAACCTCTCTGTATTTGGCCACGTAGAAAATTCCTAATTTTTTGCGCATATTTTCCTAAAAGAGCGGCGACGCGTAAAAATTATATTATGTCGTTGTTATACAAACTGACCAAAAGAAATGAAAGAAAACTATATCATTTTTGGTTTTTAGACATAAAAACAAACATACTGACTACAAGATTTTTTTAACACTGTTCCGAAAGTAGAGTGTCCTTGGAATAGAGTCAAAAAACAAGTGAATTCACTCAGAAGGAAATCATTCATTAGCGTTCTTACCTCGCTTACTAACAAAGCCCACTCTCTTTCTCCTCTTGCTAGAGTCATTTTGAAGATCTTGAGTTAGACAAGCCGTTTTCTTGATCAGGAAGACGAGTGTTGGTCGAAGAAAACACCAACACAAGAGGCCATCATGTATGTTTGATATGGATGACCGGGAGAAGATCAGGGAAACTGGGGCTACTGCCTCGTCTTGGTGGGAAGCCTTTCTTTCTTTCTTTCTTTCTTTCTTTCTTTCTTCTTTCTTCTTTCTTTCTTTCTTTCTTTCTTTCTTTCTTTCTTTCTTTTGTTCTCTCTTTCTTTCTTTCTTTTGTTCTTTCTTTCTTTCTTTCTTTTGTTCTTTCTTTCTTTCTTTCTTTTGTTCTTTCTTTCTTTCTTTCTTTTGTTCTTTCTTTCTGTCTTTCTGTTCTGTTTTGTTCTGTTGTTACACATTCTTTCAACCCTCTCCCCTAAGTGACAATTTCTTATCACACTGGAAACACGACCCTAAATTTTGCCGCACTTATGTCATCAATCAATTCAGACGGATCGGACAACATGCTGTTTTTATGTTATTCTTGTGTTATTGTCCAGGTGGTCCTATGTTATCGCCTTAATTTTTCCCTTCATTCGCCAGGCTACGCAGGCTAACATTGATAAAAGTGTGCGGTAGAGCTTCCTTTAATTTCCTGGATTTTCTTCACAGCCCACTTTCTATTATTGCCATATTTATATTTAATTTTTGCTTTTAAAAGAATATTAGATTACTAGTTGCTTGTAATAATGTTACTATTATAAAAGGCCGAGACCACAAATAATAAAGTAGCTTTTTACTAATCGAATTAAGTGGAGATTTTTTCAATAGCTGTCATTTTAAACTGTCACATAAACTATAAGTATTGATTTAAGCCAATAGCATGTAGCCAAATGCGGCATCGCTCCCCTCTCCACAAACATATATTACACCTCCGTCCCATCGTGTGATTGAGGCCATTCATTCATTTACATGAACGTTTCCCCAGTGTGACTCTCGTGTTGGTAACTGCTACAGGAGAAGAAATATTTTACTCTTAGTCCGAGTTCCGCTTTCAGCAGTGAAAATATATTCTAAGTTTATTGAAGTTTATAGCCATCCGCGAGGAACTTCTTTCTATTTCTTCCTTTTTTTTGCTCGGAAATAACCTTTCGAAGGAACAAAGACGTATACACAACAAAGATGAACAGCGACGTAGGTTCAAAGTCGCAGGGAGTGAATGAAGGTGAGAAAAAAACAGCAGTTTACTTCTTTTAGTATTCTTAGCCGATACCCAAAGGTTATTATCTCAACGTAGTTCTTCTGGGTAGCTTCTGGAGATGGAGAGACCTTCTTGACCGGACGATTGAGCCATATAAACTAGAGATTAAGTAAAAGTACGAAACCTTAGTCTACGGTAACCGGTCTCAACTGATCTGAACTGAAGTTCAACTTTTAAATACGGCGAGGGTCAATGGTCTTTTACTGCGATTATCATTGGTTTAAGATGTGATTTAATGATTCATTGTTGTCCAAGCGTATAATAAGATGGATTACTATGACAAGTAAACGTAACGAAGTTAACTATAGAATGGCTGCCGGAAAATTCTCATAGAAAATGTTTTATACTAGAAACACGGCGCAAAAAAATTCTCGGACGTAAAAATAGCTAGCTACAACATACTGCGAAAAAAAAACGTTGAAAGATCATTTGTGTTAAAGAGCCCCTTTTAAGTTTCCAAGTGCGATAAATGCAAAATCTTGCTAAGTATAAAATGCGCATTCAAGTAAGGTGTTAAAAGTTTCGATTAAAGATGCCGCCGTACAGCGTCAATGAAGAAACAACAGATTTTTCTCGCGGGCCCTTGGTTGAAACAGGAACCCAAAAAACCCGATTTCTCCTCAAACCCATCAAAAGAAGCAAGCTAGAAAAGGCGGGACATTTGTGTGTGCTTGTGACTGTAACGATATTTGCGCTTTGCGCACACTCCGGATAATGAACATGAGAACACGTTATGAGAACTACATGTAAAAGTTTAATCTTCTTCGGTTGATCAAGCATGAGGTCATTTTCCGCAATGAGACTACTTACAGATTAATAAAACACATATTGATAACTAGGAAGCGCCTCTTTGCAGCGCGGGAAGTAGAGATCATAATCATGGAATGCAGACCAGCCCCCTACCACGATACAAAGGGAATCTGTATTAAAATTTACTTAGATTCAATTGTAAAAAGACTCACACTGTAAAAAGACTGATACGATTCAAGGGCGTAGGCAGGGGAGGGCCCCCTTAGGAATTACTGGCTACACCATTTTTATTCAACTATAAGATGTCATTCATTCCAATGATTTCTATAGAAAACTGGCAGGAAATCATTTATTAACTATTTTCGCAGTGGTACCCCGGTATTCTTAATGATTCCCTCTATTTCAAAATCCCACAAGGATCCTCCTCTTCTTAATATGTTTAAATGCACTTGTGGTTTCGGTAGGTTTGAAGGTAGGAGATTCACAGGACGCAGAAATAAAGGCATTGATATGTCGTAAAGGATATCGCCGCAAAAGAACAGCCTTTACACAGGAGCAACTCACTCGACTCGAGGAAGAATTCGCAGTCAATAAATATCCAGGAATTGAACTGCGCGATAACTTGGCACATGAGCTGAATGTGAGCGAGGGACGAATACAGGTAAACGAACTAATCAGCACACAGCTAACTGAATTAACAAACACAAACTCAGACAGCGACTCAGACTATCAACTAGTTGTCTGGGTCGCCATGGTAATTATGAAATATTACGATAAGTACATAGTGCTCTCACTAGTTACTTTTACTACCGTTATATGTAGAGGATAAAATCTCATGTTTTTTTTTAACATTTCAGGTTTGGTTTCAGAATCGAAGGTCAAAATGGCGCAGGCGCCAGAACAAGCTGAAACCTCAAATCCCCAACCAAGCCTCCGCAGAACCCAAGAACAGTTTCCTAGGCAACCCATCTTGGCCTTGCACTACCTTATATGTAAAGGAATCCCTACCCAAACCTGAGCCATCTCATTTTAATTGTTTACTACCAAATGACGTCTTCACGGCATGTGAGGAAACCACTTGTGCTTCTTCGGTTTCGGATGTTCGAAGCCTGCTAAAAATTAGACGCGAAGGTCATTCACAACAATTGGTCGCCTGCGTTTCTTCTATCATGTCAAAGGCAGACGAGATTTCGTTTGATAATAACGAAAGTACTGCGCATGCTGACAATTATACTGATTCGTCTCTAGTGTCCTACGGTCAAATGTATTTTGGTGCGCGAAGATCCCTGGATGAGATCCTGGCAGCCAAAGGACTATCAGTGTTGGAAAACTGCATTTAGGGCTACCACAACCGGACAGAGAGCGTGAAAAGATAGCATTCTCAATGTTTGCGTTAAATTGTTATTGTTAACCATGTTTTGAATAAAACGGTTTACGGATTCAGTACTCTGTACGGTATGCTGCAACATTAAAATGGCTTCCCCATTTCTTCCAGTGATTAATCCGGTCCAATCGCAACGCTTCCGGCTACGGCTACGTAAGATACGGTACAGTTATAAAAGGGTCTACGAATTTGCCGTATCGTTTTCCCCTCGTGCACGTGAAACCCGTTGTATTTTCTAGTAGAATTGGATAAAGAGGACGAAAAGACTGAAATGTAGTTAAAAATTTATTGAGGATACTGCAGAGAATTGACAGCAAGTTTTCATTATTTCTAATAAATTTTTGGGTTTTTTCATTTGAGGTTTTGTGGTTTGTAAATTTTTGTGGTTTGTAAATAATGCGTAGTAATTTTTTTTATGCTATGCTCAACATGAAAGAAACTCAAAAATAAAAACCTATAAAGCTTATAAGCAGTGTATTTTTATTAATAATAGCTTAATTTTACGAACTTAATTTTTTAAAGAATATCGGCATCGTGTCAGCGCGTACTCTATATTTAGAATTTCAGCGGGAATATTATGAGTTCGCCCCTGTTGCCAGGTAACCCATGTATAAGGTCTCAATGAAAACAAAAGTGGCGACAAACAAGTCAAAGCTTTATATAACCTGTCAACATTTCTCCTATTTATTGACGTTACATCCAATTATTAGATTAAATTAAAAACTGGAATAGTTAAAATAAAGAACGAAGGTAAAAGGACGTTTGTTTAGGTAAGTGTAGTTTATTTTTGAAGCATTTGTTTTGGGAATTGTTTCCGCTTTTTTTGCTGCGTCTTTATGAGATCAGAGGCTCAAAACCCTGAGGTTAAAACAGGAGTAGCTTAAGTTCTTATACTTAATTATGTCGTATTTTGATTCACCTGTAAGAGAACAACTTAACATTCTCTGTGTGCATTATGTTTTAGACGAAAAACCATGCTATTCGTAAGAAAAACTGAAGCCATTGTGCAGGAAAGCTTTCAATAAAAGCCTCAGAATAAAAATATAGCGAACTTTAACCGAGTGTTGTGTAAACATTTGACGTGCTTGAGGGTTAATTCATGTTTAATTATATATTTTATTTGCTCTCAGGAAATTACGTGGACTGAGAACTTCAAGTTCATTGTAGAATATTTGCCCTTTTTGTTCAATTCCAAACCATGGCTTCTTTTGCATTCTCTAATGGCTTATCAATTCACTCTCAAGCGATGTCGTCTTCTCCTCTCCTCCAAGGCGGAGATTCATTGAACCTCACGGTGAATGTCTCCTACAGCTTACAGGAAAATTTTACATCGAACTCAACAGCTTGCAGAAGACTTCCAGAAAAACAACTAGACGTTCAAGGAATTATCATACTGCCTCTATTTTTAAAATTAATATCATCAATAAACAGATCTAAAGAAATTACCTCAGATCTTTCAAACTGTTCATTTATTCCAACATTGGATATTTCAATGATAAATTATGCGAACACTTCAAATTCATTTTTCAACATTTCGTCATCTAATGTCAGCTGGACTTTGCAGTTATTTTTCCCCATTAATGTAACCTCCGACATCCCTCCTGATTCTTGGATTAACATTACAACTAAGTTACTGATTGCTGGTGAATATAAAAATTTGACGCTTGCAAGGTTCAAGTCTGTTCCAATGAGAGATTTCTTTGTTACGTTCAAGGGAACATCACTACCAGAGACACCCCTTAATGAACTAACAGTAGATGAAACTGTTAATTATGAAATTACCATGATTATTCCAAGTATAACTACAGAGCTAATATTAACAATGGTGCTGCCTTCATTGGGAGACCAAACACCAATGGAATGGTCGCGTACTGTCATTACAAGTATTGCCCCTGGATTAACTACTGAAAGGTTGAACGTTGGCTCCTCTGGTCAACTTTATGTTGGAGAAGCTTACAAAAGTAGTTTTCCATTTATTACAAATGTCGCAATACTTAATTTTGGGAAGACTTCTAATATTAAATCATATCAAAATAACAGTGTCCGCATTGGTATTGACGTTGAAGCAAAAGTACTGCAGAGCGATCCTTTTATACCAGGAAATGATGGTAACATTACCTTTGAGCTTGCTTACAAGACACTTAATGAAATGCGTCATATTGGGCCAATTTATGATTCACTAAATCTCAGTCAACCTCCCCTCTCATGTGCGTTAGAAGTGGTTGGTGGTCCGCCGCATTACCAAGGCAATGATTTAGTAAAATATAATTTCAGGATTGAAAATCCACAGTTTTCAACTGAAGCAGCTGAAAATATTACTGTTGCTTTCATTCTACAAGAGGATGTGGTTATTCAAGATTTTTCAGCAAACATTTGCAGTGAATTTCACTGCAGTCCTTTACATCTAAGCAACTCATCACTTCAAAATTTTGCAATCAGTAGGTAAGCTGATCTTAGGAGTTATTAATTTTTTGTTGGGAAGGGGGTGTAATTTGCTTGTTAATGCATACCAGAAATCTGTCCCCCTGTCCATTTTTTTAACCATAATTGTATAAAGAATGGCCTCTCCCTTTTTTCCATTCTATTTATCAAGATAGTGTTATGCAACTCAGATATTTTGTTGTGCCTCTCCCCCCCCCCCCCTTCACCCTATGATTACCTATGTCTGGACACAGCTATCTCACAGATCAAATTGTAATTTAGCAAGGAGAAAATCCTGAATTTTTAAAAATAATGACCCCCATTAAATTCTACCACATTATCTATTATCTATTAATTGTCTATTTAATGTTATTCTATTCTTTATCAGCACACTTCTTGTGTATTATTTTTCAGACTAAATGTAAGCTCATCGATTCATGGTAATCTGACATTATTGCTGCGGCCATCAGTTATTGTTGGCAGTAAAGTACAATCTATTTTGACGCTATCATATACACGCCCATCATGGATCAGCCCTGCTCTGAAAACCACATCCAGTTCTATACCCATTCGCCAAGTGCATTTCTCTGGCCCATACAACATCAACAGCTCAGTATTAAGTCCTAACGACAACCAAGTTATCATCCCAGGAGAAGATGTTACATATCAGTTGAAGATGACAATGCCTGTGTCTAGGAGTTCTAAGCTTGTTATTGTATTCAGAGGTGAAGGCACTGAATCTATAGGTGGACAACTTATTAGTGTTGGAGTAAATATCCAGTCAGATAGTAATCAACCTGTGCAAGGAATGGGTAAGTGGAATACATTAATTTAAACCCCAGTATTTTTTTAACCCTGCATGATTTTCGCCTACAACTATTATATACAAGCTGACACTCGCACCATCCTACAACTCGAGTCGTAGTGTGTAAATCAAGCCTACAACTCGCCTACGACAGAAGCGAGCGTGTTGTATATGATAGTTGTAGGTGAAAATGGTACCATCTAAACCAGCCTTAAGCTAATCAAAGTCAGGGCATGGCTAACTCACAGACCTAGCCCTAAAACAACCTCTGGGCTGATAAAAGTCAGGGCATTTACTAAAAAATGATATGCATCCCTTTTTTCAGCTTTAAATATCACCCAATCTAGTGAAGGATTGCCCGGCATTAATGTCACAAGTCCAATTGCAATGGGTGTTTTTCATGGTTTGGCTAATAATGGTAGCTCTAGTCTTCCTGGTAGTGCAGAAATATCCTTCCAAACCACTGTCCATGCATTCAATGCATTGAAACTTGATGGAAAAGAGTTTGTATCCTTGATGGCTGAAGCATATGTCAATAGTGAGCCTATGCCACAGAGATTCAATTTTAAGTTGAAGGTTAGACTTATTTTGTTCTTAGGGGAAGGAGAGGTGGATGGAGGGTGAGAGGGAGAGTGAGAAGTAGGATGAAAGGGAGGGAGGATAAGAGTGAGAGGGATGGAGGGTGAGAGAGATGAAGGGTGAGACGGATGAAGGGTGAGATAAATGGAGGGTGAGAGTGATTAAGAAGTGAGAGAGAGGAAGGAAGGAATTGAGGGTCTGAGGGATGGAAGAGGATGAGAGTGAGAGAAGGTTGGAGTGGAGTTCAGACTTCATACAGCATCTGGAACCCATATGTCTTGTTGTTAGTATCAGATTCTCTTTGACAGTTTCATAACTGTTATACCTTAACCCCCAGTAAGGGCCCAAATTAATAGGGAGCTTTATTAAGTGAGTTTATTTAAGGGTAAATACACATTGCTGGTATAGAAAGTATTTAGCATAATAATAGTGTGTGTGTCCATTATAAGTGAGTGTCTGAGGTCTGACTGTGGTGACTTAGGCTTTTATTAGGCTTGTATTAAAATATAAAATTACTACCTTTCAGATCATTAAGCCTGAGCTACAAGTGCATTCCTCTGTCACACCAACCAATCAAGTGAAACCACAACAAGTCCTCTCATTCTCTGTCACCCTGTCACACACCCAAGCCTCCACATCTAATGCTCATGGAGTATTGCTTGAGATAGCAGTACCTCACCAGTATCTTACCCTTAATGCTGGGTCTATCCAGCCCCAGGGAGCAGCTATACAGGTTGTTACTGGTGACCAAGCACCTAGTCGATCTAGCAGGTACCACATATCTTTTGCATTTAGATCATGCTACTAAAAGAAAGTTTGGGCTCCCTATGGATTATTGTGAGGTCATGTATACAAATCTGATGGGTCTTTACAAGTAAAACTGAACCAATACTGACCATAATATGACTCTGACTTCACAATCTCGACCAGTGATGACTCCAGGACCATTTTAGAGAGGTGGCTGTTACCTAGAAAGGCATCATACAGCATCCTTTTTAGGTTTTATCTATATCATTTATCTTTATTAACTCCAAGGCAGTTAGTAGGTTAGTGATCCAATCCATCCCAACTGAAAGCACTAGTCATGCACCCATTGAAACTGCCATTGACAGATTTCTCGTGGTCATGGGATGGGTTTGTTTATGTGCCATTTTTAATGTTTTCCTGTGTTTGTTCTGTAGGTACAATGACTCTCTCACCAAGGTTATAGTGTATCAAGTTGACACTTTTCCTCTACCCACCCCTCCCTTCAAGAACTTCACCGTGACATACACAGCATCAACTGTCAGTGATCTTCCTTCAAGTATATTCATCCAATCACCAATGTTCCTGAGCTATACTGTATTGCCCAACAAGGTTGTTCCACACAATGGAGGGCTGTACAATACAAGCTTTTATGGGGTAAATATTAAAACAATATGATGTAAATACTCAATATTTTATGGAATTTGGGCATTCATCGAGCTTATTAATGACACCTACGTTGTTGATGTCATTTGATGTGTTCATGATGTCACTAAAAAAGAGACGTCATTTCTCACCATCATTTGATGTCTTCAGGACCAATTTTGTCAGTTAAGAGAGGGATGTCATTTCACCGTACCAAGCGACCTCATTATGACTTCATCTGTGACCGCTATATTTTGACTAATTTGATGTTTTCATGAACAGTGATGTCATTCAAAATGACGTCATTTGTCACTGCAATAAGCAACTTCATTATGACATCATCTGTGACTTTATATTGTTGACTTGACATCATTTGTTATCTTCACGTCCGGTGATATCATTCAAAATGACGTTATTTCTCACTGCAATAAGCAACTTCATTACTACATCATCTGTGACTTTATATTGTTGACTTGACATCATTTGTTATCTTCACGTCCAGTGACATCATTCAAAATGACGTTATTTCTCACTGCAATAAGCAACTTCATTACGACATCATCTGTGACTTTATATTGTTGACTTGACATCATTTGTTATCTTCACGTCCAGTGATATCATTCAAAATGACGTCATTTCTCACTGCAATAAGTTACCTCATTATGACATCTGTGACCGCTATATTGTTGACATGAAGTAAAGTGGTTTCATTCAAAAAGGAACGTCATTTCTCGTACGATAAGCGACCTCATTAATGATATTATTTCAAACACTTTGTTGTAATCGTTCTGCATGACTTATGATATTCCTCTCCTACTTGATTTAGGCCAAATTTTACACCTTTCGTCCCCCGCCATACGTACAAGCAAACTACACATCATCACCAAGAGTTCTGGATGCTGGGGACGAAGTTGCATTCGATCTCACAGTCAAGCACACTGGCAATGCTAGTGACATTCCCCCAGCCTATGACCTCCAAATGACTCTGAAATTCCCTTCACTGGATAACACAAGCGTATCTGTAAACTGCAACAAAGGGTCTCTCTCCCTTACCCTGTCAACTAGCTCAGGTTCATTAGTCATTGGCGATTTGCTTTATGGCCAGTCCTTCTATTGTAACATCACAGGGAGGGTCATTGCGCAAGTGAGTCCCAATCAAGACATCAGCCCTGTAATTCAATACACGTACTATCCTACTACACCAAGACTTGCTGAGTCTATGAACTATCACACCTTGATCAGAGCGCACACTCGTATTGCCGCCATCAATACGACTGTCACAGCCAATCCAAATGCGCAAAGTCTATTGGCAGGAGAAGATTTGGACTTCAGTCTTCGATTACTGATTCCTGAATGCATGACGCAGTTAGCACTTACAGTTACCATGCCAACGCTGTCACTTGTGGGAACTGGTTTCGAGCGGCAAAGACGAAGTATTTTAACCCCTGACAAAACGAAACAAAGGTTTGTTGAAATGGTGATTTAGTATGTCTATCAGTATTTTAATCATAAGCGTTCCCTTTATTGATTTATCACAGGGGAATCACGTACAGCTCCGTGTAAATACGGTTTCACAGATTGGTAATTTTATAGACCACTTGCAGCACGTCGGAATGCAGCTCAATTTGGAAGACATAACGATGGGTTTCCAATTCTCAGAAGATTGATTTTGTTTTGTTTTGTCCTCCAAATTGAGCTGCTGTGATGTCATATGCAAGGATTCTATAGTTAATCAAAAGCCTTACCTCAAGGGAATAGACCATTTTTAGCGTGGGCGTCAATGTTTTCCCATTTCAGACCACGTGTCATTCTCTTGAGAATAAGATTCTTTGTAAATCTTGAGTTATATATCCATATTCATATATCTTATCATGCACAACCATTCAACAAAGAAATGATACTCAAAGGAATAGCAAGTGGTCTTAAATGGGAAAGCATTCAACAATACAAACACTTTAACATTGATCAATGGACCTTTACAGGAACACATGAATATTCTACACAAAATCGAGGCTAACCCTAAGCAACAGAGAACACTCAAAACTGGAGTTCTAGTATTGAATGCGACACACCAAATACTGTATTATTTAATGAGTATTTTGTCTTTCCTTTACAGTGGCCGCGTTCGTCGAAGTGTAAACACAGTTTATGTTGTTCAACCATTAGTAAACGAAAGCTCAACATCTACTGACGTCAACAGCAATCTAACCATGACCAACCCTTCCCCTAACATCACCCGACCCAACAACACCACCCTAAAGATTGATTTTGGCTCTGTGCAAAAAGCCCCAACCCCACTCCAATCGTTTGAGGGAATAATCATATACCTGAAGTTCAGGAGTGCTTACCTACCTTTGATGCTTAGTGGGCGTGACTTCGTGTTGACTGCTCTTCTTAACTACACTGGAGGAGAGATGAATTTGCCCGTTCCCTTCACGATCATTGGTCCGTTAGTGAAGCCTTTGCTTGTTATTACTAAATCAGTACAGGTAAGAACGTTGGGAACCCTGTGATATTTTTATCTAACACTTTGATTAAATGGGGTCCCTGTGGTAAGAGCTGAAGGGGCCATTTTGTATCGTGGGTTCTCTTGGTAACCCATAATAAAAACCAGACCCCCCGCTTTCTGTTGTTGCATAAATATGGCCCCTTCCTTGTTTTCAATACTATTTATTTTAAAATCGCTGTTCAACTCGATTTCCGTTTGCATGGTTCCCCCTTCTGAGCCCGATTTTTTTGATGCCCCACGGGTGAACCCAACACTGGGTCAAAATGGGCAGACAAATAAGGTGCTGTGATACACAAATAGAAAGATGTGTATATCCAAGCTATACCAGAATACAATACGGTTATTAGCACTATCTCGGAAAGGTGACTGCGACGAACCCAGTAATATTCTTCATTTACATAGGCCAAGAGTCACGCAAGTTCGATTAAGTTTCGCAGTTATTTATAGTTCGTTGTCACGTAAGTCAGAACCATTCATTATCTTTATCACTCAGTCATATACTTATATGTATTTATTTTTTCAGGTGAACGACAGTGAGCGTGACTCACCATTGCTATTCTACAACGTGACAGTGACGCATAGCCAGTATTCCCAGTTTGACGCTCACGACCTTGTTATTCAAGATAACACCAAAAACATGAACATACAACGGTCGTCTGTGCTCCCTATAAACAACGTATTTGTGTCCTACCCAGAGGTTCACACTTACAACATCAGGCTTGTCATTTCTAAACTTGCAGGTAATGAGCGCGCCTTCAATCCGTTTTAGCGCACAACTGTGAAGTGGGTCAACATGATTTTCTTTTTTCCTTTATTTGTAGTGGGGGAAAGTGTGAGTCTTTCGTACAAAGCAAGTTTCTTGATCAAGGAAAAGGCAAGAAAAACAGTTACTATTAATTCGACTAGCTTCAATGCAGCTGTGATTGAATGGCTTTTGTTTCCTCGCCTTTTGGTTTGAATATGTTGCGCATGCGTCGCTCATGCACAATAATGTGACTCTTAAATGGCTTCGTATTCATGGGTTGTGATTGGCCAGCGAACATTTACACTCTTTTGATTGGTTTAGAGTGTACTACATTAGACAGCGCAATGTAGCCAACTCAAACAAAATCTCTTTCATTTATCTCTCTTTATTATATCCCTCTTTAAAACAACAGTGTCAAATAACTTGTTTTTTTAGGACGAAAAACAGACAAATTTGCCTGCCACTGTGACATGGAAGAGTATACAGGTATCGTATCTCAAGTGCGCATGTTCGTGCGCATATTTTAAATTAATCAAAGTCATCCATCTTTCTGATCGTCGTATTATAACATTATCTCCTAACAGATCAACAGTCCTATCTATTCTATGAGCAGTAACCTGACGGCTTGCGTAAGCAGACTGGATACTAATCGATGGAAGGTAAGGGCACAATAACATTCTTGCTTCACTGTCTTGAGAAGTGTGATCTTAACTAGACACCTAGATAAGATTATTATTGACCAATGCATGTCAACTGGGAGGACTTAACTCTTGATCTCAGAGCGCGATTTCAGCTTTCATTCTGACAAAATACCTGGCAATTGATCGAGCATGCGCAATAAAGATGAAAGAGCTCAGGACATGGCAATCTCATACCCAGCGCCTGCTATTCTTCTGGCCTGCGATGAAAAGAAGAAACGCTGGGTACGAGATTGAGGACTTGACGGAAGGTGGTCAGTTCGATAATGAGATTCCCACTCGCATTTTGCGTTTCTGTTCATTTTCCCCCTTTTATTTGTCCAAGACAGTGTTTCAAACTTCCAAGACATTTTTTAAAATTGTCGTGTAAGTGCAACAATATAATTATCAACTTTTGAATACGATGCTTACAGGATCAAATTCTTAAATGCGTTTTAAGTCCATAGAAAAAGTTTACAAAGTTGTTTATCGAACCGAATACCATGGAACTGGATCAAAACTTTGAGCAACAAGAAATCGTTTTCTGATTGGCTAATTCGGTTAGGCTGAGCTAGTCACGTGACTTATCTTGTGTTGCCACGTGCAACGGTATAAGCATTCATAATTATACAGATCGTGAAACTAGTACTTTTGTGAAGTTTTACGGTTTAGTACATGAGTTTTAAACAGCGTGGTTGATTTTTTGGCTGTTCTTGTGACAGCCATCATCAACATGAACATTGAATAATGTAAGTGTTTTCATTGTTTTCATCCTTTAGACTAAAGAAGTAACTGGTTTCTTTGCTCTTGGTGTCTTGCTTGGCTTACTGCTTGGTATCATTTTGGTTATTGTTATCATCATCCTGATCATCAAGTGTTGTGACAAAGGAAAAATTGCTTCTTGTTACTTAGTAAGTACTGTAGTACTGTATTTTCTGGACAGCTATCCTTCCCCCTTCGGAGCAATTGCACTGGGGCTTAACATTGACCGGTGCATCATGCTCAGCAAATCAAGTTGGCAGTAGTTTGAACTCTTTGTAGAACGAGGCGTAGGACAATAGAAGTCATTGTTATTGAATATATGCATCTGCAAATGATAAATAATGCAGTTGTTAGAACTCTTTGTAGAACGAGCCATACATCAATAGAAGTCATGGTTATTGAATATATGTAACTGCATCATATTCTCAAATAATATGCACCCCCCGCCCCGCTTCCTTTCTTGATCTCCTCTACTTCTTCTCTGGTCGCTGAAAGACAAGGTTTTACTTATAACGACAGCATGAACATATTAAATGTTGCATGGTTTTTCGTTCTCTTTGCCCCACCAACCCCCCCTTAAGTTTCTTCCAATTTCCCCCCGTTATAATTCTCACTTATTTGTTGTTATATCCTGTCAGCGTTTTACCAATAAGGACAGCATGACCGTACTCACGGGTGGTGCAAAGTATGTCTTTAGTGGAGAGGACGACTCCCCTGATAAGAAACTTGTGGCCAGGCACAACGAGCCTAGGTATGAATAAACCAGATCTTACGATGATATATTCTTGCGATAAAACTCTTGTTGATTAGCTTATCTTCATGCAAAGAATTAACTGAGGCCCACGCCTCAAAATTGTCAAAATAATTTTTAAGAAAGTAATACAAAGCGGGTGTATATGTCTATGTACTGTGCTTTAAACACTTTGGACTGCTAATATAATACAATTAAGAGGATCCTGAAGGGGGGGGGGGGGGGGAGTCCTGAAGGGGGTTCCGTATCCCAATTCCCAGCCCCCATTTTGCCCAAATACGAGCCTACGTTTTGCCCAAATCTCAATCCCATCCCATTTTTTAATGGTTTTTTGTTTGTGTATCCCTTCCTGTCCACATTCCAATTTCCCAGCCCAAAAAGGCGAATCCCAGCTCCTGTTTTACCCCTTTAGGAACCTCAAATATTAAATAGGTATTGCCTGATGTCTGTACTTGTCATTTGTCGACCAGCATCATCAAGACAGACGAGAGTATCGTTCCCATTCTGAGTCTAGACAAGTCCCCACAAACAGACAAAGAGCTTGACAGGTAAGCTTGCTTGGAATTGAAATTAAATTTAAATTGTTTTACACACTCCACCACGGTCTCTGAAGGCCGCCATTTTGTTGACAGGAAGAGCCCCCCCCCCCCCCCCCCCCCCCCCCCCCCCCCCCCCCATGCCTACGTCTTCAACAAATAGTTGCTTATTTTATACATTAACCATTATTTTATACAGCCTTGATTTGCAAGCCACTGCTGACCTAGAGGTAGAAATAGAAATCCAGCGACACAACATGTTTGTTGATGCGCTGTCAATGCTAGTGAAAAAACTGCGCGTCAAGAGACACATATCATCTAGCCAAGAGAAGAAGGTGCGTAGGAC
The DNA here is from genome assembly GCA_011057435.1 of Actinia equina. Lineage (NCBI taxonomy): Eukaryota > Metazoa > Cnidaria > Anthozoa > Actiniaria > Actiniidae > Actinia > Actinia equina. The sequence goes on from WHPX01001287.1 coordinate 564,300, forward strand.
AAATGCGGATATATAACATTAGCATATACCAACTTTTTTGCTTAGTAAGAACGCGCGCGCTCATTGGTTAATTGGAGGTGCACATTGTACGATATTCACCTCTGAATCTCATTGAGTTTTTCAGTTGTCATTGCTGCCGATGTCAGTTTAAATGTTGTTGCGGTTATTATTGTTGTTGGCGTTGCTACTGTTGTCATTATTGTATATTTTTCCCGCCAAAAGACGATGGAAAAAGCTTTGCCACCTTTGAAAAACAAACCTTGCTTCACTTGTTGTTGTTGCTACTGATGTTTTGTTACTGTTTTTGTTCAACTGTCGTTGCGGTTTGACAGCTGCTGTCGCCGTCATTATTGTTGCTACTGATGGTGTTGCTATTGTTATTGTTGCTGTTTGTGTTGTTGTTTATTCTATGTTATCAAGAGAGTTTGGAGTAATTAATCTACTTCATAATCTTTTGATGTTTTTAATCCTATTTTTATAGTTTTTGTCAAGTCTGAAGGCAGGATTAGGAAGCTTGGCTTACAAGATATCTGCAGAATTTAAACGAAAATCCGCACAGATAACAAAGAGAATAGGAAACGAAACGAAGGTTTGTTTTACTCCACTTATCTCTTTCCTTTCCTTCCCTCCTCTCCTCTCTTTCCTCTCCTTTTCTTTTATTGATATCGTTTATTTTATTTGCTTTTCTCATTTTTCTGTCCAACTTTCCTACTTTAGATAACAATCAAATTACAAGCCAAACGCCAAGCAAATGAAAGACACGAAACAGAAAACAAGATCAAGGGTCTTGTCAGCGCGGTAAGATCGTAACTACTCAGCTCAAAATAACATTGAACACCATCTGGGCACGGTTATACGAAGGGTGGATAGTGATATCCAATGGATAAATCCTTATCCGGTAGATAAATCGATGCTGGCATCCAATAAATTTATCCACTGGATAAGGATTAATTGTCATACAGCGCTATCCACTCTTCGTACAATCGGGCTCTCATTGTATTTACATCATGTTGACAATCGTGGTTTTCTTTCTTGTCCAGCGCGAACGCAACGAAATCATGGAACTGCTGCGAAAAAGACATGCCAAGGAAGAAGAAGAACTGAGAAAAAAGGCTAAGCTTGATCTGGATGTGGAGTTGGAGAAACTTAGAAAGGTAAGACCAATGATTGAACACTTTTCTTTCCAGCCTTTTGTTTGAATCCTTCAAGCATTACTCCAAGATTGGTAAATTATACCCCACCCTATTCCCCCCTCCCCTTCCTGCATGGAGCTGGTGGTAGTGAGGCAGGGTTTTAATCAAATAAATTGCCACCGTAGGGTAAAGTGTTTTATCCTTGGGCCCCTTGGAAGGGGGAGGGGTCTAAAGAAGGGGGGAGGGGGCTAAAGAAGGGGGAAGGGTAACCTATGTCAAACGCTACCTCTCCCGGAAGTAAATAAATAAATTTATTTTTCCATTAGGAAATATCAGTAGGTAAAAGGTTTGCTACAAAGGAATGTCAAACCAAGCTTTTACAGGATCTGATTAAAGAAGCGCGATTCAACGAGGAACAGGCTAATGATATTGTTAGGGAACATATGTCCAATATGTCTGCTGTGGAGAGGGTCATGGCAGAGGAGAGGTCGAGGAGGCTGGTTGCTTTAGAGATGAGGGTTGCAGAAAGACGAGCATTAGCACTTCAGAAGGTAACTAGCCGAGCTCTTGACTAACAGCTAACCAACCGACTAACTGACCGACTGACTCACTGACCGACTGACGGATTGAATAACCCACCGACCGACCGACTCACTGACGGATTGAACAACCCACCGACCGACTGACTGACTGACTGATCTCTCTACATTTCTCTACAGCATGAAGATGAACGTCACAACCAGGTCATATTAAAGGCTGTTGGCGATCACCAAAATGAAAGCCTTGAGGATTTAGTCAGGTAAAGTTTTAGTATGTTTACCTGCTTTAATGTATGCATGCCAATCCTCTATTTTTCTCGATTACTCTCCATCATTGATTGATGACTAACGTGTCATTTAATTGACCCCCATCACTCTATGCATGTCGTGCAGGCGGATTAGTCTAATTTTCACTACATTATATAGATAAACGCCACATCCATAGCCAACGCATAGTAACCCCTGGTGGATGAGAGTGAAGGACACGTCACTCTTTACCCCCCCCTCCTTCCTCCCACTCTCGCGTGGAAATTTGTCGACCTAATTAGACATGGTATACTAGCAATCTAATGTTGGGTTAGACACCGATGGACAAGGGGGAAAGAGTACTACTACCTTCATCTCATACTTGTGTTTTAAGATCTTCCAGGCTGAGCGATGCAGATGCAGCAGCTTATCGTGAACAGTACAGAAAAGAGATGGAAGCCCTAGATAAGAAACTGCAGAAAGAAAGACAAAAACAGACAAAACACCTCCATACCAAGCTGACTGCTCTGAAACAGAAGAGAATGCAGGATAAGGTAGATTCATGGATGTTCATTATTTTTAAGGGGAGGGGAGAGAGAGTGATGAGTGTAATCTTTTGCCTATGACGTAAAAGCAGCTCAATTTGGAGGACAAAACAAAATAATTTCAATCTCATGAGAATTGGAAACCTATTGGTATGTCCTCCAAAATGAGCTGCATTCCAACGTGCTGCAAAGGTCTATAAATCGTGAAGAAAACTGAGAAGTATAGTGAATGAAGGAGTTAATAGAAACTGAAAGGCCAGTTACGAATCAGGACGATGCGAAGAGCAACATTATATTTAAAAAAAAGTTTTCGGCTACAGCCATGTTTTGGTGCAAAACCATAGAATTTGTTTCCTTTGGGAAATAAAATGACATATTGTCATGCAAAAAGTAAGATACATTGTTCCTGTCCTCCTATATTTGCTTTTCTGAGATCAATGATATGATGCATTGTCTTCTAGCTTGGGTACAACAGCATCTTTAACATCCTTTTTACGAGGGTAGCACTTAATAGCCAGTGGCTAACAAACCTGTGGCCCTCATTTCCTGATCGAATCGGAATTTAGGAGTTGATTTTTGCGGAGGAAGGAAAACCGGAGAACCCGGAAAACCCTCGAAGCACAGGGAGATAACCAACAAACAACTCTACCAAATATACGACACCAAGCCCGGCAGGACTCGAACTTGGGCCACGTCTTTGTAAGGCAATGTGAACAAAAGATGCTTGTATCCAATTATGTACCATGTTTATTAAATTCGAAGAAAAGGTCTTTGGCAGCCACGTGGAGGGAGCGGGGAACAATCAAACGATGATCTCAGGAAGGGTTAATGAAACCTCTTGGTTTTTCCTTCCAGGTTCAAGAGCATCAAGAACAACTGCGCAAACTGAAAGAAGAAGAGGACGACAAGTTTGAACAAGTTGAAATAGGTAAAGCTCGGCAATACTTGTCGAATTAATGGTAGTACTGTACTCAATCTGTTCACTTATTGTTTAAATTACTTTCGAAGATTGTATCTCCACACTTGAAGAGAGACGAAAACTGACTCTGCGGCAGAGAAAAGAACTCGAGGAGCTTGAACAGACTGCTGATAAAGAGGCAAGGAAGCACCAATATTGTTCATTGGCTTTTTAGTTTGGTTCTGTTTATCCTGTTGCTTCTACTGTTTTCATAAAGCTTCCTTTGAATTTGTTCTTGCTTTTTTAAATGTTGCTGCTATTGTTGTTGCTGCTGCTGCTACCGCTGTTGGTGTCGTCGACGTCGTTGCTACTGTTGCTGCTGTTGTTTTTGTCATTGCCGTTGTTGTCCCTGTCACTGCACGTTGTTTGCTGTCGTTACCACTGTTGCTGCTGTTGTTTTTGTCATTGCCGTTGTTGTCCCTGTCACTGCACGTTGTTTGCTGTCGTTACCACTGTTGCTGCTATTGTTTTTGTTCTTGTCGTTGTTGTCGCTGCACTTTGTTTGTTGTCGTTGCCACTGTTGCTGCTGTTGTTTTTGTTGTTGTCGCTGCTATTATCATTGTTGCTGTTGTTGCTGTGGTTGCTGCTGTTGTTGTTGATTATTTATATACTTCTTCCTCAGGCGGCAATGGAGCTACAAAAGCTCTATGACAGACAATCTAAAGAAGCTCAAGACCACGCCGAGATGACCGTTCGAGAGATCTGTAAAGACATGGCATCTAAAGGTTAGTTCTACTCTAACTACTCAGCAGTAATCTTGTCTGCTACTTATGCCAGACTCTTCGGGGGTCTGACTATAGGCAGGATAAAAGACCCAACTAGACTAACCCCTTTTTGGATGTTTGGGGCCGGGTGAAGGGAAAAATAGGGTCTCCTTTTCACCTTCTTCCAGACATTGATGCCCATCCAGAAAACACAACCGTGCAGAGTATTCACTTATAGGACAGATACTTATAGGGAATTCCATAGAAAAATAAAGGCGTGGGTGGAAAAAAACATGTTTTTGCTTGATTAGCATCTAAATTAAAATGCCTTCAACAGAGGGAAATTTTTATTCTCTTTAACGCTTTTATTTAAATTGTGCTTCTTTATTTAGTCTAAATTAAGATTTATTAAACGTCATTTGATTGCTGGTTTAAGGTCTTGAAGAATCTGAATCTATTGTTAATAAACACATCTCTGAGTTAGCACAACAACAAGGGATCAAAGAAGAACAAAGACGGCAACATGCTCAACTTCTTGAAGTAAGTAAACGAAGATGGGGCAATCTATCGTACGATGCATACATGCATCTCTTTTATGATCTATGTCATTGATTTTTTCTTCCTCTTGTGAATATTGCTTGCATATTTTAAAAGTAGGACCATAAGGAAAAAAGCTAAAAAAACGAAAGAAATGGAAAGAGATAAGGACGAAACGAAAAGTGATATAATGAAACCAAACGTAAAGAAATAGGATGAAATGACAAAAAAAAAACAAGAAAAAAAAAAACAAGAGATAGAAAGAAGATCAAAAAAGAAAATAGTATAGGAAATTTTTAAAAAAATAGTAAAAATTGCTGAAAAAAGGAAGGTTTCCTCCCTCTCATAGACCACTTCCTGGATACCCGGGTCAACTGGACAAAGAAGATGACTTTGGTCTCATCCTCAGTAACTTTATTGGTTCTTGTTACTGTATTTGAAAACCCCAGTTAACTGGGGAAAAAGAGATTTTGTTGGTTTAATTTGAGTAACTTTATTGGCTCTCGTAATTTAGAAACGACTCTCCAAGCTGCGCAAAGCACTTGAGAAAAAAGCGCAGGAAGACATGGAAGAACAAGAAGATGTCCGTCAAAAGGAGCAACAGATCGTAAAGTTAGTATAAGCAAAGCACTTGAAAAAAAGCACGAACCTTCGTAGACGAGCTGGAAGTGTTGAAGGAGACGTTTTCTTAATGCCTTCATATTTTCGAAATCGTGAACTGAATCATAACTACTTTGTTCTTCTTTCCCTAAACCCAAAGACATGCATTTGATGGATTGTTTCTCGCCATTATTATCTTATTACTAGCGGGAACAATTTATTCAAAACGAATATTCAACCGCTTCAGTGATTTATACCCATATTCCTTTCAGTCCAGTCGCGTAGGCTTGGGCCGGTCGACGACAACGTTTTTTTGACTTGACTGTATGCTGAATTATTAATACGATGATTGATCCACCATAAACTATTATTAATTTTAATGCAAACAGTGACCTGATCGTAAGTCAAGTTGTCATGTCTGAAGAGGAACGAGATAGGATTATCGAGGAACACGAGAAGAACATGGCTGAGCAGGAGAGTAGCTTGACTTTAAATAAGCTGAGACAAAGACAGAAACTGGAGGAAAGACTGACTGAAAAAAGAAAACGAAAAATGGAGGAATTGGAAAGAAAGCAACAAGAAGAGGAACAGGTAAGAGAGATGTGAAAAAATGAATGAATGAGTGAATGAGATGTAAGGAAGCGGATGCATTATCAATGAATGAATGTACAATCTAATTTAAGGCCATGCTGATTCATATGCTTCATCCAATCCAATTCATGTCCATTCTTATTCTACTACCACATTCAATGCAGATCATTGTCAGGGGAGTACGAAGAGGGTGGGGTGGGGCCTTCTTGCAGCCCACCCCCTAACTTTCCATGCTTTTCTCATAAAATCACTGAACATTAAAAATATTGTATTGCAGTTTAAGGATTACGGGGATAAGATAATAAACGAAGGTGAAGATATCGAATTACTAAAGAAGCACGAACGGCAGAGGGTTGAGCTCTTAAAGGAAGATGAGCAGGCACTAGAGGAAGAAATGGATCAAGTACGAGAAGAAATGATGAACGAAAGAGCAAAGAGACTAGAAGAACACCAAGAAAACTTAAGCGCGACGATCGCAAAGTTACAAATAGAAAAGGCAAAACGGGTGAGTAAGGAATCTTAAGACTATCGTGATATCTATTATTTCTATCTACTACCACCAGTACTGTACCTACTATGATCATCAGCATCATCATCATTATCATCATCATCATCACCATCATTACCAGCATCATCATTATCAGCACTATTTATAAGCATCGTCATCATCATCTTCATCATTATCGTCACAATTATCATTAGCATCATCAAAAATAATCTTCGCCTTCATAACCATCATCATCATCATCATCACAAACATCATTTCATTACTGATTATTAGCAGCAGCAGCATCATCGTCGTCATTGTCATCATTGTCGTCGCAATTATCAATAGCATCATCAAGAACATTTCATTACTGGGATTATTAGCAGCAGCATCATCGTCGTCATCATCATTATCATTATAAATACTGAAATTCAGCAGCATTATCATCTTCGTCGTTATTATCAACAGCATAATTACCATCATCTTCATTATCATCATTATTATCAACATGATCAGCATCGTCGTCATCTTCATCGTCATTATCACGATCATCATTGTTTTTCTCTAACGTTACTTTATCGCGAGTTTAGGTCTCTCGGATGGCTATTCAACAACAAATGTTGAATCAACTCCAGACCAACCTTGTAGACGAACTTGAGTCCCAAGGAGCTTTAAAAGACCCCGAAACTCATGAAATAGTAGAGAAATACAAAAAAGATGCCAAGAAAGTGGAAGACAATCTAAGAAACCAAAGGAAGAAACAAGAAGAGGTGATTAGAACAGGATAGTTGATTGGTGTGTCGATAGATAGATAGATCGGGTGTTTGGTTGTTCAGACGATAGTTTGGTCCAGAACTGGACCCACTTTTTTCACAAGCTGATTAAATTATATTTCAAAAATAAAGGAAATACCGCGCTCACGCGCAAAGAAAAAATTACTGGACCCATTTTTATCGTTACAATTTATACCAGTCTATTTCGCGCTTCGGTTCGTCTCCGCCACGCGCGCACCGATAAGAGTGGGTCCAGTTCTAGGCTATTGTTAGTAAGGCACGTCAAAGGTAGGTTGATTAGTCGGCGAATGGGTTGGTGGTAGGTCGATAGATCAGTCAATTGGTAGTTCGGTTGGGAGGTGGGTGATAGTTTGGTCGGACGGTGTATTAAGAAATTGGCTTTATTTATTTATTTATTTTTTAATTTTTTTCTCATCGTCTTCTCATTCTTTGCATTGCTCAGGATCTTAGGTCTCGTCTGCACGAGAAGATGAAACAAAGAGAGCAAACAATGCTACTAGAGAATCAGGTAAACTACGACCTGCGCCCTAGTGACGTCACAGCAGTTTTCATTTGTCGTGGGATTCCTGTGTCTAGGACGAGTCAAGTGACTTTTTTAAACAACACTTGTGTCGGGAACCCTGTTGATAGAGCAAGTCACGTGACATTGACATTCTTTTAACGGATTATTTTACTTGTAGAATAAGTACTCGAGGTATTTGGAGGACGGATCCAACAAAACTGCACTGCGCTTCCGCAAGGCGGCGATGAAAGCAAAACAGGAAAAGGAGATGGAGAACTTGCGAAAAATGATGGAAAAACAAATCGAGCAATCATTAAGTGAACTCAAATTGAACCAAGAGCTTCAACTGATGAAGAAGACAGAGGAGAAGGTACGAGCTGCATGTGGCTTAAACTGGGCTCCCTGTGGTGTGTAAATCTAATTTCGGCTTTATCCACAGAATATCAAGTTCATCGCGGCCCTCGTGGATAAGGGACAACTGAAAGAAGAAGAACTGGAATCAGTGCTGAAATTTCTCTTTCCTAACAAGTAAGTCAATGACGATTTTCTCTAAAGTAACTTAGAGAACCTCATAGTTCTGTCCTCCTCAGCTCCTTCTTATTCGCCCCTGACCTCTACCTAACCCGCCCTCAAAAGTCATCATGAAACCCATTACACATACAGCTATTGCCTCATTTAGCGCTATTACCCTTGTTTCGGTTTCTGTACTACTGTAGTTATTATTGATTTATAATATACAATTCATATTTCCTGATTTAGGCCGCCCGAGTACATCGATACATTATTAGAAAGAATTTACGGTACCAACCATCCAGGAACTAGCTCATCGTTCAACTCAGGGTAAGTGATAGTAAGGCGGACACCACTCTCACAGTCTTCCCATACAGACACTGTGTGTTTGGTCCCGACCAAATTCATCTTCATCTAGAAAAACTCCGCATTGCGAGCATCTTTTTAGGAGGACACCTCTATGATACATGCAGATACTATAAATTCGGTCCCTACATCAAGAAACACTATTATGCTTTTGTATTGCGACCACCTCTAAAAGGAGGACACTCCTCACTATAAACCTTTTCTGAGAACAAACATCTTTTGTTTGTCATGCCTTATATGTTGTTGTTTGTTCCGAAGCTAGATCATGACGCACCCTGTTTTTCTGGCCTATTAGTTTGGTGCCGACCAAACTCATCTACATAAAACCATTCTATATCAGGCAGACATCTATTTGTTACAGATATAACCTTATTTTCAAGACACCATAGTTCCACAGACACCTCTTATTGAATTTGGAACCAATTTAGGAGGTTCCATCATGCAGTTATAGTAAATATTTCAAATTGAATTATTTTCTAGCGAGATGAGTCAACTAGAGGTACGTGTTCGTCGTTCTAGTGTAAAGCCAAGTCAAATATTTCAAAGGTAAAAAATCGAAATCTTCGAATTCTTAATATCGTAACATTTAGAATAGACCTTATTCGTAGTGTGACAATGTTTTCCCAATTCAACGTGACAAGCCTCTGGGGGAATGAAGAGCTATTGTTTTGCAACTCGTCGGGATATCATCGTTATTCCTTTCGTCTCCTTTGGGATACTCATGAATTTTTCGAAGAGTAAAAACATAAGAAAATGAATCCCCTGGAGGTTCGTCACGCCGAATTGGGAAAACATTGTCACGAATAAGGTCTATACACTCATATTTATACCCATAGTTATATGCTCGTAATAAAAGTATTCGAAATATCCAAGAATGTTAAGAAAATATGTAAAATGGCTAGTCTTCAGGGCATATAATGGTAGTCTTGTGTACTAATCGATGTTTCATTCAAATCCCGCTTAAAAGCAGTAAAAAGAAGAAAAAAGATTCTAAACTCAAAGAAGAAGATGAATATGAAAGTATTTTACCACCCGTCGTACGTAGCAGAGAAAGAAGGCCCATTTCACTGGAGGGTGATCAAAGCAGCACATTAGTTAGTCCTAAAAGGCTCACATCTTTACCGATGATAAGCTCTCTCTCTCAGCAACCTATGTCTCCTGGCAACGAAGAAGACCAAAGACTGCTGGACGAAATGTTTGGGGACGCATCTGAGGTAGAATTTAGAAAACCAAGTAGAGGAAATGGAAGCCGACGAAGTGATAGGTAAACATTTTAGTGTGTTAACGTTTATAGCCTAAGTAATTTATATATTTAGCACAGGTGCAAGCATTCACAGTACCCAGGCCGCCATGTTTTGTTACATTTCTCCAACATGGCGGCTATGACGTAAGTGTATTTACGTGTATAGCTCACGTAGCTTATATATTTAGCAAAGGTGTAAGCATTCACAGTCCCCAGGCCGCCATGTTTTGTTACATTCCTCCAACATGGCGGCTATGACGCAAGTGTATTTATGTGTATAGCTTACGTAGCTTATATATTTAGCACAGGTGTAAGCATTCACAGTCCCCAGGCCGCCATGTTGTTACATTCCTCCAACATGGCGGCTATGACGTAAGTGTATTTACGTGTATAGCTTATATAATTAGCAAAAGTGTAAGCATTCACAGTACCCAGGCCGCCATGTTTTGTTACATTCCTCCAACATGGCGGCTATGACGCAAGTGTATTTATATGTATAGCTGAATTAACTTATATACTGAGCACAGGTGTGAGCATTCACAATACCAGGCCGCCATGGTTTGTTTCATTCCTTCAACAATGACGCTATGACGTCACATGCACGCCGTGTTTATAATGCTTTTCCATATACGAATTTGCAGCCAAATTATTGATATTTGAATGAGTAAGAGTTTTTACATAATCTTTATGAATTTATTTGTGCGGGACAAGAAAATAATAAAGGACAATGGGAAGTAATGAAAAACAAATTTAGGAAAAGGGGAAAATCGTTGCATTTGCAATTTTCAAATTTTCGGGGGGAAATGCGTTTTAATTTTCTTTCCTGGTTGAATTGCTTTTTCATAATTTCTTTGCAGTTTTATATTTAAACATGAAATATATTTTATTTAAACAAACTATTATTTATAATATAAGCAAATTGATTTATCCATAGTAAAATTCAATTGCTGTTTATCAGATATTGCATGCCAAGTATCTATTAACAAGTAATGTAGTTTAAGGTGGCTGCAATCAGTAACGGAAAGTTCCGACCAGTAGCATTCAAAGCGCGCTAAAACAGACTTCCTCTCTTTGTAGTCATTTGATTTTTAAATATAAATTGGTCAGTTGATTGAAGTTTAAAATATTGGGTGTGGCATGTCGATCGTCTTTATTATTCAAAAGTTATGAGGAATTCCCGAAACTTGACTTGAATTTGGACTTGAATACCTTGAACTCAACAAATACTGGTGAGATATATGGGTATTGTTTGACGTAATTTTTTAGCCACTTAAAAATTCAGTATCCGAAACAAAACAAATGCATTTTGTTGTATATATATTGTATCTCATGTGCTGAAATTCTCACTAAAATGTATGGAGGCGTTCCCGAGGAATATGAATTGACTAAAATCTTAAAGGTGCGGAGAATGATGTCATGAAAATGCTATGCATTTGCCGAACTGTAGTTTCAAATAGATATAAGCGAATGCCTCGAAACTCAACACCATAAAAAAGATCATATTTAAAATTTCTCATGCGAAATTCCGGGGCGAAATATAGAACATATCTTGTTTAAGAGCTCCCTCTGTGAGTGATATGGAATTGAATTTGAAAAATCAACAACCACCTTTGGGGCTTCATAATTCTAAAACGTCTAAATATAATTCCTTGAAACTCACTCATCAGCAAGGGCATGACTAAAAATACAACATCCTTAAGTTTGGACAAAATCCATGGGGGATTTTTTGAGACCGACCCGAAAAACTGTTTTTCGGGAATTCCCCATAATGTTTGGATAATATAGACGATCGACATGCCACACTCAATATTTTAAACTTCAATCAATTAACCGTTTCATATTTAAAAATCAAATGGCTACAAAGAGAAGAAGTCTGTTTTAGCGCGCTTTGAATGATACTGGTCGGAGCTTTCCGTTATTAATCGTAGCCACCTTAAGCTGTACATACTGGTAGACGTTTCACTTACAGTAAACATGCGATCTTACTGAACTCGTCAAATACGAATAAATGTAAATTAAAATTTTCCTATTTATCCTAAATAAAGAATCCTGAAAACATTATTTTTGAATAATTTTAAAATGTTAAAGTTAACAAAGAATATTTTAAATTCAAAATCTCATATAAAGAGAAAATTTCTCTTGTTTATATTTTGAATCCAATAGCATTCCTATCCCATCAGTTTGTAGAGAACTCTTATATACATCTTCTAAAGATTTGGAATCACGTAATGGAAATTCTTCGAAGGGAGCGTAAGTTTTGATAGGTCCGTGAAGAAGTATATTCGTACAAGTAGGCATGCATAAAGGCAAAAGAATATAGGACCAAGGACGGAGCCTTGGGGGACACCGCAATAGGTCCATGAAGAACTATATTCATCATATAATTATTGCAAAAATTGAAACCCACTGAGTACCGTTGAGGTCAGAAGTGTGAAAAGTTAATCATTTTTTAATTGCCTCTAATGAGCTTGAATATAACTGAAATGACAGCCGTTGCGTTGAAAACTTTTCCCAGAGTGTTGTAATTGCGCATTGGGAATTCTTGAAAGTGAGCATAAGGTACAATTGGACGATGAGGAACAATGTCCATGCAAGTAGTTGGTGAAAGACCCAAAGAATAATAATATATTTGCAAGCTGTAAACAAATAATGTAAAATGATCTTTATATTGCTGAGGTACGCGTGTTTTCTCCCTCTCGATGGCATCTCTCATGACTTCTAACTCGCCAGTGGTGTTCGTTGGGTATTTTCGGTGTGATAGGTTCTGCACCGTTATCCCAGGATACATGACAGCTTGTCCTCGGAACTTAGCCTCTATGCCAATGGACACTAATCGATGTGCATGCCACCAACAAGTACTGTCGAATTCCTCTGAATAAGGCAGGAGGTGAGAGATGGCATCTCGGTGGAAGCCATTCAGAATGGGATCAAAATGGACCAAGGGGAGTAGTGACAAGTCGGGTTTGTTATTGCAGTGTTGACGCATTGCTCTTATCAAGCTAGCAGGATTATGTATTAAGTAGTCAACAAACCCTACCGCTGGCTCTATTTCAAGAAGAAAGCTCTCAAAAGTACGCAGCTCTGGTTGTTTTGTCATAGAATTGTTCGCAAATGTGTTATACGCGAGTCTGATATCATCATCAGTAAATATATAATAACGATAATCAAACTTTCTTGCTCTTGAATGTCGGTAGAGAAGATTTCTTCCCGATGCCCATGTGGTATTGGGTGCGTATATGTACTTGACATGACTGTTGGTTAATTTCTCACATTTCTTTTTGAAACTAAGAACAATAACATCACAACAACAAGCCGTTGCGTTTCCGAGTAGTTCCGGCCCTGCAAGGTACTGCGGCAGACAGGATTCCGTTTGCGTCAAATAAATGAATTCCTTTCTCATGGTGTTTGATGGTGTCCTTGATGCAGCATTAGTTACTGTTACAATCACGGCACCTGTCTTATTTCTCAACACATTAAAACATCTTATTGAGATAATACATTGTAATAACATACCAAGCAGAAATAATAGACTCAAGGTAATTAGAATCTTCCTTATTTTTCTAACCATCATGTAACGATAACGTCCGACCCAAGTTCTTTTAACACAATCTTTTCAACACAAAAATGAAGGGAAACCTTCTTGTACATTTAATCGAGACGCAAGCGTGGAAAACCACGCTAACTTTGTTGATCCAGGATTTGTTCTTATGGCAACTATTCCAACTCGGCTGGGTATTTCGACAGCGCCGGTGTGTTTTAATATCAAGAGATTGTTTCGATTTTCTCAAAACAACTTTCATTGAAAGAAACTTTTAAGAAAAAGACTTTGAAGGAAAATAGATTTCTTTCGTTTTAAACAGTTAAGAGTAAAATTGAGAAGTATTTACCTCGAAAGTGAAAAATAGGAACAATAGTAGTATATTTTATTAGATAAATAGGGCCACAAACTTATTAATGCAAGATTATTAACTTATTTACTGCTGTCAATAATTCCTTATTACACCAATTTTACAAAACAAGGCTAAGAAAATTTGAATAAGAAATCCATTAATAGAGTTTGGCATTTGAACGGTATTTGATCTGAAAGACTCTTTTTGGGTTGAAAAACTTGATAGCCTCTTGACAAAATGCCTTATAGAAGAGGTGAAACGCATGAGAAATTTTAAAAGACTAGGGTGGATTATAGATTTTCTTCCCTGGATCAAACATGGACTGCCGATCAGACATCTTTCCTTAGTTTCAAATACGCCTCAAGAAGAGCAGACACCTATCATACTTACAGTCACTTGGAAGTGACATTAACTTAGATACCAGATGAGCAAATTAAATACAAAGTCTTGCTTTTGTTTGCATTAGCACTAATATATTGCGTTGACTGGGTAAAGGGTTCTCTGTGCTATAACACAGGCGGATACCTCTATAAAATAAATTATAAAATATTCGAGATATAACGCGGGCTCTGATTGGTTGGCCTACCGTTTTTATATTAGAAAACAGAAACGTTCGCGAAAAGTTGTTGAAAAATATTTCATAAAAGCAATATAATCGCGGCTGCGTATGTCAAGGCTACGTCTCGTGTTCCTAAGTTTGCTTCTCTCGTGCTCTACAGCTCCCAGCGTGTTTATATCACCCTTTCAGTTTTTTCCTAAATCAGCGATCCGCAGTCAGGCTTCCCAGTCACTCAGTTCGTGGATTGGGTAATGGGCTTCCTGTGGTGTTTATGGCTGACTTCAGACGTTGAATTTGCTCGAAGTAGGTAGTTTTGAACTACAATTTTTATGAGTTTTATTTATAAAGTTTGGGGTAGGGAGTACTAATTGAGTTTCTTCCGTCAACACAACGGAACACAATAAAAAAATCATCTCATTCTTCAGTTTTGTTTTGTTTCCATTTTTTCTGCTGAAGCCCTTTGCCCCGGCCCCCCAGCTCCAGTTCGCAAAAAAGCCATTATACCCCAGTCTTTGTTTTCGATCCATTAAAAATCTTAAATATCAAATTAATAAAGTAAGTATTAAGAGGTAAGACCTTAAGCTTTTCACTAAGATCGTGCTTAACGTTATCAAATGCCTTACTAAAATTCTTAGCATAAAGCCTAATTGATTCACAATTTGGATCGTCCAACGAACTTATAAAGGTCGTTTGTTTCGAATTTTAATAAGTCATGCGCTCCAGTACTGTACGTCCGAACTTCTCGTAGACCATTTTTTCAAAGGTGCGCGCGATGACGGTTGTGAAGTTAATTCCACGAAAGTCGGTTGTGTCTTGGTACGAGAATAACGCTTTGCCCAGTCCCACACGTACAGTAACCAGAATGGTAAGCGTATTGAGAATCGCATAGCTTTCTCTCCAGTACTGTACGTCCGAACTTCTCGTAGACCATTTTTTCAAAGGTGCGCGCGATGACGGTTGTGAAGTTAATTCCACGAAAGTCGGTTGTGTCTTGGTACGAGAATAACGCTTTGCCCAGTCCCACACGCGATTAATTATTTCACAGTCGATCTCGCCAATTTCGCAACACAGAGCCTTCCGGTTGTTTAGTCAACGGCTGTCGCCACTTACCAGGCGCTGACGACCAATCATGAAGTCGCTGGAAAACTCTGGGTACGAGATTGGTTTACACTCACCTACAATCTAGAGCCCAGAGTTTTTCAGGTTTTTGGTCAGCGGCCTTGCTAATTGAGTGCCCACCTAGTCATAGCAAAGATAAGTTCTTCCGGTGTTAGCGTTGCTGTTGTTTCAATTCAGTTATCGAGAATACATGAATAAAAGTGCATTCAAGTTGAATCCTAATTTCAAACTCACTTGCGAATAATTTTTATTATTTATCACCTTCAAATTTGTATTTTTACATTCTAGTAAGTTGGACGTTATAGTTTTGATATACATAACAAGATAGAGAGACCAAACCTTAACAAATCTCTGAATTAAAAGTTAAAGAGATTTCGTCAGATATTTAGGAAATTGACAGAGTATTTGAGTGAGACAGATGATAATGGAAGTCATGCCTAAAGATCGTCGCTCAACATCGTCTTTTTCTAATACGTTTTCACCGCGTGTGTGCAGCTTGTTGAGCTCACCTGACATCGACTCATCAAAAAAACTCATCTTTTGAACGCTCGCCACAGGACTTTGAAGATAATCAGTGCATCACGTGACGGCTTTTGGCCAATCACGCTCGAGTATTTTTCTAGGCATTATCACTTGTAATGAGTTTAAAGTTTTTATGAAAATGAACAGAGTCTGCCACAGATATGAAGGACGTCAAACATTCGAAGGAAAATGAAGCCGGTTAAAAGTCAGACGCTTAGGAACTTTTTAGGGTTTTGAGTCGCAGATCGATTTAGCCAGATGTCGAGTCCGTACAAACGAACGCTGGTTATTTTTCTACGGTTTTGTAAGTAAAATTGTTGTTTTTTTGCTCTGAAAAGTTCATGTTTACTCCCATTATGCATAACCAAACATTGCTCAAATTACTTCTCATTTCTTTTTTCTTTCTTTTTTAACATTGTAGTTGTTATTAAGGCAGTCTTTGCTACCCTCCAGAATGAAACCATCCAATTCTCGTCCAACCAGGAAGTTTTCGTTGGAGAAGATGCAATTTTTAAGTGGTCACTTAATGAAAACTTGGCTAATAACATTGCCGATGTCAAATTTGGTGTCGTGACAAGACCAGCAAAACATGGTGAACGACTTGACGCGATTTTACTCAGAACTTTCCCTTCGGGGAAAACCAAGTGGAATCGATATTCAAGTTATGTTACAGCGTATGTCAATCGTACTGAAGTTATCCAAAATGCGCTTGCAGAATTCAAAATAGCGAATGTTCAACTAAATGACACATCAGAGTACTATTGTACAGTGCGAAAAACCGATGAAACTCAGACAATGATAACTGACTATGTCAAACTCAAAGTAATCGGTAAGTACTCGTAATTCGCTTTTTGAAAAAATATAACAAATATATATTTGTCCGAATTACTTAGTAATTATAAATGTCAATGCTTACTTCACAATTTATGAATAAAATATTTTTTACCAGATTTTTGAGATTTAAGTTCTTGAAAAATTAAATGATGTTGTTCCCAATGACGGCGGATGTACAGACGAGCTACTTTTAAAATGTCATTGTCAAAACGAACCAAAATATGCTCAGAGAAAAATGAAAATAGAAAAATATACCTTGCGCTCAACTCGCTGGAAAACTTTATGAAAAAGCGTTTTTACTAAATTGAAATATTTCAGTCTTAAGACTAACTGTTGCTAAGATTACTTTATAGCTTTGATCAAATCATCTTTCAACTAAACATTTTAATTTGGCATTCAAAATCACTTTCAAACTTCGTTGTTTATGCTCTATGGTTTATGCATATAGATTTGCAGATAGGTGTTCATTCTTCACTTCATCAGAAGGCATCTTTTGAATATTTTCGAAATATTGACGATATTAGCAGCTCCTTAGCAGATAAATCTGATTAACTTGTTTTACTTCATGTTATATATCTGCCAAAATACCATGAAATAGAAATCTTTTTTTTTTTTCCTTCAAAAAACGTTTTAGTCCTTACTCTTTTGAAAACGAAAGCGTTACGTGAGTGTAATTTCCAAAAAAAATTTGATTAATTAATTTTTTGCCAAAGCAAAAAGTAATAAATTTGCAGTTTTCCAGGTGTTAAATCTACTTTACAACGAAGCATGAATTTTAAACAAATGTATAACAAAGAAATGCGCGCTCGTTTGATTCTGTCTCGAAACAGTAGGTCCAATAGACAAGAGCCTTAAAGCCGGAAATGGAAAGAGGGAGTCTGGAAGGTGTTGATCTTGGCTGAAATTAGATTCTTTTTGCTGAATACTGAACTCCGTTGCTTTAGTTAACTTTGTTTGGACTTTTAAAACCGCCCAAAACTCTCAACTTCTACTTGGAATTTTTGTAAACCTTAAATCATGATGCCTTGAGAACCATGTTATGATTCTTTGAAGAAAAGAAATTCAAGATTCTCAATTCAACATGAATATTTCAGTTTTCATCCCCTTTTTTAATTAATTGATAGGAAAACTATTACAATATTACCATTTTTATTATTTGTTTATTTATTGTACTCAGAATTATCTTAATACGAAGAGACAATAAATTTGTATTTCAATCTCTACATTTTTCTCTCCTCGTTCTATTATTCATACGTTAATTTTTTCGCCAAATACGTTGATACTGAACATGAGCAGATATGAATACCTCGCTTAGTATGACATTTAAAAGCTGGTTATCTTTTTTACCATCTTAATAAGATAGCAGAAAAAAATTCTAATTCAGATTATAAGAAAAAAAATGACTGAAAACATCATTGAAGACGGAAGAGCCTCACCGCGTGTTCTGGCTTTATTTTAGTGGCTTTATTTTAGCTTTTTGCACATTTATTCTGAACTGAAGTTAATTAAAAAGAAAAAAATATCCATAAATGATTTGAATTATTTCAAAATTGCTGGAGATTCGTTTCCAGTTTAATGATGAAATCCATCTGTCTTCAGGATGTTTTTGTTGCCATAAAGATTTGTTCCAGCGTGTCTTGGGGTACGACATAATATTTTGTAAAAAGAAAAAAAACACAAAAATTAATTTTAACTCTTTTGTCAATAGCTTCAAATGCAACAATGTAAAATTACAGACAAGATGAATGTACTGTCTAACTGTTTTGCAGTCCATTGAGTGCTGCTTGAATAATTTATGAACCTTTTTTTTATCACTTGAGGCGTTTTGCAGGTGTAAAGGGAGAATGATTTTTTTTCTTATCACTTTTCTTGTAACCCAATCTCAAGCAGTCGGTCTAAGTCAGCTTATCAATTATAAAAGAGCAGTTTTCGTATTGTTTTTCAGTCATAGATTTTGACTCCAACCTCAAAAGGTTTCTTAATGTCGTCTTAACTCCAATATCTTTGGCGGTATCTTATATCGTTTGGTTTCTTCAAAAAAAAAAAAAACCTTGTTTTTCGTTTGTAGCAGCTGAAATCACCTGTAAAATGTTTATAAACAAGATCTTGTCGAGTCCAGGTACCATACCACGACTGAATATTTTTTAGTCGTATAATTAGTCAAAACTTTTTACAGAGTTGATATGTCTTGCGCACTGGAGGAAAAGAGTCTATTTTTCGTTTTTACTCGGTATTTTTGCAGTATTTATCTTGTGTCGTTAAAGTTAGAAGCAATAAAAGTGAAGGACAAATAAAAAACATTTTCATGGGTTCTTGACAGACCTTTAAAAATAAATAAATGTATGTATAATGTCATGAAAAATGAAAAGAATAATGAAAAAAATCATAATGTCTTTTGGAATAAAACATTTCAAAAATCCTACAGACACTGCTGTGTTTCTAGACTGCGGGCTCCGTTGAAATTTCATAGAATACCGCTGCGATTGTTGGTCGATTGTGGGCTCAATTCATGTGTTTTTATTGTGTTGCCTTTTTAAAATTTTGCAATGTCTTTATATTTTCTTAAATAGATTGACAATGTTTAGTGACCTTTAGTGGCTTAATCTATTTTTATCTTTACATATTTCTAAGATAATGATTCATTATTCGTTGTGAATATGTTACGACGAGATGTTGAGTAGTTAATTTTTTTTTCTTGTAGACATTCAAATACTGAATGACACATCAAGCCAAGACGTCATATCTTGGAAAGGACACAAGATTCGCCTTCACTGCAACGTTAGAATCATTCCGAATACTATTAAAAAATTTACCTGGCGAAATAAGGGAATCAGTGGAACAATAGTCGATCCTTCAAAAAAACACGACACTGTGAATGGAAGTACGCTGACCATAGTTACCTTCAAGGATACGGACTTTGGACCATACGAATGCGTTGCTAGGACACCAACCACAGAGCAAAGACACGTGATTCGTATCAAGCGACTATGTGAGTCAAAATAACTCTTCGATGGTATCCCTGTGTTGGCATAATTTGGAGTGGGAATGATTCCAGTAATGAGTAGTATATGAGGGCAATTTATGAGGGCAATCCTCATGCTTCTCATCATAGTTCCTTCTATAAAACTCCAACAAGACCCAGGGTTACCGAGTTAATATATTGGCACTTTTTTGAAATCCACAGATGAGCCGTCGGAGCCTGGAAACTTTAGCCAAAGTCGCAGGCTTGTCAAACGTCTAAACTGCACTGTTGTAGCAAAGGTGTCTTGGATGCCGCCCCTCAGACACGGAGGAGCTCCAGTCACTCACTATATCGTAGAGTATAAACCTTTTGGGCGGAAATGGAGCAAAGCATCGAAACGATTGGTTGACACAAATCATATCAAAATCTGCAGACCCCCACGTGATGAAGGGGGTGACGGCCTTCGTGTTCGTGTTAAAGCTAAAAATAAAGTGGGTGTCGGGAATTCCTCACGAGCAACAATTGTTACCTTCTGGGGTAAGATCAATACACTGTTAAGATTGCCAGAAATTCGTAAAACTTGGCGGAAAACATGAACTGTGTTGTGCTGAATGCATGTTGGTGCCATGTTAGTAGTGGTCGTGGTGGATAGTAGTCATGCTGTGGGTAACCCCAATAAATAGTAGCCGCCAGTTGAAAGTGACCACAATGGATGGTAGCCATGTTGGAGGTGACCACAATAGATGGTCCCATGTTGGAGGTGACCACAATGGATAGTAGCCATTTTGGAGGTGACCACAATGGATGGTAGCCATGTTGGAGGTGACCACAATGGATGATAGCCATGTTGGAGGTGACCACAATGGATAATAGCCGTGTTGGAGGTGACCACAATGGATGGTAGCCAAGTTGGAGGTGACCACAATGGATGGTAGCCTTGTTACAGTAGGTTAGAAAGCGTTGAAATTAAAGGGCGGCCATGCAAGTGTTGGCCATGATGATTGGTAGCCATGTTGAAGGATGAAATTTTTATCGGATGGTAGCACATAATTGTTGGTTTTGTGAGATTTGATAACCATGTTAGAGGGCACTAATTTCTACATTGTCCGAGTCGCTGTAAGTAGAATGTAAGCTTACTATGGTGATCATGCATGTCGGAGGACAAACTCACTGAAGCAATTCTAACGCCGTGTTCTTCATTTGTTTTCTTAAACCAGATGTGCCAACAGCTCCATTAAATTTGAAGTCTCGGTTACGGCGTGACCTAGGAGAGCCCTTCATCGAGCTCACCTGGGATTCCCCCCTTCACGATGGTGGAATACCTGTGTCTACATACCAGGTGGAATACAAGCACATAGGCGCAGCATGGAGTAACGCAGCAAGCTTACAGACCGTAGAGAAACAAATCAACATCTGGAAAACGTCCCAGGATGAGGACGTCTATCACGTGCGCGTGTCAGCAGTCAATGGCATCGGATTTGGTAAAACCTCGAACATACTGAAAGTTGCGTTTGCAGGTAAAGGTGACATTCAAGAACTAACATCATAAGAGCTTTTTCGTTATAGTTCCTTTTACAGTTCCCTGCGCTATCTTGAAAGGCAGCTGTGTATTTGTCTCGAAGCGAGACGAGAGGTGAGATTGCAATGATAGAGACCTTTTTAAACAACTTGGACAATTATTCACATGTCACTAGCATTACAAGCTCGCCGTTCGTCTCGCTTCGATGCAAAGTCACAGCTACCTTTCGAGATAGCGCCGGGAACTGTGAAGGGGACTATTGCGTAAACAAGGAGTGACAAAGATAGGATAGTAACTTATGTTTTATATATAGAGCAATGAAAAAGGAATGAAAAAAGCTATCAATTACACTAGTCACCCAAAGGCCACGTGAAATTAAAGAGTTTCATCCGTAGTTTTCGTAGTTAGGAAGATTAATTCTAAAGTCTATTTCACTCTTTTTTTCTTTATTAAAAGAAGCTCCTTCAAGGCCGTTGGACGTCGTCGAGAAGACGGTCCTACATGCTAAGAAAACACCCCCACACATTCACATCGTATGGAAAAGACCGCTGGACAATGGCGGGTTAAAGATAACTCACTATAAAATCGAGTACAAAAGTGTGACTCTAAAGGACTGGAATCTAGTAAAATCTGACCTCGTTGTGGACGAGAAATACGTTATTAAAGATGCTGATGAAAACCAAGAGTACGAAGTACGAGTGTCAGCAAAGAACAACATGGGGTTCGGGCCATGGTCAAAAGCTGCTGTCGTTAAATACAAAGGTAAAAAAGTGAGCAAAACGCTTAGTAAACTATAAAGTAAGGGTGCTTGAGTACGTGCTAATGAATAAAGAATTAGCCATAAAATATTTTCGTTTCCTTTGTTGAACGAAATAGAGCGTGACGGAAAATGTATCTGTGTCTCGCAATCAAACGCGAACAGTAGTTTTCACTTGACAGCCAGTCTCTTTCTGCTACTTCCTAAGGAGAGTCACTGGCATCGACTACTTCTTATACGGATTTATTTTTTATTTTATACTGATTTATAATTCATTTTTATACTGATATCAGTAGCGCTAACGCTTTGAGAAATTATCATCCTTTTGATTCCATTTCTCTCTACAGATAAAAGCTTCGTTGCTTTCAAAGCACGTTCACAGGGATCAAGTATAACGCCCGTGAATAACAGTGTTCTGGCACTAGTATTTCTATTGGCTACCATTTTAACAAAGTTCTTACCCAGATGATACGAGAATTTTCAAGAAAACTAGCATGGCTTCCATGCTGGAAGATATGACCAAGGAATTCCGGTAAATTATTCCAACATGTCGGCTGTGACATCATAACGCAAGTGTGACTTGACCAGACATCTATATCAAACCAGTGTTTAGATTTAATCAATAAATTAGATATACAAGTAGGTGTTTTATATAGGTAGACATTCAAAGCCGTTTTCGTCTTTGCAGCAGGCTTTGATTTGAACATACTTGATCAAACACTGTAGTGGGCAACAGCAAAACATCCAATGAAATCAGATTTAAATTAGCATCATTGTCCAAACCTATGCTTGAGTACTGCAATTTCCTACAATATTTTCACGGATACATGGTATGCACTCTATATTTAAAATAACTAATTACTTTAAATAGATATTTTAAAATATCGTCAACACAGTGCGAGCAGGAACTCGAGTGACGTGATCAATAAATGGGCGCCTAAGAATTTTTCTGCAAACCAACAAATTTCTCAAAAGTACACTCACCACGTATACCCGCTATTTCTAGTCCTTTAATTCTAACTCCGATAGAAAGTGTATTTACTGATTTCATTGTACTAGTTACAACCCGTCATATCATTGACTCTTAAGTTCCTCCTTAGCTTGTCGAATATTTACACAATATCATTAATTTATTATTTATTCATTTACCAAGCTTTCGGGTTCATTCCCCATCCGCTTCAGGCCTACGAATGGCTGAACGAAAACAAAAACTATATGGCAAAATAAACGTAACTTTAAAATTGATATTAATAATTGCCGTTCTAAGATAAAACAAACAATGTTGTATGTCCTATATGTCTTCATATTTCAGGTATGTATGGCAATTCAGGAGCGGATAGAAAAATTAGAAGGGGGTGACTATGAAAGGTTTTAACAGGAATTCGAGGGAAAAGGGGGTTGACTGTTACAGCGATATATTGGGAAATTTGAGCAAAAAGGGGGTGGGGGGGGGGGTTGGGGTGACTAGTCATCCCTTTTATCACCCCTTCATCCACCCCTGTAATTCTGCGCATCCAATAATCATATGAACGACTGGAAATACTTAAGAGTTAGTTAATTACGTGTAATAACACTCCTGTACACACCGGCTCCCATAGCGATGAACAGTTTTGGTCCATCTGCTCTTAGAAGTGGCTCGATATTGTCAATTGAAATAAGGAACCCCCTTTCTGATTCAAAGCTTCTTTCCTCGCCTCGTAACGATAAAACTGAAAACGTTTGCATTCTCTTCTGGGTGATTAAGTTTACTCGACCTGATGGCAAAGAAGGGAGCTTCTCCACCTTTTCTCCAGTTTCTTTTATAAGTTTATGTCTTTCTGATTTTTCTCTTTCCTCAAACATTTTCTCCATGTGTTCCTTTGTGTCTATTTTCTCTTCAGGATAAATCGAGATCAATTGTGGCTCTTGGATTTTAGTAGCTATCGAGTTCTTGGTTTCTTCCTGGTTGAGATTCGAGTCCATTCTTTGTCTCCATTCTTTCTAAAATTTGACTACACGACTCGCTTTGATCTTCCTCCTTGAACCACGTATGTTTTAATTTATCTACGCTTTCTTCTTCCGATTCATTTTCATCCCAAATGGACTTGCTTTCATCATTTACTTCTGGCCTGGCATGTTTTACTTTGTCTATGCTTCCTTCAAACATTTTTTCACTGCACAGAGCTTCCAAGACTGCACTGCCATTAACATCGGTGAACGCGGGTTTTTTCTGGAGCAAGTCTAAAACAGAGGAGATAATCTTCGCATCAGCCATTCTGCTGTTGAACTAGTTACTGCCAGTAACAAATGCAAAGTATTCTTAGGTACTGAAAATATCCTCTGTTTGTATAGAACGGTCTATTTATATATTGTCAAGTGAGAACTTGGAAACGTAAATAACAACAGAAACTAGTTTTCTTTAGGTCGGTCTTCAGGTTGCTATGAAAATATGGCTTACCTTCTTAGAAATATCTCAGCCAAAATGCATCATACCTTTGTACAAAAAAAAAAAAAATACAGAAATGCGTAGCTGTAGTATCTGAAACTATTTCGACTCAAAGTATACGAGAAATGTTCTTTTACTCACCTGCAAATTTCAAAAGTAGCAACAGAGTTATAAGATGAAGTTGGAAAGCTCTGTTGCCGACTTTCGAAATTTGCTGGTGAGTAAAAGAATATTTCCTATGTCCCAGGAGAAGATTGAACATTATTCTCCTACTTTAATTTACACTCGTATTTGAACCGCAAGATTGTTCAAATACAAACTCCAGGAAAAGTACAACATACACTAAAACTTTCGCCAGACTTTATAGGTCTAAATTGATCGAAAACTGATGAATCAATAAAAATAGTCGAATTTATAACTGAAAATGTATTTACGTCCTTTCTATTTTCAACAAAAATAGAATTCCTGGGCGCAAATTAAGCCGACTTATCTTAGGAAGGCAGCACTACGTTGCTAAGGTCGTTTTCTGTTTCCTTAGCAACATGATCATTAGCGAGTCGTTTGAAGTACCGCCAGTTCTGTAGAACACATTCCAGATTTCAACTTTGGTACTATTTTCAGTTCTTTACGTACTTTTTGAATTTAATTTCAAGCTTATTTTTGGATATTCATAGTCTTCACTCCGTTTCACAGCGAAAAAATAAATCTTTGAAATAGTTTTCACACATGTATGTCTTCAGAAAGTTCTTAATGAGCTCGGAGAGCTGTTTCTACGTCACTAATTGCGAAGACGTATTGCGTATGAAATGGCAGAAAAACGATAAGCCCGCTACTTTCATGATTGTTTTTATTTAACTGAGTCAGTTATACTCCAAATAAGTTAGCGTTTCATTTGTGTCACAGCTGCTTAAAACTTGTGACGAAATTTTGTCGAATTAGAGCAAAGGCTACTTATTAATATTCACGAAAATATCAGTTTTTCTGCTGATCAAAATATCACCTCTCCCAAAGTATCGGCTTTATATTCAACTACGCCTTCAATAAATTTTTGTCGCATATGATAGTTTACTATTTGGCTCCAAAAGAACGTGTTTACAAAATATTGGGCTTAATACGTAAAAAGCCCAAAAAACCGGTTTTCTGCCGCCCTGTCATTGCGTATATGACGAAGCAAGTGCGCAACATTAAATTCGTATTGCGTATGTTGAGATATTTTAGATCTTGAGGTGGAAGGGGATGAATAGGTCTACAGATCGAAGAATTTCGCAAATAATTTAGTCCGGATTTCCAGTATGAATTCAGAGTGAAATTTTATTGGATCTGCCCATCCTGCAAGAACTAAAACTAAAACTCGTCAGATTAGCCCCAAATCGCGTACAGAGACAAAGAACAGCAACAAGAACATACAGATAAAATTGTTATGCTTACTACAAAAATTACTATATTTTTACGATATATAATATTCCACGTCATTCCACATAAGTTTAATACGGTACGTGTACATTGTTTGGGCTTCCTGTATGCCAAATTACCCAGAGGCTTGGTAATGAACAGACTCACCAATCATTATGGTCAGCACTCAGCCCCATGAGCACTTAATCCAAGATGGCGGCCGACACGACAAGTTTTACTTATCTTTTAGTTCCTGTCGGAATCCTAGTTCATGTTGTCTACCTAGCCTCCATATTTGACATATATTTCACATCACCCCTCGTACACGGCATGGAGCCATTTAAGAGTACTCTAGAACCACCAGCAAGAAGGCTGGTGCTGTTTGTAGCTGACGGCTTACGAGCTGACAAATTTTACGAGATGAACGAGAAGGGCGCGACTCGGGCTCCTTATCTACGTTACGTCATCGAAACTAAAGGAAGCTGGGGGGTTTCACACACGAGAGTTCCTACTGAGTCACGGCCGGGCCATGTTGCTCTAATTGCTGGATTTTACGAAGATGTTAGCGCAGTTGCCAAAGGTGAAGTGATGCCCTAGTGTGGCATGTGTTGTAATATATATACTGTATTTTGAGCGTAAATTGGTTCACGCTTTGACAGTGGAGAGATGAGAAATACGTATGATTCAGTAACTTGCAAATTTTCTCAAAAATGACCAAAACTAAAGTACAGTGTACAATTCCATGAATTGAAGATGTGCTGGAACGTATTTGACAAAATTAGGAATATTTTTAAGATTTAATTAAAAAGGTAGATTTCTGTTGTGTACACATGGATGAGCAGGTTTTAAGTTTGATTTGAGGGTTTGTGCTCACTCCCCTGGGCCCAAACAAAATGGCTGATTTTTAAATTTTGGCCTCTCCCTTCATGGCAAAAAATCATGGCTATGGCCCTGACTAAGTTCAGTATATTGTCATTCACTGTAGGTTGGAAAGAAAATCCTGTAGAATTTGACTCTGCCTTCAATGAGAGTCGGTACACCTGGTCCTGGGGAAGTCCAGATATTCTGCCGATGTTTGCTAAGGGGGCAACAGGAGATCATGTGTTCACATCCACATATCCTGCAGGAATGGAGGATTTTGCTGACAAAGATGCATCTAAGCTAGATGCTTGGGTCTTTGATGAACTAAAGGGTTTCTTTGATAAAGCAAAGGACGATGAAGCTCTTGCACTGAAACTATCTGAAGGAAAGATTATTTTCTTCCTCCATCTTTTAGGTAAATTATTGGCATACCATTCCATTCATCCATCCCTCCATCCATCCATCCATTTATTTATTTTCACATTCATGCATTCATTCCTCCATCCATCTATTTATTCATCCATCCATCCATCCATCCATTCTTTCATGCATATATGCATCCATCCATTCATCCATCCACGCATTAAGTTCATTTATCCATCTATTAATTGATTTCCTCCTCGTTCATTCATTCTTTTCTTTTTTCCCTTCCACATAATAGGGTCCAATTCATGAACCCTCCCATCTACTGGTTTTAAAAGATATGTGCCTTTTGTTGTATATTTTCTTTAGAATTTCCTTAACCTATGGTCCTATCTCACTCCCTTGGGAATTTTGATCCTCTCTCTATATATGCCTGTATATGGATGTGGCTACAAATTGTTATGGTTTTTTTCTTATCTTTTTCAGGAATAGACACTAATGGTCATGCACACAGACCAACATCTGATGAATACCTGAATAACATAGCATTTGTGGACCAGGGCATCAAGAAAATAGTAAATCTTTTTGAAGACTACTATGGCAGGGATGGAAAGACTGCATATATAATGACATCTGACCATGGAATGACAAACTGGGGGTCACACGGAGCAGGCCACGCCCATGAAACATTGACACCCCTTGTTGCTTGGGGTGCAGGGATTAGGGGACCAGTCTCAAGTACAGATAATGATGGTGGTGGCAAAGATAAGGAATCATTTCAATGGAAATTATCACATTTAACAAGATCAGATGTTAATCAAGCTGATATTGCACCACTAATGACCTCACTTATTGGTAAGTCAATTGTTTATAATGCTTTCAAATTTGAAAACTTTGGTTTAATCAAGGTGGCATATATAGTGTAGTAGCTGACTTGCCTCTGGCCTCTGCCGGGGAATCTGGTTTGATCTTGGGACTTGTTATCATAATATGAGTAGATTTCGTTTGAACTCCCTCGATATGAGAGTATTTTTACTGGTTCTCTAACTTCCCTCCCTCCTTAAAACCAAACACACTTAATTCAATCATTGAATTAGCAGTGCCTTGACTTTGATAAACATTGAGGTTGTTAAAAGGCTCAATAAATTTTTTTTTTTAATATGAGTTATAAAAATTAATCATACTCTTTATTTGCCTCTCACAATTGATCTGGATTTAACACATTTTTATATTTCTGATATTGAGTTATTAATTTGAATTTCTATTTTCTTCTTCAGGGGTTCCTTTTCCATTGAATTCAGTAGGTATTGTACCAGTGGAGTATTTCAACAACACAGCTCTGTTTATTGCAGAGAACCTTTTAAACAATGCGAGACAGATCCTTGCTCAGTACCAGGTCAAAGAGGAGTATAGAAGGAAAACCTCTTTAATTTTTAGACCTTATAAATCTCTTCCAGGTTTGTATTCCACTTTTTCATTCCCTTCCATCTCTTTTTCTTGCATGAATATTCCCATTTTTCCCATTTTTCCCTTCTATTTTTCATCCTACTTTTCTCTCTTGCACTTCATTTCTATTTTTCACTACTTTCTGATTCCTCTTTTCATCACTTGTGATTCTACTATTTCATTTGCCTTGCTTTCATCTTATCTCTTCTATCTTCTTTTTTCATCCACTTTCCATCCCATTCATATATGGAATTTTAAAAAATAAATTATTCTCTCATCTTGATGTCTTGTGATGAATAATCTTAACATCTCCTAGGTTCAAAGCAAGTTGGTATTGTACGAGACATAAAAGCACTCCTTCACTCACAAGAGTATGAAAAGGCCTCAAAGCTCACCAAGCAGTTGATTAACTTATCTCTACAAGGATTGAATTATTACCAGAATTATGACCGCATATTCCTCAACACTGTTGTCACACTTGGTTTTCTTGGATGGATCATGTCCATTATACTTTGGATCTTTCTGACACACACACATGTCTTGCAAGAAACTGTCAAGTCCAACATCTCTCCAATCAAACCATTACTACACAACAAAAATGTTAACACATTTTTCACTGGTCTGGGAGTCATTGCAGTAATTCTTTTAGTTTACCAATCAGCTCCATTCATATATTATGTCTATTGTTTTTTCCCGATCATATTTTGGAACTACATTATCAAAAGACTTCATATTATGAAATCCATTCTTAACTACATCTCTAGAAATAAGCTGGGGAAAAAGCTGTTATTTACTCTGATATTTGGTCTATTATCAGTCGAAATTTTAGTTCTAAGCTTTTTCCAAAGAGAAGTATTGTGTTTGGGACTACTTTGTTTCTCTCTTTGGGTTTTCTCAACAAAATTATTATCACTGTGCCCTGCCACGGCACTTGCCTGGATGGTTACATCTGGATTGCTAGCTGTGTTTCCAATGTTGCCTGTGGTAGGCCGAGATGCAAACTACTCTCTTGTGACTTTAGCTGGTCTCTTTACAGTGACTGTTTTCCTCGGTATCTTGTTGCTCTGTTCAAGAATTTCAGAGGACTTCTGTCAAGAATTGCGAAAGAGTAGCAGTGTCTTGTTATATCAATTTATCGCCATTGTTTTTGCTATTTACAATGTTAATACAGCATCATCTAGCCTCAAACAAAAGAAAGGTTTGCCCCTATTGAATCAAATTTCAAGCTGGACAATTTTGTTTTCTTCATTTGTGGTCCCCTTGTTCAGCTCAAAGAATTTGGCCATTCGCATTACAAGTATAGTCCTGGGTTTAACATCATCTTATCTTCTCATGAGCACAGCATATGAAGGCTTATTCCTGTTAGCGTTATCTCTACTTATGTCAGCGTGGTTGGTATGCGAGCATAAACTTTCTGGAGGAACTTTGAAGAGCTTGTTGAAGATCAACATTGGATCAGATCATAATGCTGAACAAAACCCAACATGGACTATCATCGATGGCCCATTAATCAGACCCCTGACCCTGGAAGACTTGCGCTGCTCTTATTTCTTTATTTTTTTCATCATTACAGCCTTCTTTGGCACTGGTAACATAGCAAGCATCAACAGTTTTGACCCATCATCAGTATACTGCTTTCTTACAGTGTTTTCACCTTTCCTAATGGGCGCCTTACTCCTCTGCAAAGTCTTCATTCCATTTGTGATTGTAACATCTGCTTTTGATGCTGTTCACATTATTTTGCAAGTTCCTGTTCATAGTTTGTTTCTTGTTGTGCTAGTGTTGACAGACATCATGGGGTTGCACTTCTTTTATTTCGTCAAGGATTATGGCAGTTGGCTTGAGATAGGTACCAGTATTAGTCACTACGTCATAATGATGACTTTTATTATATTTTTGTTTCTTATTTTTGGCTTAACTAGGTTATTCACTGGTACTTTTATTAATTTAACCCAAAAGAAAAAGAAAACCTGATAATCTTACAGTGTAGTGGTAATATTCAGATGACAAACACTTGCTTTATCCAAGAAAGTCAGCTTCACAAGGTTTGCACTAGTCAGAATACTTCAATCTTGGTCCAAGGGCCTGCATCACTGATCAAATAATAGACCCTTTTCGAGTTCCAAATTACCACTGACTGTGTTTCTTGATTACAGACTCATTTACTCAGGCTTAGCCTGGTATCAGGGTCTAAATATTCACAAATACCAACAGTAAAGTAAAGAATGCAACAATATGAACACTTTGAAACTCAACAGCCTTGACTGGAACATGTGAATGTTCTTCACAAAATCTAGGCCTGAGTAAATGAGTCTGTAATCAAGAAACACAGCGATAATTTGGAACTTGAAGATTGTCAATTGTAGTCTGAGGGAAACAAGGAGTAGCAGTACTGTGTGAACTTGTTTCTTACTTAAACAGCACTAAACTTTATTTAATACTCCTACAAAGGTTAAGGGGTGTTTGATTGAACCGTCAAACAACCCCTAGCGACGGGCCTGATAGAGTAGATGCTACCCACCTTTGCTTGATTCGAGGCATTTACTCTGGTTTTCCTCCCTTCTGCAAAGCCCAATAAACTAAATTTCCCAATCAATTAGCTAATTGGAGCTGGAGGGAAAATGTGGGTCAAGTTAGGGTTAGAGTGCATTGTGGGGCTGTTTAAGGGGACATATTTCCAATATGGCATCTATTTTGTCCCCTAAAAATCCCACAATTCCAACTCAACCCAACCTCTTTAACCTTGAAATGTAGGGTGCTCACACTTTATCTGTGAAACCAATTAAGTCTGTTTAATCTATATTTATTTAGCACTAAGAACATCGAGTGCAATATCTATTGTAGTGTTTGCATTCTTATTTAGTTGCACAAGAGGTAGATGTCAAATTTAGTAGATTTACAGAATATTTAAAACTCTTTGTATTTCATAAGTGTAAAATACTTGCACTTTCCGATGAGTAAGTCACATTCAGAATCAAAAAATTTAATTTATATTTTTTGTTGTATTTACAAGGGTATGCCAATAATCCATAATGATTGAATTTGGTGAGAGGTATAATTATGGGATTTAAAACACATTATATTACAGTGTGGATACTCTAACCATGAACACTTCGAGTTTTTTTTTACATTTTTTCAAACTTTATTTAATGCATTATACAATCACGACAATCATTAGGAGTTCTATTTTTAGCTTTCTCATGGGAACTACTGAAAAACTAAATCACATCAATCATATCGTGTGTTCTGATTGGATGATGCCTAATAGTTGTTTCATTCCTTTTAAGAAGGAGATCGTTGATTGGATAGTTGTAAAAATATAGAAAAAATGTCAAAAAAACCCATGAAGTGTTCATGGTTAGTGTCCGCACTGTAACTTTTGTTCGCATTAATAAGCTCTTTTTATTATAAATTATATCACACAAAAAAATAATTTTAGTTCCAAGTAGAAGTAGGAGCTTTTTCTTTTAGTTTTGACAAAATATCTTAGGTTAACAGTATGAAAGAATAAAGAGAGAAAAATGTTATCTAAATTTTTTTCCTTAATTTTATTTTTTGAATGCATTGTTATTATTTCTGTTTGAGCTTTAAATGTAACTATCTGAAAGTGACTCTTCTTTGTCTAGTGTTATTACTGCTGTCTTTCGGTTTTTGCGTATTCATTATTATGTATCTTTCTTGTTGACGTTGAATTTCCATTTCTGACAGTCTCTGTTTGTGATTTTGTTTTTGATTGGCTAGTCTTTGTTTGAGGTCCTTGATTTGTGCATCTTTAGAGCTTAGAACATCATCTTGTTTACTACAAATCATCTCCATTTCTGAAGCAAAAATAATTAAATACATTATTATCTTTTTCACGAATAGACCTAATTCATCTTGGTTCAATGTTTTCAAATTTCAGACCATGTGTCGTTCCCTAAAGAATTAGATTCTTTGATTCCTATCTACCTGTATAGACCCCTTGCATGTGACATCAAAGCAGCTAAATTTTGAACTTGGATATAGTTAGCTTGAACTCACAACCTCCCACACTAGTTCAGTACCCAAACAGGCCACCTATGAGACAGTTTACAATTAAAGTGTTTTACTATCAAGGTATGATTTATTACAAACTAAGATTATTATCTATTATTTACTACAAACTGTACCTCCACATTTGTTCAGTAGTTCATTCTTTGCTTGGGATTCTTCATTAGCAATATGCTTTAAATTTCCAAACCTGCAAAGAAACACTTATATTATTATAAAAATAATAAATCAACCCCTCCCTCACTGCAGACCAATTGGTAACTCAAACTATCCCCCCATCACTGGGGGGGGGGGGGGGGGGGCAGAGAATGACAAATGACCCTACAAGGCTCCCCTTACCTTTCCTCTTGGGCAAGAAATGTAGGCTAGAGCTAATTTTGTATGACCGTACAGACATACAGATATGCTGTGTCTTTCCGAGTTTGAAAAACTGGACACTTCATGGTCTAGTTCAAACAACTCCATACAAAGTATGGTGTAGCCTCACAGGCTATGCCATATTTTCTCTGTTGGGATCCCTGTGTTACATTTTATGCCAGAGAATCTCAAGAAGCAAAAACAGCCAAGGCGATGTCTGTGAAGGAGGCTAGGCATGGTGAGTTAATGATGTTTGTACCCAAGCTATATACCAGAATGAACCATGTTTGCTATCTCAGAAAAGGTTCATGACTGTGCTATCATCATTGTAATTGACTGAATCACTCTTCTCAGTTGAGTTTGGAATGATCCAGGTTACATGTATGTCATGAAGTGTTGTCTGTGAAACTTACATGTTTTAAGGGGCAACATCAAAAGTATTCATTAGGAAGAAAACATTAATGAAGTCACCAGCAATATAAAGTGTGTGTGTGGTGATTATCAGTGATGTTGTCCCTGACTACATGCACATTTCACTGATCAGGGGGGACCATCAGGGGTGCTTAAATACTGCATCAGTACTCACGATTTTTCAAATGCCATCTTTTCTCTGTTTAACTGCTTAGTAAGGATATCAATTTCGCCAAGAGCAAACTCTAACTTTTCACTCACACTTGCCAGCTTTGCTTTAGTTTTAATGTGTTCAAGCTGTTCATTCTATAATTCAAGAAAAACAAAGTTATTATCAAATCTTAATTATTAGCTAAGAGTCCTCTAGAAAAATATAAATGTTTTAGTAAATAACAAACTGACCTCGAATTGTCGTACAACTTTTTCGTACTCTTCAAGTAAAACAACGTTTTCCTTTCGGGAATCATTCTGCAAGCATATACACAGAAATATCAGTGATACAATTAATACAAAAGAAAATCTGATCATCCTCGAGTATTAAAGAACCTTGGAAAAATTTGAAATGAGGTTTCGAATCAGTAATTATTTTCTCTAAAAACATTTCAAGTAAATTTGTTAAAAAAATCAAAAATATTTGTAAGATTGTCTCACCATAGCTATAGATTTAGCCAAGATGCTGTCCTGTATTCGTACAAGGTCCTGTAACTGTTTATTTACTATCATATAGCTTGGAACTTTTTCGGCGGCCATTTTTGTTTCTTGTTTTGATTCTTGAAATATTGAAATCAACGCGGTCTTTCATCTCGGCCTAGACTTCTTCGTCCTTCGTACCACAGAACGCCCAATATTCAAAAATACCAATCAAAAATTTAAAAATTCGAAAAAAATCACCCCTGTGTATATTCTTATTCATCTTTACTGAGGCCTTCTCTCCAGTTATTAGAAATGCCAACGTTAACTAATAGAGTACACAGTTAATGACAGTTTTAAAAAACTATACTGAATTTTTTTGAAAAAAAGCATCAGGAAATTCACAACAGTAACATCCTATTGGATGAAAACAGGTGATTGACAGTGAACGTCACGTGATCAACAGCTAAGTATATAAACAAAGGAGCATGTTCTGGTCAGATTGTTTTGCACGCAGTCAGAAAAAAACAGCTTATGGTAGGTGTCCTATTTAAGTTTTAATCTTACATTGCTCACATTTATCGCATTTGCTAGACATTTTGAATTCACAGAATTGTCTTCTTAAACCAAAGTATTAGATGCAGAGAGGTTTTAGTAGCAAATTATCATTGACACAACTTCTATTTTTATTTCAGAACACGCATTTTTGTTCGAATTGGTTTGAGGCAGTCGGAGAAAAATGAGCATTTGGTAAGTGTCTTTTTTTAGTTTTTGTCTTCTCTTTTTCTGTTATTATTAGATTTACACAAAAATATCTATGCACAAACCAAACCTTTGACTGCAGAGAGCTTTTAAAAGCTAACTTTCATTGACCAAAACTTTTATATTTTGTTTTTAAAATTTACCTCTTGTTTGTAGTGTTTCAATTTTCTCTAGGTAAAAAAGAAGAAAAAAAAACTAGCAAAGAACTGATTTTTACAATATGAAAAATATTAAAAACCCAAACTTCTAGATGCAAAAAGCTTTTAAAAGCTAAATTTCAATGCACAAAACTTATACGGGCTTAAGAAATAGTACCTTCAGCTTAAAATGTTTGAAGGAACATGCGAAGGTATTGTTGGAGTTTTCTAAGTGGAAGAATCTTTATTTTAATTCTGAAACCATTTCATATATGTTTTTAGAAAGTTACAAATTATTTTACCGTCAGTTATTTTTATTTTACGAATGATGACGCATTTTTTGTGGCGCACGTGGCTGAAAACAAGTTGGAAGCTATGCGCTTAAAAAAAACAACTTTCTATGAATTCGTCAATATTAATTAGCACCAAATGGCCGAATTATATCCTGTTATTTCTTTTTCAATGTTGACTTGTTTAGTCTAGAATACCTGTGAATTTGTTCCGAATGAAGCTGTGAAACTTTCATTCACCAAATTGTTCGATATTCGCATGAAGTCGTGCAGATATTTGTACAAATTAGCAATAAAATTAGCCTATTGTTTCTTTAAAAAATAAGGAAAAAAGTATTTAGTGAATTATTATTCATTCCTAATAACTTTTTTAATTTATCTCCAGGCTAACAGACAAGAATGGCCCAAACAAGCGAAGGAATGCTTTTAAGTATTGATTTTTTGTTTTACTACGCAACGAATCTCGAACAAGCTCCAAAATTTGTTTGAAAAATATTTTAAATTTTTTACCGAGTGACAATTTTCTTTTGTTTTGCTAATTTTTTACTGCTTGTTTGAGGGGTCTTGTTTCTATCGGGGAAAATCGTTCCTAAATCAAATATGGAACATATAATTTGAAGGGGGAAAATATCAGTTTTTGGTTTGCGACTTTAAACCGTTTTTTGAAATGTTCACTTTTATACGGCTTTTGCTAGTCAGAAACCATAAGCTGCCATTTTAAATTTTGCCTAAGGTTAGGATTAAACTGATTAAGAGGACTCCAGAAATACCAAGTATGGAGCTCAGGGGGGAAAGACGTTAGAAGCTACCAATAAAACTAGGTGGGGATTTTAGGGTTTTTGACTGGTCAATCGGTCAGGGTCAAATAGACCAATTAGGATAGATTTTTCACTGAATATCAGATAGGACAAAGTGTACGTTGGCAGGCAACAAAGGAACCCCAAGTACGCTGGATCTGGAACATTCTTCAACTACAGCTCGTGTAGAGCATAAACTGTGTTGTGGTCCTTGATTTAGAGTAGATGGAGTTCTGTCATCGAATTGAATGTGGTTGTGGTCAGTTAGCTAGATTTCAGTATCATACACTTACAGCGCCTAGAT
The DNA here is from genome assembly GCA_011057435.1 of Actinia equina. Taxonomy (NCBI): domain Eukaryota; kingdom Metazoa; phylum Cnidaria; class Anthozoa; order Actiniaria; family Actiniidae; genus Actinia; species Actinia equina. Next base: position 600,421 of record WHPX01001287.1, read on the forward strand.
AAGTTAGCTCCGATTCCCGATTTAGGTTCTGGCCACACTACTCGGTCTCACAGTCAGGGTTTATCTGGAAACTGGACGATCAAAAACATTTCAACTTTAAATGCCTCTTTTTTACAAATGTACCTTTTTATTATAGTATATTGTATATTTTCATATTCATTGTTATATATATTAATTAATAATTTAAAAAATAATTATCGTATATCGACTATCGATTTGCTGATATCATCAGAATAGTATAATACATTTAATTTTATAATTATATAATGTGTGTATTTTCATTTGTATATTGATCATCTATGATTAAAATATGTATATAATTTTACTTCGTAATTAGAATTAGTGTATATTATATATTTCATTCATTTACTGATTTTTGATTTATCATTTAATATTATTGTAATCGAAAAGCGCCATAAGGTCTTATTTATGGTGCTATATAAATTGTAATTATTATGGTCATTACTATCATTATTATTATTATATCATTATTATTATTACCATTATTATCACTGTTATTGTTATTGTTATTGTTATTAACACTGTTATTGTTATTGTTATTATCACTGTTATTGTGATTGTTATTGTTATTGTTATTATCACTGTTATTGTGGTTGTTATTGTTATTGTTATTGTTATTGTCACTGTTATTGTGATTGTGATTGTGATTGTGATTGTTACCATTATTATCACTGTTATTATCACTGTTATTGTTATTGTTATTGTTATCCATTTCAACCTCAATGAATCTATTAGATTTACATCGTATATAAATGTGCATTCCATTTATTAAACATTTCCGTTCAATGTTTGGTTTTTTAAATTTTCTCATCCATTTGGCTGATATTTTCCCACAAACCCTACTTACACGTGTGAGATCTCAATGACGGTTCTCCAAGACTAACGCTAAATGTCATGAGAACAAAAATATCGATGGAAATCATCAATGATATTAGCACTGATGTTTTCTATTACATTATCCATGGCATTTAAAAACTTTGCTTTGCAGGTCCTCCAAGAACAACCAAACTTGGTTGCAGCAAGACTTCACTTCAATCCACGATAGTTTTTCATATTCATTGGTAGCATTAGGACCTAGATTAGTAGACATAGCATACGCAAAGGCGCTTCGAAGGGGTGGGGATTGGACAGAAGTTTTGTTGTCCCCGTCCCCTCTCCCCTCGAACGTATTTGCGCTGCTATTACAAATTTTCTGCATTTTAAAATGCACGTCAATTGCAGAATTGCTGCAATTGAATCATCAGTCATCTCAATATTTTGATTTATATTTTAAATCTATGAATCAAAACGTTGAGTAATAATGACCAGAAGTTCCCTAATATTACTTCTGTAATAACCTAACCGTTGTTCACTTTATCGGAAAAGGTTTGAAAATGCAATAAATATATTTTCTGTAAAAATGTATTCGAATATAGGTTTGATTTTGGCCCGATTTTTAGGTTTCCGACTTTACTTGCGAAATAAAAAAACTTCATTTCGAGAGTGGTGGTGCGTTAAGTTCTATTTTTGAAATATGTTGTAAACAGTACTTGTAGTGTAACTTTACCGCTGATTGTAATAAGTTGAAGTTGAAATAAAGAAATCTCTTAATATGCACGGTCTTTTTTATTTTTTATCAAGCTTTTGATGATTTAATCTTTTCCAGGTTACCAGTTTAATTATGGAATAGAGTGTGTGTTTTTTGGTCCAGGGATATTCCATCGTCTATAGATTTAAGTATGGTAGGTTCTGACCTGCTTGCAAAATACAGGTGATGCAATTTGCTTATTTCTATCGATTTTGATGGAGTATCCTATCCTTGGTATATTCCGGAGCTGACTGGAGTAAGTTTTGGTAGGGTCTGCCGTACATTTCCATTTCAGCTTATTCTGATTTTCAGATATATTAACTATATTCCGGCTAATTTTCAGATGTACTAAGAGAACTAAATCTTCTGATTTTCAGTCTGCCTTATAAGATTAAAAACTAGATGTTATTAAATTAAATTAGCTTGAATGTTTTACTAGTTGCGCGAGAAATCTTGAACTCCTAGTCTAGCAGTTTAGACTAATTCGTTACGATTTCAGCCTCTAACATCTCTTTCTTTTCTTTTGTTTCTTTCAGAGTTCTTTAAAGTTCCAGCTGATATTTTCATCACACTAATGCTTTATTTTTTTGCAGCTTTGTTCATGTTAACTGTTACAAGATTTTAACGTTCCCTATTTTTAACTCATGGATACGCGAAGCGTAGAAACGAGTTATTGTGAAGGGCCTGAATATGCAAATGTATCACTCACTCGCTAACTCAAGATGTTAGGCATTGGCAAGAATTGGCAGAACATGAGAAAAGTGTTAGGAGAAGCACGACGCGTAGCGGAGTGTTAGGAGAAGCACGACGCGTAGCGGAGTGCTTCTCGAAACTTCTCGAGTGTTCTGTCAATCCCCAAGTGCTTTATCACACAGCACAGCAAGCACGTTTTCTATTTCTTTTATAAAGTACAAATTACGTGAATGACGAAACTGAAAATGGGCGCGCTTGCTGTGTGCTCTCATAAAGCACGCGCTCCTAACCAATCAGATTGCGAGATTTAAAGCAGTTACTTTATGTTTTTTAGCTGTGAAGTAGCAAAAGAGAAGTGTAAGAGATATATTCATCCGATTAAGGAATGAATCGTATTCTATATCTGCCTTAGCAATATTGGTAAGGTATCTAAGTCCTAAAGTTTGACAGATGTTCATACAAAGTGCGACAGCTTTTTCTTATTACGAGGTGCGACAGCAGTTATTACAAGGTGTGACAGTACAATCGTCCCAATTGTATCATAAACGGCCGATTATCTTGTATATTCAGTTTTGAGCTCGTAGGTCGAATGATGCCTGGAATAAAATACACAGTCCGCCTTTTAAATTGAAAACAGAGAAAGCGATTACAAAAAGATCTTCTTCCAATTACGCCTACTTGCAAGAACGTTGTCATACGATATTAGAACATTAGTAATTTAGTGAGAAAGGAATACGTTAAAAGACAAAAGAAAAAGTTCAGCTTCAGTGATCTTTTGTTTTTTTAATATAATTCCTATCACACTAAATCACTAATGTTCTATTTTCGTATGATAACGTTCTTGCAAGTACGTGTGTATATTCTATACTTGACTCATCAGTTGACTCCATCGAAGTCGAAGTCGTCTTTCGTGATTGAAGTTCAGACAACTAATTCATCACAGAATTCCCTTCCAAACTCAACAAAATAACAAAGAACTAGGTGTTAAAAGGAAAATAAAAGAACCATTACTCATTTTATTAGCTAAATTAAGTATTTAGAAAAAAATATTTGTAATCGAACGAAATATTTTGAATCCTTCGAATGTCAACAAGCATAAGGACACGGGGAGTCCAATCTCCAAAACGTGCAACGTTCGCCAAAGGGCGGTTTAATTTAAGTTTCATTGAGAAGCAAAAAGTTGCCCCAATATTAAGAAGAAACGATTGATAGAAGTTTCGTCTTTGTGACCATTAATGGTATTTTAAGCATAAGCTAATTTAGATTTGTTTTACTATTTTCGTGTTCCACTCCTGTCAAATTTAAAAATAAACTAAGAAATACAATGATTACTATATTGGGAAAATTTTAATGTTTTTTTAATTCTATTTTTATCTCATGTTATCGTCATTTGGTCCTTTTTTAAGCGAGCCTTTTTTAGACATTAATTCTCTTCCGTAAACTGATAACTGTAACGACAAATATTATAATATTATCATCGATTACAACTATATCCTAATTTCCTCTCCTCTGCTGCGGTCTTCTATGCCCGTACTTTCCTCTGCTCTACACTCCCCTCCTCTGCTACACCCCGTTTTGCTTTCCTCTATTCTACAATTCATCAATTGAACTTGATCTATTTTAAGATGCTCAAAGATCTTTTCCACGCCAGCTTCGCTTGATTGACGTAACTAAAGACACTTTCTCTTCGATAACTGTTTTCTGAGAGTGTCAGGGTCATCTGGGATTCGGGGTACATAATTTTCAACACGTTGATTTGTATCAACCCACAATAGTGCTGCTTCCTACCTTCTTGCCTTCCCTCTCTAGTGCAATCCTGTATATCGATCAAGAAGAAAAAGAAGAAGAAGGAAAGGAGGACGAGGAGGACAATGACGATTACGACAAGGAAAAAAAGGGGGATATTTTAATAAAATTTTAGAAAAATTAAAACATTGCGAACATTTTCGTATCTTTAAATATTCGTACCCAATATGACTCCTTGGAGTAACCGAACCATAAAGTAAATAAGGAAAAATAAGTGAAGTACATCAGTAGTGAGAGTATCATGTCAAGTCATTAACGAAATAAAGGCAGTGGTGGATGGCAACGCACTGATCAACATGAGTACCATGCTTAATAGCTATAAATTATTAGGGAGGAAGGATCAGAGTGTTTCAAACAAATCATCGGCACAACACTTAAAGTTTCACGTAGTTGGCTATATATAATAATATTGAATTTAATGGCGATCTCTATTAATCAGTTAAAACAGTTTACATTGAGGTCAAGATATATGCATAACGCCATATACTATATATATAACTTACGGTACATCTCCGCGATAAAACGGAGTATCCATATTGATCATATGCGATGACAGCATAACTAGCTCACCAATATGTACCTAATGGATGACTAATGGGTAATTTCGGCTTGGGGCAAAACAAAATGACAAGGCCCTTCGGGTTACCATAACTTTATTGTGAATGATAGACAGCTAAGATCAATTAATTTTACGATGTATAATTTTATTAACTGTAATATAATTAAACACTAAGCCCAATATCTAATGATTCGTTACATCATCTGGTTTATAGCTATAGTTATTTAGGGCTTACAGTTTTTTTTACTTTCGGCTTACAGTTAAAGAGTTTAACATAGCTAAATGGTTTCATTTTGAGCTCTATTCACAAGTCTACTATCAACTCCTTCCCATCGATTTATAATTTAATTACTCAATATTAGTTCATTGACGTATAATCAGTTTTTTTATGCGTTCAATGTTCTTTGTCACACTCTACTGATTTGCAAAAGTCAGTCGGTAAAGCGAGACCAATTTGTTGAGGAATAAAAAAGTGCGTTAAAAGCTTAGGCGGACAAAAAATATAGGAAAAAATTTGATTGATGTCCGCAAAAAATAGCTCCTACAAGTTTTGTCTAATTTGTTCAATGCATGTTTTCATTATTGATTCTAATCTTTGCAAATGGCTAGCTCTAACTTTGGATCAATATTATCATAATTCTTTGTGAATTTGGCGTCGAACGCTAAAAAGAAACTTATAGGGCCCCGTCCACACTATGCCGGATAAATTTGAATCCGAATTTTTATTTATTCGGTTAGGCCTACAGTCCACACTAGTCCGGGCGAATCCGTAACAATCCTTCACCGAAAACGAATTTTCGAAATGGAACCGAATAAATAAAAATTCGGATTCAAATTTATCCGGCATAGTGTGGACGGGGCCTTAAAAGAGCTTCTGCCTTGCTTGACTGAGCAATCTTTCCATTTGCGTCGATAGCTAGCGCCGATGCAGAGAAAACGCACCTTGATTCTGATCATAACGTTGAACCTCAATCACACGATCCTAGTCTAATTATGAAAACACGGTCAAATATCTTCAATGGTTAAAATCTAAAATATACTAAATATTAACCGCAAAAATAGAGTGCAAACAATTAATCCGTGAAACACTAATTACTATATTGTACAAAATAGTGCTAATGAAACAATAGAAAATAATGGCATTTACGTGAAATTGTGCTATTTAGTATTACTAAAGTTTCAAGTTGTACGCTTGAAATAGATAGTGAAGCAATATATGGCACAGATGTTTCAAGATGACGTAGATGGTCCTGTTCTAAAAATGGATTGTCATATTTGGAAGGTATAAAAAGGGAGCATGATGTTCAAAATACTAGTGTTTCCAGCACTTCTAAGCTACCAGAAGAAAGAAGAAAACGAAGAAGAGGACTATACTGATCTCGTTGACCAAGGTTTAACTCCTTTTTCAATTACCGATTTCATTTTTTCACAATTTTAAACTATGCTTTCTGCACATATTTTCCACAGATGTTCTTTAAATCCAATCCCGTTTTGGTGGTTTTCGTCATTATATTTATCATCTTCAACATTGCTCATACAGCCTCGCTGGAGAATGAAGATTACATGGCAGACGACGTTAATGAAATACAAGATGCAATGGAAAGTCCAGCAGTGTAAGTTATTAATTAATTTGCAAAGTCCCGTGTTGTAAGTTTATGTAGCGGATGGATATTTTATATTTATATAGATGTATCACTTTTAAAAAACCTTTTTCATTGTCCCACATTTTTCTTCTGATCCTGTCCTGCTTTTAATCAAATTTCCTTTTCTAATTCTTTCCCTCCTGACCCTTCCCTTGTTATTCTTGAATGACATCCAAGTTATTTGTTTCTAGGAATACCGAACAATCGAGTGATGAAGGCGAGGACAAGAGAGCTATCCGCATTCGATGCTACTGTTGGATTGGCTGGGTTAAAAAGAAGAACTTGAAGTACAAAAACTTCGGCTCTATTCGTAAATTTAAGTTGTTCGAAACGAAAAAGCAAAGCAAATGTTCTGCTTCCTGCTCCAAGAAGTGTGCTCGTAAGTACTCCTTTCTTTTAAACGTACTTTATACAAGAAGATGAAATCAATTATTTGTAGCCAAAGCCGGAAGGGGGGAGGGGGAAAGGGCTATGATTGGAAAAAGGCGGATAGTCATCGCACCTTTTAGGGTTCTAGATCCGCAATTTGGTACCTCTTAGGGCATCACAAAAAAGGGGACCTTTTTAGAGGTGACTTTCAAAGGTTTCCAATGTTTCCATATGGGAGTACCCCCTCTCCCTGGAGGGAGGAGGGATGACAGAACTCACTGAGTCTCGACGCTATACTGCCTCTAGGTAAATCCGCTGATTGCACACAGGCTCATTTTTTTCTGACAACACTATCTTATTCTTCTCATAGGTTACTTCAAACCGAATTACTTCAACTACTTGTGTGGTAAGATCGGCAAAAAATACCACTACAAGCAGCACAAGGTGGGGTGCTTCAGCAGGGTTGGCAAAATTGATCTGCCCAGCAACCTGTGGGACTTTGACGGCTCTCCACACGGCCTCTGCTGCAAGAAAGTCATGAAATCCTGCAGTTCGGTGTATGGTGCTGGATTTTACTACCACAGTGGCATGAAGCTATGTGTCAAATATCTTGCATCAGGTAATCAAAAGCATCAGTTTTAATCAAATAAATTAAACACTACCAACTAAGGGCGCCCGTGGGTGTTCGTTGCTACGCGTGACTCTTTTTACACCCAGATCAGGCTTTGGAACTGGTGTAAGTCAACCCCTTCATACCACTTACAACCTTTAGACTTTGGACTTTTTTGATATTTACAAAATGACTACATAACATGGTATTTTAACGAGCGAACACAGAACTTACTATTCCATTCCTTGGTGGGAAATTATTACATGATTCAAGTTGTTCATATAAATTTTTTAACTACGAAATCAATTCGCTTTTATTTATTTTTCAACAGGTCCTATTCCTGGCTTTCCGAATGGCACTAAAAAGCCTCCACTCTGTTTCTATGGGAACAAATTGTACGCTTGCCAGCCTCCAAAATATTACACAAAATCTGTGCCTTGCTGGTGAAGAATGTTTCTTCTTGCACTCTTAATAAGGTTTTATTTGACTTAAGCGATAATCCATCTTTTTTAGCTATTAACGACTGCATGTGATAACATCTGTTGATGGCAAGAATCAAGACTGACTGAAGTTATGCAGTTTGTCTTGTAGTTAAGAAAGTCCATTAAAATCCTTTTGTATCAATAAACTAAGATTGAAAGGATGCAGTTTGTAAGTAGTGTTTTACCTTTCAATGTGATCGCAACGAGATCTTACGGTTGATGGATCAAAAGAATATGAGATACTGGAGTCATACTCTATTGCCTTCCGAGCAATCGTTGCAAGTCAAGGTATTTGGGTCAATACAATGAAATGTATAGAAACCAAATGCAACAACTGCTGGATATCTTTTTTTTAAAAGATAGTTTATCGCTGCGCTCGGTCCGTACGGCATCACCTCGAACCAAATATTTCCCCGTACGGCCCTCCCTGCACTCAGTCAATGAGTACATAATATGACGTCTAATCATTACGTGGGCCTATCTTAAGGAGTGTCTGTTTTTTACCAGGGAAAATTAGGGGGCAGTCATAAATGTTTTCTTAATTGTTTGGAGGAGGGGGAGGGTGAGTGAAAAAAGGTATTTTGAAACTACAGCCATGAGAGTGGATGTTTGACCCATAATGAATCAAAACCAAGTTCATATTTCTATTTTATTCTATTTTTACTGATTATAGTTTATTTCAACGGCAGTTGTACATGACTTTCAGTTGATTGATATCTTTCCTGCTGAGTCCCTTTCGCTGTCCAATGTGTGCTTTAGGATTCAGGGGCTCGACAACGACTTTCCCAGGGCTAGCAAAGGCGTATTTGCCATAATGCATCAAGGAACCATAGTCGTACCCGATTCCGCGGTCATCTACCCACCTCCTGTCTGTTTTATCGAAGTTACCAGCTGCCCCTAGAAAAATATTGAATTTATACTCTTTAGAGTGAAGGCATTTAACCAGTGAAATACAAAATACTAGTCAACGTGTATAATAGCCAAATGCCAAATAGCTGCCCCTAGAAAAATGTAGAATTTACCTCCTTATAGTCAAATAGAAAAACACAAAAACATTTAAATTAGGGTCTACTAATGTGTATTGGGCTAATATCTATTTCACGGGTTTATTGACTGCAGTCTAATTTGGGCTTAAATCTTGTCCCACTTCAGACCATATGTGTTATTCTTTATAATCTAATACTGCCCTTTCGTCCTTTCAAATAGCTAATCAGAAAGCACAAAAAATATACGTTTTACAATTTGTTGGTACTTACATTTGTATTTGGGTGCGAGGTTGTTTAAGTGTATACGGACATAGTTATCCCGATCAGGGCGGGATTGTTCGTGGAAAAATCCGAGGGCGTGTCCGAGTTCATGGACGATTGACGGAACACCGCAGTAACTTAAAAACAATCAAAATAAGAAGTGATCATTTTTTAGCTTTGCTATGCATGTTCATTGAAAAGAACGACAACAGCATAAACAAAATACGAAGAAAAGAAAGGAAGAAAGGAAGAAAGGAGAAGGAAAGAATGAAGGTATAAGTTAGTTTGCATGCATAAAAGAGGGGAAGGGAGAGAAAAGACTTCTGTTGTTCTCATTAAGCCGTTGCAGAAACCGAAAGATTTAGCAAGTTACGTGATTATTTCTGGTTTAATTTACTTTAAAACTGATTTTAAAAATGATGATGTCTCTCTCTCGAGAAAATCAAGAAAAGAAAAAAAGCACTTGTATTCACCCTGTTGTCCTGAAAACTTCTGGATTAGCGATGAAAACATTTTGTTGTCCACCAACAAATCCAACATTTGCTTTGCATCCTCTACAATGGAAAGAATCTGGTAATCAGACAATTTTACTAGTTTTATTATCTTCTGCTACTGTTGAAGTCTTTCTTACCCCTTCTTGAAGTCGTACTGCATCAAGATGTAATTAGGTTCATTTCTGCGTCTCCTGAATCGAATGCATGTCTTTCGTTCAATTCTTGCCATAGCCTGGTTCAATCGATTTCTGCCATCATTGTCTAAACAAATGAGCAGATCGATACTTGTTAATCTATTGTACTTTTTCTACATATATTTGCTTTTTTATTCTTTCTAATCATTACATGTAATCTCCCACGATGTAATCTCCATTGTACTTTTTCTATATATGTGTGTGGGTTTTTTTTCTTGTTAATATGGTAAACGCTTTTTTTTTCTTTTTCCTAAAACTCCAGATGAGCTTAGCTCTTGGAGAGAACACATAGGGTCAATATGTTTAAATAAAAAAATTAGATTTAAAGGTCGAGTACTTGTCTCTCATCGATGGAGTCTTGGGTGCGATTTCTGGAATCAGACTGAATCACATTGAGTTAGTGGAGTTTGTTGAATCTCTATCCTTTCATTTGAGGGTTTTAAAAGGGTTCTCCGACTTCGATCTGTGATGAATAGTCCTGTTCTAGCTGACTTTAATCAGCCCAGAAGCTGTTTCAGAGTATTAATCAGAAATGTGTAGTTCTTTTTAAGTGTGGGGCACTAAATCCCTGATCGACCTTGTGTATCAATGTACTCTGTTCCAACTACCGATCAAGGTTAAGGTTCCAAAGATTTCACAGCATGTATAAAAAAAACAGACGTGCTACAACATTCGAATTTTTTTCTTTCCAGAATTGCATGATAAGAATATGTAAACTCACCAAGGTTGCGGCTAAACTTGTAGTAAACAATAGCGTTAGGCCAGGTCCATGGAGCTTTCATGGCGGCACGTCGGACGAGATGCTTCTCTTCACTTGCGTCGCCTTTTACAAAACAGCAAGAATGGAATGAACATTTAAACTGCTAGTGCCGAAATCTTATTGCAATTGATGCATAATTCTACGTTGTTATAGGTTATATTTGTTACCCTGCGAGCAGAGGTTTTTTCTCAACCCTCTGGAGGAGGAGCCCAGAAAAAAAACTCTGCTCGCAGGGTATATACTTGTTAAACACCTTGGAAAATAAAGGTGTGAAATGCATTTCATTCTGACTGGAGCTCAGAATTTTTGCAAGAAAAATTCGGTTGATGAAACACAGTTCACATCCTTGATAATTTTTCAAGCAACAGAAACATCTAATGACATGAAAAACAGCATTTAAATGTATCAGAAGTGCGCAAGACGAAGACAAAGATATGATTTGGGACCTACCATTTGACGTAGAAATTAGGATGCAGACAGCGATTAAAACTAACTCCCTTATCATGTTGGAACTGTTATAAAAATGTACATTATATAAAAAATAACCGTTATTGAGATAAAGTGGTATTGCGTGTGATAAGGTTGTTGTTGTTTTTTTTTTGTAGCGCGGATCACCTCTACATCTAAATTTATCTGGGGCCATCGTATTGCATTGGCGAATTTAGATAAGTCGATATCTTGAACTGATGAAATTTTGCGCGACGCATGAAAAGTAAATTGCAAATCAAAGCAACTACAGATACTTTGTTTAAAGCCTATCAAAAACGTCTTGTACGGCGGCAAGAGAATATGAAGTACTTAATATTCTCTTGATGGCGGTAGAAAAAAGTCTGGAGAAAGACACCTTACTTTAAAAAGAATCTAAACCAAAAACAATAAAAACAATAAAGAGAAAGCCATCCTTAGTACTTACCAATATGCTACTGACGAAAGCAGTGACTCTAAATGAATCGACCTGTCAATGATGCACTTATCATATATTGTGTTATGCGAATGACCGCTGTACACGTGAACCGCAGTTCATTAACTATTAATAGCACACTACGTCATGACAAATAACACAGTCAAAGGTAATGGACAAAAGTATTGAAGCAAGGCAATTTGGGTCAATGTATTTGTTTAACTTTAACATTATTTGTTTTTCGTTGGTTTTAAGGTTAAAGGACCATTGTTTGTATGCACATGGTTCCACCAAACGTGGTTCTTATTTAACGAACAACCAGTTACATTTTATCGTGGCTTTAGCAAACACCAACCACGATTTATCTGGAAATGAGTGGCTTGAGCTGAAAATGAAAGCATCAAAATGGCTTTCGTATTCAAACGCTGCGATTGGCTGGTTCCATGCACTTTCGTGTAGAATTAGATCTTGATTGGTTCATCTTAGGAGGGGAAGTCATTTTAGTGCTACGGTACATTTCTAGTTTTAAAATCCAGCCCTGTACTCGAACCCGAGAGGTATTTTTCTTATTAAAATTTAATATTTTAAATTTCAAAGGTTCGTGTTAGTTGACAGGTGGAATTTTAACACTGAACGGCATGGCTTTTTGGTTACAAAAATAACGGTCAACACTGACCGGTTAGACAACGAACAAAACATGATTTAAAAAAAACACTTATACTTTTAATACTTTTGTAGTATAATCTTAGCAAGGTTTTCCATGTTCTTTAAATACATGTAGAGTGAAGTCATTAAACCCGTGAAATATAGCTATTAGACAAGAGAAAATCAACTAAGAGAAGGAATCCCCCCTATGTAGCCTTGTAACCATCATGTCACAGTATATGCTATTTAAAAACCCTTTGTTTTTCTGCACGCGCATTTTCCAAAGCTTTCGACCTACATCGTCATACTGAGGGCAGATTTGAACATTTGAACATATAAAAAAAACACAAGAAAACGTTAGCAAACAGCGCGTAGAGGGCGCGCGTACTATGCGCGTGCAGAAAATCAAACGATCAAAATATAAATTATATCATTGGAAGATATTTTTTTAATTGATTCTAAAAATAGCATCAAAGCGTGCACATGATGGGGCACGGGGATTCCTTCTCTTAGTTCATATTCTCTTGTATTAGATTAATGCGCCATAAGAGATCCTCCGGTTTCCAGGAATAGTTTTATCTACGTGGGGATACATGTTATATATTCGCGCGTTTATGTTTCGTTGGTATATCAGTTTTTTAAGGGATTCGTTCATTGATAGTTTTGCTATACATTTATAGTCAGCTCATTTTTTATTGGCCACTTTAGGTGTTTCACTTTATTACCCTTCACTCTCATGTTACGTAGGAAACTACTAAACATTTTCTTGATTGATTATCATGTTTATTAGCCAGATTTTACTGTATGAAACTCATTTAACAATACAACCATAGATATTATTAGTGAGTATAACATTATGCATGCCTTAATCTTTTATATCCAGTGTTAGTTGCCTCATATAGAGCCATACTTTATTCTTCTACTTCGCCTGGCTTTGGTCCATTGGGGTTTGGCGTTGGTTTGACTGTAAATAAAATTTAAAAAATGAATATTTAAAATGGAATAGGTAGGATCAATATCTTCATATGATGGTGCGCAAAACAACATTGATTCTTAAGACACCGTGTCATCCATAGTTTCACATAGTTTTTTTAGTTGCTCATTTTATTGGAGGTGGGGGGGGGGGGGGGGGGGGATGGTTGATCAAAGACTTTCTTACCTCCGTCATCATCCTCGTCCTCCTCGTCATCTTCGACTGGTTTGAGATGACTGTCTCCCTGGGCTGTTGAGATAAATATAAAAGGAAAAGGGAATTAAGAAAAAAATACAGTAACATAAGTAAAGCGTACAGTGTACGATAGATAGCTAGTTATAGATTAAAGCTCGTGTAAATGTGTCTCGGGGCACCTATTTGCCCTACAACATTTCTGACTTGAAACCCCTCTATTGTTTATTATAAAATAACTGTTATAAATCTCGCATTTTGATTGGTTGGGAGCGTGTGCTTTATGAGAGCACACAGCACACGCGCGCCCTTTGCATTTTATGAAAGAAGTAAAACATTTGCCTGCTGAGCTGCGTGGAGTTATACTCGAGAAGTGTCGAGTCTCTTAACACTTTTCTGTGTTTTGCCAACCCCCGCGTGCCCCATCACTGCACACAGCACGCGCACGCGCGTTTTCTATTTCTTCATTGTTTTTTACCGTCACATTTGTACATGTCTTTTGTCTGTGCGATGTCTCCTTCGCTCAGACCATCTCTCTGACCAATTTCAACATTTCCTCTGATTGGCTGCATGACCACCGCATTTGCTCTGTTGTTGCCTTGGAATCGAGAGTAGTGCATGATGCTGCCATAGTCGTAGTCATGGCCACGAGAATCTACGAAAAATCCATCATCTTTTCTGAAATTTCTCTCGGCTCCTACAATGCGGAAAGATATCATCATCATCATCATCAGTCATCATCATCAACAGCAACAACAAAAGCTTTATTGCACCATAAGAGATAAGAAAAACAGGAAAACTGAATAATGTGCAAAATCACCTAAAATAACTAAAGAGCCTGAATCGAGTGGTGACATGCTATGTGTTGTTTAACAATAACAAGGCTCAGTCTGCAAACATGAGAGCTGGTTAGTATAAACGAGAATTTTTTCTTACCTTGTCTGATGTTGTTAAAGTTGATTCGGACATGGTTATCGCGATCTGGTCGAGAATGCTCGTGGAAGAATCCAATGGCATGACCCAATTCATGGATGGCTGATCCTCGCGAACATGGACTATGAATAAGTGTAAAGACAACGTATTATGATTGCCAGTTTGGTGTTGTATCAGTACAGCACATTTCGTCTAACACGTTCAGAGTGGCATTGATGGAAGGTCGTATCTTACAATGCGTTTAATTTCGATTGAGCACAACTGTAACTAATGGGGCATCATCTTAACTTCAAACTTTTTTGAAACCTGAAACAGCCTCTAAGCTGATCAAAGTCAGGTGCAGTTACCGTGTCGCTATGAGCATGCTCTGTGATTCTTGACCCGTTATTGGAAGTTAACATTACTGAAATGGTGGCAGACGTGGTAACGGATTCGTGTCGCACCAAGAAACCAACTTACTTTTCTTCACTTCCGAGGGAAACCTTCTGTCCTGCATTTCCGGTGAAGCCAACTTGAGCTCGGCATTTTCTACAAACAAAATATTCAGTTTTTAAAACATTTTAACAAATTTTATACTCAGAAATGATTCATATTCTAGACAACTACGTACCCGTCATATTGGAATTTTATGTAAGCATTCTCCTTATTTCTTCGTCTAAATTTCAGACAAGTATTGCTACTCCAGTGATTCATGGCTTCCTGAGCGAGGTTACGTCCTGCGCGATCTGTATTTACGGGGACACAAATAAGGATAATTGAGAATAATCGGTCGAAATATCGTAGGACCGGATCAAAATATTGAAATTCTCTAGAATATATCTTGTCAAAACCTAATGGAGCATTCAATAATAATAAGGACCAAGCATATAACATGATGTTATAGCAAAATTGACCAATCAAATCAATATATTAGAAAACTGAAATTTTTAGCGTAAAAGTTTTAAAAACGTACCAAGACTTTGGCCAAAAGTGTAGAAAATGACTCCATTGGGCCAAAGATATCTGTCCTTCAAAGAAGCTCGTCTCACGCGACCATTTTGGCGCTGTTCAAAAATCTCCTTTTGTTCCTTTGTGAGTAACATGTCTCCATCGACTAGTTGTAATCCATCCTCGATAGGCTTGGCTGAATAATATCACACATAATATATATATAAGACTTAAAATCTTCATTTTCATACGGGTCGCTAAAGAAATAAAACACTCGTCTTTACACCGTAGGAAATAAGTTGGGAGTCGGACTAACTCAGAAACAAGTTAAACTTACCTTCGACAAAGCAAAGAACAGCAGCAAGAACGACCAGAGGAATCAAAAACTTCATGATCAAATATCTTTTTAAAGAAAATCAGAAAAACTCGTTTATCAAATTGAAATAATAATAATAAACGAAAAAGCAAGAAAACACACGGTATTTTTTAGTCACACATAAGAAAAAATATTGAGCTCAAACGACTCACCTGTTTGCGTGGATATTCCAGTAACAAGGTTGAACTATTTTTCACGGTTTTTATATGATAAGGTAAAAGTTCAGAGGTCAAAGAACGTTTGAGTTCAATAATTTAAACAACGCGTCTTTAACAACTGGAAATTGTGATTATTAATAACAACTAAAATTTAAAAAAGTCTTGAAACGTCTTGAAACTTTAATCTTAATCAGTTACTAAATCGGAACCATAAAGAAAGTCATTAAGTTAGGAATGATTATAAAACGTTCTTTCGCTTCAGTATTCAAGTGTATATATTCTGGAAATTGAAATTGAATTGGAAATTGATCAACACATCTATCTGTATATATTCTACCGACCGCGCGGTCCGCGCGCCGCTGCAACACACACACACGCACAACGAAAAAATAACAACCAATACGAAAAAAAGAGAACGTTCGTTTGATAGAATGTTTGCGTGTTCGGAAATCTTTAAATTTCACCTGAGTTCTAAGCTTAGATAACAGCACGCACAATGATAAGCTTCGCCTTTTTGGAGAAAAAATTATTCTTCATTTTCGTTTATTATTCAGCCTTTCAGTTATAAAAGCGAGAAGAGGGTGGGTCATACTCGGTAACAGTGGGAGATAATCGATTAAGAAATAGAAAAAAAATATCATTTTAATGAAGTTTTCTCGAACATTACTGAAGGTTTTTCGGACATGTTTGCATTGGTAGATCCAGGACGAGTTCAAGGAGGGTGGCTGTATCTCATAAAGCATGGGTTCATCTTGAGATTGAAGCTTATTCTTTATTCTTATTATTTTCAAACTTCAAAAGGGGTTGCTGCACCCAACCCCTCCTGGATCCGCCCTTCGTTTGGGTTTTATTACTTTTACATGCAATAGTTTACCAAGTTTTTTGACCTTAAGTATCGATTAAAAGGTCGAAGAGTCGATCTACCCATTCAAGTCAAAAGCCGTTCACCCATGCAGTTAGTCACTGCCTGATTACTCTTCACGTAATTCTACTAATTGACAAGTTTTTCATGAAGGAAAACGCATAACTAAATCTTTAAGTCAGTAATAGTTTAAGCAAATGTTGTAGGTCAAAGTTTTGAATTATAAATGGTGTTTTGTCAACCATAAATTAATAAACTCTTTTCTCTTTGTTTATGAACTAAAAATAGGGAAATTTTGAATATAATATTGAAAAAATGTTTTTCGAAAAGAAAAACGTTTTCGCACAAACGAAACTATATTTTTCTTACAATGCTGAGTGAACAAAAAAAATACTTCTGTCTTATTTAGGATTCACTAAAATTATACTTTTCTCTAATGTTATCTCAAGTTTTTGCTTAAAATTCAAGGAAAACAAGTAAACTTGCTTACAATATAACTATATGAGAAAGCAAATCTGCATGGATATGTTTCGCGATTGGAGAGACACTGGCCGTGATCCACAGTAAACTGAGGAAGACAAGGTTTAGTTACTGGCAGATCTAGTGCGAAGCGAAACGTTTTTTGCAAGTGCTTGTTGTCATAAATGTACTTCATAACGTAAACCTGTTGCATAATCGTGAACTTTTCTTATTTTTTCACTTATTTTTTGCAATCGGTTTTTGTTTTTGTTGACAGAGTTTCATGATATCAATGTACACGTGGAACCCTCATTTGTTTTAAATCTAATTTTTATATTGAATGTCAGCCGTGTGAAGAAATTTTCAATGGACGAATAGTTAGTCTGTAGAAATGCCACTATTAAATCCCATTAACTTAATTTGCTCTTTCATGTTCAAATAATGATATGTTTTCAATGTAACTAGTAACACAATGCAACAGTCGAATTTTAAACTTTAAATTCAGTTTATTTCCACTTTACCTTTAACAGTGTAACATTCTACTTATGAAAGTACTGGTATACAAGCTAGCTCGCATTAATCATGATCTGCTTCAGATAATTTTTAAACTATACTCAGAATTGATTCTAAACCTCGATTTCGCCAGGTTTGGCTCCTGTGGGAGGTTTAGTGGGAATTGGATCAGCACTTGCAGCTGCGTCAGCTTCAGCCTCGTCATCATGGAGAGGTTTAGTCTGACCAGTCCCTACTCCACCCTCAACACGGTCATTGATTTCGTTTTCTTCATCCTCTTGTTTTTTTTCTCCTTCTACTCTCCTGCTTACTTCTAATGGCTCCTTCTTCTCTTTTTTGGCTTGTTTGCTCGTTGATTTAGAAACCACTTAAATAATAATAAAAAAGCAAAGTATCAGGATCGGTTTGCTTCTTGATTCGAGAAAACAATACGCGAAAATTGAGAGGGAAACTAGTTTGCCTCGAACCAGAAACTGTTTGAATAGAAAGATGGAAATAAGAAAGACTTAAGAATCATTAGGAGAAGCAAATAATTAAAAAGAAAACGAAACAGAAAAAGACAAGACTGGGCGATATGATTTGATGACATATGGATATGTTCAAAGACGCTTTACAATGAGTTGTGAACGAGAGGTGCGTAGTATAAGGTGTAAGCACTGAGGTATACTGAGATATAAGATGGACCAGTTTTTCCCCGGCTCACTTACCTAAAACTACAAGACAAAGAAAAACAACAAAGGCAAGTTTTCCATTCATTTTGAGGTGAACTAAAAGAAAAATAAACGAAATTAAAAACTATAAATCCAATTAACTTTTCCTTCCGAAGATATATTTGGAATAACAAAACTTTTAGCGGACACCCTACCTTTGGTTCTGCTGTGTTCTGTGGGGTCTTTGATAAATGGTCTTATGACAAAACAACATGTACAATTCAGTTTAAATCGACTCATCGTAGTCGTACTGCGCATGCGTAAGTTCTAAATCTCCCTACTGCGCATGATAGGTGCACCTAGAAGCTGACCCTTACAGCTAGAACAAGTTTTTCTTGCTTTATTATTTATTTCAACGTTATGCAAATATTACCTGCTTACTGACCAGACTTTTGCTATTTTTTTCTCTCGAATGAAACAATAATTTTTGAGCTGAAATATATGCCGGTATGACACTGAGATGGCTTTCCATAATCATCGTTCATTAACTTCTGGTCCAATCGCAAAATAAATAAATAAAACAATAGCTGGTGTAAGATTTGATTATCTGAATTTAAAGGAAAACGCAATCCAGAGCCCAAACTGTGCTTAAGACAGCGAACGATGACATAGGCAGAACGGCGAACGGTGACTCTTATTAAACAAAGAGAAAATGTGGATTTTTAAAAAAACTTTGATTGTGTAACAAAAAGAAAAAGAAATGATTCCTAGTCAAAGTCTGAGAAAAATGATGAATGATAAAACCATAACTTTATTCATCTTTGTTTCAAACACACTTAAATATATAGATATAGACTTTCAATGCTTTCTAAAATGTTCAATTCTAGATTTGAGTTTTTATTCTTCTAAGGCGTAAATTTTCGAGAATTTACTAGTAATTAACTTCAGTAACTTTGACTTTTACTGAAACCATTTCTGAAGATCAGAAATGGCATGAAAAAGCTTAATAAAAGTTAATAGGATATTTTTACTTTTTTACAACTTTAAGATATTTGTCTCATATTCTATAAAAAACGGAGTACAAAATTATAGTAAAACTAAGCTCTCATTAGCGTAGTTTTTCATTAACTTTTCAAGAAAAAGACAGATAATGGAAATCGATTGTAAAATAAAATAAAAGTTATTTAAATTTATTCCAAAAGAGCAAAGCAAAGCTATTATATCGGAGTTTTTATATATAATCAGCGTCGAGTAGTCCGAAATTTACCTGTCGTAATTCTGTCTCCCTTTCATCCTTTTTCCCCGCGAATTTAAATTCATAAGTATAAAGTTGAATTACTAAACAAAATATAAAGCTACATTTCAAAGAGGATCCGAGAGGATATTCCCACTGTTGGAATACTTCGGATTATAAGCGAGGGTTTTTCTGAAATACAATGGCACTACTGGATTGTCTCTACTGTTTTTATGATATGCGCCTTCGGATTTTTTCTTCAAACCAAGTTCTTCAACATCGAAGTTAAAAACTACTTGTTCTTCTTGTTTTATGGGTTTGTAATTCTCTATTCCTTGGTTGTCTGGAGTTCCGAATCTTCGTTCAACTTCCATTGACTGTCCTCTTTGACCATGCTTCCCGGTTCTACTTGTTGGCAGTTTTTGAAGGTTCACATCGACATAGGCATTCCCTTTTCTCTTCTGTACTTGCAGTTCACGAATAGGAGTGCTTGAAGGCAAGGTATATCCGCTTGGAATTCTCGGAGATTTGCTCGGAGACATAGACCTAAGTGGAGAAGGTTCCAGTAAGATTTGCTGCTTAGATGGACTTCGTACGCTAGAGGGTTGTTCTGTGGTGGGTTTTAATGGGGGCCGGGTTCTTACTCGGTTTGGCTTCTTCATGTAATCTTCTTGCCTTGATAAATCTTCTCTTCGAACGACAACCATCTCATTATCTGTTAAAGGCCTGCTAGGACTTGCAGAAGGATAATAATATTTCATCCCAGAGACTGTAGGGTAAATCAACTGCAGATACATCCTCTGATTCATCTTGAGCTGTTTATCGGGTTCCGCGCCTTTGCCGTAAATTATCGGAGGGTCAAATAGTCCAAGATATAAATCCTGTTTTGTTTTTATTTGCTTATGGGGATGAATATGTTCATTATGGCTTCGTCTTTGAATATCTTTTGCCTGTTTACCAGTCAGGAGTTCAGGATTCTTTACCAGAAAATGCCTAACTTCTCGCATGGATCTCGGCTGGGATCCTAACGTGCTTGACGATGCTGTAATATTCCTCTGTGAAGCAAGTGTTCTACGAGGAATAGTTCCATTCATTTGAGGATACGAACCCTGATGACTGGACATAGATGTTTTATTTCTAGACCGTGTAGTACCACCATCTCGCGGCCTCAACGTGAACTCTCTTGCATCTGCGTGGGCTAATGGTGAGGTTGGTCTGAAGCTTGAAACTGTAGCGAGTGAGTCGATCTCACTGGCTTCGTCGTCATCCTTTTCTGGTGTTGCGTACTTCTTTGCGATGCTTGCTGAATGCCCCATATCTTTGACTTCACAGATTCAGCTCTTCCTTTTCATTCTGCAGGAAAAGTACGTAAAGCAATAAAAATAGTGGCTCTCTTCATATACACACAATGTGTTTGGTAAAGATACTGTTAGATAAGCACAATATAAATACATTTGAAAAAGAAATATCTGTGACTTAAGAAGCCTAATGTAGAAAAAAAAGTTCAAGAAAAAATCCATCGATTAAGCATATTGTTACTCTGACAGCTACTGTTATTTAAAAATATTGTAGTCATTTGGAAAATATTATTTAATGATGAAAATACTAATCGTCATAAAGAATTGTTTGTGTGCGACACTTCAAACTTGTTTTAGATGAAGAGAACTCATCAATGTGCTTTTTAATTAAATCTTATGGCCCCATTTGCAAGCAACTTAAGCATGAAAAATACAAAAACTTCAGAAGATTCTAAAACTTTCATAAAATGTAGGAAAACATTTGCCTCTTTTTGGCACATTCCTGTGTTTCCAAAGAGCCTTGGTTTGTTGTGAGTTAAAACAAGTTGGTTTTTGTTGACTCAAGAAAAAGCACTCGACACCGTTATCGTTACATCGAGAATGAAGCACTTCCTCTCTATATGGAAATATTTACTAGTAAATCATCTAAAATCCGTGAACTTGAATAGAATTACGACGAATCTAATCTTGACAAATCCGACAAAAGTTTAGTCAAGTACTTACTTTATAGGAGATTTTTCTTGTAAATTAAAAAAAATTCCAAAAGGAAACCTTCACAAGACAGCAGTTGCAAAAATATAACGACTGAGAAGATGAATTAGGAATTTATAAACAAAGAAAACTGTCTATTAAGGTCAGGAAGTAGAACTATTTCAAACAATAGTGAGGTTGTACAAAAGCGATTTGAGAATTTGAGAAAATTTGAGAAAAGTTTAGAAATGCAAATTAAAAAATTAAAAAAGAACTCACAAGAGAAAATCTCAAATTAAAACCAACAACCGTTGCAGCTTTAAGTATGACGTTAGCATTGTACAGCTACTAACTAATCTATGAATACTTGAGAAAATAATTATGATAAATGGTTTACTTCGTGTTATGTTAATAGTGTAACAACACACATTAGAGAACAGATAATGCATTACCACGAGTTCGTATTTATCAGGAAAAATATAAAAAGCTAGCTCTATACGGGCGAAAAGATTTGAGACTTTACAATTTAGTGCTAAAGAGCAGATATATTACAGTAAATGAAAACTACAGAAATAAGAGATTAAAATAATAAGAGTTTCTTTTGTTCGTAAGCGAAGTTATAAATTTCGAAATCGTGCTTTTGAAGTCATGCTGACACGCGAAGAATCTTGTTATAAACGAAGATTATTTTAAATGTCTCTAACTAAAACACACACAAAAAAAACACAAAGATCTAAGTGACCTTAAGGTAAAATTGATTAAAATCTAAACATTTGAGAGATTTTGAGGGTTTGATTTAACGTCGAAATGGTTTTTCGCTTACTCGTTTCCATCGTAACCCTGAATTCATAAATCACTCTACTAAAACGTATTCCATGGAGGAATTTCTTGTTGGCTAGCTAACATACTTTTTAGATGAAAATGTCTTTACCTTTAAGCAGTATAAGAGATTATTAAAAGTGTAAGATTGCTGTAAAGAAAAGCCATTTTTCTTGTAACGATTTCTACTTTGTTGTGTTTGACTTCTTGGCGTCTTTTGTAATTAGACGGCATCACATGGTATTCACCCATAATGCTTTGTAAAGATCAAATTTCACTAATCTGCCTGCCTGCCTGTTCAGCTTATATTCAAATATTGGCTTTTCTAAATTTCTTCTCTTCCATCGTCGAACTTACAATATTCATAATACTTTCTTAAAACTTAATTCAAATGGATATATAAAAGGTCTTTCTTAGCTTTTATGCGCAGTTTAGCATAAGCTAAGCCTGTTCTTTAAAACATGTTTATTATAATATATATTTTGGAAAAAAAAACCCCTAAAATCATTATTAGCTAGAATAATCATAAGGCTCGGTTCCTTTCCTTCAATGATTAGCCTATTTTTTGAAATAAAGCTCTTTAATGAATTTTCTAACATGAAAAAAAGGAATGGGCTCCCTGTGGTAAAACCTAAAATAAATTCAGAGAAGAGCTGGAGTCTAGCTTGGCTCAGCAGTAATGGCTGACCGAGCGACGAAGAAGTAGACAGTGTGGCAAAAAATCCTTTTCCATCGACTGATATCTTATACTTTTAAGGCTTAAAACACAAAATTATTGCTTCTTAATCTCATCTAGTTTCGCTTGCGCTATGAGTGGTATTTACGACCACGATGATGGTAAGTTTTAACCTGAAAGTTAGGAGAGTTCGTTCGTTTCGTTGTTTTGTTTCTAGCTGTCAGCCTGTGTAACATGCTAGTAAAACTTATGTAATGGCGATCGGATTGATTTAGATGCAGGTTATGGAGAGGATGAAGGTGAAGATATCACGCCAGATTTGTGGCAGGAAGCATGCTGGATTGTCATTAGTTCGTACTTCGATGAAAAGGGTCTTGTCAGACAACAACTGGATTCGTTCGATGAGTTTATTCAAATGTCAGTGCAAAGAATCGTGGAAGATTCACCAGAGATTGAGTTACAGGCTGAATCACAGCACATGACTGCAGAGACTGAGACTCCTGTAAGATATAATTCACAATATGTTCTAAACCCTCTAAAACTTTCACGACCAGATTATTATATTGTCTTCGTAGTCATCATCACCAAAGTCATTATTGTCATCATCACTAACATAAATTAATTGCCGAGTCCTTTGTGTGCACCTACACACGAAATAGATAATGATTAGAACTTTATTAATATGCTATTTATATGCCCATAGTTTATTCCTATCGTTGGTATTGCAGAAATGTCAAACAGCTGCAATAGTAAATCGCGGTGTTATCTTCTACAACTCTAACACTGTATTTTTCCTAACCATAAAAGGCCAAATATGTCCTAAAGTTTGAGCAAATCTACTTATCTAAACCAACCCACTGGGAAAAGGATGGAGCTCCAAGCCCTATGATGCCCAATGAAGCCAGACTACGAAACTTAACGTAAGATGATAAATTATCTTCTCACTATCTATAGCTGAACGGGATTTGAATAGGGTTTTTGACACAAATTTTGTGCCCAAGTTGAGGTGGTTTTGTGCGTCATGATATTCCACTAGGATTTTTCAATGTGGGACAAAAAGTTTCTGCACAAGTTAAGTAGGTGTCTTGGGTGACAATATTTTGACAGCACAAACGTTTTGATTTTTCCTGGATGCCTATTGTATCAAAGTCTCTGTTAAGATTTTTTTTTCTTTCATTTCTTGCAGTTATTCAGCTCCCTTTTATGTTGACATCACAAAAACTCGAATTAAAGAAAATGAAGACCCACAGACAGTTACGCACAGTAAAATGTTCATTGGAAAAATCCCAATCATGTTGAGATCAACATACTGTCTCCTCAGTAATCTCAATGATCGTGACTTAACAGAACTTAATGAATGCCCATTAGATCCTGGAGGATACTTCATTATTAATGGCTCAGAAAAAGTCCTTATTGCACAAGAGAAAATGGCCACCAATACAGTATATGTATTCTCAAAGAAAGATTCCAAGTATTCTTATACTGCAGAGATTCGATCTTGTCTAGAGCATTCATCTCGTCCCACCAGCTCTATGTGGGTGTCAATGTTGGCTAAAGGAAGTCAAGGTGGACGGCGAAGTGCAATTGGTCAGAGGATTGTTGGATCTCTGCCTTACATCAGGCAGGAGATTCCTATTATGATTATCTTCAGAGCTCTGGGGTTTGTTGCTGATCGTGATATTTTGGAGCATATTATTTATGACTTTGATGATCAAGAGATGATGGAAATGGTGAGTTTTGTTTTAAAATTGAATTGTTTATTTTTTAGACTTGAGTATTTTATTGTTACTCAAAGAAAGGCAGGGAAAGGAAGAAGATAAAAAAGAAACGGGAGTTGCATGTTACCACCTCTTGATTGATCAGACTGTTGTGGAGGAAGTTCTGGGTTTAAGCTTCGGCTTGAGGGTTACACTTAGGGTTTCAAAAGATCTGAGAAAAATGCTGCATTTGAACTAAAAATATCTGCAAATGGTTACAACTTTACAGTGGCCCATATGACCACATAAAATGGTGGTCCGCTCTCATACTTGTAAAATTTATTGTAGTTCAAGCTGACCCAAGAAATTATTTTTTGAAAGGTAAAACCATCCCTAGATGAAGCCTTTGTCATCCAGGAACAAAATGTTGCCTTGAACTTCATTGGTTCTCGTGGTGCACGACCAGGAGTAACCAAGGAGAAGCGTATTAAATATGCAAAGGAAATTCTACAGAAGGAAATGTTGCCCCATGTTGGTGTCAGTGATTTCTGTGAGACCAAAAAGGCATACTTCTTAGGGTAAGTGATACAGTAATATTCATGTTAAGGTCATATTGATAGTAATGTACCAACAAGAGCTCTATAGATCTTTTTGGTGTTGGCTTAATTTTTCCCCATTTCAGACCTCGAGAAAATGTGGAAATGAGAAATGGCTGTTTCTAAAGTCCTTGGTATCTTGTTTTCAGGTACATGGTTCACAGACTGTTATTGGCAGCTTTAGGAAGAAGAGAACTTGATGATCGTGATCACTATGGCAACAAGAGATTAGATCTGGCTGGACCACTGCTTGCTTTCTTGTTTAGAGGGTAAGTTGAGTGCTAATTTTTTTATTGTTTGTAAAATGCGAGTGAAAATTTGTATTAGCAAGTATACAAAGATTAGAACTAGCTAAGTTTTGCAAGTATGATCACAGTTTAGAAATTGTAGGACTGAAAAGTTTAGAGCCTGCGTCAAGAGATATGTTTGTTATTTGTTGCGATTGCTCGCTAGTGACTATATAACTTTGGACTGACATTGTCAAATTATTGCTTAGCTATAAGAGTATATTTCATATGACTGTTAAATGACATGTCACAGGATGAAATTGACAACTTACTTTGAATTAGTCACAGCACACAAAATTAATGGTCATTGAATGAAATGCTTGGACAGAGAACTATCACAACATGACTTTTGCTTGAACGTACCTTGTTTTTTTCATTCAAAACTTTAATGTACAATAAAATGTGTACTTGCATACCAAAGTTGACAAAGCAAAGATTTCATTAGTTGGACAAGTTTCATTTCTCACTGGTTTTTGTCTGTTGAATGGCCGTTATTTTTAGCCCTCACATAACATTTCACAGTCATGAAAACTAGAATGGTATAACAGCCTGAGAACCAGGATGACAGTCCAAACCTTTTGTCTTGTATATTGCAGGTTATTCAGAAACCTCATGAAAGAAGTGCGTATGTATGCACAAAAATTTATTGACAGAGGCAAGGTAAAAAAATTTTACTCTTTAAAGAGTGATTAATTTGTATTTTGGCAATGTGATATATCCACTAGTGTGAAATATGATAAGTCAAACTGAATAGAGTTTTGCAGGGCTAAAAGTGGTTGTTTAATGGCTGGACATGATGGCTGGCTTCATTGAGCCAATCAATGTGACTGGTCAAAAAGTCCAGCTTGAAGCATTTGGCTGGGCATTACTCATTCATTGACCAGTCATTTTAGCCTATAAAAACCTATTTAAAGTCAATGCTATTTTTTAATGGCATATTCTTGTCTTTTCCTAGGATTTTAATATTGAACTTGCGCTGAAGCCAAAAGTAATAACGGATGGTCTTCGCTACTCCCTTGCTACGGGTAATTGGGGAGACCAGAAGAAAGCCCATTCTTCACGTGCTGGCGTATCTCAAGTATTGAACAGGCTAACATTTGCATCAACACTCTCACATTTACGACGTCTCAATTCTCCAATTGGGAGGGAGGGGAAATTGGCCAAGCCACGTCCAGTTACATAATACACATTGGGGTATGATATGCCCTGCTGAGACTCCTGAAGGTCATGCCGTAGGGCTTGTAAAAAATCTGGCTCTTATGGCTTACATCTCTGTGGGCTCCCAACCAAGTCCAATCTTAGAATTCATGGAAGAATGGACCATGGAGAACTTGGAAGAAATCACTCCTTCTGCTATTAACAAGTAAGAACATGAGAATCGACCAGAAATGTTAAGCATTTTACAGCATGACGTCCAGAAGTATGACCACATATAATCAGGGTTCATGCTACTCCTTAAACTCCTTGAAAACTCCTTGAATTTAATTTACGTTTTCAAGGGCACTTACTTGAAAAGCTCTTGAATTTTATGATTCTAGCGAATCTCCTTGAAAACTTGCATGGTTCTGAAATACATCAAATCAGAAAGATTGGAAATTCTAAAAGTCGGCCATGTGCAACCACCATGAAAAACTTTGGCATATTTAGCTGAACATACTCCTTGGAATTTCATTTTTGGGTCTTTGAATACTCCTTGAATACTCCTTGAATTTTAAGTGAAAAGTTAAGTTTAATTTTAAGAATTTAAAGTTACCTCGGCACGAACCCTGTATAATGTATTTGCATACTTTTGTCTCAGCCTTTATCCAATCAGTTTTGAGCATTTACTGAATCATCACCCTCTGACTCATTCTTGTGCTAACTCTTAATTAACTAATTCTCTCCCTTTTACCATGAGCAGTTTTGATATGAGTGGAAATGCATGGTATTGCACCTTCATGATATGACATGCTGTAACACCAAAATGGCTATGGCTCACTATGGCTTCAGTATGACTATAAAATTAAAAAAATATAATTTTTCCTACTCATTCAAAAACTGCTCTGTGCTTTTCTGCTGAGCATGTACCTATTTCTTGAGATGAAAAACCTGTATTTTTCTCCCTGTTCCTCAGTGCTACCAAGATCTTTGTCAATGGATGTTGGGTTGGTATCCATAGAGATCCTGACCAACTCATGAGTACACTCAGGAAACTGAGACGACGTATGGACATCATTGTATCTGAGGTAAACAAACCTAAAAAAAAAGTTCTATAAAACTAAAAATATTTTCCATACAAGAATATCAGTACAGTATTCCTTGTATGGTGGAATTAAAAAATATTCAAGTTAATAGTCCTCTTTATTCTTTTATATTTTTCTCTTTTTTATATCACATAAATTATCTTGAGAACTAGATTCTTTGTTTGGGTTGTATCATATTCATGTTTCTTCTCATGTGCAATCAAGCGCAAATCTTAAACAAAGAAATGATACTCAAGGGAATGACACAAGTTGTATTTTATATTATGTGTATCATGTGCAACCCTAGGAAATGAAATATGGTCTGAAATGGGGCAGGATAAAGAGGTCTTTTCCTGGAATATAACAAAATTCAAAAATGAGTAAAATTTAAAAGTTTATGAGTTTGTTGTTTTTTTAATTGCTTTTTTTCATTTTCAGGTGTCTATGGTAAGAGATTTCAGAGAAAGAGAAATAAGAATCTATTCTGATGCGGGCCGCATATGTCGCCCCTTGCTGATTGTGGAGAACCAAAAGCTATTATTAAAAAAGAATCATATTGATATGTTGAAAGAAAGAGAATACAATGACTACAGGTAATATTATATGTTATCCTACAGTCCTTTCTTGTTTATACCTTCTTAATCTGGAATAATGATGACTAGTTTAATTTTACACTTGAATATAATAATCATAGAGTTTGGTGCACTGTCATTGGTCAAACTACCAGTGATTATGAGACAATAATCACTGCTTGAGCAGTGATTTTGAGATTCTCCAGACTTTGCAAGAGCAGAAGTAAACCAAAACGTTTTTTTAAATGTTGAATTTCATCTTTTTTCTGATATTCAAGTCTAAAAGTACTGTATACTGAAACAATATTATTCCTCTTAACATTCACTATATTTACCTCACTGCTTGAAGACTCTGACTCAGTAGATAATCACTTCACCTTTGGTGAATAATTGTTAAGTAGAGCAAGGGGGAAATGTACACGCCAAGCTTTTTAGGGAGATGCATTTGATAATAAGATACATTTGTAAATTATTTTCCAATTCCTCCCAATAGTTGGCAAGATCTAGTAGCAGGAGGTATCGTAGAGTACATTGATGTCAATGAGGAAGAAACTGTCATGGTTGCTATGACGCCAGATGAGCTGGTTGAGAAAGGCCAAGCATATTGTTCTACATATACTCACTGTGAGATCCACCCATCGATGATTCTGGGAGTCTGCGCATCTATTATACCATTCCCTGATCATAACCAGGTATAGGTGCCCTGTTAAATGTAACTTTGTTGTACACTTGATTTGTGTTTGGCTGTTTATATGATTGTCACGATTCCAGTCAATTATTTTTCATAGTATTTTTCTGTATAAACCTTCATAACTTAGCATTCGACTATTCACTTCATATAGAATCAATAATGAAAGTATTGTATTAGGGGTGAGGTGTTGGGTGCACTTTAATAATCTAGGTTTGTTGTACTATAGTCACCTCGTAACACTTACCAGTCTGCTATGGGTAAACAAGCCATGGGTGTGTACATTACAAATTACCATGTACGTATGGACACCCTGGCACATGTGCTTTACTACCCTCAAAAACCACTTGTCACTACCCGATCCATGGAATACCTGAGGTTCAGAGAACTGCCAGCAGGTAAGATAAATAACACTTCTTTTTCTTAGATGTTAGATGAATAATTTGAAAAAAATAAAAAACCTCTACTTTATGCTATGTTAAAAATCGATTTTTCTGTTTTTTTTTTTAAGGAATCAATGCTATTGTAGCTATTGCATCCTACACTGGTTATAATCAAGAAGATTCTGTCATCATGAATGCTTCAGCCATTGATCGAGGCCTCTACAGGTAAGAAGTGAAGATTAAAAAGTCTGTACTTTTATATATATTAGAGTGCTCAGTTTTTAATTACTGCTTCCTTCAGTCAAAAACCAATGCTACTGGGAATTCTACTGCATATGATTTAGCTAAATAACAAAAAAACCCATCCTTTTTTCATGAGGGTAGCACTTAATAGCCAATGGCTAACAAACCTGTGGCCCTCATTCCCTGATCGAATTGGAATTTAGGAGTTGATGGAGAACCTGGAAAACCCTCAAAGCACAGGAGAAAACCAACAAACAACTCTACTCATATACTACACCCAATCCCGCCTGACTCATACTTGGGTCGCATTGATGAGAGGTGAGCACTCACACCGCTATGCCACCTGTGCTAAACGAAAATGAACTAACCGGAACAAGCTTCCAGTGTCATGAGTTATAAGGGCCTCAGAGCCTTGAAATGTGCTTTAAATGTCAATAAATGAAGTAGTGTTTAAAATTTTTTTTGCT
Source organism: Actinia equina (assembly GCA_011057435.1). Taxonomy (NCBI): domain Eukaryota; kingdom Metazoa; phylum Cnidaria; class Anthozoa; order Actiniaria; family Actiniidae; genus Actinia; species Actinia equina. The sequence goes on from WHPX01001287.1 coordinate 630,327, forward strand.
TTGTTTAATAGGTCTGTTTTCTACCGATCATATCGTGATCAAGAATCCAAAAAAGGTCTTGATCAAGAGGAAACATTTGAGAAACCTACGAGAGACCAAGTATCGGGTTAGTGGAACAAACCTATAAAAAATATTTTATATGATTGCATGTTTGGGTAAGGGGGGATCAGACCCACTACCACAGCAATAAGAGACTTAAGAAATAGAAAATGAATGCTTGTGCTTAGTGCAGTTGTAAAGCACCCAAGGATTGGAGAGGCATGATGCATAATTCACACAGCACAGGAAGCAAGTTTTTTTTCTTTCACAAAACACAAATTAGAGTAGCTCTATTGAAGACATGGATGAAGAAATAGAAATGTTCAAACATGCTATTATGCTCTCAGTTACTTATTATCATTATTCATTATTATTTTATTTAAACATATTTACTCATTGCATTAACTGAAAAAGCAAAATTGCTTATCTAGGGGATCTATGTAAAACTTGTATAACCACCACAGCAATAATGTGCACAATGGCACATTTGCATGATGGCATTATTTAACTCCCATGTACTACCAAGATGCTTCGCAAATTTTCTTTCTTATTTAACTTTGTATTCCCTGATTAGAATAGTAAGACAATTGGTGCTAATTAAGTGTACAAAAGAAACTGTGCAAGGGAGTCTGGTAGTAAAGGTCATTGACACCATCATGCAAGCGTCCTATTATCATTGCCTATCAAAGAATATTTGTGCTCGTTCAGTGGTTTAGTAACCGTTATAACTATTGTATATATTGATTCTATTTAAGGGATGAGAAATGCTGTCTATGACAAGCTGGATGAAGATGGTCTCATTGCTCCTGGTACACGTGTCAGTGGTGATGATGTTATTGTTGGGAAGACCAGTACCCTCCCTGATAATGATGATGAGGTAACGCAAAACAATATAAAATCCAACTATTAACATAATAATGGTAATAAAGTGTGTACCATATATCCATTGAAAACTTTGTAAGAACTGCACGAATTTGATAAAGTTAGTAAGTTCAGAAGACCTCAGTAGACCTTAGTATTAATTTGTCAATTTTAGTTACCTTTTATACATATACCTTGTATATATGGTATGCACTGTAAACTTCTTATATAGCACTTCTTACAGTCTCTTCAATGCGCTTTAAATTTATTACTAGTGGAGGACTTACACACTTCATATAAGGTGCTATTAGAAACAGTGCAGCTTGCAATCATCAGTGAATTGTTAGTATGTTAGTGTTATTTCTATTGGGATAGACTATAGTAGTTTGTGGTCACAAACATCAATACTGAATTTTTTGCCTGGTAGTTGGAAGGAACAGCAAGAAAGTATAGCAAGAAAGATGCAAGTACCTTCCTCAGACCAAGTGAAACTGGAATTGTGGACCAGGTAGGCAAGGCCCTATGTAAGTGCTATTCTTAATAAATTATAAATAAATATCATTTATATGGGAAGCAAATGTCATAGCAATATCATACAGGCCTAAAAATGATGGTCAGTCAATGGACAATAACGTACAGTCAAATGTCACTTAAATAAATCACTTTTTCATAGTGGGATATGAATTCAGTAAATGAATGCTGGTTTCCAATTTGTCCCACTGTCATTAAATATTCTATACATACAAATCTTGACTCGCATGTTGATTTTTACGGAGGGAGGAAGCTTGAAAACCTGGAAAAACTCAACTCACATATTTACATGATGCAGTCTGAGCTGGGACTCAAACCCAGACCACAGTGGTGAGCTATAAATTATAATGTTACCCATGGCAAGTGATCTTGACTGGTCATGTATATATTAGTTGAAGGTAACAAGTTGTTATGTCTATCCAATGAGTAGCTTTTATTTTATTGCGCTGAGGATAGGTCAATCAAAAATGATTAAATGTTTCTTTCTCCAACCATTATCTAATATTTCACTCTTCACACTAATTTCAGGTAAAGTAGAAATTATGCGTTCGGTGTGTATATAATGAATCAAGAAATATTTCATATTTCAGGTGATGGTTACTATTAACCAAGAAGGTTATAAGTTCACTAAAATCAAGGTGAGAAAAAAAAAACACTGTAGAACAAGATTCTGTGTAAATTAAACTCAATTCTGTGTAGTGGCATTCTCTCTTACAAATTCATGTAAGACTACATAAATGGCACTATTCCATAATAAAGTCTAAGGTAAGGGCTTTTTTGGGATTGGGTTAGGGTTCCAGGATGTTACAGTTAATAATTGAATAGTGCTATTTCATGTAGTCTTACATAAAGTAATAACCAGCATTTTGTTCCATTTGCAACAAGTTTCATGACTGGTTCCAAGAACAATATATAAGATTAAAATGACAATAGATTGGTATTCATAACAAACTAAACAAAGCCTAACCTAGGAAAATAGTAGATTACTATGAGGCAATCAAAATGCAGCTTATGAATGGCAAAGTTTTACTGACTGTACAAAGCTTTTGATAAAGAATCTAACTGAGAGCTTTCCTCTCCAGGTACGATCTGTTCGAGTACCCCAGATTGGTGACAAGTTTGCTAGTCGGCATGGGCAAAAGGGAACTTGTGGAATAACCTATCGACAGGAGGTATGTACCTGCACGATGAACAGGGTCCAACACCTAGAACAGTTGATAGTGCTATGCATTAGATATATCCTTATTCAAGTGGATAAATTTATTGGATAACAGCATCGACTTATCCACTTGATAAAGATTTATCCATCGGATAGCACTATCCACCCTTCATACAACTGGGCCCAAGGGGTATTTCAATTTGAGATGGTGAAAAATCAACTTGTTACTTTTTGACAAACCCTTTCAATGAACAATATGACATTATCATTTTAGTTTGTTCATTTTGAGTGAGGAAAAAAAAACCAAAGAACGCAGAGAAAAAAACCCTTGAATGGAGAAAGAGGCTTAACGAACTAACATTGGCTACTATACTTTTGGCTTATAGTAGACCTTTTTGGTTGGGCAAAATGTTTTCCCATTTCAAACTGTGACATTTTTGAGTATCAAATTGCTCATCAATATGGATACAACTCAAACGAAGAATCTTATTCTCAAGGGAATGACACATGGTCTGAAATGGGAAAATTGGACCCAGAGAAAATGTTTATTGATAACATATAAATGGATTTTAATGGATTTTAATGAATTTGTAATAATATTGGTAAATATATTGTCTTTTCCAGGATATGCCGTTCACATGTGAAGGGTTAAGCCCCGATGTTATCATCAACCCACATGCTATTCCCAGTCGTATGACAATTGGTCACTTGATTGAGTGCCTGCAAGGAAAGGTTGGTTCTTGTCATAATAATCTGTTGTTGCCATGTTAATGGGTTGACTTGGTAATGGTTGACTTGGTAATGGGTTGACATGGTAATGGGTTGACTTGGTAATGGTTGACTTGGTAATGGGTTGACTTGGTAATGGGTTGACTTGGTAATGGGTTGACTTGGTAATGGGTTGACTTGGTAATGGGTTGACTTGGTAATGGGTTGACTTGGTAATGGGTTGACTTGGTAATGGGTTGACTTGGTAATGGGTTGACTTGGTAATGGGTTGACTTGGTAATGGGTTGACTTGGTAATGGGTTGACATGGTAATGGTTGACATGGTAATGGTTGGCATGGTTACTATAACCATGTTGGTATAGAAACCACTGTTGTGGTTATTTACAAGTATAGGTAAATGGAAATTGCAAACTTATTTTTGTTCTATATTTGAAATTTCAAATTACAGTAAAAGGCAAGCAAATAGAGGTTTTGCACCACCACGTGACGGCAGCCATGTTAGATTGCAGGAACAATACAATCGTTTTACATGAGAAAGAATTCAATTCCCAAGAGCAAAGGGATTTTATTGTTCTTTTATCTAACCACAGGCAGTCCAAGCTGTATTATGGCACCAGCACAGAATGGTGCAAAGCCTCTTTAAACAGTGTCATCACAACTTGTTGTACTTTCCCAACAGATCCCTTGCACTAAATCTCTACCTGGGACTCAAAACAATAAAAAAAATAACATAAAAGATTTTAATCTTCAGATTGGGAATTACTATAACTGTTGGTCTGTATGTAAGCAGAAAATAGATTAAGCTGTTTCAATATTTCAAAACATTTCAGGTTTCTGCCAATAAGGGAGAAATTGGTGATGCCACTCCCTTTAATGATGCTGTCAATGTACAGAAGATCTCTCAACTTCTAAATGATTATGGCTACCACCTTCGAGGGAATGAGGTATAAGAATGCTAGTAATTAGTATTAGAAAGTAGAAGGGATAGAGATTTGATCCTCTCTTTGTCATAAGGATATTGAAAGCTCAACCTATCAGTCATTAAGCTGATTTTAAAAAGCCATTTAAAAATTGATATTGGTAAGTTGCCATGCAGGATTGATTTTCAGATTTGACGGTTAAAAATGGTACCTTCCAGAGTAGCCATATTGACATGAAGTTAATAACTAAACTAATTACAGTGGTGGAAATATTTTTAAATGACTCAGAACAGTCAAAATGTCTATGAAATTTAATCTTGAAAACCATGGTGACCTTGGTCGCCATGGTCTTGAACCTCCCTAAGGGACCATTAATTTTTTATTTGGGAGGGGAGGTAGGATTCACTTGCTAACCCATATGAGAAATTTGACCCTCCTGTCCATTGTTGCTTTAAAAAAATTGCCCCTCCTTTGTTTTACATGTTGTAAAAGTACAATAATTGCAACTTGTCTTTGTGTGTGTGAGAGAGAGATTGGCATAGAGTGGCATCCCCCAAATCCCACTGCACTCCTCTTCCTGGTAAATGATGAACCGTCCAAAAGATGTTTATAGAGGACAAGTTTTTTTTGTAAATTGATTTTGAAGTGCATGTTGCTGATACTCAAGTTAACTTATTGTAGTGTTACTCCAATAATAACTGGACTTCAAGATTACTCTAATATCACACTTGTTCTATGTTGGTTATAGGTTCTATACAGTGGATTTACTGGGCGCAAACTCAACACACAAGTGTTTCTTGGACCAACATACTATCAGCGTCTCAAACACATGGTGGATGACAAGATCCATTCTAGAGCTCGAGGACCACTTCAGATATTAACAAGGCAGCCTATGGAAGGCAGATCACGGTAAGATATTCATGCCATTTCTCATAATCATTTTAATGGCAGTCTGTGTGTGTTGGACTAAACATAATTTGTAGTTCCTGTTGGTTGAACTGGTAAAATATTTGTGTGTTTGATATGGAAGTCTTTTTTCTGGTTGACTTGTGCTGTATTATACTAATACAGATTACAATATATTCACTTAAATTTCATTCTGCTGCACTGTGCATATCTGGACTATTTTAATAGTTCTAAAGAAAGCCTGCAATGCAAATAGACTTGGTGCAATTCACCACTTTCCATACATCCGTTCGCTGGTCAAACAGGAAGCGCTCAGGTGAGGGCCCAAGGTACTTTCATAGGATTATTCAAATTTGAACCTTGCAACCTCGATTGAAAGCTTTGTGTTTGACCAGTGAACCGATGTATGGAAAAAGTAAATGCTCTTCAATAACACATCATTTACACATCGAAAGACAGATGAATATGGTTAAGTCTCAAATAAAACTTATTCTCATAACACATTGTCTGAAACAGGCAAATTAGGTCTTTTGAATGTTGCCACTTGCAGTAATTATTATCCTAATTGATTTTTTTATATTTTCCACTTTAAAGTGATGGTGGTCTTCGGTTTGGAGAGATGGAACGTGATTGTATGATCGCCCATGGAGCAGCACAATTCCTAAATGAACGTCTCTTTGAGGTTTCTGACCCTTACAGCTGTCATGTATGTAACCTTTGTGGGCTTATTGCCATCGCCAACTTAAGGAATAACACCTTTGAGTGCCGAGGATGCAAAAACAAAACACAGATTTCAAGAATTCGTTTGCCATATGCAGCCAAGTTGTTATTCCAAGAGCTAATGTCCATGAGTATAGCGCCAAGAATGATGGTTTGTGATCCAGTCAAGTGAGCTACTTTATTGCTAGAAAATCTAGAATCATTCATATCATCAGTCGCCATGAGAAAGTTTCTTTACTGTCAAATGAAAGCATTCTTTTCTAAAAATGAGTACATAGATCCAACCAGTGCTTTACTTATCGATTATGACACACCTACAAACATTTTCATCATTTTTGTGCAACCAAGAATATATACTGATAATCTTGTTTTAATAAATTGTGCAAATACCAAACAAACATGTATTTATGATTAATTAGTGACATTTTTCAAAAGTGGGTTAGCCTCAAAACTGATAAAAATTACACTTGGTTTATAGGTGTTCGATCCTAATTTTTTTTTCATTAATTCCCAATAATTATCACAATTTGGAAAGAGGTCAATTTGGGCCTATTTTTCCCAAAAAGCATGGACTATAGCCCATGGTGTTGATCAATTTTGGGTGTTTTTTGACTTTCCATATAAATTATCCCAATTTGGAAAAAGGTCAATTTGGGCCTATTTTTGCCAAAAAGCATGGACTATAGCCCATGGTTTTGATGGATTTTGAGTGTTTTTAGGTATTTTTTGATTTCCTTTCAAAATTTATTCTTTTTCGAAAAGGGTCTATTTGGGCCTATTTTGATTGATTTTGGGTCATTTTCACACCTTTTGAAAAATATGCATTATTTATGAAACACTAAAAATGGGTGTTTTTGGGCAAAAAGCATGGACTATAGCCCATGGTTTTGATGGATTTTGAGTGTTTTTAGGTATTTTTTTATTTCCTTTCAAAATTTATTCTTTTTCAAAAAGGGTCTATTTGGGCCTATTTTGATTGATTTTGGGTCATTTTCACACCTTTTGAAAAATATGCATTATTTATGAAACACTAAAAATGGGTGTTTTTGGGCAAAAAGCATGGACTATAGCCCATGGTTTTGATCGATTTTGGATCATTTTCACACCTTTTGAAAAAATATGCATTATTTATGAAACACTAAAAATGGGTGTTTTTGGGCAAAAAGCATGGACTATAGCCCATGGTTTTGATCGATTTTGGGTCATTTTCACACCTTTTGAAAAAATATGCATTATTTATGAAACACTAAAAATGGGTGTTTTTGGGCAAAAAGCATGGACTATAGCCCATGGTTTTGATCGATTTTGGGTGTTTTTTGACTTCCCTTATGAATTATCCCAATTTGGAAAAAGGTCAATTTTGGCCTATTTTGGCCAAAAAGCATGGACTATAGCCCATGGTTTTGATCGATTTTGGGTCATTTTCACACCTTTTGAAAATTATGCATTATTTATGAAACACTAAAAATGGGTGTTTTTGGGCAAAAAGCATGGACTATAGCCCATGGTTTTGATCGATTTTGGGTCATTTTCACACCTTTTGAAAAAATATGCATTATTTATGAAACACTAAAAATGGATGTTTTTGGGCAAAAAGCATGGACTATATCCCATGGTTTTGATCCATTTTGGGTGTTTTTTGACTTCCCTTATGAATTATCCCAATTTGGAAAAAGGTCAATTTTGGCCTATTTTGGCCAAAAAGCATGGACTATAGCCCATGGTTTTGATCATTTTGGGGTGTTTTTAGGTATTTTTTGATTTCCTTTCAAAATTTATTCTTTTTGGAAAAGGGTCTATTTGGGCCTATTTTGGCCAAAAAGCATGGACTATAGCCCATGGTTTTGATCGATTTTGGGTCATTTTCACACCTTTTGAAAAAATATGCATTATTTATGAAACACTAAAAATGGGTGTTTTTGGGCAAAAAGCATGGACTATAGCCCATGGTTTTGATCGATTTTGGGTGTTTTTTGACTTCCCTTATGAATTATCCCAATTTGGAAAAAGGTCAATTTTGGCCTATTTTGGCCAAAAAGCATGGACTATAGCCCATGGTTTTGATGAATTTCGGGTGTTTTTTCACTTCCCTTAGAAATTATTCCATTTTGGAAAGGGGTCAATTTTGGCTCATTTTGGCCAAAAAGCATGGACTATAGCCCATGGTTTTCATCATTTTGGGGTGTTTTCTCACTTCCCTTAGAAATCATTCCATTTTGGAAAGGGGTCAATTTTGGGCAAAAAGCATGGACTATAGCCCTTGGTTTTGATCGATTTTGGGGTGTTTTTTTGTTTTCCTTAAAATTTAAATGGTTTTGAAAAAGGTCAATTTTGGCTCATTTTGGCCAAAAAGCATGGACTATAGCCCATGGTTTTGATCGATTTTGGGTCATTTTCACACCTTTTGAAAAATATGCATTATTTATGAAACACTAAAAATGGGTGTTTTTGGGCAAAAAGCATGGACTATAGCCCATGGTTTTGATCGATTTTGGATCATTTTCACACCTTTTGAAAAAATATGCATTATTTATGAAACACTAAAAATGGGTGTTTTTGGGCAAAAAGCATGGACTATAGCCCATGGTTTTGATCGATTTTGGGTGTTTTTTGACTACCTTTAGAAATTATTTTATTTGGGAAAGGGGTCAATTTTGGCTCATTTTGGCCAAAAAGCATGGACTATAGCCCATGGTTTTGATCGATTTTGGGTTTTTTGGTTTTCCTTAAAATTTAAATGGTTTTGAAAAAGGGTCATTTTTGGCTGATTTTGGCCAAAAAGTATGGACTATAGCCCATGGTTTTCATCATTTTGGGGTGTTTTCTCACTTCCCTTAGAAATCATTCCATTTTGGAAAGGGGTCAATTTTGGCTCATTTTGGGCAAAAAGCATGGACTATAGCCCTTGGTTTTGATCGATTTTGGGGTGTTTTTTTGTTTTCCTTAAAATTTAAATGGTTTTGAAAAAGGTCAATTTTGGCTCATTTTGGCCAAAAAGCATGGACTATAGCCCATGGTTTTCATCATTTTGGGGTGTTTTTTCACTTCCCTTATAAGTTATCCTAATTTGGAAAAAGGTCAATTTTGGCTCATTTTGGCCAAAAAGCATGGACTATAGCCCATGGTTTTCATCATTTTGGGGTGTTTTTTCACTTCCCTTATAAGTTATCCTAATTTGGAAAAAGGTCAATTTTGGCTCATTTTGGCCAAAAAGCATGGACTATAGCCTATGCTTTTGATGGATTTTTTTTTAGTTTCTTTAGAAATTTATCTTAATTGAAAACTTATGGATATATAGTCCATGATTTGATTAATTTTTATATTTTTTATAATTTAAAGAATCTCTCTTATAGTGAGAGAAATACACATGTTATATTACAAATTGAAAGAGGCTATTGATGATATTGGATTGCCATGGATAATCAAGACAAGACCTTTGCTGTTGTGTGTTGTGACCTTAAGAAAAATGCAAAAACTTATTTTTAGTGAAATTATTCTTAACTAGTACAACTATGTAGCCACGTATTTGAAAAAAAGGTAGTCAGAGTGGTGATAGGTAATTCCAAAATGGAAAGTAATTTGAAAGGTGGTTTGTTCCTCTTCAAACAACGTAGTCATGATATCTTGACACTAATTTGCATCTGTCATTGATGAAAAAATGAAGCAGAAACAAATGTTATTCTAGCTATTCTTGGATGTTGGAATTACCTTTGTACTATTGCTCGGACAACCTTTTTGAAATAAATATAATTTAATTAGGATATATGTATTGATGTAAGTGATGCATGAGTATTTCAGGGAGAGTTATTCAGTTGTCGATAAAAGTGTTACCGCAGAATAAGATTGCAAGAGATGAAAGATGTTTGTTCACTTCAAAAACGCAACAATACAGACAGTGTTTGCTATAATATAGTAACAGATGAACACAACAGTACAGACAGTGTTTGCTATAATATAGTAACTGATGAACACAACAGTACAGACAGTGTTTGCTATAATATAGTAACAGATGAACACAACAGTACAGACAGTGTTTGCTATAATATAGTAACAGATGAACACAACAGTACAGACAGTGTTTGCTATAATATAGTAACAGATGAACACAACAGTTTGAAAGTTAGTAGTTTGGTTCATTGGCTGCAAGACGTTTGCATGATGGTGTCATTTGACTACCTCTACCAAAATAGGTTACTTATTCTTATTTGTGTTTCCTCATGCGAATAGTAAGAAACTAACACCTTGCACTAACAGGTCATGTGACCCAATTTCAGTTTAAGGTAATTCCGTAGTCTAACTCTAGGTACATCCCTTCTGCCTATAACCTAAGATATGGCAGGAAATATCCATACTTTGACATAACATTGAAATGATATGGTTTAGCAGCATTAATTAGCAGCAAAATTTCTGTGTTATGATGTTTAGGGTCATCTTGAAACTTGTCATAGTCCTCCCTCAGTCACTGTATGTTTTGGGGCCCCATCACAAGGATTACAAGGATTCATGTTGGAAAAGAGTTATGGTGTTAAGGCATGTGTTAAGGGCAGCGAGTGGTACTTGCACACTGGCACGTGTGTGCATGATTTTGAATTCATGTGAATATTTGTGTCAGTTAGTCATTTTTGGGGAAGGTGTAGTTGGTTCATGTTACTGGAACCTGCAGTAAAGTAGCATATTTCAAGCCTTTGTATTGCTGAGTCTTTGAATTACTGACTTAAAATGCCCCCCCCCCCTCCCTAGGTCAACTCTCTGTGGTAGCAAACCTTATTATCAAAGGGAAATCAATTCAGAACAGAGAAAACTCCATACCTCAAGTTTGTCAAAGGACATACACCAGCAGACGTTCTGCTCGATAGACCATCTCCTCGCAGTTTGGCAGCTTTTTCCCGTGTTTCTTCTAGTTCTTTCCATCTCATTTTTTCGATGGAGGCCTGATGAAATCAAGGGGAAAAAGGCAATGGCTGAATGGGGTTTTCGTGGTGAACTTTAGCAATCCATTTGGGATATTAAAACCTTTTTGAATTAAAGAGTGAAGAAATTTTCAAACAAGCAAGTTTTTCATGCAACTGAAATGAATACAATTATGATTGTTGTTCAAAGATTCTAAGTTCCAAACTATTATATACGCATAACTCAAAAATAAGGTTCAATCTGTTTGGTTCAAGCTACGTAAATCGAGTTTGATTTCAACGCTGTTTGTCATTGAGTTACGCACAGATGTCAAAGTGGGCGTGGCCCCAAAAACATGGGTGTGTCCAAGCGCGTAACTCGAAAATTGTGAAACTTTAAGTGCGTACCTCGAAAATTGTAACTCAAGTTTTACCTTTCCTCAATCATCACTACTTCTGCGAGGTTTGGCCTACCTTTTCACGTTCCAACTCCTTCTGCCGTTTTGATGTGGCTTTCTTCGGCGACAACGTCCGCGCAAGTTTGTCACTCTCGTTTCCTCTCTGTACAAAAATCAGATGATTTATAAGTCATTCCATTCAATGATTTTTTTCTGACCACAAAAGGAAGCAAAACAATCAACAACAACAACACAAGTTTTTTGTAACTGTCGTGTGCTACCCTCTTGAAATAAAGTTAATTCATTCATTCACATCATGGGTCATCATAGTATTCATTCATTAGATAGCAACTGGGGAGAACTGTTGGTGAGCGTTCACCATATCATACACCACAAATCTCCCCTCACTTGGTGTAGTGGAGACCTTCTTTACGAGTCAAATTCATATCAAATCGTTTTTCAATATTTATTTACCACGACTGTTTTGATCGTTACGTGCTGATCGTCACAACACTTGCTACACCGTACTATCTCTTGGATCAACCGTGGTCGATTGGTCTATTTCTTTGCCGCGACTGGTGTTTTTAGGCTAAATTACGCGCACCCCCTACTTCCCTTCTCAGTTATCTAGGTAATATATGTCGTAATATATATATATTTATATATATATTTCTTCCTTTTCAGCCATTTTCAATAACGATAATCTTTCCCTCAGCTGAATAACGAAATGCAAGAAAGTCAAAGATAGTTCACACAACGACACCAGTTTGCGGTTCGCTTGCATGAATGGCAAACTATATGGAAATGGACCCTCCTTGTGATTGTCTTGAATGCGAGGTGAATATAAAAATACAAAAGATATGCCACGACAAAAAGTGGATATCTTTCATATTTCCATATTAGCGTCGCATCCACGATACTTTAGTAAAGGATCCATTACGAGGACGGATCAAGGAATCAAAGAAAGGGTCAGCTACAAACCTTGTCCAGGGAACAAACCTTCAATGCATACAATTTTTGCCAAGTTCAAATAAAAGACATCACTCAAAAGGGGGCAGCGGCCCCGTCGGCTCGACTCCTAAATCCGTCCCTGCAATGGTAGTCCTACAGTATCTCGTAACTGTAGCTACGTGTTGTGATTGGATAAATTACTGAAAGACAATGTGATGCCATTTCATTGTTACGGCAGGTAGGTCAGTACTGTACGTTTTCAGCTCCTACGGAAACCGCTCTATGTTTAATGGATACAATCAACGCGCTATGAAAAATGATTTCACTTTTACTGCGCGCCAGTCCGTCTTTTCCTTATATTTCAGACTTTTTAAGCATAAAAGGGCATGAAGTTCTTTCTACCTCTGCGATGGACATCTCACTGGGTAGACCAGCTCCTGAGGTCTCCGTCAGGTCAACGTACTGTTATACAATATCAAAGTAAAATAAGATCATGAACGTCGTTATGTACTACAAAAATACATATACAGGAAAACCAACGACAGCAATAGCAACAGCGATAATAACAACAGCAAAAACAACGACTGCATTAGCGGCAACCACAATAGCAGCAGGAAATACAACAATAGCAGCAACAACAACTCTTTGTTACAAGAAAAGCGCGAACAACATCAGCACCAATACTGAGTAGCAAAGAGAGCAGCAACATCAATAATAAAAGTGATAATGATTAACTTCTATACTCACCTTGAATCGTATCACTGGTACACTTTCAATGGCTCGGATTTTGGCGATAAGTGCTACTTTCTGACGCATTTCCTCTTCAGCCTAGAAAAAAAATACCCTACTGTCAACCACACCTACAATTACAATACTCCCCTCCCCCCCCAAACACCCACTGGATACACACGAATAGGACTCCATTATATAAGCAGCATATCTTTCTGTAAATCACACCCACAACAACAGCTCCCCCCCCCCCCCCCCCCAAACACACACTGGATACACACGAATAGGACTCCATTATATAAGCAGCATATCTTTCTGTAAATCACACCCACAACAACAGCTCCCCCCCCCCCCCCCCCAAACACCCACTGGATACACACGAATAGGACTCCATTATATAAGCAGCATATCTTTCTGTAAATCACACCCACAACAACAGCTCCCCCCCCCCCCCCACCCCAAACACACACTGAATAAACAAGAGTAGAACAACAAATGAAAATGGCTTACCGCTTCTAGTGCTTTCCTCATCATTTCCTGGCTCTCTTTAGCTACTTCTTGTACTACAAACGCATCATATACACATGGGTATTAGAATATTCACAAGGACGTAGCCAAGATTTCCCAAAGGGAATCCCCCAAAACGCCGAACACCCCTAAAAACGGCATTACGTTTTACTTTTTACTTTTGCAAAACTTATTATAAAAGATCAAATTACATCATAAATTCTAAAAAGCCACCACAAAGAAGGAGGCTGCCTACGGACTTGATTTATGGATATGTACTTGACTCTTCATACAAACACATGCTTAAGCCTGCAAAGAGATTGCATGGGCCAATTGGCATGCACTTTTTACAGTGTCTTCAACGCATCATACACAGTACAGAAAACGTGGTCTTAAGTATATTTATGATCGTAATCATAAAGGGATAGCCCAAAAAATGATTGCATACACTGATTATGCACACTAGTCAAAGGTACACAAGTAATAAGAAGATATAACTAGCTAAAAACTAGTGTGAGCTGTGTCGGTGTTTCTAATGAAACAGTAATGATGAAAAGGTAAATTATACACCGTGGAAAAGATGAAAAAACTTACTGACGTTTCGGACGCTAGTCCTTCGTCGGAGTAAAAGAGAAAAAGGTGGTAGAAAGGAGTGTATATGAGATAGAAAAAGACAAAAGAAACCAATGAGAACAAGGTAGGCAAGGAAACAAAAACAAACAATTAAATAACAAAAGGAAGGGTTAGTGCCCAATAGGTGAATAAGCCGCATTTCTTTGGTCTTGCGACAATCATTATTGCCCTTAATCAAAGAAAGACCAAAAACGATGAAGTAAGAAGGAGAGTGATTAGCTAGGTTAAAATGGCGAGAAACTGGTTTGGTGGGATCGTTATTGCGAATATCATAAAGATGATTGCAAATGCGATCACCAAGACGGCGGCCAGTCTCGCCCACATACAAGAGATTGCAGGGGGTACATTTCAATACAATATACAACATTAGAAGTGGTACAAACAAAATGGTCAGTGATATTAACAGTGGATTTAGGACCGACAACAGAAATGACGAAGATATGTGAGGACAAGTGTAACAACGTTTACGAGAACAGCGAAAAGTGCCAGGTTCTTTGTTAGAGGGAAGAACTCCCTTGACTAAGAAATAACGAAGATTACGATCACGCTTATAAGAAAAGAGAGGGCAGTTGTTGAAAATAGCAGAAGTGGTATCAGAGTCAAGCAGTCTAGAAAAGTTGCGGTTAACAATAGGTTTAATAGAACTATTAATAGGATGATAAGTGAGAGTGAAAGGAATGCGATCATTAGAGGGATGAGCATGAGGAGTGAGAGCGGTGGTACACAAGTAAGCTTACCTATTTTTTGCTTGAACTCCTGGAGTTTCTTCCGAGCTTCTTTGGTGTTCTGATGTCCTTCCATCGTGCTTTCCACGAGATTTCTAAAAATGAAAACAAGATTTAAAGACACTTTATTCTGAATCTTACTGCTACTCATTGCGAACCTTGATTTATCCTTCATTGCACCCCTAAATTAAAAAGAAAATACTAAGGGGTTCCTGACAGTTCTATCTTGGGACCTACCTCATTTCTTTCTCCTCCTCAAATTTCTTTTTCAGATATTCATTCATCATTTCTTGAGTCTAGAAATATGGCAATTCTAATTTAGACCACTAGCTATTTTTCAAACTGAAAGTCCGATTCAAGCCCCAGCTGTCCCCCTCATGTCAAACATACATCACTCTTACCTCTAGTTTGATTTGCTGTACTCGCTCTTGGTTTTCTTTGATCAGAGTTTGTCTTGCAAGAATTAAGCTTCTTCGTAGCTCAGCTTTCCTTCCTAAAACGGGACAAAATGTTTGCAATGAGGCATGTTGGTACTTTAATCAAGAGGCCTTCAACAACACATTAATGAAAGTCATCAATGAGTGTACATTACCAGTCGTCTTCTTTCAATCTCGGCAAGATTTTCTTCCATATCTTTCTACAAGACAATAATCAAAAACACTTGCAGTTATCAACACTGGAAGATCTGTCTATGAAACTATTCACTAGAACCCCAGCAATAATACATGGTACAGCGCACAAGCTAGGGACTGTACACTAGAGTGACAAAGTGGAAATGCGATTGGAAAACAAAGATTAGGCTGCACAAACTAAGGACAAAACTAATGAAACAACTGAAGATCAAATTGAGATTTATTTTATCTCTTTCTTTCTTTCTATTTTTCCTTCCTTCTTTTTATTCCTCTAGTTAATGCGATCATCAGTGAGAGTCCCCTGTCAATCAAGTCCATACCTTTCTCATGCTCTCCTGCCATTTGAGGAATTCTGATGGGTCTTTGCCTCCTTTCTCATACTCAGCCAGCCTGCACAACAATCATGGAAACCAAAATAAACACTTAATTATACAATACAGGGTACCAATCTTGACTCATCATTCCTTGAGATATCAATAAAAATGAAACAGCCACCATGTTGGTTGATCTAACAAGAGAAGCTCATGAGGAATGCTTTGGTATTGTGAACCAACAATTGGCTGCTATGGCATAACATGTAGCTCAAGAATTCACAAATGTTCAAATTCAGGGAAGCTCAGAATCCTATGAGAACCCATCCCAAGGAAATAAAAGTAAATCAATACAAACCGTTGTAGCTCCTCCTCTTCTTTCTTGTCAAACAGCACTCCCTCTCTCATTATTGCTGCAGCATTCAGTCTGATTGGTACATTTCCTACCTAATCAACGATACAAAACATGGATACTCAGACCTTAGTTTAATGGGCACTTGGAAAATTCTGTTCTCATCAGGCCTAACAGAAACCATTTAAATCTATAATGATCCACTCCCTCCTCCCCTCCCCACCCCCCCCCCCCCCCCTCCAAAGTCAAAATATATTTTATCTTAAGTAATCATCTCAGAAAGCTTGTAATTCAATATCATTGCCAGACATACCATTGTGGAAGGAACTTCAGATACTTTGGATTTGTTAAACTGCAGCCTGTAGAAAGAATTAATCACAACATATGATGGTAAGATAGCTGTCTTGCTCGCAAACTAAAAGGTAACAGATCCCCAGGAGATGCACAAATCAAAAATGTTGCACTAACGTTTAAGCAGAAATGAGGTATAAACTAAGCTAAAACTAATCAAGTAATTAGGCCCTTTAATCATGACCGGCCACTGATTGATCACTATTTTAAGCCCCAGACTTTATTAACATTGGCAACACTTTTCAATAAACAGGTTATCTTTATTTTGTTTTTTTAGATGGACATTTAGCTCCCACATAGAACTAGCAAAACCACTTTTTCCAGAAAAAATGAAAAACAAAATAATTTGAATGGTTGTAGTGTACACATGCTCAATCTGAGCCATGTCAGGTTCTATGCCCTGACAGAGGGCCTGTCTTTGAACTCGGAAAGTGTGCAGAATACATTTTTAAAGCACTAGTTCGTAAACCACCTTTATTTGTGTAAATAAAAATTAACTTTCATCTAATAAAGCTTATATCATCACCATCATCAATATATTATTAGTATTATCAAATAGACAAATTAATGTACTCACTTTGCTTCCTCTTCTTTCATGATTATCTGCATTCTTTCTCTTGTTTTCGCTGATTTTTCTGCACTTGCACAACTAAACTGCTTGGCCGATGATTTCATCAGTTTTTCCTAAAGACATATAAACTTATATCTTCAAGTTACCATATTTTTTCTAGTCTAGTCTTAAGTTTACTATACTGTTTTCCAGCAACTATTTGCAAAGTTGGCTGAGCACTTCATGGTGTCATTGCTGTTCACTAAAACTCACTCCCTCACAGCGCTATCAGGGTATAACCATGAGTACTAACCAAGCTATCTAATAAACTTGTTATTAAAATAAAAATTGCTATCTAAAAGGTATTTAGAAGTTTTTAATATTGCAGGTTATTCAATTCTTGATATTACTTTCTCTACTATTTTATTTATTTATTTGTTTTTTTGAGGGCCACTGGGTTATCAGTATGATTTTTTTAAAATTATTATAACTGTCATAACTTTACACTCTTGAAATAAAGCTCATTCGTTATTGCCAGTCATTGCCGCAAGCACCACAGTGTCAGCGTATCTAAACTGGGTCAAACTGAAAGCATGTGATAAACAAACATCTATTATAATATTAATATGATAATAAACATAGCCCTCGGTTCAACAAGTCATGCATGCATATATTTCAGTGGGTGCGCATTATGTAAGTGTAAAATTAAAATTTAGTTACTGCACTATATGCTAGCAGGGATAATGGCCAGTAAGTGAATAATATTCAAACATTATTTGGTTTCACACAGACCTTTCCTCTATCCCTCAGACATGTTACGACAGAGATAATGAGAATAGTCCCCTTTACAGTTCCATGCGCCATCTTGAAAGGTAGCTGTGCCTTTGCATCGAAGCAAGACGAATGGTGAGCTTGCAATGGTAGAGAGCCTTTTTTAACACTTGGGACGATTATTCAAATGTCTCTATCATTGCAAGCTCATCATTTGTCTTGCTTCGATGCAATAAAGCACAGCTACCTTTCAAGATGGCGCAGGAAACTGTGAAGGGGACTATTATTGATAAACTACAGAATAGGTGGTGTATGTGTGTTGCTAGTGTAAACCATAGTGAATAACTTGAGTGCTCTAGTTGTACTTTCTTAGGAAAAAATTAACACCATTTTCTATATAATAATTATAATTATTGTAAATGCTATTAGATACAGGTGTATTGTAGCTACGGATCAAGCTACAGAAATAGCTGGAAATATCACTGTACCTTAAGGATGTTTGTGTGCTGTACACATCCAGAAAATACTTCAGTAATAAAAACGTCTTCGTTCTCTTCAATATCCTGAAAAACAATTATACATGTAATGACGGTCAAGTTCAAAACCAACTACCAAAGCTGGACAACTATAAAATCTTGAATTAAAAATTCAAATATGCTACTTTACCTTGATCGAAGATAAATGCGAATCTACATGTTCTTGAACTCCATGAATATTGGGATTAAAGCCATCAAGTAACTCTACACAAACCTTGATCAACTCTTTATACTTTATCGTATATGTTTTTGATCAAGTTCAACTGTTCGTCTTCGTCTTCAAATCAATATGGCAAACAAATCCTTAAAACCAACTCTAAAAATATTTATTCGTAACTGTTTGGTCGATGAAGATCGTTTTTCAGCCTTAGAGAAGTTTGATCGTTGCTTATTAAGATTACCGATGTTTAAATAACTCAGTAAAAAAGACAAAATTTCAGGGGAGCGCGCGTTTGAAGTTTTTTGTTCTCTGTCGTTCAGTTTACATCTTCCAAGGCAACAGCACCGGTTACTACTTCATGTTGAGGTGCTTGGATTGCTTGAGGTGATTTGCTTACTTTCATTGCTTGGCTTACTTGAGGTGCTTGACTTACTTCAGGTGCTTGACTTACTTGAGGTACTTGACTTACTTCAGGTGCTCGACTTACTTCAGGTGCTTCACTTACTTGAGGTGCTTGGCTTACTTCAAGTGCTTGGCTTGCTTCAGGTGCTTGACTTACTTGACGTGCTTCACTTACTTGAGCTGCTTGGCTTGCTTGAGGTGCTTGGCGTACTTGAGGTGCTTGATCATGACTTACTTCAGGTGCTTCACTTACTTCAGGTGATTGGCTTACTTTCATTGCTTGAAGTGTTTCAAATATGTGTGTACATAAATGTTCAAAGATATGATATCTGGGAGACTTGAGTTTCATATTTTCTTCAAAGTTTGAACATAGCAAAGAAGATGGTATATGTAAAGGCAAGCGGAAAGTTCAAAAAATAACCCTCCATGGCCAGCTGAGGTTTAACAGCATTGAATTTAATATAAGCATAGTTAATGGCACTCCATTAACCAAGATATAAGTATGTCCATAGCTGCCATAGAATGATTGTCAGTTCAATTTATTCGCTCCCGTATAAAAAGATATTTTGGTTGAAAAGTTCTGAAGGTTTTAATGCACTTTTTTTTCTTTATGTCAAGCAAACCAAATAGGAAGGTTTCTTGGTTTTCGTAGGGGATAAAAATTTCATCTCATTTGTTTGCGAAGAAACCACCGCTTCCTCCCCCTTATTATGATGCTAATTTTTTTTTTTAACTATCGCTATCATTATAACTCGAAAATAACTGCACTACACATACCTTTATAGCGGAGCACCATACCTGAAACATTAACTGAGGAAAAATAATATTTCTATTTATGGGCTATAGTCCATAGCTTCAAATTAACCAAGGTAAGATGAACACCTACCGTGGTTATATTTAGCTTTGTTTTTGGCTTCAAAATAACCACGGTAAGAGGAACGCCAATCGTGGTTATTTTAGCTTCGTTTTTGGCTTCAAAATAACCACGGTAAGAGGAACACCAATCGTGGTTATTTTAGCTTCGCTTTTGACTTCAAAATAACCAGTTTAAGAGTAACGTCCACATTGGTCATTTTAGCTCCATTTTTGGCTTAAAAAATAACCAATTTAAGAGTAAGGCCCAAATTGGTTATTTAGGCTTCATTTTTGGCTTAAGAATAACCAATTTAAGAGTAAGGCCCACATTGGTTATTTTGGCTTCATATTTAAGAGTAAGGCCCACATTGGTTATTTTGGCTTCATTTTTAAGAGTAAGGCCAACATTGGTAATTTTGGCTTCATTTTTAAGAGTAACGCCCACATTGGTTATTTTGCCTTCATTTTTGGCTTAAGAATAACTCATTTAAGAGTAACGCCCACATTGGTTATTTTGCCTTCATTTTTGGCTTAAGGATAACTAATTTAAGAGTAAGGCCCACATTGGTTATTTTGGCTTCATTTTTAAGAGTAAGGCCCACATCGGTTATTTTGGCTTCATTTTTGGCTTAAAAATAACCAATTTAAAAGTTTATAGATGATTATGATCAGCAGGACGAAAAGAAAAATGAATATGAACAAGAGACTGAAGGGGTCCGAGAAGGTAAGGGTGACAGAAACATGGCAAATCTAGACGTTACTATGGATACCAATCAATATGAACAAGAGACTGGAGGGGTCCGCGAAAGAAATGGTGACATAAACATGGCAAATCCAGTAGACGTTACTATAGATACCAATCAATATGAACAAGAGACTGGAGGGGTTCGCGAAGGTAAGGGTGACAGAAACATGTTACACAAAGTTACTCCCCTATCAAATACGGTGAAGATAATTCGGTTTTACAGTGGATATGAAGTCGCGAAAGAAATTGTCAAACTGCCTGTTGTGCTCGCATAAAAATAATGAGTAAAGGGTGCGCTCCGCATCGAAGAACATCTTTGATTTCTCCACCTAAGCTTTTAATCCAAATCAAAAGTTTTTAAGACTTTGGAGCTCTGGCTACCTGCGCAGATAGATAGGGTCTATTAAAGTGCACGCATATGATATTACCTTGAAAAAATTGCACAAATTCAAACAAATTAGTAAGTTCAGTGACTTTGTACAATTTTGTTAATCGACTTTTTCACGAATATAGATGCGAAATGCTCTCTAATGTGTATAATTATTATGATATCTATTATTTAATGACTCATAAAAATACACTTATAAAGATAAATAACTTTAGAAATCTTGCGTTTTCATTGGTTGCGGAATTTAGCTGCGCAGGGCATTGTGGATATTCTATTGTCCCATAAGCCCCTTGGGTCACGAGCGAAAAAAAAAACATGGAGGAGGAATATGAAGAGGAACGAAAAACATCGTTATTAGACGGTAAGAAACTTTCGGAAGCTAAAAAATGACTCTCGTATTATGTAATTTGAATGTTTTTACTTCTCTGTTGGCGTTTTTTCCTGGTATTTGCTGTCTTTTCGTTGAATTAGCGAGTGTTTTTGTGGCACGTGCGAAGTTGTCATGGATTTACTGTAGAAACAAGTTTTCAAACATTCCTTTTGTGTTCATAGGATGGTTTTCTTATCTTTGAACAGTTAAAATATGTGTATTAATATTTTTTCGAACAATTTTGCCCAATTTTCCATTTCTTTAAAAGAGTTTCTAAAACCAATTTTCTTCATACTTTGAAGACCAATACCTCTCCTCACCTACTCCTCCCTGTGAACAAAAAATAAATAAATAAATAATTTGGTGTTGATAAGCATCGCCCGCTCTGAATATAAACTGCTAACACAACAATTTAAGCGTTCAAAAGGCTATGCCATTACTCAAAGCACTAGCTGTCTAGATTCCTCTCGCTAGTATTTACAATTATTACAATGAATGGTCTGAACCCAGGTGAATGGATATTTTTCGAAGTAACAATATTTCTCGAAGAGATAATATTTATGTTATGATCATCCGGGTGGATGTTGTCCTTAGAAGGACTGTTTGATGTGACTGACGTTTCGACAATCTGTGCGGAAGTCATCTTCAGAGTCAAGTGAAGAAAAAAGTCAGATATGGGTCTTATTTATACTGCCACAATACAATAAACAATAGAACAATAGGTAGTGTTAAGAGATGATTCGTGTCACTTACTTAATTGGTGTCATTTCGGCTTTTGTTTAATAGCCTATTATATGGCGTGGGTAGTTTAATTGACTACACGAGTTTGAGCGTAATATTCTTTTGTTATACAGTCTTTGTTTCATGACAAAGACCATAGAAATTCAGTAGAAATATAATTTATATTACACGCTTACGCATGTATTCCGTTCAACTGGATTAATCCAAACGATTTCAAATCAGAGATATACATGTTTTAATCAACTGGATAAGAGAAATCCAAACTTTTAAAAAAAATTTTGCTTCGAAAACGAAAACCTCTAAAAAAATAACACTTAATGTATGATTAAACGAAGAAATGTCAGAGAAACGCGTATATTTAAAAAGTTTTGTATTCTTTCATGTGTTACGTATCAGGTCAAGTATTTCGCGTGCACGCTGGAATGCATCCGAAATAGTCTGCATTTTAATTATCCTGTCCATTTTATTTTAGAAATTTGTCTTCATTTAGAAAACTGAGACCGAAGAACAACTGCTTCATCGTTTATCTGTAGTTCTCATAATTTATATACGTATCTCAGCATCCAAGAATCACTTTTTTATTTGTCTTCGGACATAGCCGTCTGAAGGTCTGTGTGTAGCGTGGCGAAACAGACTCCCATGGCAGAACTGACCTAATAACTCTTAGCCAATAGATGACATGCTTTTATCCGCCAATCAGAATGCATGGTGAAACCGACTCAGTTGAATATCCTCCCTTGGGGGAAGGGACACATAGTTGAGACCACGTTGACCACGTTTTTATCTTCCAGTTGAGTGCTTATAAGTGTCCTATAAATTATATGTTTACTATAAAGACATTTTGCAGCGATCACCTCACATAGCTTACCCTGCGAGCAGAGTCTCTTTAAAATCAAGGTTATATAAACTAAAATCCAAATATAATGTTCCTATCTCGATAAAGAACCGTTTCGGACTGACGGCCATTTAGTGTTTTGATTTACGTGACCGGCAGCTGATTACTCTATGACCAAGAATATCCAAGTGCCATGAAAAGGAGCTTAAGTAAATAGTATGCCTTATCGAGATCGGGCTAGATATTAGGTTTGGATTTTGGTTTATATAACGTAACCTTGATTTTTATAAAAATAAACTCACTTAGCATTTGAGTTATGTGACCGGCTGCGGACATTTAGACACTTCGTATATTTTTTATTTTGAGTTTTTTGAGTCTTCGCTCTAACTTCGCTCTCTTCGAAATACCTCAGACATTATGAGTAAATCTAAGGTCGTAAAAAAAACATACAATACAGTAATTACCTATACATTTCTTAGTTATTTTAAGTAAAAGGTTTCAATTTGTCTCGAGTAGTTTTTACGAAGTTTATATATCTACAGATATATACAGACTTCAAGCAATTGGTGACTTTGAACGGCAATATGTAAAGTAGAACGAAACCAAAAAACACAAATAAATTTACACTACCTCCCCGACGGGCTTATCTGTTCAGGTCGGTTCTGCCACACAGATATTTGAAGGCATTTTTATGCCGATTCTGTCGAGTGTTTCGATTGGCCATTTCATTTCATCTACGTCATAGGTCAGTTCTGCCATGGAGGTCCGTTTCACCACGGCATATCTGTGCACGTGAGAATTTCAACTAAGTCCGGGTAAATATGAACGAGTATTTTTCGATTCTAGGATTCAGAACATCAAAACTAAAAAATATTTAATTAGAAGAATATGGTTGGCTCAAAATTTCTATATGAATGCTTTTTTTCGAGTTTCTATTCAAACACTCTTCTTAAAAATAAATTCCAAACGTTTACAGTTTGATTTGAACTTTCGCCATCGCGTACCACGGCAAATTACACTTGAAAGGTTTTTTTTTGTTTCAATATTATTTTTATGAACATTTAGGTGTTGCTAGAGGAGCCCAAACTTTAACATTAAAAGAATATGATTTTAGGTAGGAAGGAAAAGAAAAAAACTATGTGTTATCACATATTCAGCGATCAACAAATACATTACGAATCCCTCGGGAATCAGACTGAAGTTAATGAGCTATTGGGCTGCGTGTAATTTTGCCGAGTTTTTAGAGTGGACTACACGTGGATGGACGGACTACACTAGTACGAGTGTACTCCGTTAACGGAGTACACTCGTGTTACACGCGCGTTACCGTGACATACATCTAAGCTGTACTGTAATTCTGTTGTCAACAAAAGAATCTTTTGGGTGGCTGTAAAATATATGTCCCAGATATTTAAATTCCTTAACATTCTCAATATCGTTTCCAGAAATGTTCAGTGGACTTCTTGTTCATGAGTTGAAAGTAATTGAAAATTCAATTCATTCAATGCATTGTTTACATTACAATTAATTTTTTTTAATTGTTAGCTTTTAAATGAAGCTAAGCCTTTACAAATGAGTCTTTAGTCATAAGATGCTGCAATATTGGAGTATTGTAATTTCATTAGGGAGAGAGATATTTTTTATTCTATTGGATTTTTCTGTTGAAATAAATTCCCATTCAATTCCCATTATTATAAAAACATATTTATTTGACAATTTCAGAGGTTTTGGCTATGAATAAATAGGCCCTTTGCAGTTAACAGTCACATGTCTGTACTGGAGGGCAAAATTTTGTTTTGATATTAAATTGGTGATTCTTTTTAGCTCTTTGTAAAGAAATGAATGCAAGACGTGTATCCATTGTGTTACAGAATGCAGTTTTATTATGATCTCTTGAAACAGGTCGAAGAAAGTTTGTTTGCTCACCAGTATAATCACCCATGGGAATTTAAAATGTTCATTCATTTGCTGCCAGTGAATATAATCAGCACATGATTACTGAGCTGCAAAGGGCCTACTCCCATTCCATTCCCATTATTATAAAGACATATTTATTTGATTCCCAGTTCAGAGTTTTTGGTTGGGAATTCATTTCCATGACTGAGAAAATGTATTTAATCTCCAATCGTGAGGGTTTATTGGGAAATAATTGTTGTCCATCAAATTGATCTCAATAATTTACTGAATGTTGGTTTATTATAATTATTTTCTTTTCTCAATATATAAAGAATTTCCCTCCAATATTTTTGAAATAGGAATAGGACATTTGACTACCATTCCCAAAATGCTTCATGAAATTTCATGAAAGAAAATTCATGAAGCATTTTGGGATTTTTAGGATGATTAGGAAAAACAAATTTGAATAAGAAAGAAAACTTATGAAGCATTTTGGGAATGGTAGTGAAATGACACCATCATGCAAATGGCTTATTGAAAATGGTTTCCTGTGATGGCTGAGCTACAGCAGTAAATCTAATTTGGCTGGTCATAATGAGCAGTAACTTAAACACAGGACTCGTTATAGCAGAAAAATCTAGACTGACTTATGGAATCAGTCTCTCCTCTCTATTAATCGATTTATAAGTAATGACTTTCCTAGACTTGAATTTTCTATTTTCATTTCAGGTGAGGGACAATATCTGGAGATAGACTTACTTTGCTCCCTCAGTATTGTTGCTAACCATATTTACTGGTAAGTTAATGTATTACTCTTGCTAATGAAAATAGCTCAAACATTAATGAGCAAAACATTACAGCTGCGGAAGGGGTCATGAGTGAGTGCTGCTGGTCTTTAAGGTGTTTCAATACAGTTTCGTGATCACCAAACAGAACTTGTTCAATCGTTAAGTTGACAATGTTCTGTTTGCTGGATCATTCTAGAATTTATACCAGTTGTTGATCTTGGTTTGAAGTTTGTACTAATGTATATTTTATTAAAATCAAAGTCTTCAATGCAAGAAAATTGAGAAAAATCGAAAATTAAAAAACATAAAAGTGTGCATGATTCAGATGTGCTGTAGAAAAACTGTTAACTACTATGAATCCCCAATTCAAAGTTTTTACAAAGCGTCCTTCTTGTGAAATGGTTATTTCATCTGTGCTAACAATGCTCATTATTGTAATGTTAATTATCTTGTATATGTGCATGGTAACCTCCATTTGTTTTACAGATCCAAAGGCCTCTTAGGAGTGTGAAAGAACTAACACTGATTACTGTGACACTACAGTAACTGCGGTCACTTAGACCAGTTAGACACAGTGAACCAATCAAAATGTGATATGAAAACAACTATGAGTGCCAGAGCAAGGACAAGAACCTGTAATTCATCTCAGTATGGTGTTTCAGCACAAATCAGGTAAGTAAATATTATTATAGTTGTTCAGATATAACCTGAGTATTAGGCCCATGCAAGGGAAAGGGGGCAGGGGAGGAGATCAGAGGGAAGAAAGTGGACCTTGTGTTGAGTTTCCATATTCTGGATGCACATCTGATTGGACAAGGATTTACCAGAAATATAATTACAAATCTTCCACTTCATCACTAAATTATCGGAGAGATATATTTATTACCAGGTTACCTGTGGTAACACAGGTCATGGAATACCTTTTTAACTTGTGGATATGTGAAGCATAGAAACAAGTTATTGTGAGGGGTCAGCATATGCAAGTGTGTCACTCACTTCGTAAGTCATCTGCTTACGAAGGTTGCATAAGACTTATTTTCAGACTTCATACTTTTCTTAGACAATGCCTAGCACTGATCTAAGCATGCTTACACTAGCACAATGACCTTCAGATTATTTATATAGAATGAATCAAGGAAAGATTGAACTTAAATTGGGAGGGTGAGGTGCTGATAAACCTCAACAGGGTGAGGTGGGGATAAACCTCATTAGGGTGAGGTGGGAATAAACCTCAATAGGGTGAAGTGTTGATAAACCTCAATAGAATTAGGGTGAGGTGGGGATAAACCTCAATAGAATAAGGGTGAGGTGGGGATAAACCTCAATAGAATTAGGGTGAGGTGGGGATAAACCTCAATAGAATTAGGGTGAGGTGGGGATAAACCTCAATAAAATTAGGGTGAGGTGGGGATAAACCTCAATAGAATTAGGGTGAGGTGGGGATAAACCTCAATAGAATTAGGATGAGGTGGGTATAAACCTCAACAGGGTGAGGTGGGGATAAACCTCAATAGGGTGAGGTGGGAATAAACCTCAATAGGGTGAGGTGTTGATAAACCTCAATAGAATTAGGGTGAGGTGGGGATAAACCTCAATAGAATTAGGGTGAGGTGGGGATAAACCTCAATAGAATTAGGGTGAGGTGGGGATAAACCTCAATAGAATTAGGGTGAGGTGGGGATAAACCTCAATAGGATTAGGGTGAGGTGGGGATAAACCTCAATAGGATTAGGGTGAGGTGGGGATAAACCTCAATAGAATTAGGGTGAGGTGGGGATAAACCTCAATAGAATTAGGGTGAGGTGGAGATAAACCTCAATAGAATTAGGGTGAGGTGGGGATAAACCTCAATAGAATTAGGGTGAGGTGGGGATAAACCTCAATAGAAATAAAGTGAGGTGGGGATAAACCTCAATAGAAATAAAGTGTGGGGATAAACCTCAATTGAATTAGGGTGAGGTGGGGATAAACCTCAATAGAATTGGGGTGAGGTGTTGATAAACCTCAATAGAATTAGGGTGAGGTGGGGATAAACCTCAATAGAATTAGGGTGGGGTGGGGATAAACCTCAATAGAATTAGGGTGAGGTGGGGATAAACCTCAATAGAATTAGGGTGTACTTGTTTTGGATACTTAAGGATTTTTTGTACATTGTTTTCAGGAAAAGGCAAGTGATGTACTTGGGATTTTTTGGTAGGGTTGCAGAATTTGGCACTTGGCATTTTTTCAAACCTAGTTGATTTGACTTGGAAATTTTTAAACTTTGAATTCTCTGGACTTGTCTTGTAATGCATGTTATGTTTAAAAAATAAAGATTTACAATGGACTTAGTATGTTTTCTCTGTATTTTAATTAATTCCATCTTTACCATCTCCACGCCCTTTTTGACAATTGCCACCCTAAGTGCCGCCACCACCAATACCTCCTTGAGGTCTCGCCAGCACCAATACCTCCTTGAGGTCTCGCCAGCACCAATACCTCATAGAGGTCTGGCCAGCACCACCACCTCCTCGAGGTCCCACCAGCACAGATTGTTGCTACCCCCGCTTACCAGGACCACAGCAGTAAAATTACTGTCCCGACAACAGCCATCTTATGAAACCATACCAGAAACTCCTCTAATGGTGAACACTGGTGATAAGAATATCAGACTCTGAACTCCCTACAGACCCATGAGAGTACCTCGATGGCATGGCAGCCTTTTTACTGTGAGGATTATTGCAAGTAGGAGAATTACAAAATAACCACACCCCACTATCCTTAGGTTTTACTGCACAACAGTGATTTATATATCAGAGTGACGTGATCTATAATGCATTCAATTAATATATTCAGAGTCTTCTGGGGGACGGCCTTTAATGTATTCAATTAAGTATTAATGTATTCAGAAACAGCTGAGGGACTGGGTCTATAATTTATTCAATTATTTATTGTTTCAGAGTCTGCTGAGGGACTGCTGAGGTACTGGGTCTATGATTTATTCAATTAAGTATTAATGTATTCACCATCAGCTGAGGGACTGGGCCTATGATTTATTCAATTAAGTATTAATGTATTCACAAACAGCTGAGGGACTGGGCCTCTAATTTATTCAATTAAGTATTAATGTATTCACAAACAGCTGAGGGACTGGGCCTCTAATTTATTCAATTAAGTATTAATGTATTCACAAACAGCTGAAGGACTGGGCCTCTAATTTATTCAATTAAGTATTAATGTATTCACAAACAGCTGAAGGACTGGGCCTCTAATTTATTCAATTAAGTATTAATGTATTCACATGGGTGAGTGAGAGGCTATATGTAGAGGAATCTATCGTTCCAGATGACATGGCTGCGGCGTGAGTAAGGCTCATAGTAATTATGTTATCATGAAATAGAACGATTAAAGCACAACACTTGAAGTAAGGTATTTTTGATTTTGCAATTGGATTTTAAGGTTCATTTTCAGCTTGTGATAACTGTAAATTTTGGATAATGACATTTTTCCATATTTGTGGCATTTTAGAATTTTATGATAATTTACATTTACCATCCCATTTTGTATGCTTATTTTATTGTTAGTTAGGTGTTTTAGGGCATCGAACAAAATGGACTTTTGAAGTTGGGTTCCCTTTAGGAAATTCCTAGCTATGCTCCCCCACCCCTCTCCCCCTTCACCACCCAATGCTGAACTCTTGGTATTGGTAACATTTTCCATTTGTCTTTTCTTTAGTTGATTATTATAGTTTGTTGCTGTAGGTAAACTGTAAACATATCACTGTTGTACACACCCATGAATAGTAAGATATGATTATTTATACTGCTACTCACACTAACCTTCACAGTGACTGTCATTTACGCCATCAGCGCACTCCCATAAAATCTGCAAAGAGCCATCACCTAATATCCTTACCCACAACCTTCAGCAAGAGAACAGGCAACTGATAATGGCAACAAGGTTAGACTCTGTCAGGTTAATCGGTAATTTTTTTGCACTGTCTGACGATGATACCTAGCCTGGTAGGGCAACTTCGGTTAGCACTGATAGGGCCTTGTGGGATCACTCTTTGTCTGGCCCCTACCCTTCGACCTGTCCGGCATGGGTGACCCTAACAGGAGTACATGACTCCCGCCGGCATAGCTCTAGGGGTCACTGGGACACGCAAACCGCCTCACCACGATAAGGTGGCAATCCCATCGAGACGGGTTAGGACCTTGTGTGACTGGTATCAAGTGTATAGAGTGTGTGCAACCATGTGACTGCAAAATTCATTGAGATATAAATAACGATGAAACAGCCACCATCTTGGTTGATCTAACAAGAGAAGCTGATGAGGAATGCTTTGTTATCGTCAACCAAGACAGCGGCGATGAAGTAACATGCACCTACTCTATTTCATTTTTCTGGTGTACAAAAAAATAGTCATGTTAGGGAGTGTTTTAAACTAGTAAAGAATTCCTAGTAGATTTTGGGAAAAAATCTTAAACTAGCAGCCAATATCATGATATTAATTTGTTCAAAATTCAAATAATATTAAAACTGGAATAAACTGAATTGAAAAAAAAATATTTCATTTGTGATTTCTTTCTGAATTCAATTATTTATAGTCTTAGAGATTTTGAATAAAACAAACTTATGCTCTTATAACCTTTCTGTGATGGATTACAGTGTGCTGAAAATAGTGTTGAATGATGAAGTTTTCCATAAAAGTATTGTAAACCATAAAGAAAACATTCCTACAAAAACACATTAAATATTTTCTGAAATAACTTGATTGCAGGACTCAAAATAGCAGCAAAAATACAATATTCTCTATTTCCTGATTGCAAGTAAGATAAAATAATTGTCACTCATGATGTTGAGAATAATGTCAACAGAAATATTCAGTCAAAATTCACTTGTCAAGGAACACTTGTCACAAACATTTGTGTTATTTTGAGCCCTGCGCAGGCCTTTTCTGAGTTTGATAAACAGGATGCATTGTGGTCTAGCTTGGGTACAAAGAACACGGCATGATGGACAGTGATACCTCTATTAAGGTGCCCCCCTCTGGGCCGAGGCCAAGTGGCTGCTTAATAGAGGTTGGCCACTTAATGGAGATACTACAACTCACCAGATAACCACATAATGGCTAGATAATGCAGCTATATTGATTGTGTGTTAGCAATTTGTGACTATGATTATAACAACATTTGAATTAAATCATTTTGTAACTCCCTCTAGAAACTCTTTGAGAACTTTCACTGTTGCACTGTAATTTCCACTGAAACTACTGTAAAAATGTTTCTCAACAAGAACCACCATGATACTGGATGTTTGAGTTGAATTGAAGGCTTGTAAGCTTGTCACAATGAAGATTAAAGAAGAGTTTGCTGCTGTTATCAAGCTCATAACATTGTAAGGATCACCAATAGGACTTTGTGGCCATTGAGGTATAATAGCATTTAAGACCACAAAATAGTGGCTGCAGCTGCTCAATAGAGGTGGCCATTGTATAGAGGTATTAAATACAGTACTTGAGTGACAAATATTTGGGGACTTTGAAAAGTGGCCACTACATAGAGGGTGGCCGCTGAATAGAGGTACTACTTTAGTTTTCTTTTTTTTTCTCAAATCAAACTAAAGGCAATTTTTTTCTCCTAGGCCTAGATAAAGTTCATCACAATATACCCTAACCTACCATGCCTCACTTACTCACTTAATCTTACCCCAACTTAACCCATCTACCCAGTGAGTTTAGTTCCAAAGATTATATACTTTCCCCTCATGATCATCAAGGCAAAGTTTGTTACTGAAGTTAGTGTCATATGGGAGTAGATTTGCTCAAGGTTTCCCTCCTCAGTGCTTCAAGGGTTTTTCTCTTGCACTCTCCTCTCATGGTGTCATATGTGCTTCAAGGGCTTTTATCTTGGGCCCCAGCTTTCTTCCCTAGACAAAACCAACTTCTTAATTCAATGTATGGTATTTGAGTGAAAAGTCTTAAGGTTCTGCTATGCTATGCAATTTTCTCAGCAACTTGTCTCACATTGCTTAACTTGCAGCATTGCTAGTTTTTCCTTTCTAAATATGGATATACAGTGAAACCTCTCTGAGACAGACACTCTAAGGACTGCACCAAGCGTTTGTCTCAGAGAGGTGTCTGTCTTATACATACATTACGTAATATGACACCTGATAAAAAAAGTTGTACAATCATGTGAGAATGCACTGTACAAATGATAACATCATTATTGTAGATTGTTTAGTACAATAATTTCTATCACAGTTTTAAATGTTAAAGTAAAGTACATTAATGTTGTACATAACATATCCATATTTATCTACACTGACTGTGGTTAGTGCAGAATAGATGTGTAGTCATTATGAGTTCTGTAAATGAACACTGTATATGTATGCCGTACCTTGTTGTGTACAAATTACTAAAAGAAATTACTTAAAAGATACAGTTACTTCCTAAGTATTTATTTATCTGTGTAATCAAATCACAATTTGTCTGTTGACCTCTTCAAATTGTCCGTAGTGCATCTTACAGAGTGTTCGTTTTATATAGTATAGATACAGTAAAATGACCATCGACAGGCAGGTACTGGAAAAGGTGTGTGTCTTATCTGCATGTCCACTTAGAGAGGTTTCACTGTAATCAAAGGTGCTTTAAGTTGAGATGTGAATGACAGATTGCTTTTATGCAATTAACAAGCATGAGAGATGGTTTGAAGTGTACTGTAGTGGTTCTCTAACATCCCTCTGATATTGGTTAGTAATGATGAGTTCGGGGAGATGGAACCACCATTAAAAGTGGTCATCCGAGCCACTTGAAACCCTAAACATTTGCAGATGTAATTTTAAAGGCAGCACCATCTTCTCCTCAGTCATTTTAAGACCCTGAGTGTTGGTCCAGCAGGGACGTGAACCATGACCTCCTGCACGAAAGTCTGATGCTCAACCAACTGAGCCAACTGGTTGGTGGTTCAGCAACTTGCAACATATATTTTGGCTTCTTGGGGGAAAAATGTGAAATGTGCGCATACATAGATTTGCAAAAAGCAATACTATATTCATCTAACTGAAATAATGAATATAACCTGGTATTTAATTAAAAGAATATGGAACTGTAATGGTATTTTTTAAGTAAGCTTAAACTAAAATGAACCAGTGGAATCAGGGAGGGGTGCGCACACCCTGCACCTCTCCCCTGGAACTGCAACTGGGTTTAATTAAATCTAAAAAATCGAACTGGTTCATAGATACAGTATTCAAAAGGCATCATTATTTTACTCATGGTTTACATGAAAGCTATTTTAAATTTATATTTTCATAATGGTCAGCATTCAGTATTACTAGTTAAACAAAAACACTAAAGCCTTACATATGACGTCATCATCATTAACATATTGGAAGTATAAACCTTCATAACTTAGAGACGCATCACTCAAATCAAGAAATATTTAACCAATCAACTATTGACTTTATGCAGAACCGGTAGTGAATGTATTGTCAAAGGGTTCATTTACAATGTACGATTTTTAGTTCAAAACTGATTCAGAGCAAAAATGAAACGACAGTTCAAAATAGAATGCCTTTTTAAAGGACGAAGAAACCCAGAAAACACGAAATAAACCTTATCATAGCATTTGTATGGATTAGTGTAGTATATAAGCATTTCTTACCGGATAAAGGATGGTATTTTGATCCACGTTTTTCTCCTTTTTCCGCCATCTTGTTTGTTTATGTTTTTGATAAAGCTCGCACAGCATCATGGGACACCACAGGGATACCATGTAGAAAACAAACCATAAGTCCATCGCTCTTTTGTTGGGTTTATTCCAAATGGACAAGAGTGAAAACCCTGTCTAATGGAATCAGTATAAATTTGATTCCTTAAAAGTTTACAGTACCTTTTCACCATACCACTACCACTCATGTAATGTGTTCTTTTAGGTACCCGCAAAACCCGTATGATTTCAGAGGAACGTGATCATCGTGGATGATTCTACACTAAGACAGACAGTATGGGGCAATGTCTCTTCTCGTCTCTTCACTTCAAGGTCTCTTCACTTTTCTTTTCTTCTATTCACTACACTTCACTTCAATTCACTTTACTTTACTTTTCTTCACATCACTTCACCTCACTTCATTTCACTTCTCTTTTCCTCACTTCTCTTCACTTCACTTAGCTTCTCTTTTCCTCACTTCTCTTCACTTCGCTTCACTTCTCTTCACCTCTCTTTTCCTCACCTTTCTTCACTTCATTTTTCTTCTCTTCACTTCTTTTCTCTTCTCTTCTCTTCTCTTCTCTTCTCTTCTCTTCTCTTCTCTTCTCTTCTCTTCTCTTCTCTTCTCTTCTCTTCTCTTCTCTTCTCTTTTCTTCCCTTCCCTTCCCTTCCCTTCTCTGCTCTGCTCTGCTCTTTTCTTCTCTTTTCTTTTCTATACTCTAAAGGATCCCTGCAGCCTCAGCCAATCCATTTGGAATAAACCCAACAAGAGCGATGGACTTATGGTTTGTTTTCTACATGGTATCCCTGTGGTGTCCCATGATGCTGTGCGAGCTTTATCAAAAACATAAACAAACAAGATGGCGGAAAAAGGAGAAAAACGTGGATCAAAATACCATCCTTTATCCGGTAAGAAATGCTTATATACTACACTAATCCATACAAATGCTATGATAAGTTTTATTTCGTGTTTTCTGGGTTTCTTCGTCCTTTAAAAAGGCATTCTATTTTGAACTGTCGTTTCATTTTTGCTCTGAATCAGTTTTGAACTAAAAATCGTACATTGTAAATGAACCCTTTGACAATACATTCAGTACCGGTTCTGCATAAAGTCAATAGTTGATTGGTTAAATATTTTTTGATTTGAGTGATGCGTCTCTAAGTTATGAAGGTTTATACTTCCAATATGTTAATGATGATGACGTCATGTAAAGCTTTAGTGTTTTTGTTGTAACTAGTAATACTGAATGCTGGCCATTTTGAAAATATAAATTTAAAATAGCTTTCATGTAAACCATGAGTAAAATAATGATGCCTTTTGAATACTGTATCTATGAACCAGTTCGATGTTTTAGATTTAATTAAACCCAGTTGCAGTTCCAGGGGAGAGGTGCAGGGTGTGCGCACCCCTCCCTGATTCCACTGGTTCATTTTAGTTTAAGCTTACTTAAAAAATACCATTACAGTTCCATATTCTTTTAATTAAATACCAGGTTATATTCATTATTTCAGTTAGATGAATATAGTATTGCTTTTTGCAAATCTATGTATGCGCACATTTCACATTTTCCCCCCAAGAAGCCAAAATATATGTTGCAAGTTGCTGAACCACCAACCAGTTGGCTCAGTTGGTTGAGCATCAGACTTTCGTGCAAGAGGTCATGGTTCGCGTCCCTGCTGGACCAACACTCAGGGTCTTAAAATGACTGAGGAGAAGGTGCTGCCTTTAAAATTACATCTACAAATGTTTAGGGTTTCAAGTGGCTCGGATGACCACTTTTAATGGTGGTTCCATCTCCCCGAACTCATCATTACTAACCAATATCAGAGGGATGTTAGAGAACCACTACAGTACACTTCAAACCATCTCTCATGCTTGTTAATTGCATAAAAGCAATCTGTCATTCACATCTCAACTTAAAGCACCTTTGATTACAGTGAAACCTCTCTAAGTGGACATGCAGATAAGACACACACCTTTTCCAGTACCTGCCTGTCGATGGTCATTTTACTGTATCTATACTCTATAAAACGAACACTCTGTAAGATGCACTACGGACACTTTGAAGAGGTCAACAGACAAATTGTGATTTGATTACACAGATAAATAAATACTTAGGAAGTAACTGTATCTTTTAAGTAATTTCTTTTTAGTAATTTGTACACAACAAGGTACGGCATACATATACAGTGTTCATTTACAGAACTAATAATGACTACACATCTATTCTGCACCCACAGTCGGTGGAGATAAATATGGATATGTTATGTACAACATTAATGTACTTTACTTTAACATTTAAAACTGTGATAGAAATTATTGTACTAAACAATCTACAGTAATGATGTTATCATTTGTACAGTGCATTCTCACATGATTGTACAACTTTTTTTATCAGGTGTCATATTACGTAATGTATGTATAAGACAGACACCTCTCTGAGACAAACGCTTGGTGCAGTCCTTAGAGTGTCTGTCTCAGAGAGGTTTCACTGTATATCCATATTTAGAAAGGAAAAACTAGCAATGCTGCAAGTTAAGCAATGTGAGACAAGTTGCTGAGAAAATTGCATAGCATAGCAGAACCTTAAGACTTTTCACTCAAATACCATACATTGAATTAAGAAGTTGGTTTTGTCTAGGGAAGAAAGCTGGGGCCCAAGATAAAAGCCCTTGAAGCACATATGACACCATGAGAGGAGAGTGCAAGAGAAAAACCCTTGAAGCACTGAGGAGGGAAACCTTGAGCAAATCTACTCCCATATGACACTAACTTCAGTAACAAAGTAACTAAGACTTTTCACTCAAATACCATACATTGAATTAAGAAGTTGGTTTTGTCTAGGGAAGAAAGCTGGGGCCCAAGATAAAAGCCCTTGAAGCACATATGACACCATGAGAGGAGAGTGCAAGAAAAAAACCCTTGAAGCACTGAGGAGGGAAACCTTGAGCAAATCTACTCCCATATGACACTAACTTCAGTAACAAACTTTGCCTTGATGATCATGAGGGGAAAGTACTCTTAGGACTTTGACATTTTTCTTTTGTTTTTATTTTCTAGCTGCACCAAATCTGTCATATTCAGTCATACATGTACTAAGCTGTTGTGCTGCAAAGCCTTGTGAGATAATGCAGTGCCATCAAGATCAAGACAATCATGCTGATGACAGGAATCATTGACCAAAGATAAGGGTATCAGTATAAGATAAAAATTCATCTGTGTCGGGGGTATGGATATAATCTTTGGAACTAAACTCACTGGGTAGATGGGTTAAGTTGGGGTAAGATTAAGTGAGTAAGTGAGGCATGGTAGGTTAGGGTATATTGTGATGAACTTTATCTAGGACTTTATCTAGGCCTAGGAGAAAAAAATTGCCTTTAGTTTGATTTGAGAAAAAAAAAGAAAACTAAAGTAGTACCTCTATTCAGCGGCCACCCTCTATGTAGTGGCCACTTTTCAAAGTCCCCAAATATTTGTCACTCAAGTACTGTATTTAATACCTCTATACAATGGCCACCTCTATTGAGCAGCTGCAGCCACTATTTTGTGGTCTTAAATGCTATTATACCTCAATGGCCACAAAGTCCTATTGGTGATCCTTACAATGTTATGAGCTTGATAACAGCAGCAAACTCTTCTTTAATCTTCATTGTGACAAGCTTACAAGCCTTCAATTCAACTCAAACATCCAGTATCATGGTGGTTCTTGTTGAGAAACATTTTTACAGTAGTTTCAGTGGAAATTACAGTGCAACAGTGAAAGTTCTCAAAGAGTTTCTAGAGGGAGTTACAAAATGATTTAATTCAAATGTTGTTATAATCATAGTCACAAATTGCTAACACACAATCAATATAGCTGCATTATCTAGCCATTATGTGGTTATCTGGTGAGTTGTAGTATCTCCATTAAGTGGCCAACCTCTATTAAGCAGCCACTTGGCTCGGCCCAGAGGGGGGCACCTTAATAGAGGTATCACTGTCCATCATGCTGTGTTCTTTGTACCCAAGCTAGACCACAATGCATCCTGTTTATCAAACTCAGAAAAGGCCTGCGCAGGGCTCAAAATAACACAAATGTTTGTGACAAGTGTTCCTTGACAAGTGAATTTTGACTGAATATTTCTGTTGACATTATTCTCAACATCATGAGTGACAATTATTTTATCTTACTTGCAATCAGGAAATAGAGAATATGTATTTTTTGCTGCTATTTTGAGTCCTGCAATCAAGTTTATTTCAGAAAATATTTAATGTGTTTTTGTAAGAATGTTTTCTTTATGGTTTACAATACTTTTATGGAAAACTTCATCATTCAACACTATTTTCAGCACACTGTAATCCATCACAGAAAGGTTATAAGAGCATAAGTTTGTTTTATTCAAAATCTCTAAGACTATAAATAATTGAATTCAGAAAGAAATCACAAATGAAACATTTTTTTTTTCAATTCAGTTTATTCCAGTTTTAATATTATTTGAATTTTGAACAAATTAATATCATGATATTGGCTGCTAGTTTAAGATTTTTTCCCAAAATCTACTAGGAATTCTTTACTAGTTTAAAACACTCCCTAACATGACTATTTTTTTGTACACCAGAAAAATGAAATAGAGTAGGTGCATGTTACTTCATCGCCGCTGTCTTGGTTGACGATAACAAAGCATTCCTCATCAGCTTCTCTTGTTAGATCAACCAAGATGGTGGCTGTTTCATCGTTATTTATATCTCAATGAATTTTCAGTCACATGGTTGCACACACTCTATACATTTGATACCAGTCACACAAGGTCCTAACCCGTCTCGATGGGATTGCCACCTTATCGTGGTGAGGCGGTTTGCGTGTCCCAGTGACCCCTAGAGCTATGCCGGCGGGAGTCATGTACTCCTGTTAGGGTCACCCATGCCGGACAGGTCGAAGGGTAGGGGCCAGACAAAGAGTGATCCCACAAGGCCCTATCAGTGCTAACCGAAGTTGCCCTACCAGGCTAGGTATCATCGTCAGACAGTGCAAAAAAATTACCGATTAACCTGACAGAGTCTAACCTTGTTGCCATTATCAGTTGCCTGTTCTCTTGCTGAAGGTTGTGGGTAAGGATATTAGGTGATGGCTCTTTGCAGATTTTATGGGAGTGCGCTGATGGCGTAAATGACAGTCACTGTGAAGGTTAGTGTGAGTAGCAGTATAAATAATCATATCTTACTATTCATGGGTGTGTACAACAGTGATATGTTTACAGTTTACCTACAGCAACAAAACTATAATAATCAACTAAAGAAAAGACAAATGGAAAATGTTACCAAATACCAAGAGTTCAGCATTGGGTGGTGAAGGGGGAGAGGGTGGGGGAGCATAGCTAGGAATTTCCTAAAGGGAACCCAACTTCAAAAGTCCATTTTGTTCGATGCCCTAAAACACCTAACTAACAATAAAATAAGCATACAAAATGGGATGGTAAATGTAAATTATCATAAAATTCTAAAATGCCACAAATATGGAAAAATGTCATTATCCAAAATTTACAGTTATCACAAGCTGAAAATGAACCTTAAAATCCAATTGCAAAATCAAAAATACCTTACTTCAAGTGTTGTGCTTTAATCGTTCTATTTCATGATAACATAATTACTATGAGCCTTACTCACGCCGCAGCCATGTCATCTGGAACGATAGATTCCTCTACATATAGCCTCTCACTCACCCATGTGAATACATTAATACTTAATTGAATAAATTATAGGCCCAGTCCTTCAGCTGTTTGTGAATACATTAATACTCAATTGAATAAATCATAGGCCCAGTCCCTCAGCTGTTTGTGAATACATTAATACTTAATTGAATAAATTATAGGCCCAGTCCCTCAGCTGTTTGTGAATACATTAATACTCAATTGAATAAATTATAGGCCCAGTCCCTCAGCTGTTTGTGAATACATTAATACTTAATTGAATAAAGCATAGGCCCAGTCCCTCAGCTGTTTGTGAATACATTAATACTTAATTGAATAAATTATAGGCCCAGTCCCTCAGCTGTTTGTGAATACATTAATACTCAATTGAATAAATCATAGGCCCAGTCCCTCAGCTGTTTGTGAATACATTAATATTTAATTGAATAAATCATAGGCCCAGTCCCTCAGCTGTTTGTGAATACATTAATACTTAATTGAATAAAGCATAGGCCCAGTCCCTCAGCTGTTTGTGAATACATTAATACTTAATTGAATAAATCATAGGCCCAGTCCCTCAGCTGTTTGTGAATACATTAATACTTAATTGAATAAATTATAGGCCCAGTCCCTCAGCTGTTTGTGAATACATTAATACTTAATTGAATAAATTATAGACCCAGTCCCTCAGCAGACTCTGAAACAATACTTAATTGAATAAATTAGACCCAGTCCCTCAGCAGACTCTGAATACATTAATACTTAATTGAATACATTAAAGGCCGTCCCCCAGCAGACTCTGAATATATTAATTGAATGCATTATAGATCACGTCACGTCACTGATATATGAATCACTGTTGTGCAGTAAAACCTAAGGATAGTGGGGTGTGGTTATTTTGTAATTCTCCTACTTGCAATAATCCTCACAGTACAAAGGCTGCCATGCCATCGAGGTACTCTCATGGGTCTGTAGGGAGTTCAGAGTCTCATATTCTTATCACCAGTGTTCACCATTAGAGGAGTTTCTGGTATGGTTTCATAAGATGGCTGTTGTCGGGACAGTAATTTTACTGCTGTGGTCCTGGTAAGCGGGGGTAGCAACAATCTGTGCTGGTGGGACCTCGAGGAGGTGGTGGTGCTGGCCAGACCTCTAGGAGGTATTGGTGCTGGCGAGACCTCTAGGAGGTATTGGTGGTGGCGGCACTTAGGGTGGCAATTATCAAAAAGGGCGTGGAGATGGTAAAGATGGAATTAATTAAAAATACATATAAACATACTAAGGCCATTGTAAATCTTTATTTTTTAAACACAACATGCATTACAAGACAAGTCCAGAGAATTCAAAGTTTAAAAATTTAAAGTCAAATCAACTAGGTTTGAAAAAATACCAAGTGCCAAATTCTGCAACCCTACCAAAAAATCCCAAGTACATCACTTGCCTTTTCCTGAAAACAATGTACAAAAAATCCTTAAGTACCCAATACAAGTACATGTCACCCTATTTCTCTTGAAGCTTATCCCTACCTCACCCTAATTCTATTGAGGTTTATCAACACCTCACCCTAATTCTATTGAGGTTTATCCCCACCCCACCCTAATTCTATTGAGGTTTATCCCCACCTCACCCTAATTCTATTGAGGTTTATCCCCACCTCACCCTAATTCTATTGAGGTTTATCCCCACCTCACCCTAATTCTATTGAGGTTTATCCCCACCTCACCCTAATTCTATTGAGGTTTATCCCCACCTCACCCTAATTCTATTGAGGTTTATCCCCACCTCACTCTAATTCTATTGAGGTTTATCCCCACCTCACCCTAATTCTATTGAGGTTTATCCCCACCCCACCCTAATTCTATTGAGGTTTATCCCCACCTCACTCTAATTCTATTGAGGTTTATCCCCACCCCACCCTAATTCTATTGAGGTTTATCCCCACCTCACCCTAATTCTATTGAGGTTTATCAACACCTCACCCTAATTCTATTGAGGTTTATCCCCACCTCACCCTAATTCTATTGAGGTTTATCCCCACCCCACCCTAATTCTATTGAGGTTTATCCCCACCTCACTTTATTTCTCTTGAGGCTTATCCCCACCTCACCCTAATGAGGTTTATCCCCACCTCATTCTATTGAGGTTTATCCCCACCTCACCCTAATTCTATTGAGGTTTATCCCCACCTCACTTTATTTCTCTTGAGGCTTATCCCCACCTCACCCTAATGAGGTTTATCCCCACCTCACCCTGTTGAGGTTTATCAGCACCTCCCCCTAATTCTATTGAGGTTTATCCTCTACCCACCCTAATTCTATTGAGGTTTATCCCCACCTCACCCTAATTCTTTTGAGGTTTATCCCCACCTCACCCTAATTCTATTGAGGTTTATCCCCACCTCACCCTAATCCTATTGAGGTTTATCCCCACCTCACCCCAATTCTATTGAGGTTTATCCCCACCTCACCCTGTTGAGGTTTATCAGCACCTCACCCTAATTCTATTGAGATTTATCCCCACCTCACCCTAATTCTATTGAGGTTTATCCCCACCTCACTTTATTTCTATTGATGTTCATCCCCACCTCACCCTAATTCTATTGAGGTTTATCCCCACCTCACCCTGTTGAGGTTTATCAGCACCTCACCCTAATTCTATTGAGGTTTATCCCCACCTCACCCTGTTGAGGTTTATCAGCACCTCACCCTAATTCTATTGAGGTTTATCCCCACCTCACCCTAATTCTATTGAGGTTTATCAACACCTCACCCTATTGAGGTTTATCCCCACCTCACCCCGTTGAGGTTTATCCCCACCTCATCCTAATTCTATTGAGGTTTATCCCCACCTCACCCTAATTCTATTGAGGTTTATTCCCACCTCACCCTAATTCTATTGAGGTTTATCCCCACCTCACCCTAATTCTATTGAGGTTTATCAGCACCTCACCCTCCCAATTTAAGTTCAATCTTTCCTTGATTCATCCTATATAAATAATCTGAAGGTCATTGTGCTAATGTAAGCATGCTTAGATCAGTGCTAAGCATTGTCTAAGAAATGTATGAAGTCTGAAAATAAGTCTTATGTAACCTTTGTAAGCAGATGACTTACGAAGTGAGTGACACATTTGCATATGCTGACCACCTCACAATAACTTGTTTCTATGCTTCACATATCCACAAGTTAAAAAGGTATTCCATGACCTGTGTTACCACAGGTAACCTGGTAGTAAATATATCTCTTCGATAATTTAGTGATGAAGTGGAAGATTTGTAATTATACTTCTGGTAAATCCTTGTCCAATCAGATGTGCATCCAGAATATGGAAACTCAACACAAGGTCCACTTTCTTCCCTCTGATCTCCTCCCCTGCCCCCTTCTCTTGCATGGGCCTAAAACTCGGGTTATATCTGAACAACCATAATATTTACTTACCTGATTTGTGCTGAAACACCATACTGAGATAAATTACAGGTTCTTGGCCTTGCTCTGGCACTCATAGTTGTTATCATATCACATTTTTATTGGTTCACTGTGTCTAACTGGTCTAAGTGACCGCAGTTACAGTAGTGTCACAGTAATCAGTGTTAGTTCTTTCACACTCCTAAGAGGCCTTTGGATCTGTAAAACAAATGGAGGTTACCATGCATATATACAAGATAATTAACGTTACAATAATGAGCATTGTTAGCACAGATGAAATAACCATTTCACAAGAAGGACTCTTTGTAAAATCCGAGAATCGAAAGAAAAAATTTAATTTTTTCCCAATAGAACCAAATGAACTGAGTGGGCAAAAGCAATAAACAAAACTGAGAGTATGAAATGTTCGTGCGATTTTCTCCAAATCTAACATATTAAGAATTTCTTTAAATCCTTGATATTTTGTTTGTCATGAATTGGGGATTCATAGTAGTTAACAGTTTTTCTACAGCACATCTGAATCATGCACACTTTTATGTTTTTTAATTTTCGATTTTTCTCAATTTTCTTGCATTGAAGACTTTGATTTTAATAAAATATACATTAGTACAAACTTCAAACCAAGATCAACAACTGCTATGAATTCTAGAATGATCCAGCAAACAGAACATTGTCAACTTAACAATTGAACAAGTTCTGTTTGGTGATCACGAAACTGTATTGAAACACCTTAAAGACCAGCAGCACTCACTCATGACCCCTTCCGCAGCTGTAATGTTTTGCTCATTAATGTTTGAGCTATTTTCATTAGCAAGAGTAATACATTAACTTACCAGTAAATATGGTTAGCAACAATACTGAGGGAGCAAAGTAAGTCTATCTCCAGATATTGTCCCTCACCTGAAATGAAAATAGAAAATTCAAGTCTAGGAAAGTCATTACTTATAAATCGATTAATAGAGAGACTGATTCCATAAGTCAGTCTAGATTAAATTTTTCTGCTATAACGAGTCCTGTGTTTAAGTTATTGC
Source organism: Actinia equina (assembly GCA_011057435.1). Taxonomy (NCBI): domain Eukaryota; kingdom Metazoa; phylum Cnidaria; class Anthozoa; order Actiniaria; family Actiniidae; genus Actinia; species Actinia equina. Next base: position 673,522 of record WHPX01001287.1, read on the forward strand.
TCATTATGACCAGCCAAATTAGATTTACTGCTGTAGCTCAGCCATCACAGGAAACCATTTTCAATAAGCCATTTGCATGATGGCGTCATTTCACTACCATTCCCAAAATGCTTCATAAGTTTTCTTTCTTATTCAAATTTGTTTTTCCTAATTATCCTAAAATCCCAAAATGCTTCATGAATTTTCTTTCATGAAATTTCATGAAGCATTTTGGGAATGGTAGTCAAATGTCCTATTCCTATTTCAAAAATATTGGAGGGAAATTCTTCATATATTGAGAAAAGAAAATAATTATAATAAATCAACATTCAGTAAATTATTGGGATCAATTTGATGGACAACAATTATTTCCCAATAAACACTCACGATTGGAGATTAAATACATTTTCTCAGTCATGGGAATGAATTCCCAACCAAAAACTTGGAACTGGGAATCAAATAAATATGTCTTTATAATAATGGGAATGGAATGGGAGTAGGCCCTTTGCAGCTCAGTAATCATGTGCTGATTATATTCACTGACAGCAAATGAATGAACATTTTTAATTCCCATGGGTGATTATACTGGTGAGCAAACAAACTTTCTTCAACCTGTTTCAAGAGATCATAATAAAACTGCATTCTGTAACACAATGGATACACGTCTTGCATTCATTTCTTTACAAATAGCTAAAAAGAATCACAAATTTAATATAAAAACAAAATTTTGCCCTCCAGTACAGACATGTGACTGTTAACTGCAAAGGGCCTATTTATTCATAGCCAAAACCTCTGAAATTGTCAAATAAATATGTTTTTATAATAATGGGAATTGAATGGGAATTTATTTCAACAGAAAAATCCAATAGAATAAAATATGTCTCTCTCCCTAATGAAATTCCAATACTCCAATATTGCAGCATCTTATGACTAAAGACTCATTTGTAAAGGCTTAGCTTCATTTAAAAGCTAACAATTAAAAAAAATTAATTGTAATGTAAAGACTGTATACCTTGAACCATACTATGGTGTTGAAATCCCACAGAATTGTAATGTTATCTGTTAATAACTGACTCATAAACAAGGCTTAGCCTGTACAAATGAGTTTGTGGTCATCAAAAGCAGTGGTTGAATGAATTGAATTTTCAATTACTTTCAACTCATGAACAAGAAGTCCATTGAACATTTCTGGAAACGATATTGAGAATGTTAAGGAATTTAAATATCTGGGACATATATTTTACAGCCACCCAAAAGATTCTTTTGTTGACAACAGAATTATCAGTGCAACTGATAAATTTCCCGATCTAAAGAATGTTCTCACAGACAATAAAGTGTCCATGAAAACTAAAAAGAAAATCTTAGAATCCTGTATTATATCTAGACTTCTTCATTGCTCAGAAGCACAAAATTACTGAATGAGAAAGAACTGAAAAAACTCAAACCATGGTACAGCCTTTTAAACTGGGCTAGCCTGGGAAGATTTATTATAGATATAATGGAAGTAACCAGATTGATTTAGTTTGTAAATACTAGTGAGAGGAATCTAGACAGCTAGTGCTTTGAGTAATGGCGTAGCCTTTTGAACGCTTAAATTGTTGTGTTAGCAGTTTATATTCAGAGCGGGCGATGCTTATCAACACCAAATTATTTATTTATTCATTTTTTGTTCACAGGGAGGAGTAGGTGAGGAGAGGTATTGGTCTTCAAAGTATGAAGAAAATTGGTTTTAGAAATTCTTTTAAAGAAATGGAAAATTGAGCAAAAGTGTTCGAAAAATATTAATACACATATTTTAACGGTTCAAAGATAAGAAAACCATCCTATGAACACAAAAGGAATGTTTGAAAACTTGTTTCTACAGTAAATCCATGACAACTTCGCACGTGACACAAAAACACTCGCTAATTCAACGAAAAGACAGCAAATACCAGGAAAAAACACCGAAAAAGAAGTAAAAACATTCAAATTACATAATACGAGAGTTATTTTTTAGCTTCCGAAAGTTTCTTACCGTCTAATAGCGATGTTTTTCGTTTCTCTTCATATTCCTCCTCCATGTTTTTTGTTTCGCTCGTGACCCAAGGGGCTTATGGGACAATAGAATATCCACAATGCCCTGCGCAGCTAAATTCCGCAACCAATGAAAACGCAAGATTTCTAAAGTTATTTATCTTTATAAGTGTATTTTTATGAGTCATTAAAACCGCGAAATAGATATCATAATAATTCTACACATTAGAGAGCATTTCACATCTATATTCGTGAAAATGTCGATTAACAAAATTGTACAAAGTCACTGAACTTACTAATTTGTTTGAATTTGTGCAATTTTTTCAAGGTAATATCATATGCGTGCACTTTAATAGACCCTATCTATCTGCGCAGGTAGCCAGAGCTCCAAAGTCTTAAAAACTTTTGATTTGGATTAAAAGCTTAGGTGGAGAAATTAAAGATGTTCTTCGATGCGGAGCGCACCCTTTACTCATTATATTTATGCGAGCACAACAGGCAGTTTGACAATTTCTTTCGCGACTTCATTCCACTGTAAAACCGAATCATCTTCACCGTATTTGATAGGGGAGTAACTTTAAACAAGAAATTTTCAGCTGCAATACTGTTTTCTAGTATTTTCCAAACACCCCTAGGGGGTAGGCCTGTTCATATTTTTATGTACGACATTAAATTTGGCAATTGTTTACATTTTTTTTGCCAATCTACGAAAACATCACTATTCTTGTTTCATGATTGTTATTTACATATTTTTATGTAATAATCGTAATAAATGATATTTAAAATTATTGTGGGGATCAAGCCATTTATGACAAGGCTTTCCTGATCATTCTTTAAGAAATCGAGTGGGGATTGGGACCAGTCATCCAAGACTTTTCCACAGTCTCTCGCTCGTCCGCTCCACGCTTAGAGACTGTAACTCAACTGTACGATGACCAGTCATTATTAAAGTTACCATGATATCTCATCCGCCATTACAGTGACCCCATATTTGTACGTCAATAGTTCAGATCAGCTGGCCGTATTGACATCTTCTTACCCCAGGCATATCAAACACAGAACTTACCTTTCATCTCGGGCCTTTCAGGGTATTTACTTAATCGATAGGACACTGAATCTAGACTAGAATTACACTCCAATAGTAACAAATTAATCAAAGGAAACAGTTTTTTGTATAAATCAGCTGTGTATCACAATCGAAATTATCTTGCTATTGCGAAAAGGAAAACACGTTTTCAAAGCTCGAAAGAAAAGAAAAGTAAATGACGTTGATTCTATAGTCAAAAAGCAGACAATGGCTTCCAGATAAAAATGAAGCTTTTATGATAACAAAGAGCTTTTATCTCGACTCTAGCTTGTGGGGTTTTTGCTTAAATATCGTCGAACCCTTTGTCCATAAGAAGAGATCATCTTAACCTCTAACCCCACTGCACGTTAATTTAAATCATTTAAAATCCATTTTAAATAATGCTATTCTCTGATATCTAGAGCATATCGATTATAAGCTGTTTGCTGGTAGGGAGGTCTGTGTATTAACAAGCTATGAATGATATTGGTCTTAACATTGTACAAACATGCGAACATGAAGCTTTTTTAAACTATGATCAATTCAATGACTTCAAATTAATTATATAATCTTATATATCCCATTCAGTTTTTACAGAGCCTGCAACGAGCTTGGTAAGCTAAAACTGCACGATGGATAAAGTAATTCAAGGAATCTTGAAATTTCAGAATACTGTGCGGCCAAGTTTACTTCCCACACTGAAAAAGCTAGCAAATAAGGCAGAGGTATGTTTTACTTATATCAGATGAATTTGGACTATATACTATATATAATGGTATTGCTGTAAATACAATTAGCCATTCCAAGGTCAAGGAAAAAACTGGGTCAAGTTGACATCACAATGCATTGTGGGCTGTTTTGGGGGACAAAATAGATGCCATCTTGGAAACAAGTTCCTTAAAATAGCTCCCACAATGCACTGCAATTACAACTTGACCCAGGTGTGACATGAACTCTTGAGTGACTTGCTATCCAGTTTTTTCCTGAACCTTGGATTGGGTAGATCGTCGTGTACGGGAATTGTCAGGGCAATTCTATTCAAATTTTGACTAATCTGCTAGTAGTTGTACCCTACGATAGCATAAATTAAACCATAATGAATACAGCTGATGATACATCATTTAAATATGACTAAAAAATGAGACCACTTAACCGAATTTGCTTCGTGGTCTAGGGGTTAGGTTTAGGGTTAGAGTTGGGGTTGGGTAGGTTAGTATTTTGCTAATTAGAGCTAAAAATACATACTAGTTATACAATTTTTTCTTGTAAAAACACCTTATAATGTTTTCAAATCACTTACATTCACACTTTCCTTCTAGTTTACCATATGCTAGTGAAAAAACTTTGACATTTGTGCCTTTTATACAACAGCTTTCCTTTATTCTGAATGTCTTTTTTAATGGTGACCCTTCACATACATGGCTGGACCACATAGTGGGAGAAACTTAAATGGCTACATGCCTCCCCCCTAAAAATATTTGCTGCCATTAAATTTTGAACTCTCATCCCCTCTTTCTTCAGGTACCACACACACATACACATTTATTTTTGTGCATACTAGTCTGTTATATTCCTTGGAAAATTTAAGCCCCTACCCCCTGTCCCCTTGCCCCTCCAGCCTTTTAAGCCTGGGGGGAGGGGGTACTCCGCCAGAATTTGGGTAGTGTTGTTCCGCTGGGATTCTGAAAGGGGTACCCTGCTTATGACAAAAAAACTCAAATTTGTAGACCCTGATTATGACAAAAGATATAATTTATTGTGCTGAGTTCCGGTTTCAATCATGTCATCTTGGGTATTTTTTTTACAACCATAATAACCAGTTTCGGTCAAAATAGAAACCCTGAATATGACAGAAAACTCAGGAAGAACTTGGAACTTGATTGAAATTGCATACCTTTATGACAAGAAGCTCGAAAAATTATACTCTGTTTAGAGGATCATCCCCATATTGTCCATATGTGGGAGTACCCTCTCCTCCCTGGGCTTTTCGGTGCTAGCTTTCCTTGAGATACTTTCCTTATATTCATTCTAGCCACAAGTACTTTTTGTTTCCTGCATGGACAGTCGCATAGTGCCTGACATCTATACGACTTCAAGTCCTGGACACATGTTTGTAATTAGGAATGCTGGTAACTTTGTGCCTCATGCAAGACTATTTGGCTCTCCTGGCCATGCATACTCTGAACATGCTGCGCTAAAACTGGCTGTTACTAAGAGCAATGTCAAACATGTTGCTGTTTGTGGACATTCAAACTGCAAGGTACTCTTACATTATTATACTCAGTGGTTACGTTATGGCTCTCTAGGGATTGATTATAGGGGTGAGAATCATGAAAGGTTTTGCACTATGAATTTAATGATGCACTTGATTCTTAACATAGGGGGTCAGGGGACTCAGCATCACCTGAGTTATCTCTCTCCCATAATTTAAGGGTTTTTCTTTGGTTTTCCTCCCTCTCTGCAAAACCTGAAGTGCTAATTCTAATTTAATGCATGAGCAAGAACTAAACTCCTTGAAACCTGAAGTATTCTGTTCATACTTTTCTATAATCTCAGGCAATGGAGGGCTTATACGAGAGTAGTTGCAGTGGCTCGCCAAAACAAGAAAATGATTCAGCATTAGAAAACTGGATCAAGACCCATGGACAGTCATCCATAACCAAGTTAGATCAGCTGATGATTCAGGAGGGAAAACCAGTTCACTTAGTGTTTGGTGAAGAAAGTGAACCTGATAAGATTGAAGCCATTATTGACAAAGATGACAAACTGGAGCCCATTGATAAACTTTCACAAGTATGTTATAATAATTTTATCATCCAATCTTTTTTTAGGATAGAAAACATCAACACAATCATTTTGATAAAAAAAGAATTTACACCTTATTCAAAAAACCTTGTCATCACCAAATCTATAGGGTATATGTCATTCCAAGATCCAAGAATTGCTGGAATGACTTGTGTTTCTTTTTCTTATTCACATCAAGAGTATGGACCTTCGTGCTGAGACTGATTCGATGTTCTTTGTATTCAATGAAACCATTTCCATGTCAGAATGACCTATCGCCTATCGCCTTTGGCGATGACAATGTATTTTGAATTAGGTGTATGTACAGTTGTAGTTTGGTCATGTTTTATTGCAGCCTTGTTCACCCATTTCTTTTACTTTATAACCCAGACAACAGGCTATAATTGAGGTGTCTTGGTTTTTGGCTTCTGTCAATTACATTTCCCATGTTCTGAGTTAGTATAATTGTTTTGATTGACAAAAGCATGAAATATTTTTCCTACTAACATTGCTCAGGAACTTTAACCCATTACCACTCCAACTCACTCTCTTCCCACCAACCTCACCACCACCGCCACCTCAACCTCCACGGCCACAGCCACTGATAATGATGATGATGACAAAGATGATGATGATGACAATGATGATAACAATGAAAATGACGATCAGGATGATGCAGATGATGTAATTTTTACAATTAATTTCATTTTAGATCAACGTTTTGCAGCAGCTTAACAACATCAGGTCCTACAGTTTTGTACGTGAACGCTTGAGAAGTAAGGAGCTTCAACTTCATGCACTGTGGTTTGATATTGGGGATGGTCAAATGTTTCTTTTCTCAAGACAAAACAAGGAATTCAAACCTGTCAACGAAAATACTTTGAAAACGTATTTTGATGCATAAGTAAAAAGATGTTTTGAAAAGCAAAAAGACTTGTGGCTACTCTCTAGAACTAAGGGTAAGGTTTGCCTCTAATGCTTTGATATTTAGAGTTAGATCAGCACTAACCAAAGTGCTTGCGGTAAAGAGCTTTTGTTTTGACCTCAGATAGCTAGAAGATTAGTGCAGGGGGGATGATAGATCTATACAAGGGCAGATCCAGGGGGGCAAAGGGAGGCTGAAGTTCCCCCTTCAGCAGAAAAAACAATGCTTTTTTATTTTGTTTTTCGTTGTGTTGACGGAAGAAACTCAAGTAGCCCCCCCCCCTAAACTCAATTAGCTCCCCCCACCCCCCTAAACTCAATAAGCCCCCCCCCCTAAAATTTTGGCTGGACCCGACCTTGCAATAGGATGGGTGTAATAAGAGTGTAATAGACTGCTAAATTGAATTTATAGAAAAAACTGATAACGAATTTAAAGAATAAAGATGTAATCCATGCAGTCAACCTCCCAGGTTAAGCGTACGTTACACAGGAGTTAACTGTTGAATGAAAAGCTACGAGGTAAACCGAAAATTAATTAAGCAATATTATTATATAGGTAAGATATTTTTGATGATAAAATAGAAGGATCTCAGTTTGGATGAAGTGAATATATATTAAGACAAGTGAATAGTAAATTCTGCAAGCTCAATGAAGAAACAGGAAACATATGCTTTTAATGTGCTCTCATAAACCATATTTAATAACTATAATTTACGAAAACATTATCTACTTTCACATTCCCATAATACTTTTTGCGTCTTTGGGGGGAAACCAGAGGGTAAAAACCCACTTATTTTGCTGATCAGGCAATGTTGACAATACCTTGTTTGGTATCCAAAGATAAAATGAAGAAGTAAAAAAAAAAAAAAACCGAAAAAGATAGAAGCTTGAAGACGTTTAAGGTAAATTTTAAACATTTTTTCGTAAGTCAATACATTTTCTGTAAGACCAAAACTCTTGATGATTTGTACACGCAAAAATAAATTGTCCAGATAAAAGCAGGTATAGTATAAGTTCAATTAAGAAACCTTTCAATTTGGGACAGTTTTTTGATTGGTTAGCCCCCAAAGACGCGAGGCATTATGGGGATGTGAAAGTAGAGAATAAACTAACGCTCCCCAACCGATTAAAAAATCGATATTTATAACCGCTATTATATAATACGTAATCAACTTCAAATAAAAGATAAAAGTAGAAGGTAATCCGTGTTTCGAAAAAGCAAAGAGTTATATTGAATAAATAATGCAATAAGTTAAATAGACCAGTTCCAAAAACGTCGGTCGGAGGCCATCAATTTATTCATTTTTTGCTTAATTTTAGAATTGAATATAGAGTTTCTCGAGCTGTGATTGGTCGAGCGACCGGTGATTATAAGACGATATTCACCGCTGGAGCGCTGATTATGAGGTTTTCCAAAGTTTTCCAGATCGGAAGTAATACTTAAACGTTTTTTTATCCTGAATTTCGACTTTTCTCTGATATTCTAAAATTATACTAAAACAATGATTCCCCTCAGGCTCAGTGATTATGTAGATGTTTAACTCACCGCTCGAAGCGGACTCATGACTCGGTGAATATTCCATCGATAATCACTTCGCGAGTTTGGCGAATAATAGTGTTATATAAATATTTTTTGTTTCATGGTTCAACAAGAACATCCAGGTTAGCCTAGAGCTAGTTTAAATTAAATAGAGTCCTGTATTTATGTTAAGCTTAATTTGTTCGGCCTGACTTTTCGAATGTGTCTGGCTAAGTGTATTTTTAATTTTTAACGAGAAAACACTGTCCCCACAATTCCAATCGGTCGCAGATTTCCCGGATCTCAGGTGTCCAACCGACTTTTTTTCAAATATGTATTAATGCACTTTTGGCCATGCTTTATGATTATTTTGAAAAGACGTTGGATAACCTTTCTGAAATTTCATCTTATCACTTTTCTTTTTTTTCCAATTAAGAAAGACTGATACTGAAAAAAGAGCGCAATTAAGTAAAAACTTAAAGTCAAAAGAACGTGTTGCGCGTTTTACCTCTGACTAACCACATCGATGGCTCATTCCTGGTCAAATTGCGCATGTTTTTTTTCTTGGGGAAAGACGATGCCATATGTCGTTATGTAATATAGACGAAGTTTATTTGACTAGCGAGTTATAAAACTGAGCACTTTGTCTTTTCAAAGTTTAAAGCAAAAAAGGCTGGTAACGACCTCTTCGTGCATGGGATTTTGGGACGACACTAGTAGCGTGCTGATTGCTTATTGAATGTCGTGAGCAGGCGTTATCCCTTCCCTTCATTTTACATTTTTATTAATATCTAGCGTGAAAATAAATTTAGAATTCTTTCTTGAAAGAAACTGAGGGTTCGTGCTCATGGAGTGAACACGGTTCTTGCTTCCGACAAGTATCCATAACTCATCCCGAAACTTTTTGCTCTGAAACCCATATATAAAAGGATTAACAGCTGAGTTACACGTTATAAGTATGTTACTGATGATAAAATGATGGTCAGAAAAGTCGTAGTTAATACCAATATAATATAGAAAATACAATGTAAGGTTAGGAATCCAACACACACAGTATATAAGGCTGACAATGACAACCATCTTGGTTGCTCTTTTTCTGAACTTCAACACGCCCACTTGTGAAAACTGGACTCTTCCGGGCTTGATCCAGAGAGTGAAAATAACTCTGCTGTAAAGACATATCATGATAATGGCCGGGAAAAGGGCGCCAAACAAGAACCAAAGAGTAGAGTATGCCTGAGGTAGCCATAGCCGTCCTTCAGGCCATTTTTCATAGCAGAAGTTTTCCTCTTTAACGAAGTTTATGAGAAAGAAATACGGACTATTAAACACCAGAGCAAAAATCCAGGCAATAATGGCTATGTACTTGACCTTAAGCCATTTAAGTCTCCACTTCCTGGAAAACGGATATATAACGGCAATGTAACGTTCAATAGAGATGTCAACGAGAAAGAAAATGGAAGCAAGGCCTGCAATCCATGCTGGTGGACCTCCAGTAAACGTCCTGCAAATGACCGCTCCTGTCGTGCCTTCAGGATGAGAAAGAAAATAAGTGAAAATAAATCGCGATGGGATGAAAGTGCCAATCAGGATGTCAGCCAGAGCAAGGTGGACCAGAAGGTAGTTCATCGGTTGTTTTGTCAATTTATTGGTGCGAATTATATGGATGACTAGAGAATTTCCAATGAAGTTTATAACTGCTATGACACACAGTGACACACTGAAGGCTATCTTGGTTGCTGTCAAGCCGTGAACGTCTGTGCTATTGTCAGCCATCATAAACTGAGACTGAATATCAGAAAAGTAAACATATGAGTCACTTGATGTGGCTATGGATTGGACTCGCGCACAACTCGCACAACAAATGGCTATCAATTAGAATATGCGCTACTAATTTTACGCTACTAGGTGGGCGTACGATGACGTCATTTGTTTTGATCAAGAACATGAAATTCCTGAAAATCCAAGCAATAAACAAACAAATGTCGAAAGTGGAAATATCCTATCGCTTAGAAAGATATCTGAAAATTTGAAGACAAATCTCTCGATGGTTTTCAAGTTAACGTGAAATTTGACAGTAAACGTATGTTGATTGGCAAGATGTTGCCAATCAACTTAGATGTTGCCAACCAACCTACATTTACTGCAAAATTTAGCAACTTTAATTTATTGTATCTCCTGAAATGAGGCAACTGCTCTGAAATTGATAAATATTATCAACAGTTATGACTCTTCTATATTTCTTCCAATCGTTTTATGACTCAAAAGTTGATTTTTGGAGATGCGGAGAACCCCCAAAATTTCTTCGCTGCGATCAGCCATCAGCAATAATAATAATAATAATGATTTTTTTAAATAATAATATTAAAAAAAAAAAATAATAATAATAATAATAATAATAATAACTTTATTCACCTTGCAATATGAGTCAGCATTCGTAAAAATTAAAAGCTGGTATGAATTTATGCACAACAAGTGCAATTTCAAATAGACATGCACATCACGAAAATAACTCGTGTATCTTAACCAAATCTTCATATCGATAAGGGCACTTAATGAAAACAACAAATTTTGTGAAAGTCCGAATTATTAAAACATTTGAAGATAATATGACTCCATTATGATTACGAAAAACAGATTAGTGGAAATTTTAGCCTGGGAAAATGATCAGTCATTGACTTAAAACTAAACAAGCCGTACGTTCGCTTGGATCTAGAGGGGAAGCCATGCATTTGCGAATATCAAAATAAAAGAGTTACAACGTCTACTGACTTCAGTAATTGTTAGTACTTACCGTTCATAAAAGTAGTTCGAATACCGAAATGCCAATCCTGAATTTTCTTATTTTAGGACTTGCAAATCGGTTAACATTCGTTTAGGTATTGTTAAAAGAAGATCAGTATTTGTTGTAAAAGTGAGGATGCGGAATTGTTCATCAAGTCAACAAGTTATTTATAACGACAAGCTAGACTTGGCAAGACTTCCTGAACAGTTGTCTAGCTTGGGGCTATGTTAATGAGACGACAAATAAGGGCACATATTGGCCGCCATGGCCACGCTGCATGAAATTGGACTGATTATAGCGGTTCATAAAGTGAATAGAAATTGATAAATTACAAAAATACGTACGTGGTTTTATGAGTTATTCTATCATTCACAGGTTCATTATTTATGTTATTTTCCTCTGTTCATTTGTAATCAAGATACAAAATATCTTTTCTTCCTAGAAATGAACTAAAAATCCATGCATCTAAATAAGAGGGTATCAATAGGAGGTACCCCTTATTCTAGTTAATTACTAATTTTGAGGCCAATCGTTAGTTAACTCAAAAATTTTAACCAGCGCTGGCCATAATATTAACCAAGATAATGAAATTTTGATCACTTGACTGTTAACTACTATCGTTTTATTCATTTGTCAGTTAACAGTTAATCTGTCATTCTTAATCTTGTTGTCATCCAAATTTTCAAAAATTTCTACGCAAAATCTTAAATTTTTATTCATCAATGATTTGCGATCAATTGCCTCGATCAATTGTGAAATTCATTTGTTTTTTAAATAATAAATTCTCTAAAAAAACAAAATTTTCGAAACCTTTGTACATCGTTATCGAAGTGGAAATCCGTCATTCTTGATGGCTGTAATTTTCCAAATTTTTGGATATTTATACCACTCAAAAACTGACACGAACATGCCGGCATCTACTTCTATAGTATCTATTTTCGTTCGCTCAACTGGGTTTTCCCGAACTAATCTAAAAAAGCCAACTTCGATCATTTTCCATTAGAGTTACATTTTTAAAATGAAATAAAATAATAAAATAAAGAATAATACTAAGCAAAAAAAAAAAAAAAAAGCAAAACATTCACGACAAATACTATTAAGAAACTGTCATTGCAACGAATATAATGACAACTAGAAAAAAATAAAGTAAGTTAATGACAATGATCTGAAATGTTTCATCTCCTAGTTTAACTAGATATCATTTCTGTCTTGTCTGTGGAGTAACCAATCTCGATCTAAAGTCTTCCAGTTCAGTTTTTGGTTAGCGGGCTGTCGCAGGTAAGACTCGGGTATGCTGTACCAGACGCTGACGAAAAAAAGGAAGGCGCTAGCTGGAAGACTCTGAGTACGAGATTGGTGAGTAACTTTCTTATTCAATCTAATTCTAATTCAATCACAAATTATCTGCCTGTAAATACATGCCGGTCAGCGGTCAGCCATCATTTGGAGCCACAATTAGATTCACAAACTGCACTGACCAGCTGATATCACCTGCCACTCTTTTTTCCCCTGAGCACTTTTTCTGTTGATTCATATCCCAATCATAACTAGAGAATTCTATATATCATATGTCAATTATTGTGCGTCACTTTCGTGACTGAGTCTTGGCTTGTTACCTTATTAACTTCAATATCAAATCAGCATCATCAGATCTGCCGAAAGAAGCGTGTCACTACATCGTTACCAAGCCAACCATCACCAAGGTGATCAGTCGAACTGCTATATGGAGAACAGTTCTCGGATGTGATGGATGGAGTATACTGACAATCATGAAGACCAACTTTGGGGGAAGGGAGGGAGGGGGAGGCTTCCAGTGTGATTGGTAATGAAGTTCAATAACTTCATGTATTTTTTTCAAGTATGCAATTGAATATAGATAATATGGGGAGACTGGCCTATAACTAATAATTAAGGCTGATTTGAGATATTTTTTTGATAATAGCTATACGGATAACACATCATTTCCAATTTAAATCAATCAGGGATTATTCCTTTTGATAGTGTGGACGGAGAACACTTCGTATCCGGGACTTTTCGATGACGTCATGATTGTCATGGGAACATGGCGGGAAGGCTATCAATTCACCGCGGGCTCAATTTCAGCTTCGATGCGCAGCTCAGATGTACAATGAAGCGTTTTTGACGCATTTCGACAATACAGTCCATCGGTATGGTTCAACGAATTTAAACAATTCATGAATAGTATTCCAGGGCGCTTTGCTTTAAACATCTTTCTTTTGTCGTTATAATACTTATAGAATACCCCGCAAATCATATGCACATATCCAATTGAGTTGATCCTCATATGTGTGGTGTATGCACATACTTAATGCCCATGACTTAATTCTATCGTTGTATGCGTCTTTTTATGAACGAGTTCCGGCAACTGCATATCATTTGCGGGATGTTCTTTAAAACTCCACTTTACTTAACCCTGTGGCGGAAAAGTACTCTAAGTATTGGTATGATCATAATTGATTGAAACTCCAATTCCATACTAATATAGAGCTGCTCTTTTTGACACCGGTCAAAAAACTGGTCGTTTTAAGGAGGTAGGGTCACGTGATCAGTTGTCTTTTAATAAGGTAAAGATGTGCTGTCACGCAATACCAAACAAGCCAGTCACTTTTCACTTATAGCATAAGTCTAACTCGTGGCCATTCTTTTTCATTGCCCTAGGCAATGGCGGAAACGCAGGTGTTATTGAGTATCATGTGAATAACACCACCGGTTTAGTCTAGTTAACAACGTGTGCTGGAAAGAGTGGTCCTGGAGGGCACCCTGGAACTGCAGGGAAAGGTATCAATAAATATAACGATTTGTTTACAAGCAGGAACGGATTAATTAGGGATTATCAGAGCAGTCTAGCAATAAGATATCGAATCTTATTAACACTAATTCATGAATGTAACTGGAATTCAGTTCGAAAGATTTGTTAATTGGGTCTTGAATGGGTAAAATAGGAACTGGGATTTACCCTTTTGTAAATGGGAATTGCGCAAAAGAAAAAACGGGCTGGGACTATGGGATTTGGGCTAAAAATGGGGACAGGGAAATGGGATTATATCGAACAGGGATATATCAAAAAAAAGCTATATCCCTGATCAGATCACAAAGCTGCTTACATGTGAATCTAGGAATCAAACCGGAGACCCCAGAGATGACTGAGAGAAGAGTTCACAAGTGCTGCATTTAGAATTTGATTTTTAGCTTCATTTCCCCCCGGAGTGAATCAGTCATTCTCCACTTGGCCACGATTTCAGAAAAAAGCAAAACAATAGCTATGAAAACAATGCAGCAGATAGATTTTCCACTTCAATAAGCCCTGAAGCGAGATGACGTTTTACCCCCGTCTCTAGACCATAATCCTTTTCACACTGCTTTTGTTCTTTAATTATGACTATTGTTCCTGTATTCTCTAAGGAATCAAAAAATTTAATATGAAATAATTTTAAAAAACTATTATGGTATAGAGTCGGGGTAAAACGTCATTTCGCTTCAGGCTTATTCAACATGCCAGTGCGTGGCAGAGTGAAAGGGATTAGCTGTAGATATTGTCTGGTTGTCTCTGCCCTGATGCTTCGTCTAGAAAACTGGCCTGCGTAGCCCTTACACCCAAGGGTTACACCAGTATTTTTTCCTTTTCTATTTTGGAATTAATTATCTAATAAGAGTTAGTGGACGCAGGTTCGATTCCCACTGTATTAAGAGCACTTTTTTCTTCTTCCTTGTTTTTTCTAGCCTTTTTTCTATCTTTTTTTATAAGCGACTTTCTGAGGATGAATACCTATTTGTTGAGAATGACTTTCTTTTTCTCCCGTAAACATTCTAGGTGTAAAGTAGAGTGCCCTAACGTAGGAGGAGGGAGCCTGACTAACAGTGAATGCAAGAGTCTTATTCTAAATACTTACGCGAAGTTCCTAAGAACAAGAAAATCAAATGTAGGTAGCGACCACGCAAGAGAAAATTTGATTTGTTCTGCGTGATTGCTAAATTCCCGTCGCAATACACGTCAAAATCCCACAAAGTGAAGCAGTTGAATCAGTATTGTTCAGTGCGCAACAAAATGTTACGTTACCAGAATTATCTGAGGCTATATCGTCAGGTCTCAAACCATTCCATACGGCCGTAAAACAATTGTTTGCTGATCATTTTCCATCCAAAGAGATTTATGAGCTAATTATCACATGAAATGTTGAGCCTTCAATAAAAGTACAGTGGTTTCCTTGATAGCTAAAATAACACTCACGTTTCTACCCCCCCCCCCCCCCCAAATTTTTGACTTCCGTTGAAAGGTAAAATCGCGTCTTACGGGTGAAAGGACGGATATTTGTCTTTGCACTTTATGAGAGTAGAAGTTTCGCCTACGACTATCGTATACCAACACACGTCTGTTATACCCCCACCAAGTTATACCCCTCTCTGTACCTTAGTTATTGGTGAACGAAAATGAAGCTATAGTAACCAAGTTATACCCCTCTCTGTACCTTGGTTATTGGTGAACGAAAATGAAGCTATAATAACCAAGTTATACCCCTCTCTGTACCTTAGTTATTGGTGAACGAAAATGAAGCTATAATAACCAAGTTATACCCCTCTCTGTCCCTTGGTTATTGGGGAACGAAAATGAAGCTATAATAACCAAGTTATACCCCTCTCTGTACCTTAGTTATTGGTGAACGAAAATGAAGCTATAATAACCAAGTTATACCCCTCTCTGTACCTTGGTTATTGGGGAACGAAAATGAAGCTATAATAACCAAGTTATACCCCTCTCTGTACCTTAGTTATTGGTAAACGAAAATGAAGCTATAATAACCAAGTTATACCCCTCTCTGTACCTTGGTTATTGGTGAACGAAAATGAAGCTATAATAACCAAGTTATACCCCTCTCTGTACCTTGGTTATTGGGGAACGAAAATGAAGCTATAATAACCAAGTTATACCCCTCTCTGTACCTTAGTTATTGGTGAACGAAAATGAAGCTATAATAACCAAGTTATACCCCTCTCTGTACCTTAGTTATTGGGGAACGAAAATGAAGCTATAATAACCAAGTTATACCCCTCTCTGTACCTTAGTTATTGGTAAACGAAAATGAAGCTATAATAACCAAGTTATACCCCTCTCTGTACCTTGGTTATTGGGGAACGAAAATGAAGCTATAATAACCAAGTTGTATCCCTCTCTGTACCTTGGTTATTGGGGAACGAAAATGAAGCTATAATAACCAAGTTGTATCCCTCTCTGTACCTTGGTTATTGGTAAACGAAAATGAAGCTATAATAACCAAGTTATACCCCTCTCTGTACCTTGGTTATTGGGGAACGAAAATGAAGCTATAATAACCAAGTTGTATCCCTCTCTGTACCTTGGTTATTGGTGAACGAAAATGAAGCTGCAATAACCACATTATACCACTCTCTGTACATTGGTTATGTGAACGAAAATGAAGCTATAATAACCAAGTGATACCCGTCTGTGTGCCTTGGTTATTGGGGAACGAAAATGAAGCTACAATAACCAAGTTATACCCCTCTAAATTCATTTTGCAATCCCGGTCAACTAAAGTGATCAACACTATACCCAATGCATCATACTCAGATCAGCAATGAAAATTCCAAGACACTCCTTCCTTGTCAACCGAGCATGGTGGGATAGGAGTCAAAACAGGTGCGCGTTCACCATCTCACTTCCACCCACAAACTCAAAAATGATCTATTTTGCATCCTTCATAAATAATGCATCATTTTTGAAAAGGTGTGAAAATGGTCTGAAATCGATCAAAACCATGGTCTATAGTCCATGCTTTTTGCCTGAAAATGGCCAAAAATGACCTATTTTCCATCCTTCATAAATAATGCATATGTTTTGAAAAGGTTTGAAAATGGTCCAAAATCGATGAAAACCATGGGCTATAGTCTATGGTTTTTGCTCAAATATGGCCAAAAATGACCTATTTTGTAAGGTGTGAAATGGTCCAAAATCGATCAAAACCATGGTCTATAGTCCATGCTTTTTGCCTGAAAATGGCCAAAAATGACCTATTTTCCATCCTTCATAAATAATGCATCTTTTTTGAAAAGGTGTGAAAATGGTCCACAATCTGTCAAAACCATGGGCTATAGTCCACACTCTTTGCTCAAAAATGGCCAAAAATGATCTATTTCGTAAGGTGTGAAAATGGTCAAAATTCAATCAAAACCATGGCCTATAGTCCATGCTTTTTGCCTGAAAATGGCCAAAAAATGACCTATATTGCATCCTTCATTAATAATGCATATATTTTTAAGAGGTGTGAAAATGGTCCAAAATCGATCAAAACCATGGGCTATGGTTTTTGCTCAAAAATGGCCAAAAATGATCTATTTTGCATCCTTCATAAATAATGCATCTTTTTTGAAAAAGTGTGAAAATGGTCCAAAATCGCGAAAATCGGTCAAAACCATGGGCTATAGTCCACACTCTTTGCTCAAAAATGGCCAAAAATGACCTATTTTGTAAGGTGTGAAAATGGTCCAAAATCGATCAAAACCATGGTCTATAGTCCATGCTTTTTGCCTGAAAATGGCCAAAAATGACCTATTTTCCATCCTTCATAAATAATGCATCTTTTTTGAAAAGGTGTGAAAATGGTCCACAATCTGTCAAAACCATGGGCTATAGTCCACGCTCTTTGCTCAAAAATGGCCAAAAATGATCTATTTCGTAAGGTGTGAAAATGGTCAAAATTCAATCAAAACCATGGCCTATAGTCCATGCTTTTTGCCTGAAAATGGCCAAAAAATGACTTATTTTGCATCCTTCATTAATAATGCATATATTTTTAAGAGGTGTGAAAATGGTCCAAAATCGATCAAAACCGTGGGCTATGGTTTTTGCTCAAAAATGGCCAAAAATGATCTATTTTGCATCCTTCATAAATGATGCATCTTTTTTGAAAAAGTGTGAAAATGGTCCAAAATCGCGAAAATTGGTCAAAACCATGGGCTATAGTCCACACTCTTTGCTCAAAAATGGCCAAAAATGACCTATTTTGTAAGGTGTGAAAATCGATCAAAGCCATGGTCTATAGTCCATGCTTTTTGCCTGAAAATGGCCAAAAATGACCTATTTTTCATCTTTGCGTTTTCATTGGTTGCGTAATTTAAATAGCTGCGCAGGGCATTGTAGGTATTCTGTTGTCCCATCAGCCCCTTTGGTCACGAGCAAAGAAAAAACATGGAGGAGGAATATGGAACGAAAAACATCGCCATTAGACGGTAAGAAACTTTCGGAAGCTAAAAAATAGCTCTCGTATTATGTAATTTAAATGTTTTTACTTCTCTGTTGGCCTTTTTTTTCATGGTATTTGCTGTCTTTTCGTTGAATAATAAATAATAATAATAATAATAAAGACTTTATTAACGTCATTATATAAGTGTACATCTTAAAATGTAAACTAATCGTGGACTCCTATCTACCTGCTTAATAATAATAATAAATTATAATATAATATACAATAGATATAATGAAAAAATTACATTATACCCATAACCCCTATCCTCTAATAACCCTACCTCATGACATACCCAAAAACCCTCCCAACCCCCCAAAACTGACCCACCCACCCACCCTATCTTCGTAATTTCTAACGTATATAATGATACTGATAATAAAATATACCCTAATAAAAATAGTAAAATTAGGATTTAAAAAAAACACAAAGAACAGATAGGTAGAAAATATGTATAAAATATAACTAATTAGCACATAAAATACAGTTCTGACATTTGTCATCACAAAGAAGTGTTTCTATATCGATTGTTCTTATTTGTGACTTAAAGCTTGTCACAGATGGTGATTCCTTAATGTTTTTTGTGAGTTTTGACCATATGACTGGACCAATATATCTGATACTATGCTTTCCATAAGTTGTAGTGTTTATTCTAGGTACAGTAAAATCGTCTGAGTTTCTTAAATTATAACCCCTATAGCTAATATGGAAAATGTAACGTCTAAGGTATAATTTGGTAGAAGTTTGTTCTTTACTTTGTACATTATTGTAGCTAATTCCTGTAGCCGTCTATTTATTAATGTGTGGAGATTTGCCTTAATGAGGAGTTCATTATATGTGCTGTTTTTATCTCGATATATTGCTTTCAGAGCTTTTTCTTGCAATCGTTCCATTTTTCTATTATTTGATGATTTGCAGAAGTGCCACACCACTTGGCACTTGGCAGTATGTATTGTTGTAGAATCAAGGCTTTGTATATGCTTAGTTTGGCTGTAGTTCCTTAATCTCATTAAGACACCAACCTTTCTGGCGACCTTCTTGCTCAACTCCTCTATGTGACTGTCAAATTTCAAATGCTCATCAAGTACAACGCCCGATAGATTCATTTTATGTGCTCTCTTGGCAGTGAATTAGCAAGTGTTTCTTGTGGCACGTAATTACTAAGTAGTACAAAATAGGGCTAAATCAAGCCTACAACTCGCCTACGACAGATGTAAGTGTGTAAATTGAATGGGCAGAACTGTGGTGGAATAATGATAGATGTGTTGATCATCACAGTGAATGAGCGATCTAAGCGAACGCTGTAAAGAAAGACTTGAAAAAGTGATTTCAAGCTTCAACGGGAATCGAACCCATGACCTCCGTGATGTCCCCTCGATTTGATAAATTTTCCTCAAATATTTTGTCATTAAAGTCTGTCATCTTAATTTTTGACTAGAATCATTTTCTTTTGTTTATTATCCAATCAAAAGCAAGAATTCCACTTGTAATTTGCCCTGAATTACTTTTTTTTGCACTGTTTTTCAGCCAATCTGAGCATCAAGTAATTTTTGCACTTATATTATTAGAATATATATATAGTCTCTAGACCATAATCCTTTTCACATTGCTTTTGTTCTTTAATTATGACAATTGTTCCGGTATTCTCTAAGGAACCAAACATTTTAATATGAAAGAATTTAAATTGTTTAATCTATGGTATAGAGTCGGGGTAAAATGTCATCTCACTTCAGGCTTATTGACTAGAATCATTTCTAATTTGCACTGTGTTACATTTTTCTGCACTGGAGAATGACAGTTTTTTGCACAGCTGAATTAGGTTTTAACAACACTACTCTAAGCCAATCAGAATTAAGTAATTTTTTCATGTATGTTATTACAAAGCCCTTTGATTCTTGCCTTCTTATTGTGCATAACTTGTCACAATATTGGCAATACAATCAAGTTACAAAGTAGAAAATACTGTGCATAGTTTTGGTTCTCCATGAAAGAGTTTTTATGAAGCCAGGATTAGGGTTTGCACACAGTCATAATGGAAGCTTATTTTGGTTTTGAATTACATATTGTATAAGTGTTTTCTGCTTTTGAAAACTGGGTATATTTTGACATTCTCTTGGCACTCATTCCATGCTCAATAAAAGGGTTAGGGCTAGGGTTAAATTTAATCAAGTTAAATATAAACTTGTTTTGTTTTTACAAACTGTTTTTAGTGTTTTAAAATAGCAAAATAATGATTTGATATTAGGCTAAATACCATATCAGGCAATGTGTAGCGTTTAATGTGAAATTATCCATCCCCAAACACCATCCTTGAAGGGGTTTGGAATTTCTGAGGGGTGGGAGTGGGGAGGGGTCAGAGAAAGAAAAAAGTTACTTTGTATGGAATAACATTGGAATTTCTAGGAAATTTCTCCAATGGGGGTATTGATTGGCAAGCTAATGGGGCACATGCAAACAGCTATTCCTCAAACCCCCTCCCCCCCCCCTCTGAAAAACGAATGCTCTACAAAGAGGTTCTATTGGGGGAAATTTTGTCCATTGATTCTTGGATTTATAAACAGTCCTTCTTATGAAATGCTTATTTTACCTGTGCTAATAATGCTAATTAACATTAATTATCTTGTTTAGATGCATGATAACCTCCATTTTGTTTACAGATCCAGAGGCCTCTTGGGAGCTTTAAAGGACTGACACTGTTTACTGTGTGACACTACTGTAACTGCAGTCACTTAGACCAGTTAGACAGAGTGAACCAATCAAAATGTGACATGAAAACAATGCATTCCAACTATGAGTGCTGAAGCAAGGGCCAAGAACCTATAATGCCTCTCAGTATGGTGATTCAGCACAAATCAGGCAAGAAATATTTAGTTGTGCAGCCCTGAGAATATATAACCTGAGTTTTAGGCCGATGCAAGGGAAGGGGGCAGGGGAGGAGATCAGAGGGAAAATACCAAAATTACCAGAAATATAATTACAAATCTACCACTTCATCACTATACGAAATTATCTGAGAGATATATTTATTATCAGATTACCTGTGGTAACACTGGTCATAGAATACCTTCTAACTCTTGGATATGTGAAGTGTAGAAACAGGTTATTGTGAAGGGTCAGAATATGCAAGTGTGTCACTCACTCACATAAGCACTCACTAAGATGTTAGCAGATGAAACTTAAACGTTACCGAATTTTTCTTAAGTCATCTGCTTACAAAGGTTACATGAAACTTATTTTCAGACTTCATACATTTCTTAGATAATGATTAGCACTGATCTAACCATGCTTACACTAGCACACTTCAGATTATTTATATAGAATAAATCAAGGAAAGATTGAACTTTAATTGGGAGGGTGAGGTGTGGATAAACCTCAGTAGGGTGAGGTCGGGATAAACCTCAATAGGATGAGGTGGGGATAAACCTCAATAGGGTGAGGTGGGTATAAACCTCAATAGGGTGAGGTGGGGATAAACCTCAATAGGGTGAGGTGGGTATAAACCTCAATAGGGTGAGGTGGGTATAAACCTCAATAGGGTGAGGTGGGGATAAACCTCAATAGGGTGAGGTGGGTATAAACCTCAATAGGGTGAGGTGGGGATAAACCTCAATAGGGTGAGGTGGGGATAAACCTCAGTAGGGTGAGGTGTGGATAAACCTCAATAGGGTGAGGTGGGTATAAACCTCAATAGGGTGAGGTGGGGATAAACCTCAATAGGGTGAGGTGGGTATAAACCTCAATAGGGTGAGGTGGGGATAAACCTCAGTAGGTTGAGGTGTGAATAAACCTCAGTAGGGTGAGGTGTGGATAAACCTCAGTAGGGTGAGGTGTGGATAAACCTCAATAGGGTGAGGTGGGGATAAACCTCAATAGGGTGAGGTGGGGATAAACCTCAATAGGGTGAGGTGGGGATAAACCTCAATAGGGTGAGGGTATAAACCTCAGTAGGGTGAGGTGGGGATAAACTTCAATAGGGTGAGGTGTGGATAAACCTCAGTAGGGTGAGGTTAGAATAACCCTCAGTAGGGTGAGGTGTGGATAAACCTCGATAGGGTGAGGTGGGGATAAACCTCAGTAGGGTGAGGTGGGGATAAACTTCAATAGGGTGAGGTGTGCATAAACCTCAGTAGGGTGAGGTGTGAATAAATCTCAGTAGGGTGAGGTGTGGATAAACCTCAATAGGGTGAGGTGGGGATAAACCTCAGTAGGGTGAGGTGTGGATAAACCTCGATAGGGTGAGGTGGGGATAAACCTCAATAGGGTAAGGTGGGGATAAACTTTCATATGGTGAGGTGGGGATAAACCTCAGTAGGGTGAGGTGTGGATAAACCTCAGTAGGGTGAGGTGTGGATATACCTTGATATGGTGAGGTGGGGATAAACCTCAATAGGGTGAGGTGGGTATAAACCTCAGTAGCGTGAGGTGGGGATAAACTTCAATAGGGTGAGGTGTGGATAAACCTTGATAGAATGAGGTGGGGATAAGCCTCAATAGGGTGAGGTGTGGATAAACCTCAGTAGGGTGAGGTGGGGATAAACCTCAATAGGGTGAGGTGGGGATAAACCTCGATATGGTGAGGTGGGGATAAACTTCAGTAGGGTGAGGTGGGGATAAACTTCAATAGGGTGAGGTGGAGATAAACCTCAGTAGGGTGAGGTGGGGATAAACCTCAATAGGGTGAGGTGGGGGATAAACCTCAATTGGTTGAGGTGGGGATAAACCTCAATAGCGTGAGGTGGGGATAAACCTCGATATGGTGAGGTGGGGATAAACTTCAGTAGGGTGAGGTGGAGATAAACCTCAGTAGGGTGAGGTGGGGATAAACCTCAATAGGGTGAGGTGATGATAAACTTCAATAGGGTGAGGTGGGGATAAACCTCAATAGCGTGAGGTGGGGATAAACCTCAAGAGTGTCAGGCGTGGAAAAACCTTGTAAAAATTGTCTTGTAATGCATGCTGTGTTTGAAAAATAAAGTTTTACTTTGGACTTATAGTATGTTTCCTCTGTTTTTTAATTAATTCCATCTTTACCCTCTCCACGCCCTTTTTGACAAATACCACCCAAAGATCCTCTCCTCTCAATACCTCCTAGAGGTCTCGCCAGCACCAATGCCTCCTTGAGGTCTCGCCAGCACCACCACCTCCTCGAGGTCCCACCAGCACAGATTGTTGCTACCCCCCGCTGACCAGGACCACAGCAGTAAATTACTGTCCCAACAACAGCCATCTTATGAAACCATACCAGATACCTCTAATGGTGAACACTGGTGATAAGAATATCAGACTCTGAACTCCCTACAGACCCATGAGAGTACCTTGATGGCAAGCCAGCCTTTGTACTGTGAGGATTATTGCAAGTAGGAGAATTACAAAATATCCACACCCCACTACCCATAGGTTTTACTGCACAACAGTGATTTATATATCAGAGTGATGTGATCTATAATGTATTCAATTAATGTATTCCGAGTCTATTGAGGGACTGGGTCTATAATGTATCCAATTAAGTGTTAATGTATTCAGAGTCTGCGAAGGGACTGGGTCTATAATGTATTCAATTAAGTGTTAATGTATTCAGAGTCTGCTGAGGGACTGGGTCTATAGTGTATTCAATTAAGTGTTAATGTATTCAGAGTCTGCTGAGGGACTGGGTCTATAATGTATCCAATTAAGTGTTAATGTATTCAGAGTCTGCTGAGGGACTGGGTCTATAATGTATTCAATTAAGTGTTAATGTATTCAGAGTCTGCTGAGGGACTGGGTCTATAATGTATTCAATTAAGTGTTAATGTATTCATAGTCTGCTGAGGGACTGGGTCTATAATGTATCCAATTAAGTGTTAATGTATTCAGAGTCTGCTGAGGGACTGGGTCTATAATGTATTCAATTAAGTGTTAATGTATTCAGAGTCTGCTGAGGGACTGGGTCTATAATGTATTCAATTAAGTAATGTATTCCGAGTCTGCTGAGGGACTGGGTCTATAATGTATTCAATTAAGTATTAATGTATTTAGAGTCTGCTGAGGGACTGGGTGTTGTGCTTTAATCGTTTTATTTCATGACAGACTTTTGAATTTGGGCCCCCTTCCTGGCTATGCCCCCCCCCCCCCCCAATGCTGAACTCTTGGTATTAAATGCTTTCCTTTTGTTTTTTCTTTAGTTGATATAGTTTTGTTGCTGTAGGTAAACTGTAAACATATCACTGTTGTACACACCAATGAATAGTAAGGTATGATTATTTTTACTGCCACTCACACTAACCTTCACAGTGACTGTCATTTACGTCATCAGCGCACTCCCATAAAATCTGCAGAGAGCCATCACCCAATAAACTTACACACAACCTTCAGCAAGAGAACAGACAACTGATAAATGGCAACAAGGTTAGACTCTGTCAGGTTAATCGGCAATTTTTTGCACTGTCTGACGATGATTCCTAGCCTGGTAGGGCAACTTCGGTTAGCACTGATAGGGCCTTGTGGGATCACTCTTCGTCTGGCCCCTACCCTTTGACCTGTCCGGCATGGGTGACCCTAACAGGAGTACATGACTCCCGCCGGCATAGCTCTAGGGGTCATAGGAACACGCAAACCGCCTCACCACGATAAGGTGGCGATCCCATTGAGACGGGTTAGGACCTTGTGTGAGGTATCAAGTGTATAGAGTGTGTGCAACTATGTGACTCAAAATTCATTGAGATACAGTATAAATAACAATGAAACAGTCGCCATCTTGGTTGATCTATCAAGAGAAGCTAATGGACTGTTTTGTTATTGTCAACCAAGATGGCAGCAATGACGTAACATGCACCTGCTCTATTTCCTTTTTCTGGTATACAAATAGTAATGTTAGAGAGTGTTTTAAACTAGTGAAGAATTCCAAGTAGATTTTGGGAAAACAATCTTAAACTAGCAGCCAATCTCATAATTGATTTCTTTAAAATTAAAATAATTAAAACTGGAATAAACTGAATTTTAAAAAACCGTTTCATATGTGATTTTTTTCTGAATTCCAAAACAAACTTATATAACCTTTCTGTGACATTACAGTGTGCTGAAAATAGTTTTGAATGATGATGTTTTCCATAAAAGTATTGTAAACCATAATAAACTCTTCATTTACTTCACTTAAGAGGTGGCCACTGAATAGTAAGATTATTAAATAGATCAACTACTACAACTGTAGTTTTCTTTTTTTTCTCAAATCAAACTAAAGGCAGTTTTTTTTCTCCTAGGCTTAGGTAAAGTCCTGAAATTCTTACAAATTCATCACAATAATACCCTAACTTACCATGCCTCACTTAATTTTACCTCAACTCACACCCAACTTAACCCATCTACCCAATGTGTAGTTCCAAAAGTCAGCCATACCCCCTAACGGAGGAATTGTTTTAAGACACCCCCCTACCCCCCAGAAATTCCAATCTTCTTCCATACAAACTCTGTAATTTTTGTTCTTTCTCTGACGGCCCCCCTATACTCTTCAGAAATTCCAAATTCCTCTGTGGAGTGGGTATGGATAATCCTGGAACTACACAGTATGGACTCGATATATTAATCAACTCAACTTGCCTTATCTTTTAAGAGTGAAGTCATTAAACCCATGCAATAGATATTAGTTAGTAGACCCTTATTCCTCCATTGTTTTCTTTTGTGCCTATTTGACTATTACACATTAACCTATAATAATTTTTATTTCACGGGTTAAATGCCTTCACTCTAAGCAGTCTTAGAATTGTTGAAATTCTACGAAATTCTTTTTGTTTATACTACAGAACCCACTGTAGTGTGAAAAAGCAATAAAAAAAACATATCATTGATGCTTGTGGGTGGGATCATGACGCGTTTTCCCCAGCATTTCCACACTCACTGGTGATTCTGTACTTGTAGAAGGTACACTTTTCTAATAGCCTAGTAGGTAGTAACTATATTTTTTTAATTCTATTATTTATATGGTACCATTTATATCAATATCCTTATCGTTGGTCAATAATTCCTGTCATCAGCACTGATTGTCTTGACCTTGATGGCACTGCATTATCTCACAAGGTTTTGCAGCACAACAGCTTGGTACATGTATGGCTGAATTTGACAGATTTGGTGAAGCTATAAAAATCAAAACAAATGGAAAATGTCAAAATTGTGTTGCCTGTTTTATTAAAACACATCAGATAGGATCAAATGGCAGAGTTATATCTTGGAAAACTAAAGGAGGTATGGGTAGTGGAGCAGTAAGAGCACTCTCCTCTCATGACCACCAAGGCAAGGTTTGTTACTGGACTTGGTGTCAAATGTGAGTAGATTTGCTCAAGGTTTCCCTCCTGTGCTTAAAGGTTTTTCTCTTGCGCTCTCCTCTCATGATCACCAAGGCAAGGTTTGTTACTGGATTTGGTCAGTCATATGTGAATAGATTTGCTCAAGGTTTCCCTCCTGTGCTTAAAGGGTTTTTCTCTTGCGCTCTCCTCTCATGATCACCAAGGCAAGGTTTGTTACTGGACTTGGTGTCATACGTGAGTAGATTTGCTCAAGGTTTCCCTCCTGTGCTTAAAGGGTTTTTCTCTTGGGTCCCGTTTTTCCTCCCTACACAAAATCAACTTCTTAATTCCAATTGTCAGGGCTCATTGGAAGAAGAGCCACTCTTTGAAATTGCCAAAGTTTAATTCAATGTACGTATTTGAGTGAAATTCTTAAGGTCCTGCCACACTGTGCAATTTTCTAGGCAACTTGTCCCACAATACTTGTAGCATTGCTTATAGTTCCCTGAAGGTGAAGTGTTATTGATTTCAGTAATGATTAGGATTTATGACTTACTGCATATAACCCCTTTCTATATGGATATAATCAAAGGTGCTGTACATGGAGTTGTCAATGACAGATTGCTTTTATGCAATTTACCAGCATGAGAGATGGTTAGTATAAAGTGTAGGCACTAAGGGTGGTCACTGCCAGGGTTTCTTTACATTCCCAGTGGTTCTTTTATGTCCCCACACTATATTGGTTAGTAATGATGAGTGTAGAGAGATGTGGTCATCCAAGCCACTTGAAAGTCTAACCATTTGTGGATGTAATTAGAAAGGCAGCACTTTCTCCTCAGTTATTCTAAGACCTCAGGGCCGTAACCAGGGAGCACTGGGTGCACATGCACCTCCCCATAAAAGCTTAAGGTCCGTTTATCCATCTCCTTTTCTTTTCTTTTTGGTTCCGCTTTCTTTCGGTTACCTCTTTTTTTTTGTATTTTTTTGTTATTTTATTTGATGTGCACCCTCCCAGCAAAGTTCTGGTGACGGCCCTGGACCCTGGGTGTTTGTCCGGCAAGACTCGAACCATGATCTCCCACAGGAAAGTTTGATGCTCAACCAACTGAGCCAACCAGTTGGCGGTTCAGCAGCTTGCAACTTATTTTGGCTTCTCAGAAAAAAATGTGCATATACATTCTTTCTAGGATAGACAGCAAGGATAAACATGTGTTTATCCTACAATATAATTATATAGTATATGTTGGTATTAATGCTTTTGTAAGTTCTAAAGAGTCAGTACTTATTAGGCTTACTGGGCTATTTCTTCTTGTATAACATTAGGCTATATATACATCTAATACTGGGCATACAGTATATGGAACATCAAGGTGTGAATTCGCAAAACGCAATACTATATTCATCTAACTAAAATAATGAATCAAACCTGGTTTTTAATTAAAAAAATATGGAGCCGTAATGGTAATCTTTAAGTAACCTTAAAGTGCAAATGAACCCTTTGACAATATATACTGGTCCTGCGTAAAGTAAATAGTTGAATGGTAAAATATTTCTTGATTTGAGTGATGCATCTCTTAGTTATGATGGTTTATACTTCCCTTAATGCTAATGAGTGTGAAGTCTATTACGGCTTCAGGGGCGGATCCAGGATTTTGTTCAGGAAGGGGTGCACCCCTTAGAATTAAAGGGAAAAAATAGTATTGGTTAACTTCAAAGGGGCACAAAGTGGAATCAGGGAGGGGTGCACATCCCCTGCATCCCTCCCCTGGATCTGCCACTGGGCTTAAATAAATATACAAAATCTAACTGGTTCATAGATACAGTATTTAAAAAGCATCATTATTTTACTCATAGTTTAAATGAAAGCTATTCAAAAATGTTTTTTTTTCAAAATGACCAGCATTTAGTATTACTAGTTACGACAAAAACATTCAAGCCTTACCTGACGTCATCTCATTAACATATTGGAAATATAAACCTTCATAACTTAGAGACGCATCACTCAAATCAAGAAATATTTTACCAATCATTTATTTACTTTATGAAGAACCAGTACAGAATGTATTGTCAAAGGGTTCATTTACACTTTAAGATTTTTAGTTCAAAACTGTTCAGAACAAAGATGAAACGACAGTTCAAAACAGAATGCCTTTTTGAAGGACGAATAAACCCAGAAAACGAAATAACCCTTATCGTAGTATTTGTATAGATTAGTATAGTATATATAAGCATTTCTTACCAGATAAAGGATGGTATTTATATCCACGTTTTTCTCCTTTTTCCGCCATCTTGTTTGTTTATGTTTTTTTGACAAAGCCCGCACAGCATCATGGGACACCACAGGAATACCATGTAGGAAACAAACCATTGCTCCTTTGTGGGGTGTATTCAAAATGGACGAGAGTGAAACCCCTGTCTAATGGAATCAGTATAAATTTGAAAGTTTACAGTACCATTTCACAATACCACTACCACTTATGTAATGTTTTCCTTTAGGTAGCTGCAAAACCCACATAATTTCAGAGGAACACGATCAACTGGATGATTTATACACTAAGAAAGACAGCCTGGGCAAGGTCTCTTCTCTTCTCTTCATTTTTCTCCTCTTCACCTCCCTTCACTTTTCTTCTTTCTTTTCTTTTAACTTCTCTTCACTTTACTTTACTTCTTTTCTCTTCTCTTCCTTCTTTTATTTTCTCTTCCCTTCACTTCTTTTCTCTTTTCTTCTCTTCACTTTTCTCTTCCCTTCCCTTATCTTCACTTCCCTTTACTTCTTTTTTCTTCTCATCTCTTCACGTTACTTACTTTTTTCTCTTTTCTCTTCCCTTCCCTTCACTTTACTTCTTTTCTCTTCATTTCTCTTCTTTTCTCTTCTCCTCTCCTCTCTTCTCTTCTCTTTTCTTTTCTACTATTCACCTCACTTCACTTTTCTTACTTTTCTCTTCTCTTCTCTTCTCTTCTCTTCTCTTCTCTTCTCTTCCCTTCTCTACACTTCTATGAAGAATCTCCAGGACCTCAGCTAATCTTACCTGGAAAAAGGATGTTTGGTGTGTTTTTTTCGAACCTCAGTTGGAAGCCATAATTAAATCACGTAAGTTGTGCATATGTTTGACTATCATGTTTCATTACTTCACTAACCCTTCTGCTTTTTGGTGTGTATAGGTGATAAGTCTTTTATGAACATAATTAGCCAGCCCTCTACGCTACAGACTAAGAGTCAAATTCTGCATCAGTTCTTAAAGTTTGTGCTGCCTTGTAAGAAAACGCCACCAAAAACAAAAACACCGGCCCAAGACCAACTAACAAGTATGCATTTTATATTGCTTTGTGTTCTCTTGAAAGTTCTGTTAATACTCATGTAATTTTTACAAATGGCAAGAATATAAACTTTTGGCTCCAAGACAACTCAGTTGGTCGCGTTTAGATCTTTACTTTCACTGATCGTATCGTGAAATGATCGCTCCAAATATGCTTCAAAACCATATACAAATGTCTTTCAACAGACTATGATTCTTTTTTACAAGTCTCATCGAAGTTTTGTTTTGGTAATTTCCAATGGTAGCGAAAGGACTCTGGGTGGTAGCGAAAGGACTCTGGGTGGTAGCGAAAGCACTGGTAGCGAAAGTGCGTGGTAGCGAAACGACTGGTATTCCTTCAGATTTGTTGCATGCAACGTTGCGTGCAACAAGTTTGGGGTAGGCACAAGCTGCAACAGTCCTGTTGCATGCAATGTTGCACCGTGTGTCAACACCTTAATTCTCCTCTTCTTTATTCAATGCACGCTGATTGAATTGGGTGACTGTAAGTCCCTTTACCAGGCTAGCCCTGCCCCCCTGT
The DNA here is from genome assembly GCA_011057435.1 of Actinia equina. Classification (NCBI taxonomy): domain Eukaryota; kingdom Metazoa; phylum Cnidaria; class Anthozoa; order Actiniaria; family Actiniidae; genus Actinia; species Actinia equina. The sequence continues at coordinate 703,961 of WHPX01001287.1, forward strand.
TGTCCAAAAGTCTTTTGCCAACCAGATAGTTGACAACTGAGTTGTCTTGGAGCCAAAAGTTTATATTCTTGCCATTTGTAAAAATTACATGAGTATTAACAGAACTTTCCAACACAAAGCAATATAAAATGCATACTTGTTAGTTGGTCTTGGGCCGGTGTTTTTGTTTTTGGTGGCGTTTTCTTACAAGGCAGCACAAACTTTAAGAACTGATGCAGAATTTGACTCTTAGTCTGCAGCGTAGAGGGCTGGCTAATTATGTTCATAAAAGACTTATCACCTATACACACCAAAAAGCAGAAGGGTTAGTGAAGTAATGAAACATGATAGTCAAACATATGCACAACTTACGTGATTTAATTATGGCTTCCAACTGAGGTTCGAAAAAAACACACCAAACATCCTTTTTCCAGGTAAGATTAGCTGAGGTACTGGAGATTCTTTATAGAAGTGTAGAGAAGGGAAGAGAAGAGAAGAGAAGAGAAGGGAAGAGAAGAGAAGAGAAGAGAAGGGAAGGAGAGAAGAGAAGAGAAGAGAAGAGAGAGAAGAGAAGAGAAAGAAGAGAAGAGAAGAGAAGAGAGAAGAGAAGAAGAGAAGAGAAGAGAAGAAAGAGAAGAGAAAAGTAGAAAAGTGAAGTGAGGTGAATAGTAGAAAAGAAAAGAGAAGAGAAGAGAGGAGAGGAGAAGAGAAAAGAAGAGAAATGAAGAGAAAAGAAGTAAAGTGAAGGGAAGGGAAGAGAAAAGAAGAGAAAAAAGTAAGTAACGTGAAGAGATGAGAAGAAAAAAGAAGTAAAGGGAAGTGAAGATAAGGGAAGGGAAGAGAAAAGTGAAGAGAAGAAAAGAGAAAAGAAGTGAAGGGAAGAGAAAATAAAAGAAGGAAGAGAAGAGAAAAGAAGTAAAGTAAAGTGAAGAGAAGTTAAAAGAAAAGAAAGAAGAAAAGTGAAGGGAGGTGAAGAGGAGAAAAATGAAGAGAAGAGAAGAGACCTTGCCCAGGCTGTCTTTCTTAGTGTATAAATCATCCAGTTGATCGTGTTCCTCTGAAATTATGTGGGTTTTGCAGCTACCTAAAGGAAAACATTACATAAGTGGTAGTGGTATTGTGAAATGGTACTGTAAACTTTCAAATTTATACTGATTCCATTAGACAGGGGTTTCACTCTCGTCCATTTTGAATACACCCCACAAAGGAGCAATGGTTTGTTTCCTACATGGTATTCCTGTGGTGTCCCATGATGCTGTGCGGGCTTTGTCAAAAAAACATAAACAAACAAGATGGCGGAAAAAGGAGAAAAACGTGGATATAAATACCCTCCTTTATCTGGTAAGAAATGCTTATATATACTATACTAATCTATACAAATACTACGATAAGGGTTATTTCGTTTTCTGGGTTTATTCGTCCTTCAAAAAGGCATTCGGTTTTGAACTGTCGTTTCATCTTTGCTCTGAATCAGTTTTGAACTAAAAATCTTAAAGTGTAAATGAACCCTTTGACAATACATTCTGTACTGGTTCTTCATAAAGTAAATAAATGATTGGTAAAATATTTCTTGATTTGAGTGATGCGTCTCTAAGTTATGAAGGTTTATATTTCCAATATGTTAATGAGATGACGTCAGGTAAGGCTTGAATGTTTTTGTCGTAACTAGTAATACTAAATGCTGGTCATTTTGAAAAAAAAACATTTTTGAATAGCTTTCATTTAAACCATGAGTAAAATAATGATGCTTTTTAAATACTGTATCTATGAACCAGTTAGATTTTGTATATTTATTTAAGCCCAGTGGCAGATCCAGGGGAGGGGTGCAGGGGATGTGCACCCCTCCCTGATTCCACTTTGTGCCCCTTTGAAGTTAACCAATACTATTTTTTCCCTTTAATTCTAAGGGGTGCACCCCTTCCTGAACGAAATCCTGGATCCGCCCCTGAAGCCGTAATAGACTTCACACTCATTAGCATTATGGGAAGTATAAACCATCATAACTAAGAGATGCATCACTCAAATCAAGAAATATTTTACCATTCAACTATTTACTTTATGCAGAACCAGTATATATATTGTCAAAAGGTTCATTTGCACTTTAAGGTTACTTAAAGATTACCATTACGGCTCCATATTCTTTTAATTAAAAACCAGGTTTTATTCATTATTTTAGTTAGATGAATATAGTATTGCGTTTTGCGAATTCACACCTTGATGTTCCATATACTGTATGCCCAGTATTAGATGTATATATAGCCTAATGTTATACAAGAAGAAATAGCCCAGTAAGCCTAATAAGTACTGACTCTTTAGAACTTACAAAAGCATTAATACCAACCATATACTATATAATTATATTGTAGGATAAACACAGGTTTATCCTTGCTGTCTATTGTAGAAAGAATGTATATGCACATTTTTTTCTGAGAAGCCAAAATAAGTTGCAAGCTGCTGAACCGCCAACTGGTTGGCTTAGTTGGTTGAGCATCAAACTTTCCTGTGGGAGATCATGGTTCGAGTCTTGCCGGACAAACACCCAGGGTCCAGGGCCGTCACCAGAACTTTTGCTGGGAGGGTGCACATCAAATAAAATAACAAAAAAATAAAAGATTAAAAAAGGTAACCGAAAGAAAGCAGAACCAAAAAGAAAAGAAAAGGAGATGGATAAACGGACCTTAAGCTTTTATGGGGAGGTGCATGTGCACCCAGTGCTCCCTGGTTACAGCCCTGAGGTCTTAGAATGTACAGCACCTTTGATTATATCCATATAGAAAGGGGTTATATGCAGTAAGTCATAAATCCTAATCATGGCTCTTCTTCCAATGAGCCCTGACAATTGCAATTAAGAAGTTGATTTTGTGTAGGGAGGATAAACGGGACCCAAGAGAAAAACCCTTTAAGCACAGGAGGGAAACCTTGAGCAAATCTACTCACGTATGACACCAAGTCCAGTAACAAACCTTGCCTTGGTGGTCATGAGAGGAGAGTGCTCTTACTGTTCCACTACCCATACCTCCTTTAGTTTTCCAAGATATAACTCTGCCATTTGATCCTATCTGATGTGTTTTAATAAAACAGGCAACACAATTTTGACATTTTCCATTTGTTTTGATTTTTATAGCTTCACCAAATCTGTCAAATTCAGCCATACATGTACCAAGCTGTTGTGCTGCAAAACCTTGTGAGATAATGCAGTGCCATCAAGGTCAAGACAATCAGTGCTGATGACAGGAATTATTGACCAACGATAAGGATATCGATATAAATGGTACCATATAAATAATAGAATTAAAAAAATATAGTTACTACCTACTAGGCTATTAGAAAAGTGTACCTTCTACAAGTACAGAATCACCAGTGAGTGTGGAAATGCTGGGGAAAACGCGTCATGATCCCACCCACAAGCATCAATGATATGTTTTTTTTATTGCTTTTTCACACTACAGTGGGTTCTGTAGTATAAACAAAAAGAATTTCGTAGAATTTCAACAATTCTAAGACTGCTTAGAGTGAAGGCATTTAACCCGTGAAATAAAAATTATTATAGGTTAATGTGTAATAGTCAAATAGGCACAAAAGAAAACAATGGAGGAATAAGGGTCTACTAACTAATATCTATTGCATGGGTTTAATGACTTGACACTCTTAAAAGATAAGGCAAGTTGAGTTGATTAATATATCGAGTCCATACTGTGTAGTTCCAGGATTATCCATACCCACTCCACAGAGGAATTTGGAATTTCTGAAGAGTATAGGGGGGCCGTCAGAGAAAGAACAAAAATTACAGAGTTTGTATGGAAGAAGATTGGAATTTCTGGGGGGTAGGGGGGTGTCTTAAAACAATTCCTCCGTTAGGGGGTATGGCTGACTTTTGGAACTACACATTGGGTAGATGGGTTAAGTTGGGTGTGAGTTGAGGTAAAATTAAGTGAGGCATGGTAAGTTAGGGTATTATTGTGATGAATTTGTAAGAATTTCAGGACTTTACCTAAGCCTAGGAGAAAAAAAACTGCCTTTAGTTTGATTTGAGAAAAAAAAAGAAAACTACAGTTGTAGTAGTTGATCTATTTAATAATCTTACTATTCAGTGGCCACCTCTTAAGTGAAGTAAATGAAGAGTTTATTATGGTTTACAATACTTTTATGGAAAACATCATCATTCAAAACTATTTTCAGCACACTGTAATGTCACAGAAAGGTTATATAAGTTTGTTTTGGAATTCAGAAAAAAATCACATATGAAACGGTTTTTTAAAATTCAGTTTATTCCAGTTTTAATTATTTTAATTTTAAAGAAATCAATTATGAGATTGGCTGCTAGTTTAAGATTGTTTTCCCAAAATCTACTTGGAATTCTTCACTAGTTTAAAACACTCTCTAACATTACTATTTGTATACCAGAAAAAGGAAATAGAGCAGGTGCATGTTACGTCATTGCTGCCATCTTGGTTGACAATAACAAAACAGTCCATTAGCTTCTCTTGATAGATCAACCAAGATGGCGACTGTTTCATTGTTATTTATACTGTATCTCAATGAATTTTGAGTCACATAGTTGCACACACTCTATACACTTGATACCTCACACAAGGTCCTAACCCGTCTCAATGGGATCGCCACCTTATCGTGGTGAGGCGGTTTGCGTGTTCCTATGACCCCTAGAGCTATGCCGGCGGGAGTCATGTACTCCTGTTAGGGTCACCCATGCCGGACAGGTCAAAGGGTAGGGGCCAGACGAAGAGTGATCCCACAAGGCCCTATCAGTGCTAACCGAAGTTGCCCTACCAGGCTAGGAATCATCGTCAGACAGTGCAAAAAATTGCCGATTAACCTGACAGAGTCTAACCTTGTTGCCATTTATCAGTTGTCTGTTCTCTTGCTGAAGGTGTGTGTAAGTTTATTGGGTGATGGCTCTCTGCAGATTTTATGGGAGTGCGCTGATGACGTAAATGACAGTCACTGTGAAGGTTAGTGTGAGTGGCAGTAAAAATAATCATACCTTACTATTCATGGGTGTGTACAACAGTGATATGTTTACAGTTTACCTACAGCAACAAAACTATATCAACTAAAGAAAAAAAACAAAAAGGAAAGCATTTAATACCAAGAGTTCAGCATTGGGGGGGGGGGGGGGGGGGCATAGCCAGGAAGGGGGCCCAAATTAAAAAGTCTGTCATGAAATAAAACGATTTAAAGCACAACACCCAGTCCCTCAGCAGACTCTGAATACATTAATACGTAATTGAATACATTATAGACCCAGTCCCTCAGCAGACTCTAAATACATTAATACTTAATTGAATACATTATAGACAAAGTCCCTCAGCAGACTCGGAATACATTACTTAATTGAATACATTATAGACCCAGTCCCTCAGCAGACTCTGAATACATTAACACTTAATTGAATACATTATAGACCCAGTCCCTCAGCAGACTATGAATACATTAACACTTAATTGAATACATTATAGACCCAGTCCCTCAACAGACTCGGAATACATTAATTGAATACATTATAGATCACATCACTCTGGATATATAAATCACTGTGTGCAGTAAAACCTATGGGTAGTGAGGTGTGGATATTTTGTAATTCTCCTACTTGCAATAATCCTCACAGTACAAAGGCTGGCTTGCCATCAAGGTACTCTCATGGGTCTGTAGGGAGTTCAGAGTCGATATTCTTATCACCAGTGTTCACCATTAGAGGTATCTGGTATGGTTTCATAAGATGGCTGTTGTCGGGACAGTAATTTACTGCTGTGGTCCTGGTCAGCGGGGGGGTAGCAACAATCTGTGCTGGTGGGACCTCGAGGAGGTGGTGGTGCTGGGCGAGACCTCAAGGAGGTATTGGTGCTGGCGAGACCTCTAGGAGGTATTGAGAGGAGAGGATCTTAGGGTGGTATTTGTCAAAAAGGGCGTGGAGAGGGTAAAGATGGAATTAATTAAAAAACAGAGGAAACATACTATAAGTCCAAAGTAAACTTTATTTTTCAAACACAACATGCATTACAAGACAATTTTTACAAGGTTTATAGACACCTGACCCTCTTGAGGTTTATCCCCACCTCACGCTATGGAGGTTTATCCCCACTCACCCTATTGAGGTTTATACCCCACCTAACCTCCTCTATTGAGGTTTTATTGCCCCACCTCACCCTATTGAAGTTTATCCCCACCTCACCCTACTGAAGTTTTATCCCCCCCTCACCATATCGAGGTTATTCACACCTCACCCTATTGAGGTTATCCCCACCTCAACCTTTATTGAGGTTTATCCCCACCTCACCCTACTTGATGGTTTATCCCCGACGCTCCTACCCAATTGAGGTTTATTCCTTACCTCACCTATTGAGGTTTACCCACCTCACCCAGATTGAGGTTTATCCCTCACCTCACCCCTTATTGAGGTTTATCCAACCTCCACCCTACCTGAGTTTATTCACACCTCACCCGTTTAGTCGAGGCTTATCCAACCTCACCCTACGTAGGTTTTATTCAAACCTCACCCTACTGAGGTTTATTCACACTCTAACCTATTGAGGTTTATCACCCACCCGCTTCACCCTAGTGGAATTTTATTTCCCCCTCAAAACCCTACTGAATTTATCCCCCCACCTCACCATATCTAGGTTTAGTCTCACCTCAACCTATTGAGGTTTAAAAAAACAAAAACCTAAAAAAAAAAAAAAAAAAAAAAAAAAAAAAAAAAAAAAAAAAAAAAAAAAATTCCCCACCTCACCCTATTGAGGTTTATCCACACCTCACCCATTTGAGGTTTATCCCACCTCACCCTATTGAGGTTTATACCACCTCACCCTATTGAGGTTTTCCCAACCTCATCCTTCGAGGTTTATCCACACCTCAACCTAGAGGTTTATCACCACCTATCCTACTGAGTTTATATCCACCACCTCAAACCCACTGAAGGGTTTATCCACACCTCCCCATATCAAGGTTTATCCCAACACCGTCCCCTACTGAGGTTTATCCAACCCGGACCCTATTGCGGTTTATCCACACCTCACCCATTTGAAGGTTTATCCTTACCTCACCCTATTGATGTTTTAACGCCACCTCACTCCTATTCAGGTTTATCCCCACCTCACCTATTTGAGGTTTATCCACACCTCACCAACGGAGGTTTATTCACAACTCCCCCTATCGAGGTTATCCACACCCCACTACTGATGTTTATATTCAACTCACCCTACTGAGGTTTATCGACACCGCAACCTCATTGAGGTTTATCAGCCACCTCACCCTATTGAGTTTTTATCCCACCTCACCCTACTGAAGTTTAGGTCCCCACCTCACCATATCTAGGTTATTCTCACTCACCTATTGAGGTTTATCCCCACCTCACCCATGAGGTTTATCCACACCTCACCCATTGAGGTTTATATAACCCACCTCAACCCTATTGAGGTTTAATACCCCCTCTCACCCATTGAGGTTATCCCCCACCCTCATCCTATCGAGGTTATCCACACCTCAAACTATTGAGTTTAACACCACCTCATCCTACTGAGGTTTGTTAATCCACAACCTCACCCTACTGAGCTTTTATCCACAACTCACCATATCAAGGTTTATCCACACCGCACCCTACTGAGGTTGGTATCCCACCTCACCCTATTGAGGTTTATCCACCCCTGCCCCCAGTTGAGGTTTAGCACACCTCCCCTATGAGGTGTTTTATCCCCACCTCCTTCTATCAGTTAATCCACACCTCACCCTATTGAGTTATCCCCACCTCACCCTACTGGGTTTACTAACCCACCTCACACCCAATCGAGGTTTACCCCACCTCACCCTATCGAGTGTTTATCCCCACTCACCCTACTGATGTTTATCACACCTCACCCTATTGAAGTTTATCCCCACTCCCCATATTGAGGTTTATCCCACCTCACCCTATTGATGTTTGTTTATACACAGCGCTCACCCTATTGGTTTAGCGCCAGCCTCACCCGATTTGAGTTTTTAATCTCCACCCTCACCTATTGAGGTTTGCTCCCCACCTCCCACCTTCTGAGGTGGTTTATACCCACCATCACCCTAGGAGGCTTTTTCCCACCTCACCCTATT